>JAKCOX010000033.1:5557500-6757500 GCA_022605575.1 Laterallus jamaicensis coturniculus | reverse complement strand
GTCGCTGCCGGATGAAGGTGTGCTGGAGTAAACTCCCAGGTGTATCCAGTAAGGGTCCAAAGCAGCATACAGTCAGCCTGGAGGGGTGCACCAGGGAAGCCTGGTGATCTGGGCAGCAGGACCTCTCGGAGACCACGGGCAGCTTGAGGATATTGGGTGGGTAATAGTGCTTGGACAGAAGCAGCAGTATGTGCTGCTCCCTTCCAGTCTCTGTAAAGCAGCCTCATGTTAAGGCCTGGGAGGGTTTTGCTGCTGCATTTTTGCCTTGTAGAAGCTACAGGCCTGTGGGGATGGGTTAAATGACATAATATACAGTGAGGTTTAAATCACAAGACTTAAATTTGGAGAATTCTGAGAAGATTGAAGTAGCACTGATGGTAGATGTTTTTGTGTGGCCTAAGGACTAGGAGACATTTGAATGTGTGGGAAGTTGCTGTATAAATACCTGTCTGTGAAAGGCTGTCATTCTTGAGGATGGTCCATGATGTGAGGAAGGTAATAACACATCCTCTCCCTGTCATTGCTCTCTGTGTTTGGTACAGCGTGAACCTGAGTTGATGTAGGGCTACATGCAGTGCTTGCTGTGCAAGCTTTAGAGAGAGATTATCCTGAGGGAGTGAGAAATTTTTGAGGGCTCCCATAGTCACATTCCCTCTATAACTGCCTAAACTTTTCCAACCATCTCATTTTTTTCTTCTACCATTTCCTTCCAGCCTCTGTTAGCCACCCCTTTCCCAAGTCAGCTTACAAGACGATCTGCAATCCTGCCTCAATGTTCTTTTCAGGCTGCCTCTTACAAAAATCTGTGCAAATGTTTGCTGGAGATAGCATGAACTTCTGGCCTCAACCTGACTGAAGGCTCCACAGAAATGTGGAGTTGTGTTTGGCCCTCAAATATGTTGCAGAAATGTCCAAAAAGGAGCTCAAATCATGGACCACATTATTATTAGATTTTTTTTTTAACAGTAAATGATGTCTGTCATGTTTAATCCTCTTTTTAGTCAATAGGAACAGTAACCTGGAGCTGTAATTGGTTAAGCTTTGCTCTGACCAATTACATGAAATTATGTAAATTAATTTGCATATATACATATCTTATTTTTAATTAGCTTGAAAAGGCTGGAAGGAAGTTGAGAGAATGTGTATGAAAACTGTCCTGGTTCTGGCCAGGCCAGGGTTGACCTCCTCAGTCAGCCAACACAGGTGAGCTGAGTCAGCCCAGGTGAGCTGAGTTAGCCAGAGCTGTTTTCCACACCCCCTGACACCACTTGCCCATAAAAGCAGCTGGTTGGGGAAGGGTGGGGGCTGGTTTTTGCCTCTAGGACAGTTGGAGTGTGGCTGGGACGTCGGGTCGGTCTGTTCTTACCATCGGGCAGCCCTCTGGAATCGTCGGGTCAGTAAGGTACTGGGTGTTAGCACTGGGTGTTTGTGTGACCAGCCACTGTTGTTCTGTATTCACTTTGCTATCTGGCAGTAAACTGTTCTTATCCCAACCCACGGTGGCTCTGCCTGGTTCTCCTTTGGGAGTGAGCGAGCGACTCGGTGGGCATTTGGCCTCTAGCCAGGGACAAACCACCACAAATACGTATAACTGAGAGAAGAGAGACCAGTTCTAGCTTCTTCTGAAGTCACAGAATCACAGGATTGTAGGGGTTGGAAGGGCCCTGGAGAGCTCCTGGGGTCCAACCCCCCTGCCAAAGCAGCTCCCCAGCTCATACTGCACAGGTCGGCGTCCAGACGGGGCTGGAATCTCTCCAGAGAAGGAGACTCCACACCCCCTGGGCAGCCTGTCCCAGGGCTCTGGCACCCTCACTGGGGAAAAGTTCTTCCCCAGGTTGGTGTGGAACTTCCTGTGCTCCAACTTGCAGCCATTGCCCCTTGTCCTGTCTCCACAGACCACTGAAAAGGGGCTGGCCAATTCCCCCTGCATCCCATGCTTAAGAGAATGAAAACTTGATCTCCAAATCTGATAAGTATATACGCATATGGACTGAATGATGTACAGATATATATGTATTATAGGTACATACACCTATATAGCAATCAGTTGATAATTAGACCAAGAGGCTTACTACACAACAGGATTTAACTGCAAAGTTTTGTAAAGATTTAACAAGGTACTAGATATTGATAGGAATAACACGAGTATCCTGCATGTTTATATTGGTTTTTGAAGATTGAAAAGGTTCAGTTCAGAATTTCAAGTCAGCTTTAACTTTTGGGGCTGCAGATGAAATTTTCGTTGTGATAAAGAATAACATGTGCAGCTACTTAGAAATCTTGTTCTCCCCTTTGGCCTGGGCTTCGTCAGGACAACTAGTACTGAGGCAGGGATGACCAGGTAAGCAGTTGGATGCTGCAGTGAGTTTGCAACTCAGTGCCATGTGATGGCATTGGTAAAACATAGCTTTTATTACAAGCAGAGGTCATAGCAGTTCTGTCAGCTGAGCTTTCCTCTGGCCATGTCAGAGCTGGTTTGAGCTGACCGTTGCTCTTTGCAGAGTTCAGTCTCAGGGCCTCCTTGCTCCCAGCACAGCTCTGACACTCAGGACAAGTGTGCCCTAGTCTTGTGTCTTTCATCTCATTAGTATTGCCTTCCTCTTTAGACCACCTTTAAAAACAACAGGAAAACGAGTCGTAGATGTCTGCAGCACCTGGAACAATACATGTGCACTGCAAATGTGTGGAGTCATCATTGCCAAGGGATTGTGGAGCTTGTGCTGAATACTTTATGAAGATGTGTAATGGCTTGTTTATTTTATAAAGGAATTCAGCAGCAGTAACCACTGTACCTGGAGAAGAAAACTCCTTTAAGTAAGATAACATCTGTAAGAAATGCAGGATCTCTGAGAGGATAGTATTTAGGGATATAAGGTTGGTTAGGAAGGATTTTCACGTATGAGGCTGGATGTTTGAGATTTCCAAGCTGAATAAGGGTGAAGGAGTGAGGTTCAGTTCTTGGAGTCTTTGGCTACGTACCCTCATGTGTAGTGAATTGAGAGGCCATGTCACCACGTCTACAACACTATTGTTTGTGCTGCCATTCAGTATTGCTCCTCCTGAGACAAGAAGGTCACCTCGTGCCTGATTTTGTAACTGGGCTGTGAAATCAGGAAAAAAACTATTTACCCACTCATACCTTTCTGCTGTTCAGTGTGTGAATGTTACCCTGTGTTTCTTAAAATTTGGGGAGTAGAAGATACTTGTGTTAAGCTTGCCTACCCCCTTTTAAGTCATGCTGGGTTTATTTGCCTTTCCACAACTGCTAACTGCTGGCCATAGACAATTTCCTGAGCTCCCCCCTGTTTGCCATGGCAATCAGCTACTCCGGCAGCGGGAACGCGCTAGGCGAGAGGAGAGCACTGAGGCATAAAAAGGCTGGATTGGCTGGAGGTGAGGTAATGCAGTGCAGTGCAAATAGAGATGCAGGGATGAGGATGTCTCCTGTCTGCAAGCCTCACTTGTTTCTGCCTGTAGGAACGAATGGGGCTGAGAACATCCCTCGGCAGTAGAGATGGACTTGCGGTTGCCGGGGTACATCTGTAATAAACAATCTTGTAGCTGCTTGTCTTGGTAATAGAGAAAATTGTAGACCTTCCCCTTAGCATAGTGTAATTTCTTAGCTTTCTGCTTCTTTGTAGAAGTTAGAGCAGCCAAGGAAAAAGGGACGTTTAGCTGGGAAGAATCACACAGGATGGAAGAAGTGGTCATAGCACGGGTCCCTGTGCATATTGCAGATGGGTATAAAAGAGGGAATGGTTGCTTGACTGCTTTCTTCAGGGAAAGATCTAGCTCAATGAAAATGAGGATTTCAGTAGCTTTTGGGTTTCTCTTTTTGGTTTTTTATCATCCAAACAAAGGTAGAAAATAAGCTTTGGCCCCCACAGTTCTGTAAAGGAGCACTCTTCTACATAATTAGTGGCTTTGAGTCTCATTTCACCTAGTACAGTGTACTTGCTGCATCCCTGGG
Organism: Laterallus jamaicensis coturniculus; assembly: GCA_022605575.1. Classification (NCBI taxonomy): domain Eukaryota; kingdom Metazoa; phylum Chordata; class Aves; order Gruiformes; family Rallidae; genus Laterallus; species Laterallus jamaicensis. The sequence continues at coordinate 6,753,530 of JAKCOX010000033.1, read as the reverse complement.
CTGCAGGGCTGCCATTTTCTTTTCACTTTAGTTTCACATCAGCACAACCCGTGGCTTGATCCTTGTCCAATTGCCTGAGCTTTCCCAGGGGCTGAGGTGGTGAGGTGTGGGACCTGTGACACACAGCTAAGCAATTTTCTTTCTATCCAAGAGAGGGCACATTAACAAGGTAATTATAGCACATTACTTCAGCAGGGACGCATCAATTTTAATCCTTGAAGCATCCCAGTGAAGTAGATAAGTGAGTACTATTAGGCCCATTTTACAAAAGGAGAGACTGAATTAAAAGCTGCAATGATTTGTTCATGGCAAAAGCTGTAACGTGTCTGAAGGGCAGGGGCTAGTGGAGAAGGACATGATTCACAGACAGACACCAGCAGGGAACCATTCCCACTACCTTCAAGCCACACTACTCCAGCAGGAGCAGTGGGAATGGGGGAACTGGGTGCTTTGTCCATTACGTTTTGCCCCACTCCATTTTCCTCCTGGCAAATTAATTGTAATTGCTGAAATGTGTTGGTTTGAAATTATTGATGAATCTTTTTATTCCTAAAGCAGGGCTTATTAGCTAAATTCATAGGCAGGTCAGCACAAATACACAGAATTTATACTGCTGTTAAGAGACCTAGGTATGTCTCACTATAGTAACAATTAAGTTGAAAAATGGTTATCTTCTCATGGTGGAGACTTTAATTGTTTAATCAAAAAGACCACAGCAGTTCTGAGTTGTGTTTTACAGCCATTGTAGGAGATGAATTTTCAGTGTTGGTTCAGCTGTTCAATTTGACTTGGCCTTAATTAATATTTAATCTTTCCAACTTTTTTCAAATATTAATTTTATTAACTTCCAGCATTTTGGGAAAGAAACTTTAAATGAGGAGACCCTTGCAGCATATTTCTTCTCCTTCAGTTTTCTCCATATCAGGGCAAAGTGTTACTGTGCAGTTTGTCTTGTGCTCCAAGTTGAACAATTTTGTATCACTGATTAGATGTCTGATAGAGAAGTAGACGGAATTCTCAGTCAGCTGGCAGCATAACCTTACAAAAAATGTAATTGGGCATTGTATTTATTATTTATGGTTGCATAGAGTGATTAGCCTTTGTTATCCCTCTGTTTGGCTCACAGAGCAACTAAAATTGTAGCTACAAGACTTTAGTAGAGGATGTAGCCTTCCCTTTGCCACTACACGTGTGCTTCTGCCCAGTGGTCCTATTTTATTTATTTTTCTGCCCAGGTTCCATTTTACATTTAAATATCAGTTTCTCTATGAAATCATAATTACTGCAAAACAAGTTGTGGGGTGTCAGACCAGTTCCTGAAAGCCTTTACCTCTATGAGCCAGCAGTGTGCCCTGGGGGCTGAGAGAGCCAATGGGATCCTGGGGGGCATCAGGAGGAGTGTGGCCAGCAGGTCACAGGAGGTGATCCTCCCCCTCTACTCTGCCCTGGTCAGGCCCCACCTGGAGTATTGTGTCCAGTGCTGGGCTCCCTGGGATAAAAAGGACAGGGATCTCCTGGAGAGAGTCCAGAGAAGGGCTACGAAGATGATGAAGGGCCTGGAGCATCTCCCCTGTGAGGAAAGGCTGGGTGAGCTGGGGCTGTTCAGCCTGGAGAAAAGAATAAATATCAGAAGTATGGGATGCAGGGGGAAATGGCCAGCCCCTTTTCAGTGTCTGTGGGGACAGGACAAGAGGCAATGGCTGCAAGTTGGAGCCCAGGAAGTTCCACACCAACATGGAGAAGAACTTTTCCCCAGTGAGGGTGCCAGAGCCCTGGGACAGGCTGCCCAGGGGGTGTGGAGTCTCCTTCTCTGGAGAGATTCCAGCCCCGTCTGGACGCCGACCTGTGCAGTATGAGCTGGGGAGCTGCTTTGGCAGGGGGGTTGGACCCCATGAGCTCTCCAGGTCCCTTCCAACCCCTACAATTCTGTGATTCTGTGCTCAAAGGGATTACCTAAACTTTTGTCTTTCTCAATGCCAGTTGCTAGGTTGAGTTATCAGGTAGAGTGGAGACTGACTGGCCCGTGGGCATAAGATTCTTCCCTGGCTCCTAAGCATGCTGCTGTGTAGAGGATTTGAGGACTCACGGTCTTTTCTTGTCCTGACAACACCTTTCGTAGAGTGGCAGAGAAATTTCAGCCCCCTGAGCTGCCATTCAGACCTGTGTTCTTGTGTGGTAGGTGATGTGCAAAGGCTGTGGGGATGTTAGCTGCTGCTACAGGAGCAGCAGGAAAGGGTCAGCCTTTGGGCGGTGCCTTCAGCAGGGGACTCAGCCCCACACCTACACCATGCATGCAGAAGAGCAGCACAGAGCTGCCTGAGAAATTCTGCAAGCTCTGCTCTTAGCTCTGCCCTGTGGCTAAAACCATGTGAGTATCCAAGGGTTTTGAAACCTTAGCAGATCAGATGCTCCTTTGAGTTTCATTCCAGCACCTGAAAACTCCTCTGAGAAGCATGTTCATGGCACACTGCTTCTTTAATCCAGTGTGACCCAAGCATAGACTCTGCTTTCTCCTGTTTGAGGTGTGTGGGATCCCCCTTTGCTCTCTGAAAATGCCAGAGTGCTGTCTTAGGAGAGCAGTGACCTACTCATTTCTGATACAAAATAAAAAGAGAGGTTGGAGTTGTAGAAAGAGAAAACTGAAACACCCACGCAATCTAGCATGTGATTCTGACCCTTCTGCTTCAAATACCCAACACCAAAGCCTCTGAGCCTGTGGAGAGTGCTTGCTTAGCACTACAAGGTGGTGTAGGACATAATCTGTGAAGGCCTACGTACCCTCTCTCCCAAATTTGTGTCTGTAAAGTCAGCAGATTGGGGCTGATCATGCTGAGAGTGAGAAGCCCTTTACTATTAGTGCATTTGGCTCTTTTGGCTTTAGTTCAAAAAAACCCCTTTTCCTCAATATTTCTCTGATGCTTTCTTGATTAGTTCTTTGAAAGAGTCTGGGGTTTTTTTAATTAGCTTAGGTAAGGATCACGTACTCACGTGATGCAGTCAAGAGTCCTATGGAAGAAGGATCCAGAAGACTCCCGGTTTTTCTGTTTTGTTGTAACATTTGACCATATATCTGGAATTTAGACCCAATGAGTGTGTGTGTGGCTCCTGAAGGGTTTTTGTTTAATACTGACTGAATCTGGGCTCCATCAGCAGAGGGGTGGCAGCAGGGACAGGGAGGGGATTGTCCCTCTCTGCTCTGCCCTCCTGAGGCCCCAGCTGGAGTCCTGTGTCCAGAGCTGGGGCCCCAGTACAAGAGAGATGTGGAACTGTTGGAGAGGGGTCAGAGGAGCCATGAAGATGCTCAGAGGGCTGGAGCAGCTGCCCTACAAGGAGAGGCTGAGGGAGCTGGGCTTGTTCAGCCTGGAGAAGAGAAGGCTGCGGGGGGACCTCATTGCAGCCTGCCAGTCCCTGAAGGGAGCAGAGAAACAGGAGGGGATTCAACTTTTTAAAAGGGCAGACAATGGCAGGACAAGGGGAATGGATTAAAGCTAAAGGAGGGAAGGGTTGGATTGGATCTTAGGGGGAAGTTTTTTCCAGAGAGAGTGGTGAGGGGCTGGAACAGGCTGCCCAGAGAGGGGGTGGATGCCCCATCCCTGGGGGTGTTCAAGGCCAGGTTGGATGGGGCCCTGGGCAACCTTGTGTAGCTCCAGGCCTGAGGTTGGTGTCCCTGCCTGTGGCAGGGGGGTTGGAGCTTTATGATTCTTAGGGTTCCTTCCAACCCTTGCCATTCTATGAAACTAAGTGGCAATATTATTGCTTTGCAATGCTGTGGGCAATTTACCTTACAATGTCTATAAATAGCTCAGTATCATAGTCTTAATTTTAAGAAAGAGATCGTAAAGCAAATTAAAGCATACACTTGGCTCATGCTAGAGTTAAGATGAGACATGACAGACATCTTGTAAAAACTCAGATGTCTGAGGTATGATTCTTGACTCAGGCCTTCAGAGCTCTGCTCTCATTGTCTCCTTGGTTTGTCTTCAGCAGTTGCATATCAGATTGTAAATGTCTTGACCAGATTTTCTTTGAGTATGTAAAACTGGGCATCCCTTTCTTGTTCAAGTACAGAGAATCTCTGAGAACTCTGAGGGTAGTACCTTTTAACATTTGCAAATATATTTGTTTTATTAACTGGAAATAAATAGGGTTTTTTATCTATCCATGGCTGGGGTTTTTTGGGTTTTTTTTTTCCTTTTCAGTAATAAGCATATAGAAGTCTCATCTTGTTGGAATTCACAAGTACAGCAATAATGAAGACTGAAAATGTTTTATTTTCCAGGTCTTTGGATTCAGTTCAGCCCCTGCTATGCTATTAATGTGGTTCTTTTTGCCAGCTATAAAATCAAAACAAATGCATATGAAACCATGTAAAATTCTGTTTCTCTTCTCTCTCTAATGGAGATTGAAATACCTGCAGCAAAACAGAATCACACCTCGGAGTCTGAGTTTGAATTAAGCCCCAGAGTCTCTGGCTGCTTTAATCTCCTGCTTATGTAAAATGCAGTTTAAATGGAGAGAAGTGTTTTTCCTTGTGGTGTGGTGACAGTTCTGGACCTGGTCTGAACCTGCAACTGCAGATAGTTGTGGGAGTGGATGAAGTTAATTAACAAGTCAGCTTGAAAACAAATGTTCTTTTAAGATTTGGAGGACTTAAAGGACAGGAGGAGAGGGGTGAAATGGTTCAGCTGTCCCCAGACTGTAATGAAAATGGCTAATGCATATTAAAGGAGTATTCTGAAGCCTGCTAGCTGGAATAGCTGCACCATTTGGCATAGGTTGGGATAACAGCTCTCAGTTTGCTGTGGGTGGTACTGGTTGTCATCTAAAGGTCTTACTGTGTGTCAGGGCGTGGTGGGGGCTAGCAGCTTGCTGGGGCTGGGAGCCATGGGGCTGGCTGGGCAGGGCACTTGCTGGCAAGGGCACGTCCTACTTGCCTTCAGAGATGGGGCTGGTTAGGCTGGGGAGGGAGCAGGAGGGGGCAGCCCCACTAACCCAGCGTGTTAGTGTACTTAGGACTCTGACTTGCTGTCCTTGTCAGAAATTCTGATTCACTTCTGAGTCTCCTGCTTGTCTTCCTCTTTAGTAATAAAGGCAGTGGTATCCAAAATAGGGCACTGGATCCAAAAAGAGCCACTGCTGCAAGCACCACTAACTTAACAATGAGCTCACTCTTTCTGCAAGCCCTGATAAAATGGAGCTGTTTGCCAAGGCCTGGTTGCAATCCTGTCCTCTTCATCCCCAGGAGAAGCAATTCTCTCTGAGGTTTGTATGAGCTCCTGCTCAAGGCAACTAGGGTTAGGAGGTCATGAGTAGAAGATTCCAGGGGACACTAGAAATGGCCCTTTTATTTTTCTGGGCAACATGTTCCCTTGTACTGTTCCTCAACAGCAGAGGAAAGGAAAAGGCTCTTGTAGCAGCCTGAGAAGGGGGGTGGGGGGATGGAGAATTGACTAATCTTGTCTCTTTATCACTCTGCCTGTTAAACATAATTATTCTTGCTCTTATGGGGCTTCTAAACAGTCACAATTAGGAATTATGCTAATGAAGTCTGTTGTGACATGCAAGCTCACTTCATTGCTTAGGCTTCCTTGTGACTGTGTTTTAGTACTCAGCAAACCATAATATCCCTTCCTGGGACATGATGGAATAGGAACAAGAGGTGTCAGTGCTGAAGGCTTGTACCTGGAGGACCCAATCCTCATTCTCAGTTCTGCAGTAGAATGACTTGACCTTTGAACAGGCAAGGCATGAGAAGTGCTCAGCACTAGGGTTATTGAGGTCTGAATAGTGGAAGCAGGCTGAGTTTTTATAGAAAGCTGGCTGTGATACTCATCTCTGATCTTAAATGTCTGCTCTGTGGGTCTGCATTCTGATGAATTGAACTGTCCCAGCTTCTGCTACTATTTGGAGTATTGAAGTATTCCAAGTTGGATCCTGTTTTGATCCACAAAACCCCAGACTTGCTGTTGGAAGAGTGATGTGCCCTATTCCTCAATCAGTAGTAGGAACAGGATTTAGGAGGACCATCACCAGAGGCACCAGCCCTTTGCTGCTCAAGCTAAATCACAGAATCAGAAGGGTTGGAAGGGACCTGGAGAGCTCCTGGGGTCCAACCCCCCTGCCAAAGCAGCTCCCCAGCTCATACTGCACAGGTCGGCGTCCAGACGGGGCTGGAATCTCTCCAGAGAAGGAGACTCCACACCCCCTGGGCAGCCTGTCCCAGGGCTCTGGCACCCTCACTGGGGAAACGTTCTTCCCCAGGTTGGTGTGGAACTTCCTGGGCTCCAACTTGCAGCCATTGCCCCTTGTCCTGTCTCCACAGACACTGAAAAGGGGCTGGCCAATTCCCCCTGCATCCCATACTTCAGATATTTATAGACACTGATTAGGTCCCCCCTCAGTCTTCTTTTCTCCAGGCTGAACAGCCCCAGCTCTCTCAGCCTTTCCTCACAGGGGAGATGCTCCAGGCCCTTCATCATCTCCGTAGCCCTTCTCTGGACTCTCTCCAGGAGATCCCTGTCCTTTTTATCCCAGGGAGCCCAGAACTGGACACAATACTCCAGGTGGGGCCTGACCAGGGCAGAGTAGAGGGGGCCATCTCTGAGTGCCATTGGAGAATGGCATATAGGAGCATGAAAGTAAGGGAGTCCTTTTCTAGCACTAGATGTGTGCTATAGACAGGCAAATTAGGGAGTGACATTTTGCAAAGGCATATGGTGAATGTGTGGTTTTTCTCTTAGCTCTTCCACTGGATGTTTGGATGTGTTTTATATCACTTTGAACAAATGATGTCATCCTTATCTACTTTCAAATGTGGTTTTCTGGATGTAGGGATTTTACTGTTATGGGTCTCAGTAGTTTTTCTGTGCAAAATTGAAAAAATCATTTTAATCAGGTAGTTAAGCCCAGTTTTGCTGCCTGATCAGAGCTGGGAATGTCTTCTCCAAGTCTTGGGGGAAGCAATAGGCAAACACAGGATAAAATAGTACAGTAGCTTAAAGATACCAGTTTCCAAGGATGGTGGTAAACTTAGATGTGATTGAACTTTTAATGCATCTTACTTTTTAGTCATCCAGCATTGCCAGTGAAGTAAGAGTGGCTTTGGTGACATATGGAGCATCGATGTGATCCTCAGCTATGTTCCCTTGTACTGTGTAAATGCAAATAAATAGAGCCAAACATGGCAGACTTATTTTTTCCACTGACTGGACCTGAGGCAGTAGGCTGTAGAAAGGAAGATGATGGCTAGTGGAGATTTTTGGGAAGAGAGAGTGGGGAAAATAAAGATGCAAAGAAATCAAAAGGTAGATATATCTCTTTTTCTTTCCCCCAACCTTAAGTCCTTAGGTTCATCTGCCAGAAAACTTCCCACAAAGCATCCCCAGTGTGTTAAAAATCAATACTTTTGTTTAAAAGCTGTTGCTGAATAAATATTATCTGTCTGTAGCAGTTAGGTTTCTTTTACAGCTGCTTTGTCCTGTTTTGTTTCTCAGCTGATGGAGTTGCTGGGTGTGGGGAATGTGGTTAGAGGAATTGTCATTCCCTTGCTCCTCTGAATGTATTCCTTAACTCAAATGGGACAGTTTAGCAGGTTCCTGGGACTGATTTGCTTGTACCATATAAACTAAGCCTAACCACAGGGAGCAGAAACTCCTTGAAATGACCATGAAGTTGCTTGTGTGTGCACTGCAGCATTAATTTGCCTCTTGCTTTTCCCATTTGTCAGACTGCTCCTTCATAATCTTTTGCTGACCAGAGATCACACTAAAACAAAATCTCCTCTTTAATCTCATGGCAAATTTCTTTCTTCCCTTTGGCTTCCCTGACTCCTTGAACCCCAAACTAGTGACATTGGCCTAATAGGCTAAAATGTTCATTAGCATTCATATTTTCAATCATCTAAATCAGCTGTTTGTTTCCACTACTGCTTGCAAAATCCCCTTGGACTACAAAGAGGACTTTGATTAGACACCCTGAATTTAGGCATCCCCCAGAGAAAAAACAGGATCCTGCAAGTCAGATGGCAGTCTGGTGCTCAATGTGGTCCTTAAGATAGTTCCATATTCAAAAGCAAAAGGTTGTGAGGGTGAAGCTAAAGGAAGGATTAGCATATAAGCAATTCAGGATGCCTTTTATTTATTTATTTAAGCATTGCACAGTCAGAAATTTTTGAAGAAACCACTAGTCAGCAAGATAAGAGAAGATGCACAAAGGGGCTGTGCTGGACAACTACCATAGAGATGTGAAAGGGTAGCAGATGTCAATTGCAATTTTCATAAGGATCAGCAGCATTGTACCATTGACATGTCACTCAAGGATTTTCTTTAGAACCTACTTTTCAAAGTTTTGTCAAGTTTCAGAAGGCCTGAGTAGTTACCTTACACCTGAAAACATCAGAGTAAGAGGGGCTGAGTATGTATCCATACCATCAAGGTATGGATACATACCTACTAGGAGCTGAGGACATGACTTGAACTTTGATGTAATAAGGAAATTTACTTTTATACTTTTATTTATGATCCTCCCTCTCTACTCTGCCCTGGTCAGGCCCCACCTGGAGTATTGTGTCCAGTGCTGGGCTCCCTGGTGTGAAAAGGACAGGGATCTCCTGGAGAGAGTCCAGAGAAGGGCTATGAAGATGATGAAGGGCCTGGAGCATCTCCCCTGTGAGGAAAGGCTGAGAGAGCTGGGGCTGTTCAGCCTGGAGAGAAGAAGACTGAGGGGGGACCTAATCAATGTCTATAAATATCTGAAGTATGGGATGCAGGGGGAATTGGCCAGCCCCTTTTCAGTGTCTGTGGGGACAGGACAAGGGGCAATGGCTGCAAGTTGGAGCCCAGGAAGTTCCACACCAACCTGGGGAAGAACTTTTCCCCAGTGAGGGTGCCAGAGCCCTGGGACAGGCTGCCCAGGGGGTGTGGAGTCTCCTTCTCTGGAGAGATTCCAGCCCCGTCTGGACGTCGACCTGTGCAGTATGAGTGGGGAGCTGCTTTGGCAGGGGAGTTGGACCCCAGGAGCTCTCCAGGTCCCTTCCAACCCCTCTGATTCTGTGATTCTATGATTCTATGATTATCTTTTTACATGGGGGAGAGAAGGGGTGGTGCTAGGCAAGACTTGAGAGAAAGACTCTTGAGAGACCAGACTAGTCTCAAAAAGTAAACTAAGAAGGCTTCTCCATAGTCAGGTGCTGGACCTGACTGCCCTGGCAGGTCACTGGAAGATGGGTCACTGTAAGGGACTGCACTTTTTGCAGTTACTAAAAAGGCTTTTTCCTCCTTGAGTATTGTGGTGTTTATTATTTGTGTGATGCTGAACAGTGTGAACAAGAAAGAAGAGCCAAAGAAAAGCATTGGGACAGCAAGGGGAGGGAGAAGGAGAGGAAAAAATGGAAAAGATGACTCTCTAAGCTAAAAAGAAGCAGCAAGTTAGTATTTCAAAGTCAAAGCTTGGTGTGGCTGTGTTTCTTGGTGTTCCTTTCCTATCAGTATGTGTAACTTCAGTTTCACATGCATTGAGATTCAGTAGCAGCAGAGATGAGGCACACTGCAAATTGGAGTTGGGCTGGGGCAGCTTTGTATGTTCTGCCTGCAACTTCATAACAAAGATGTTTAAGTCTCTGTTCCATGGCAACCTTGGAGTTTGGGGGAAAGGGACAGGACAGAGTGGGATGGTTCAAGGGAGCTGTAAGGTTTATATTTTGGGAAACATGATCCAAGGATGGACTAGAAAGCTATGTATCAAAATTTATCTCAAGTATAGATAACAAAAACACCTCCAGACTGAGCAGTTTCCTGAAAAGCTGCAAAGTGTCAGATTCTGACATCAACTCTGCATTATAAATTTACCTCCAAGGAATAAATGTCCTTTGAGCATCTTTGTCCTTAATCATAAGCATGGCCCACCAAACAGTTCTTTTTGGCCTTGTTAATAGTTGATGTGGAGGTGAGGCTTCCTGTGAACTCAAGAGTGTAATGTTATAATATTTCCATCTAGTGTGATGGAATTTTGAGACCCTGAGAATGCTCATGGTGCATGTCTTAAGGCTGTGATTTTCTTCTTAGGCATCCAGTTATCTTTGTCATCTTGAGTGGGATTATTGGTCTTGTTTATCTATTTAGGAGGATATATCTCAGCAGACCTATGGCTTGAATATTCTGCAGCTTACAGAGAGCCTATGGTTCTGTTGTCCTGTGCCCAGATCCAACCTGCCTGAGAAAGAGCTGTGCAAATTGGCCCTTTCATGGAGGTAGGGTGGACTGAGTTAGAATATGCCAACAAGATCTTTACCATTGTAGTTTGGGACTGGATAAAGTACTATGCTGACTGTCTCTAGGCTGGACCGCCTGTTTTTCTCTACTAATGAATTGAGCATGGTTGGGAATGTTTCCTGATGCTGAGGCTGACTGTTGCAGGATGGTCTGTCCATGCTCATAAATGTATAAAACTGGATGGTTGTGTGCAAACCGGGTCCTGGGAGTGGTCTCAGGCATACCCTAAATCCTGAGGAGTACTCAGGAATTATTTGGAAGATGGCTAGTTAAAATGAGAACAATTATATTGGAGTCTAATAGTTTAAAATGGTACACTACCATGTTTCAAAGTCTGGGAGTGCACCCAGGCTCCAGTTCATTTGGTAACATTGGTGGAATCTATGAGTTTGACCTCTGCTGTGTCAGTCTCTTCAGTGCTTCTAGAACCCTTTGCAAGCCATGAAGAGAAACAAAGCTCTCAAGGAGAGAGAAACATCTTACAGTGACTGTAGGTAGACTGAAAATGCTCCTGTTGGAACTGACCTGCTCAGCTCTGGTGGTGTGAGCAGTCAACACACAGCAAAAGTCAAAGCAAGAGGCTTTCCTTGTACTGGTGTGACTGGGATGCCACTGGAGAAAGGGAGATGGGCTCTCCAAACCACTGCAGCTATACTGCTGGTGGCTCTCAAGCAGTGGTGTTAGAGATCAAATACAAGAGTCTGCTATGTGCCAGGCTTGGAGCTGCCACCAGTAAGTAGTTGCTGAAGGGAGAGCCCAGTGTGACTTTCTCCTAAGGAAGCCCTGTATTAAGAAGTCAATAAAAGGAAGGGGGATGTCTGTAAGTTGAGGCCATTTTAGTGTGTAGCTGTTTTCAGCACGCTTCCCTGGAGGGAGCATCCTTGCATTGAAAGCAGGAAAAGGGTGAATAAAGTTTTCGGGGTCTTTGCACCTGTGTGCCAGCAGCTTGCTGCATGAATCTGGGTGGGAGAGGGTACCAAGCCCCTCCTCACTGTGCCTCAGATTCCTGCTTAGTATTGTGAGAATATTACTGCTTCTCAACCTGCTGTGTGGTCTTCAAGAAGCGTAGTTCATCATCACTTCCAGTAGCTCTGGAGATGCTGCTGCAGAGGTACTAGAGAGAAGAGGAGGATTATGATCCTTGTTACAGGACAGAGGGTGTTGGGGAAAGAAGGGCAGGGGGATGAAGGGGCACTGGGCTGTGAAACTCATAGCAGAGTATGTACATATGGCCACCAGCCCCTCTGCATGGTAACAGGGTGTTAGAAATGGCTGGCTGTGTGGCCCTTACACAGGTGCCAGGGACTTGTCCCCTCCCTGCTCGCCTTCCTCCGCTCTTTCTCCCCGTCCTTGGCTCCCAGCGCTCTGCGGCGCTTCCTCCCTCCCGCACACACCCTTCTGCTCCCAGCCAGGTTCACCAAAAAAAAACCAAGTGGGGTTGCCATGGTAACGGGGAGACAGCTGAAAAATGGCAGCTAAATGCAGCTGCCCCTCATTTAATATCGACTCTGGCACTGACAGAACAGATAATGGGCAATAACACACCATTATGCTGCGGGGAAATGAAATGCTTCAGCAGACGCCTGTCATGCTGCAGGGATTTATTTGTTACTGTACCAGCAGAGATTTCTCTCCCCTTCTGTCTATCACTTGCTGTCATTCCCTCTTCTTTTCCTCCTCCTTCTTTCCTTTTTCTGCCTGCTTCTGCACTTGTCCCTTCTTTGCTTTCTGCTAATTCTTTTTCTTCCTAGTTTCTCCTCCTTTCCCTATCTCTCTTACTTCCTCTATCATGTTCTTGGCCTCTGGTGCTACCCTGGATTTCTTTTTCCTTGTGTTGGAGTGTGCTGTATCCAAAGCCTGATTGCTCTGTGAAGCTTCAAGCTTTTTGCTCCTTCCAGACTTTACTTTCTAGTCTAAGCCTACATTTCTGTCTGTATGTATGTGTCAATATGAATCTAGTAAGTTTGAAATTTGCTTGACAAGCCTTCAGCCAGCACATTTCTTTGGGCTGTGTTTTAATTTGTTAAGTGCAACACAGTGTAATGTAAATTTTTTCTGGTGGAAACATAGAGGAAAGTACTAATGAAGGGATGTTCTCCTGGCACCAGTTTGTGTGTTTTATTTACAGCTGGCCACAATGTGCCCAGAGGTTGAGTAGTGGGTTGCAGATCATGTTGGTTTCTTAATGGTTTTTAGTGCTGTCACTCCTTCACATCTTAATTATCTAGGGTTCATTTCATTTTGTAACTGCTGTGGGGTTGTTTTTCTAAAGGTTCTGCTTGTGCAAATCTAAAATGTCACAGATCCAGTAGCACTGATGATAGCAAGTCGTCCTCTCTCAGGTCTTGTAAGATCTGTCCCTCTACAGATACAGCTTTGAACTAAATGATGACCTTTTAAGTACCCACCTCTTAGCCAGAATGAGTTGAGGCCTGTGAAACTCATTTCTTTGCCTCAGAGGCTGGTCTGACATCAGCAAAAGCCTGTCAGGGTGGATGCAGTTCATACAGGCAAAAGATGCTCTTTATAGCCTGTTTCCTCCACGTCTTCATGCAAAGAAACATGAAATCAGACTCTGTGGTGTGGGTAGAGCTGCATCTGTAGAAGTGACCTTTGCTGGTTGTTCACAGACATTTGTTTGATGTTTATAGTAGAGGGCTTATGGCATCATCTTCTCCCACAAAATATACACCATCTGTGCAGTGTGCATTCCTAATCTCAGTGTGGCAGAGCTTTGGCAGCTGCCCAGTCCCTGCTTGCTGCAGTTAACGTTGTAGTGATGTCCAGGATCACATCACTTATCCCTGCCTGATGTTGGTGTCCTAGAAAACCATGTGTGATGCAGAAGCTGTTGGAGGCCTTCCTTGTGCCTTGGTGGGCTTTATTGACCTAGACATAGAAACACCTCATTTGAATACACAGGTCCTTTATGAAGTCTTCTGCTAGTGCATCTTATTGAAAGAAATTGCACCAGCAAAGTTGTACTGCTTGCCAGTCTAACAACACCTGCACTCGCAGTGATGTTGTTGATTCAGTGGTTACAGGAGATGTTAGATGTTTTGTACACCCAACTGTGCATCTCTGCCATTAAATCTTAAGGTAAGAGTTGGTCTGAAATCTCTTAGATATCTATACACATTGTGCCATACAGGCCCACAATAGGAACACTCTTCCCTAAGTGGGATGGAGTCAGGAAATCTAGCTAAGCAGATTGTTAGACAGCAGATTTTACAAGGACTCAATGCAATGCGGTTTCAAGTAGTATGGATCTTGGCCTCTTGTTATTCTAGCATGGGGTTCCTCCAAACCAAGCTTTGATAAAATACATTGATCCTGTCTTGCAAATGGTATACATTTTTGGCTCTGGGATAAATTCTGGTTTAAAATTCCAGGGCTGTGGATTACATGCCTATTGCTTGGATCTTAGTGGTTCCTGGAAATGTTTACATCTCTGAGAAAAATTTGTACAATGACTCCTAAGTACTGTGAGCTAGCCAGCCCTTGCTGTGGCTAATGACAAATGAGTGTGGGAGGAATCTTTAATACAATAGCAGGTGAGATGAAAAATGCTAGAGGAAAGGAGGTAACTAGAAAGGAAGAAAGATCCTTTTGGTTCATGTCCTTGCATGCCACCTTACTTCTGCAAAGAAGCTTGTTTAACTAGTGTATTTCCTGAATATCAGCATACCCTCTACATACCTGCTTTTCTTTTTATTTACTGCTTCACTCCAAGTGTAGAGCTTGTTCCTCAGAAGCATCATTAGAACTCACACATGCAACAGGAAATGATAAGACATCACAGCTTGATATGCAGTTGATTGATTAAATACCATTCATCCTCACTGATGGCTTGGTTATGTTCCAGTAGACTTTGGGAGTAGCTCTTGGGCAGCTCTGCATTCCTAGTCTTTCACTGTTTTTTTCCCCCAGCATCTTTAAAATTGATCCTTGTTGTAAGATATTAAAACAGTGGGGAACTGACTTCCAAGGAGCTCAGTCGATTTTCTCCTCTAGGTTTCAAAGGAAACATGTTGGAATCCAAAAATTCCTTAATTGCTGTGATTCCATCTAGGAGATTTTTAGATCTAAACCCTGTTCAGAGTGCTCTCAATGATTGCAATGCTGGTGCATCGACCCCCATTTCAACTGCATGCTCTGCCAGCTTATTGAGCCATGGTGCTTATTAATGAAATAAGCAAACATTGGGAGCATCTGGGTTTGTCTTTCCCTCCCCACCCCCCCAAAAAGACCTGCAGTGATTTAAGCACCATCGTGAGAGAGGAAATGGCTTGTTGAAAAGAAAAGCCCTGATTTTTTATTTTTTTTTTTGGTGAAGAATACCATCAGGAGCAGGCTATGATTAATACACATAATTGAAACAAATTGCAGCTAACTGCAGAAAAGCATCTCCCAGCTGTTGACAGAAGGAAATTGCTGACAGCCTTTTCCCATTCAGTGGAGGGGAGAGAGAAAGAGAGAGAAGAAAAGGAACCTTGCCCAGCCCATGTAAATACCCAGCCACTGCTTGCACATGTGCGTATGAAAGCACTCGTGCACACAATGTGCATGTGTGTAATCATGCATGTATCTGCATGTGCAGACATGTCATGTGTGCAGGGGCAAACTCAGCTTTCATAGGCCATTGGGATCCAGGGGAGCATCAGGAGGAGTGTGGCCAGCAGGTCCAAGGAGGTGATCCTCCCCCTCTACTCTGCCCTGGTCAGGCCCCACCTGGAGTATTGTGTCCAGTGCTGGGCTCCCTGGGATAAAAAGGACAGGGATCTCCTGGAGAGAGTCCAGAGAAGGGCTATGAAGATGATGAAGGGGCTGGAGCATCTATCCTATGAGGAAAGGCTGAGAGACCTGGGGCTGTTCAGCCTGGAGAAAAGAAGACTGAGGGGGGACCTAATCAATGTCTATAAATATCTGAAGTATGGGGTGCAGGGGGAATTGGCCAGCCCCTTTTCAGTGTCTGTGGGGACAGGACAAGGGGCAATGGCTGCAAGTTGGAGCCCAGGAAGTTCCACACCAACATGGGGAAGAACTTTTCCCCAGTGAGGGTGCCAGAGCCCTGGGACAGGCTGCCCAGGGGGTGTGGAGTCTCCTTCTCTGGAGAGATTCCAGCCCCGTCTGGACGCCGACCTGTGCAGTATGAGCTGGGGAGCTGCTTTGGCAGGGGGGTTGGACCCCAGGAGCTCTCCAGGTCCCTTCCAACCCCTACAACTCTGTGATTCTGTGACTGCACACCTACATACGTAGGACCCACCTGTAGCCGTGGGTGCCTGCTTTGCTGACCGTACTGACTGCCCACAGTGACATCAGTGTGGTGAGAACCACCCCAGAGGCACTGTGTGCTCCACCAGGGAGGGGAGGCTCCAGCCACATGTGTGCTCACACGTATGAAGTTGTGCATTGGCACATGAAACAACAGACCTGTCTTTGACATGCAGCCCTTTCTCCAGCTTTATCTTTAGGACAATAAGGCAGGTTCATTTTTGGCTTTTAAAATGTCTTCTGTCACCGCCCTGTTCTGCTTCCCCTTTCACCTCCTGTTTTTCATGCTCCCTATTCATCATTAGCAGCCCAAATAGAAAACCATTGGATGCAGATGAGTCTGGAGCTGAGAGAATCATCTTTGATGGAAACACCATGCAGATGGCAAATGGGCCTCCATCAGAGCCTTTGCCTGGTTCAGAAGCTTGCTCTGTCAAGGAATTTAGTATCTATAGTTTATTCTATTGCTGGCTTATGCTAAGCCAGTCAGCAAGTGGGTTGTATTGATTATTTTGTGATACAGGTTTCTCACATTGATCATTCTAACTGGCCCCTCTAGTGAAATGCTCCTACACAGCCACGTGGTGGTTCTAAAGTGAGCAACTGAGCGGGCCATAGGAATGCTGGTGAGCAGAAGGCAAACTTGGAGACCTCCAGCAGATCGTTAGTAAGATCTAGCAAATTGGTTAGCAACACCTGCATTGGGGATGATGCTCCAATCTTTACTAAACATACTTTCTTATGGTCATTTGTTGATTTCATAACCTGAGCTTCTATTCACTGCTTTATAAAGATATATTGATTTATTTAGAATCAAGCAGGAACATCAAGTATGAGTTATTTCCCACCTATCTGCCTTTAAAGTTGATTGCTATGCTGTGATGCCAGATGGTAAAAAAAAAAAAGTTCTCCCTGTTGTGGTTTTGCCCATTGAAATGAAGTCATGAAATCTGTTTGTAACCACATGCAGATTATAAGTGTTATAAAAATAACCTGATTGGAACTGGTCCCTAATCTGTTATTCCCCCTGCCTGTGTGCCGGTGTTCACTGTAAACACATCAATATGAAGCGGTTAGCAAACAAACATTCCTTTATCAGAGGTGTATGTTGATCCCAGTGGAAGCTTAAGGACTCAGCTGGGCAGATGCAGCAGTAGGGAAATAACTGATAAACTCAGATGTTACAGGTTATGGATTGTGTTTATGAGTTAGTGATTCACGTAAAATGCAACCAAGGGGGTGAAGGAGGGCTGGAGTTGTTGACATTTGAAGTTCAACCTGGGAAATTGTGCATTCATTTTTAGCACTACTGTGGTGGTTTAACTGCAGCTGGCAGCCCCCTCATTCACTCCCCCGGTGGGATGAGGGAGAGAATCAGAAGAGTAGAAGTGAGATGTCGTGGGATGAGGTAAAGAGAGTTTAATAGGTAAGGAATAAAGCTGTGCGTGCAAGCGCAGCAGAACAAGGAATTCATTCACCCCCATTCCATCAGCAGGCAGGGCTCCATCATCATAGAATCATAGAATGGCAAGGGTTGGAAGGGACCCCAAGGATCACAGAGCTCCAACCCCCTTGCCACAGGCAGGGACACCAACCTCAGGCCTGGAGCTACACAAGGTTGCCCAGGGCCACATTCAACCTGGCCTTGTACACTGCCAGGGACGGGGCATCCACGCCCTCTCTGGGCAGCCTGTTCCAGCCCCTCACCACTCTCTCTGTAAAAAACTTCCCCCTAATATTCAATCTAAACCTTCCCTCCTTCAGCTTTAATCCTTTCCCCCTTGTCCTGCCATTATCTGCCCTTTTAAATAGTTTATTCCCTTCCTGTTTCTCTGCTCCCTTCAGGGACTGGCAGGCTGCAATGAGGTCCCCCTGCAGCCTTCTCTTCTCCAGGCTGAAATCACGTGTAATGGTTACTTGGGAAGACAAATGCTATCACTCAAAATGTCTTCCCCCTTCCTTCCTTCTTCCCCCAGCTTTCTATGCTGAGCATGACATCATATGGTATGGAATATCCCTTTGGTCAGTTGGGGGTCAGCTGTTCCAGCTACCCCTCCCAACTCCTTGTTCAATTCCACTGGTGGGGTGGCAGGAGAGGCAGAAGAGGCCTTGGCTCTGTGCAAGCACTGCTCAGCAGTAACAAAAACATCCCTGTGTTATCAGCACTGTTTTCAGCACAAATCCAAACCACAGCCCTGTGCCAGCTACTGCGAAGAAAATAACTCTATCCCACCCAAACCCAGCACAACTACCCAGGGAGCTTGGGGAGGGGCCCAGAACACATCAGTGAAAAACCCAAGGGCTGGAAGAATTAAAAATACCAGGTGGGTGGGTGGGTGGAAGGCGGGTAGCTGATTCAAGCTATTGCCATAATAACAAATCACTTGGGCCATTGCTGTAATAGCAAATCACTCTGAGGTGAGCTAAACTCTGAATTCTCCCATTCCAAAACAACCACTTGTGTATGCTTGTAATTCTAAAGGGCAGCAAGCTAACCTAGCCTATTCACATGGAGGTATCAGCTTTTACTGAAGGGTAAGGTAATGCATGTAGGCAGCTACCATGAAGTAGCTGATGTGATGTAAGAGGGGTGGCAGCAGGGACAGGGAGGGGATTGTCCCTCTCTGCTCTGCCCTCCTGAGGCCCCAGCTGGAGTCCTGTGTCCAGAGCTGGGGCCCCAATACAAGAGAGATGTGGAACTGTTGGAGAGGGGTCAGAGGAGCCACGAAGATGCTCAGAGGGCTGGAGCAGCTGCCCTACAAAGAGAGGCTGAGGGAGCTGGGCTTGTTCAGCCTGGAGAAGAGAAGGCTGCGGGGGGACCTCATTGCAGCCTGCCAGTCCCTGAAGGGAGCAGAGAAACAGGAGGGGATTCAACTTTTTAAAAGGGCAGATAATGGCAGGACAAGGGGGATGGATTAAAGCTAAAGGAGGGAAGGTTTAGATTGGATCTTAGGGGGAAGTTTTTTACAGAGAGAGTGGTGAGGGGCTGGAACAGGCTGCCCAGAGAGGTGGTGGATGCCCCGTCCCTGGGGGTGTTCAAGGCCAGGTTGGATGGGGCCCTGGGCAACCTTGTGTAGCTTCAAGCCTGAGGTTGGTGTCCCTGCCTGTGGCAGGGGGGTTGGAGCAATATGATCCTTGGGGTCCCTTCCAACCCTTGCCATTCTATGGTTCTATGTATTCTACACACTTGCCTGTTGCACAGAAACATGAGTGTCCAGCCTCTCAGTCAGGGTCACTGCTTGACATGAAAAGCCACATCTCCCATTGCTGCAATTTTTTTCTGCTCCATCAGACTCCCCTTGTAGCTAAGGAAGATCATATACCCAGCTGACCACAGTGGTTATGCAACGTTGATGCAGAGCTATATGCACAACAGACAGTCTGCTCTAGGAATCGCTCTGCTTATGTATTGGTTGTAGCAATTTCTCTCTTTCATAGAGGTGAAAAAGCAGGCACTGGTGGAATCTGAAGGCTCATGTGCCTACAGGGCTGCAACACCTTTAAGGATAAGCAGGACTGGTCATGCTGCCCATGTCCTTCATCACAGTCTGTTCTGACTGGTGCTTCCATGACTATCAGAAGTTGTAGCTGGTTGATGACTATGACTCCTATCAAGGGTGATTTTTGTCTGCTGGGGCCGGGGCAGCCTCAGTTTTTCCAAATGAAGCAATTTCAGCAGATACTTTTAAACCATACTAGAATCACCCAGGACTAAAGATACTTTTATGGAGTTGGTACAGTTCTTGGAAGAGCTTGAAAATGAGTTCTTAATTCACTCCCATTGAGAAACAGAATCTCACGGGCCAACAAGTCCAGAATCCGTGAAATCTGAAGGTCGGCACAAATGTTTGTCTGCTGGTATCTCTGCAATGTGCCAGCTCTTCTTTTCTTTTAAAAACTTGTTATTTCTTGTAGAGGCTGTTGAAGGAGATGTTGCTGGTGAGGAGGGCGCTAACTCTCTCTTAGAATTTGAAGTTTGAAATCCAGCTAGTCATCTGTAGGAGCAAGAAATGGGAAAGTGACATCCCAGAATTGTGTACAGAAGGAACCCAACTGTTATCCTCTGTGGGCTGTAGATGGGGGTGCTTAATGTTGTAAGCTGTCAGGTTAACTGTACAAAAGGTTTCAGTATTGGGATGTACTATTTGCAGTGAGTTTTCTTGCTCCTTTTTGGTCCCAGAGTAATTGTTACACAGATCCCTTTTGTTTCTGGGATTGAAGTGTAGCTACAAACAAGAATCATAGAATGGCAAGGGTTGGAAGGGACCCCAAGGATCAGAGAGCTCCAACCCCCCTGCCACAGGCAGGGACACCAGCCTCAGGCCTGCAGCTACACAAGGTTGCCCAGGGCCCCATCCAACCTGGCCTTGAACACTGCCAGGGACGGGGCATCCACCCCCTCTCTGGGCAGCCTGTTCCAGCCCCTCACCACTCTCTCTGTAAAAAACTTCCCCCTAATATCCAATCTAAATCTTCCCTCCTTTAGCTTTAATCCATTCCCCGTTGTCCTGCCATTGTCTATCCTTTTAAAAAGTTGAATCCCCTCCTGTTTCTCTGCTCCCTTCAGGGACTGGCAGGCTGCAATGAGGTCCCCCTGCAGCCTTCTCTTCTCCAGGCTGAACAAGCCCAGCTCCCTCAGCCTCTCTTCACAGGGGAGAACAAGTTATTTAAATTTGGGAAAAAATATTTAATGGAGCATCTCTATTTTTTACTTAGTACAACTGCCTGAGTGTAAGAATAAAGCTGCAGATGTATGTATATATAGATGGATAAATTATATATGTTGATATGCTTATATACTATTTATTACCCCTCTTTTTTTATTTAGCTCTGCAGAGCCAGCAGTGATCTGAGAAATAAGTGTATTAACAGAATAGATTTTAAAATGACAGTATCAAGGCCAAATTCTGCCAACAATCCTCCTTCAGCAGCCCCATGATGTCGGGGCAGACAGCAGGCCTGCCGGCGGCCTGGCTCTCTTCACCCAAGATTTAGGCCCTGACAATATTCTTCTGTTCCCATGAGAAAAGTTCCTCATGCTGAGAGGATCCTAATAATCACATTCTCAAAACACAGTGGCCTTGTTGATAGGGGTACAGGCTGCCCTAAACCAAGAAGCAGTTATGGGAAGGTATTTGGGAGTAACGGAACATGTCAGGAGCCAACCATAACAAGAGGGTCAAACCAGCAGGTGTGTGGATGCTTTTAGGTATTAAAGGTAAACTAAGGATGTTTAGCTATGAGATGGGTTTATCAGAACTCGTTATAGTTACTAACCAATCAATACGGTGTGAACAGTGTGTGTAACCAATTAGCAGTTGTTTAGCTTGCCAGGTTTGCAGTAAGAAAGGTATAGAATCTGGGTGATTTCACCTCATAAAATGGCTGGATGGCTTCATGGCTTCACCTAAAATTCATTTATTGAATTGCATGTTGCTCCCTGCTGGACGCCACACCGTAAGATTGTGGCATTACTGGTAGCACTTGGTCTGCTAAAATTCTGTTGCTAGAGATAGCATGCAGAGAGATCCCAGCTTGTCTGTGACTCCTCAAAGCCATGGCATACCTAGCAGTTACAGGGAAAAAAAACCCAGTTATTTTTATTGGAACTGAGCACTTTTGACCAGACAGCTGTCAAGAGACAATTAACCTGCAGGTGGTGGAGGTTACTTTAGCAAAGTCTGCTTTCAGAATTGTATTTTAAAAATAAGAGATTGTTTCTGTATAGCAGGGGCTTCAGTGATCCCTCACCCTGGCCATGTACATGAATACACAAGGGTTTGTCCTGTGGAACTTGCCCAAAGCTGCCTTCCCACCTTCCTAAAACTTTCGACCAGCTTTCAGTTCCAAAACAGCAAGCCCCCAGTGGCAATGGGTTAATGGAGTTTTTAAAGTGGGGGGAACAGCTTGGAGAGGGATGACACCTTGGCAAAACTGAGGTTGGACAATATTTATAAACTGTATGAGTCCCCTGGTGTTTAGATTAGAATAAGAGTCTTTGCTACTCAAAACAAAGCAAACCCCAAAACACAAACCCACAGAAATCAAGACCCTCCAGGGCAAACTCATCTCCAGGAAAATAACAGCAGTACCTTTCTGAACTGAACGAGAAACACACATTTATCAACAGTAGTTGGAACACAAGGGCTGTGTCACGTTTCCTGCAGAGAGATTTGAAAAGTCATTTTTACAGCAGCTGGACTTTGCTTGTAAGAGTAAAGCCTTGCATCAGTTCTGACCTTCTAGCAACAGGCTTAGGGAAAACAACCAGAACACAGACACCAGCGTGATTGCTGCCTTACATCCAGCAGTATACCTTTGCTGATTACCATAAAATTACCAGTAATTTTTATCAGGGCCAGTGAGTTCAGAGTTGGCTAACAGTACTGAAGAGAGCACTGACTTGGCTGTTGGCTGTATTGAGGTTTTTTTTAGTTGTTATCCAGTGTTGATAACTTTTATGTGGCTTTAGTAAGATTGTGCTTGAAATAATCAGAGTATTTGGGAATGGCAAGGGTTGGAAGGGACCCCAAGGATCATAGAGCTCCAACCTCCCTGCAACAGGCAGGGACACCAGCCTCAGGTTGTGGAGCTACATAAGCTTGCCCAGGGCCCCATCCAACCTGGCCTTGAACACTGCCAGGGATGGGGCATCCACCCCCTCTCTGGGCAGCCTGTTCCAGCCCCTCACCACTCTCTCTGTAAAAAACTTCCCCCTAATATCCAATCTAAACCTTCCCTCCTTTAGCTTTAATCCATCCCCCTTGTCCTGCCATTATCTGCCCTTTTAAAAAGTTGAATCCCCTCCTGTTTCTCTGCTCCCTTCAGGGACTGGCAGGCTGCAATGAGGTCCCCCTGCAGCCTTCTCTTCTCCAGGCTGAACAAGCCCAGCTCCCTCAGCCTCTCTTTGTAGGGCAGCTGCTCCAGCCCTCTGAGCATCTTCGTGGCTCCTCTGAACCCTCTCCAACAGTTCCATATCTCTCTTGTATTGGGGCCCCAGCTCTGGACACAGGACTCCAGCTGGGGCCTCAGGAGGGCAGAGCAGAGAGGGACAATCCCCTCCCTGTCCCTGCTGCCACCCCTCTGCTGATGGAGCCCAGGATCCCATTGGCCTTGCGAGCTGCAAGAGCCACTGCTGGCTCATGGGAAGTTTCTCACCCACCAGAATCCCCAAGTTCTTCTCACAGGGCTGCTCTCCAGGAGCTCTTCTCCCAGTCTGTATCTGTGTCTGGGATTCTTCTGGCCCAAGTGCCACCCCTGACACTTGGCAGTAATGAAAAAGCTGAGCTTGTTCTTGGTGCCATCACATCGAGATGCCAAAGGCACTTCATTGATGGTATGAAGTCACTAATTTTGAATGAACTGGCAGAGTAGTTGGGATCCATTATTCTAAATAGCATGGACAGTGTCAGAAATTTATGAAAAGGAGCAAGTTAAATGTTTTAAGAGATTTACAATTTATAGTAAGCATGAAATGTTATACTGAAGGAAATGCGTACAATATGCATGCAATATCTATATATCAAAAGACCACATGGAAATAGCTGAGAAACAATTACAGTCATTCTATTTACAGTATCTTTTTTAATTTAATACAAAAATTCTCCACCATAATGAAATATTTATTTTCAAAATCTCTTTGCTGTGGTGAGGTTTGAAGAGCTCAGCTATTAGCTGGAATACATTTGCCTAGGCCCTTTTTTAGTTCATTAGCATCTTTACCAGATCGAGATGTGAAATGGAAACATTTATTGCACTGCTGTTGAGCTTCCCCCACTCTCTGACCTCAGATGACTTTCTGTACCTCTTAACCCGGTCTTGTTCCTCACTCTTGTCTGGACTGCATGTAAAGTCTTCAAAAGCATGCTTAGTTTTATGCAAGCACCTAAATGACTTATATGCTGTGTCCAAGTGACTTTTGGAGAGCTTCTGTCAAGGTTTTATTCTGTGAATATTCCTCTGTGTAATCTAGCTCCTGTTTGGTATGTGTGGGTGTTTTTACAATGGAAGAACATCTCTCGTGTAGAGTCATTGTTAGCACAATGCAATACCAGTAACAACCTGGAACATCTGATAATAGCAGGCTGTGCTACCTTTTGCAGACACAGGGAGACTGCCAGTCAAGGGATTGATGTCTGCTTGTTACAATTAACACGTGGACTCTCTACATCTAGGATTTGCTCTTGTAATTTGATGTATGTTGGTCCTGATCTTCAAGCATGCTGATGGCATGAAACTACTACAGAAAACCATGTTAGTGAAGAGAGACTTCATAAAATGCATGTGTATGGTTTAC
This sequence comes from Laterallus jamaicensis coturniculus, assembly GCA_022605575.1. Classification (NCBI taxonomy): domain Eukaryota; kingdom Metazoa; phylum Chordata; class Aves; order Gruiformes; family Rallidae; genus Laterallus; species Laterallus jamaicensis. The sequence continues at coordinate 6,729,692 of JAKCOX010000033.1, read as the reverse complement.
CCAATTCTTGCACTGAGCTGGTAGCAGAGCTGAGAACATGCAGGTTTTTTCTGAACCTTTCTGAGGCAGCAAGTCCTTTGCCTTCTTGAGAAGAGAATGCTGCAGGGGGACCTCATTGCAGCCTGCCAGTACCTGAAGGGAGCAGAGAAACAGGAGGGGATTCAACTTTTTAAAAGGACAGATAATGGCAGGACAAGGGGGATGGATTAAAGCTAAAGGAGGGAAGGTTTAGATTGGATATTAGGGGGAAGTTTTTTACAGAGAGAGTGATGAGGGGCTGGAACAGGCTGCCCAGAGAGGGGGTGGATGCCCCGTCCCTGGCGGTGTTCAAGGCCAGGTTGGATGGGGCCCTGGGCAACCTTGTGTAGCTCCAGGCCTGAGGTTGGTGTCCCTGCCTGTGTCAGGGGGGTTGGAGCTCTCTGATCCTTGGGGTCCCTTCCAACCCTTGCCATTCTATGATTCTATGACACCTGGCTAGACTATTCACTTTATGTTTAGGTGTTTATGTCTCTCAAGAGAAGCAGTCTCCTGCCTACTCAGAGTTGGAGTTGCACTCTTAGGGGATAAGTCTCCTTATTGTTACTAGAAGAGACTATTTGGTAGATTTTATTATTTTTGAGATTCCAAACTCAGTTGTATGTATACAGTTGTATATAATAAATGTATTTATTTATGTGCTGTTAGGAGCTAGTCCCCAGAAGTAGAGATATAGGATGGCAGGGTGATACTTGTCTTCTCAGCTCTGTGGGATTGTTTTCTAGTAAGGAACTTGGCTCCTTCTATCAGCTTTGCATATATTTGTACAGACACGTATTTACTTGTGCATAGGCTTAATGTCATTATATACTTCACAAGAGTGTTCCCTGCCCTCTTTGCTTTCCTTTCTTGTTTTACATGGGCCTTGCTCTTGCCCATAGCTTTGCTACAGCCAAGCTGTAAAGAAGGTAATAAAGCGTGCGCGTGGCAAAATAAGGTGGAATCAAACCCTTGCCTAGCTGCTCTCTGTCATTTTTATGTGCATCACTCTCTCCCTTCTGTCTGTAGTGCTCTGTAATGGTCTAGAGCCTTCCCTTCCTTCAGCTTTATGTTTTCAGCATTGTGTTAATTGTTTGTGGTGTGGGGTTTTTTTTTTTTCAGCGGCGTGCAGTGGGAAAGGTCAGCTGTCAGAAACAGGCCTGTCCACAACTGATAAGGCAGTCGAGAGATTGGATTTGACTCATTAAGCACCTTCCCTGTAGACATGGAGTCTGCTCTGCCGCAGGAAAAAAACCTGAAGAGGGAAGAGAAAAAGCCCAGGATGTATTTGGAGCATGCGCCAGGAAGGCTGGCACACCCTCCTTCCCCCCTCCCCCCCCCCCCCCCCCATGCACAGGGTTGGAGCTCAGTACACTTCCACCATGCCTGTATCCCCACGCACCGCCCGAGCCCAGGGTTACACCCTGAGAGCGTGTGCTTTCACACCTGCTCAAGGCACATACTCCTTTTCCCTCTGCATGTATGTGTGTGTGCCAGTCCTCACATGCTGAGAAGTTGCATGGGGGAGATGCGTTTCACTCCTGCCCTCATCCACATGCTGCAAGGTGTACAAGGGTGTTAATTCTCCCCCTGCATTTCACTCCTGCCCTCATCCACGTGCTGCAAGGTGTACAAGGGTGTTAATTCTCCCCCTGCATTTCACTCCTGCCCTCATCCACATGCTGTAAGGTGTACAAAGGTGGTAATTCTCCCCCTGCATTTCACTCCTGCCCTCATCCACGTGCTGCAAGGTGTACAAGGGTGTTAATTCTCCCCCTGCATTTCACTCCTGCCCTCATCCACGTGCTGCAAGGTGTACAGGGGTGTTAATTCTCCCCCTGCATTTCACTCCTGCCCTCATCCACGTGCTGCAAGGTGTACAAGGGTGTTAATTCTCCCACATTTTACACGTGTGCTTGCAGAGCCTCGTCGAGGGGATTTTGCATGTTTCTCACAAAGAATCTTGTACATGTCTTCACACTGATGCCTTCTTCCTGTAACAAAGGGCACATCTCATCTGTGTGCATGTATATCATATCTTTTCACATGCAGTTACCTGCCTTTCCACAGAAATACACTGTGCAGACATACTGCCTATACCTGTGTGCACACATCCACTGCCCTGGTAAACACGCTGCTGCGTAGGCACAGCAGCAACCTAGCTTGTTTCTCATCACATACGAATGCACACATTTTTACCCCTAAATAGTTACTGGCCAAAGCTGCCTTGCCAGCTTGTAGCAGTCCCTTGCCTCTGGCTTTGTTTTGAGAAGAATCGTTGTGCCTCAAATTGGGCTTGGATACTGCTACTTCCATAAATGGTCTTAATGATGTCTCACAAGGAGCATAAATGAAGGGCAGCAGTAGTGCTTGGCAGTGTGTTTTAATACCGTGGCAGTGCTGGGGTTCCACACGTACACACTCTCCCAGAATCCTGAAGCTGTGAGGAGCTGATGTTGCTGCAGTCTCCCACCTGGCTTTTGCTGTTCACCTTGCTTCTCGTCTCCCCCCTTTCCCATGGGCATGGCTTATTAATGCTGCTGGCCGGTATTGAAAAGGAGCATTTTGGGCATCATTATTGTGCTATTACAGTGATTAGCGTTAACTCTCTTCTACTCCCACTTCCCGCTGGAAGGATGTCCAAGGGGCTCCCTGCTCAGCAGCAAGCGTGACGCCTGCTGGAAGGCCGCTGCTAGCACAAGTGCCCGTGCGTGCACAAGCACAGCTCTTACTGCGCCGCTTCGCTGCTCCCATCCTTCCAGCCCCTGGATTTGAGAGCTTCCAGCAGTGCCCTTCAGTGAAGGCAGGGATTTCTTCCTCCTCTGGGATCCTTAGATGATCTTTTGTTCTGAAGGCGCTTTTTGTTTGTTCTGGGCTCCCTGGGATAAAAAGGACAGGGATCTCCTGGAGAGAGTCCAGAGAAGGGCTATGAAGATGATGAAGGGCCTGGAGCATCTCCCCTGTGAGGAAAGGCTGGGTGAGCTGGGGCTGTTCAGCCTGGAGAAAAGAAGACTGAGGGGGGACCTGATCAATGTTTATAAATATCTGAAGTATGGGATGCAGGGGGAATTGGCCAGCCCCTTTTCAGTGTCTGTGGGGACAGGACAAGGGGCAATGGCTGCAAGTTGGAGCCCAGGAAGTTCCACACCAACCTGGGGAAGAACTTTTCCCCAGTGAGGGTGCCAGAGCCCTGGGACAGGCTGCCCAGGGGGTGTGGAGTCTCCTTCTCTGGAGAGATTCCAGCCCCGTCTGGACGCCGACCTGTGCAGTATGAGCTGGGGAGCTGCTTTGGCAGGGGGGTTGGACCCCAGGAGCTCTCCAGGTCCCTTCCAGCCCCTACGACTCTGTGATTCAACTTAGTTTCTCTCAGCGTTGGTGCAAATCTTTTTCTGTCTATTCCTGCAGTTGGCCTTAGAAGACTCCCTGCAACAGCTCCCTGTGAGGGTCTTTTTCCCAATGCAGGGAAGGCTGTGATAGCTACCTAGCATTCTTCTGCCTAATAGTATGGCTTTTTACTAAGGCCAGAAAGTTTGTGAAGACCTTGTCTTCAATTTGGTAAGGAACAAAAATGCCCCCAGGGCATTGTGTTTTATTAGGTCTGGAACCTACACCCCATAATGAACAGGCCTAAATAGGATCAGGATTAGCATTTGGTGTTTGACTTCTGGTACTTAATAGGCTAGAAGAGTAGGGGTAGTGTGGAACTGAGGGTTGCAACTGGGATACACGTTGCTGCTGAAGAGTTGTAATTCTCTCTTAGGTGTGGAATGTAATGTTGCCTGTTGGCATGCAAGTAGATACATTTTTTAAAAAAACCTATATAAAACAATGACATCTTTTTTTCAACAGAGTCCATAAGATAAACCCCTGGTGAATTTAGAGCTTAATTATATACCTGCAGGCCCTGACCCTGCTGTACTGTTATGTGTGTTTTACACAAGAGGGGTCAGGTAACAACCCAGCAGCAGAGATGCCTCTGTGAGAGCAGGGCTGCTGGATCTTGAGGTTTATCTCTATGAGAGCAGAACTGGTGAAGATGTTTGATCTTGATGTTTCTGTTGATGGTGCTGTGATGTTGTCTCACTTGTCAGTTTGCACTTTGCTGAACATTCCTTCTGTAAGGAACCCTTTTTTCTGGGTATTAATGTTCAGACACTGGCATTCTTATGTTTTAGAATGATGTGCCAGGAAAACAAGTAAACAAGAAGAAATGCACAGCAAAATAAAACCAGAAGATAAAGTAAATACAGCAGCAATGTGAACTGTCCTCCTCCATTCTCAGCAGTGAGGGACCTAGAGTCCAGCACATTATCGTGGTGTCTAACCTCTTGAAAAAATTGGTAGCAACACCCTCCTTTTCCTGCACCTTCTGGAGCTGGTACTAAGAGCAGCAAAACTCTTCAGAGAAATGAAAAGAAGAAAATAGACTTTGTTCATCCAAACCAAATCATAAATGTATGTGAATATATCAAATTTTCAGGCAAATTATTTTTAAAAAATTGATTTATTCAGCATAATTCATTTTAAAATAAGCATGTTTCATGCTTTTATTTGAAAATGGAGCTCTAGGTTTTAAAGAATTTTTTTAGGAACTGCAAAACAATTTTATATTTTTTTTCCTTTTTGGTTAAGCAAGTAAGATATTGACACAGGATTATGTTTTTGTCTCTTTGGCCAGTTGATCAGAAAATAAACAGCAAGCACAGCTCTAAGTATGTAGTGCCATAGTCGGACTGGTACTTGGAGTTTACTGTTTCTTTACACAGGGCAGAAAATGCAACATCATGCACTGATATCAGTACAGTTGTTTGTACTTACCAAACAGTGGAAAATAGGTGGAGAGAAGGATGCCCAGGAAACTCTGGACATGGCATATACACTGAATTGGCATGTGGCTTCTCCTCACAGCTGTGGAACAATTCTTGTTTTGCTGACAAGCTGTATTAAACCCACAGAGCATTCGTTTCCCATAGGTCTCAAGGACTTAACCTATATTTTTGTTATCTTTGTAGTGCAGATGGAGGCAGCTGAGGTTAATTAAGTGCCTCGGGTTACACAGTAAATCAGTGGCAAAGCCAGGGATAAAACGCTCAGGTTCTCACTTCTACACCTGTAGTTTGTCATTTAGATGAATTTTGGTGAGCAATTTAAAAAGTGAAGCTACCCACCATATGCTGTAATCTTTTGTAGGCATATGTCATCTTATTTATTAATTTTTGTTGTTGTAGGACTAATGCTTTGTCATCAAAGCATCTTAGCTAAGGGATTTCTTGGATGTCTTTCAGCTGTTTTGTGTGGCATTGGAGCAAGGGGTGTTGGTGGGTGATTGCTCATTCATTTGCACAGATTCAGATTTTTCTTCAGATCCTTCTGTTTTCTCATTCCCCACAGAAAAAGGGGATTTAGAGAGTCAGTAGGGAACCTGTGGATCATATTTTTGCAGAATCTAGGTTTAAATTATCTCTTTCTGTGCTAGATAGTGGACTAAATTTACTGTCATACCTCTGATAGTTGTTTTTTTTCCTCTCAGAAGAGGACAGTTGAGTGAAGAGTCTTCCAGGGTTGAAAAGCAACTTTTCATTTGTGTGAGTTTTCATTTGTTTAGAAGATGTGAACTTTAACTATACATTTAATAGGTGCAGGAAATTTAAAGCAGTCTGGCTCCTAACAGACTATTAGCTCTGTCATTGATACGTGAAAATGATACATGGAAACAGCTTTGGATATTCTCCATTGGATAGTCCTTGTCAACTGTTGGAGGATCAGGAGCCTGTGGGATAGTTCTCCTTTCTTTAGGTTAAAGATTCTGGCACAATAATGCCTGTTTCCTTGGTTTGATGTCAGTCATAGGATCAGAGGGGTTGGAAGGGACCTGGAGAGCTCCTGGGGTCCAACCCCCCTGCCAAAGCAGCTCCCCAGCTCATACTGCACAGGTCGGCGTCCAGACGGGGCTGGAATCTCTCCAGAGAAGGAGACTCCACACCCCCTGGGCAGCCTGTCCCAGGGCTCTGGCACCCTCACTGGGGAAAAGTTCTTCCCCAGGTTGGTGTGGAACTTCCTGGGCTCCAACTTGCAGCCATTGCCCCTTGTCCTGTCTCCACAGACACTGAAAAGGGGCTGGCCAATTCCCCCTGCACCCCATCCTTCAGATATTTATAAACATTAATAAGGAATCCCCTCAGTCTTCTTTTCTCCAGGCTGAACAGCCCCAGCTCTCTCAGCCTTTCCTCATAGGATAGATGCTCCAGGCCCTTCATCATCTTTGCAGTACTTGCTGTGCAGTGGCCCAAATTCATCAGGAGAGCCAAGTCACTTTGTAGGGATGCTTCTGGATCTCTTAGGCATCGTTTTCAGTCCAGGTGGGCAGACTGGGCCCTGTGTTGTAGTCAGCCCAAAGAGCATCATCCAAGGATGCAGATGGCAGCAAGCAGGGATGGAACCTGCAGCTCTACATCTCTCATGAAGCATCTTAACAGAAAGCACTTCTTCCTTCTCTTTTCATTATGAGCTTTGGTGCTCAGGGAAATCATAGATTAGTCAGGTTTGACAAAAAGATGTGCCCTCACTGTATTGCCAAGTCTCCTTCATCAGTCCTGGGCTTAAATTTGAGGACCTTTAATAAGCATTTTATGTTGGACTCAAAAGGTAATATGTAAAGCAGTAGATAATGGAGGAGAGGGCACAATTCATCGCAGGGACTTGGCATTCTCTGGTGTAACATAATGCTTCCTTTGCTCTTACTGGTGTGATGAAAGGGCTGTGATGCTATGTGCAACATTTGAGGTCGGCTCTGAAAGAGCACTGTTTGATGAGTGCACCTCACCCTTGCTTTGGGCTCCTAGGTTGCTCTTTGCATCTCTTAAATGTGATGAGAGATGTCCTTCATCTATTCTTACCTACATGGCTTCTGATTCTGTTACTGTGATTCTTCTCTGCTTCCAAATACCGAATCACATAGATATAGTAAGTGGGAATGAGGGGCCTGAGGAAACAATAAATGATATTTCTGGAAAATCTAACATTACTCAGAATGGTTTAAAAGTAGTAAACGTTTGGAAAACTACTTTTTTTTACTGTGGGACTCTTGCCTCAGAACTTGATCTTCTCTATTTTAACCTATTTCTATGATTTTGCAGCCAATTTTTTTCCAGCAGTAAAAATTCTTTTTCTTCTGAGAATGTATGGCCATACTTTCTTTAAAGTTAGAAGCAATATTCCTTTTATATGGTTTTATCAATGTAATCAGTCATCTCATTTTGGTGTGAAGATGACTTAGATGCTGTTACTTTACAGTTTGTGGGGTATAGATGCAGTATATGATATGACTCAAAGCTTTCATGGATCAGTGTCACTTGGTGATGCTTAGAAGATGCTCTGTGCCTAGAAGAATGTTTCCCATGCTATTTCTTATGTATCTGAATAGTTAAATAAGCTCTGTCAGACTTTTCAAACTAATATTTGCTTTTGATTATTGAGAAGACACAAGTGTGTATGTGAGGGAGACAGCGTGGGACCATATGAGAGGGTTTGATGAGTGGTGTCACTGCTTCAATCAGGTGGCATGAAGAATGACCAGACCAGAAAAACCAGAACTATTTGGATGTATTATTTTTCCTGCCCAAAGGCTAGAAAGGAGGAATGCAACAAAAGGATTTGGACAACTTAATGGAGGATGCAGTTATCTGCTGTTTAGCTATTACTGGAGTCTGCCACTATCTCTTTAAAATAACAGCCTGATTGTTACTAAACTATCCAGCTTTGTTTTAATAGCATGAATCTGGGGGAGATGCTTTGACTGCTTCTGAGGGCTTTCATTAGGGTTTCAGTATTCAGTCTCTGGACAACTCTTTTGGAGGGTGATGGAAATAATTCACCTTTTTTGTCCTTCAGAGGTGTTGGCTGACTTATTTTCTGTGACATTTGATGTACAGTTTCTCCTCCCCTAACCTCTGAGGGAACATCAGATACATGTGCAAGTGACTTGGAACATAAATCGTTCATTGTTCTGTAACATTTTTGAGGATCATAGCTATTATAGATGACTCCCAGGACAACCCTTCTACCCAGAACAGAATTACCTCCTAGTAGAGTTCATGGGGGTTTGCCCAGACTAGGGTTCTGCCCCATCCATTGGGAGGTGATACTTTGATCTCTCATGGCTCATCAGATAGAACAGTCCATTTTCCCCTTAGTTCACATGGTTCATCTGTAGAATTTATTCTTTCCAGCCTTGGCTATGACTTGGGTCAAAATGCTTCAGTCAGCTCAGTTAGATTTTTAAAACTTTAGGTATATTGTTTATGGTGTAAAACTTATAGAAAGGAGGCAGAGATATATGTACTGGCTTGGAGACATTTAGTCATATCCATACCCAGCTGTACAGTGACAAAGCAGCAATACCTGTTAATTTCAGCAGTACAGGAAGATTGCCAGTAGTTTCTTCCCAGAAATACTGGGTTCAGTTGTCCTTGCTAGGATCATGATGGTAGCCAGTCATCCCAGCAGAAATAAATGAGATAGTTTCCTTGACTTGAGTGTCATGCTGCTGACAGCATAGCTGGTTCCCAATGGGGTACATTCATAGCCACCAAGTACCATGGCTTTGCTGCAATCACTGATTCCACTAGCATGTCCTCAGGTGAGGAGAACCCATCAGTCAAGCAGCAGAACCAATGCCAGCAGTGAGAACTTCTGCCTTTTTTTTCCTCCTTGCACCTAAGCCTTCTCCATAGCTGTATGTTCTACCACCCTGTTATGTCCTTATTGCACTGACTTAGCTGTCCACAGTATCTTTCAAGTACCTTGATACTTTTCCTTCTGTGTACTGGATTTGTGGTGAGACTGGGTTGGGGTTTTTTGGGAGATATTTTTCCCTGCCAAGGTGGATATTAGTTCTCTATTTTAATAACAGTTCTGTGTTCAATGGCCAACTTTGGAAGCATTTTTTTTTCTTAAAATAAATCCCATACCTGTTGGATTTTTCCAAAATGACAGCAACTTGTTAAATGTTAGGGAGAAAAGGTTCCTGTGAAAGCTTTTTTTTCTCCTTGACCTCTGTTTGACAAAAGGTTAGAAGAGTAGTACCTGGCTGTTCTGCTGCCTCCATCATTAATGCACCCTGCTTCAACAGAGAAACCTGACACTTGACAGTGTTAGACCATTGCTAGATTATCAGACAGCACCAGCTCTCCTGTGCAAAGCACAGCAAACCCTTCAGATAAGGTAAATCCCCCTGTACACCGTGGTGGTTATTAATTCTGAAGCAGTGCAGAGTTTGCTTTTCTCACTGTCAGAAGACGTGCTCCAATGTTGGCTGTAAACCAAACCCCAATGAGCTATAGGGACTGCATCAAAGTACATTTGGAAAGCAGTGGGTTTTGACAGAAGGTGAGATGGTGAGCACCTGACTTGATTCTAAGAGACATACTCTAAGTTTCCTTTGGGAGACTTCAGAAGAGTCACTGTCCATTCCATAGTTTTCTAAATAATTCCTAATTGTGTCTGAGGTTTGAAATCCTGTTACATGAGATGAGACTTCTTGGCAGGACTGGAGAAAAATAGGAAAATGGTTTTCCCTCCACAAGTGTGTGAGAACTTGGGAAATGAGCCTGGGATGGGGAGCTCCTGAACTCAAATGCCTGCTCTACTAGTGATTTTTCTGGTGGCCATGAGTAAATCCATTACAGTGTCTGTGCATCGGTTTCCTCAGAGGTAAATCAAAAAGCCAATGTTTCTCTACTTCCTGCTGATGCTGTGGGTTCTGAATATTTGAGTCTTTATTTGGAGGAAGAGCTTTGACAGGAACACATAGGAACAGCTTTGCACATAGAACCTGCAGTTAAAATGACCATCTGGCTCCCCTTAACAGGCAGTATAGACATACACAACGTGGGAAGATCCCCAGTCTTTGTGTCTCCTGGGAGCCTGAGCCTCAGCAAGCTCTGGGGTTTTTGTGGGCATGAGGAGAGCCAGGAGCTTGGCTTAGGTGGTTGTTGGTCATGCTTTTGTTTCTCTTCTTGAGATCAGCCTCCTGTATGTACCCATAGCTGGTTTAGGGATTGAACCTGTATAGATCTGAGACTTGAAATACTGGCTTTGCAGTGGGGCGACGATGGTAACTGCTTAATGTGCTAGCTCTGCCTGCTAGTGATTAGTCAGAAAAGGATAACATTCTCCCACTTCTTAAAGTGATGGGTGACTCATCCAAGGAAAAGGTCTGTGTTGGTCAGTTTGAAGATCTGGAGTTTTGCTTCTCCTCTGGTGATTTCTGTGAGGCTTTGAATATGTCAAGGGGTTAAGTCTGAATGCAGAGTTTTGTACAGGTCTTAGATGTTTGCAAATCCCAGCTGTTGCAGAGAATTTAGTTATATGAATGTGTTAGAAAATAAATAAGGGGTTTAGATTAATATTGATGAGTGAAATGGAAGATTTAATTACTTACATGTGCTAACCTGCTTTCAAATTCTGATTTTCGTGAATCTGTCTGGTATTAACTGAGTTAAAAATTAAATCTTGCAAATCATGTATAAATCAAGAGTTTGCAAACATATTCTAAATGCTGTATTAAGTAAATGTTATTTTATGCAGTTGTGTTTGTCACACTTGAACAGCTAGATCATCAATTCAAGTTAGCATCACTTAGTGTAAACAGGTTTATACATCCCAGCAAAACCAGGGCTTGATATATTGCTCCATGGAACATAAACAATGGATTCCTGTTGACTTGGAGTTGGGCTTTAAGTGCAGCTACTCTAGGTTAGCTGTGTTGCTCTGCAGAGGCTCCTGGCACACCACCACTGTTTAAAGAGTATAGAAGCTGTAAATATCACAGTGCAATTTGTGGAGCCTTCAGAAGCATACAGCACAAGGGTTGGGTTGCAAGCTAACAAATGAGTGCTTCACCACTCTCTAGTCTTCCAGACACCACCAGACTGTGCCTGCAAGCATGTGGAAATATTGTGAGACCTGCAGCCTACTCAGGGCTGTTTCTCTGCTTACATTGTACAGAAAACCTGTATCCCTTTTTCCTCTTAATGCTCTCTGGTAATTCCCATGTGCATTATGGTCATAGGCATCACATAATATATCACCTAAGCATCCTAACAGCAGGAAGGCATGGAAAGGCTGTGCTTGGTAAAAAGCCTTTCTTGTGGCCTGTCACAGGCTTCTTGGAGGAACACACAGTGAAGATCTCTGGTGACTGGAGCCTTATCTGTGCACTAAAAAGCTTTGCATGAGACTGGGAAACCAGTCATCCAGATGGCCATGGGTAAACTGTTTAAGAATTAGTGGTTTGGAGAATTCAGTTTTAGAGAGCATGTTGACTCTCCCACTGAGGTGTCCTTATGGGACATGGGGTGACCAGGTGTGAATTTGGATTGGCCAGTGAACCCCAGAGAGATTTTAGTGGGTGGTGATCTGCAAAGTTGATAGTCTATTCAGAGCACTCATAGGAGGAAGGGAAAAAACCAACCTGTAACAACATATGGAACAGAAATAGGTGCTATTTGTTCAAGAACAGGACAGGTACAAAGATGGATCAGATTCAGAATCCTCTCTGTGACAAAGGTCGACAGCAGATGATTGGAAGAAACAGGCAGATGCCAAAGTTGCACACAGATGTGGGTTGATAGCACCTTATATTAAAACTAGTGGTAGAAGTAAGAGTAATCTCTCTCTGAATTTCCTCCACTCTGTTCTGATGAGTCTGCAGTGTTTGTGTTAAATAACTGTTTAGGTTTCTGATGTACTCGTCGTGTACTGAGTAGACCAGTGAGATTTCATCTAAGTGGTTGAGAAAGTGTAAATGAGCCCTATTAATATGTCTTTTACTGAGTGAACAATCAACCCCTCTCCCCCCCCCCCCCTCCCAAAGATGTCAAATGTGTATTCAGGGGTTTGCCCATCTGTGGCCGTGGAAAAAAGGCTCAGTCATAATGACTGTGTTTGACTTGTGCCCTCAGATGCTGGCTATTTGATGGGAATTACCTGCAGGTACATAGAGCATGTGTCTGACTTGATTGTAACATGTTCCCTTCTGATGGCTCAGGAATGACTAGGCAGGGGAATTACCATCGTGGGGAGGGCTTGTAAAGCACTCGGCTCTGACTTCCAGAACTGCAATCAATACCAGCCCTCTGTGCTTAGGCTGGTTGAACACTGACACAAGGATATGTGCTCCTATTCTGAATAGGTTCACAAAACCAAGTCACTTGGAAGGGCCCTACAGAGGCTGTGTAGTCCATCCACCAGCTCAGAGCAGGTCCAGTTAGAGCAGGTAGCTCAGGACTGGGCAGAATCAAGTTGTTTGGTATTCTCAAGGCAGAGATTTCAGTCTCTCTTAGGCCTTTCCTAGGGTTTCACCACTCTCAAGATAAAACATTTTTTCATATAGAATGAGATTTTCTTGCATTGCAGGTGTGTCTGTTGCCTCTCATCCTTCTTCTGCAGACCTCTGTGCAGAATTTGGCCCCATCTTCTCTGTGGTGGCCCATTAAGTCATTGTACAGGGCAGGAAGATTTTCCTTGAGTTCTCTCTCCTTGAGGCAGAAGAAAACCAGTAGGTGACATGCCTCTTCTAAAATAAAAACAGTATTTAAAAAATAACCATACACAGGGTATGCTCTTCGGGCATGTCCCCTACTCAGACTCCTTGAGTGTTGTGGTAGCCCTTTGCTGGGCTCATTGCAGTACATCAAAGCCATTTTTATACAGGGGAGCTCAATACTGGACAAAGGACTCCTGATGTGATCTCACAAGTGTCCATTCAGGGAAGAATTGCTTCCCTTGGCCTGCTGGCTGCAGGATGTGGCTGGCCTTTGCTGAAAGGGCAGGCACTGTTGACTTCTGCTCAACTTGTCCACTGAGGCCCTTTGGGTCTTATTGTGTACAGCAGCTTTTAAGCCAGTTGCCTCCCAACCTGTACTGCCTCATGGAGTAATTTGCCTTCTGTTTCTCACAAGGGTGTATAGACACATGGCTTGCTTACATAAGTACAAACACATATTACTGCTGCCTTCAAAGCACCCAGATTTTTTAATGAGTTCATTCTGTGATACCCTCAATCAAGATTGCAAAAGTCTCTGCTTAAAGCAGACCTATCACTTGAGGATGAGATATGTTTGTGTTGCAACACTGTGCTGTTTTGTCACCACTGTTTCATGCTGAGAGGGCACAGATTTTGCCATGTCGGGTTTTTTTTCAAGAATGGCTATGACAAGTACTTCCCTTCAGTCTTGTACTAACAAATTCTGGCTAATCTGTATTAGGATTACTGAATGTGACAAAATGAAGCAGAAAAATGCTATTAATGTCAACGGCAATAGCACCAGCACTTGCCTTATGCAGTGGATTGTAAGCAATGGAGCTTGTACTGTCTAGCTACTCAGACTCAGGCTTGCTTTCACAGCTGGGAGTCAGAAAGGTGCCACAGTAACAGAGTGGGGGGAATCTGTATAGACTCCACTGTAAGTACCAGATGGCAGTGGTAAGAGTGGGCTGTAGACAGCCCTCCTGCGAGTTTACCATCGCTGCCCCATATTTCTTCCACTGGGCAAACCTGGGGTACACAGCTGGCTTCAGTTTGGTGGGTGCAGCACAGCAGCAGAGCTCTCTCTGAGTTACTATGGAAGCCCAGGTACTGGGAAGCAGAGTTCCAACTCTACAGGAAAGATTTTATGGCACTGAAATGCTGCCTCCAGTTGCTAAGAAATCAGTTCAGTGGTTTTCTTTACTATGCATAAGAGACTTTTTATTTTTAATGAGGAAATACTTCATGTCACATGCTGTGAATAATTCCCCTATGTTTATTTTTGCTGCATGAAAAAGATAATGCTTGTTTAGTACAATTTTCTGGATAAGGTGATCAAACAGGCAAAGTTCTGAGATGTGTTTACCACCAGTATCATTACTTACATCTGTGGGCAAAGTGTTTTATGTGGGCTGGTTTCATGCTCTCAGAAAAGGAAACTATAGGACACTTCATGAGACTCTCATCTGCTTGGTCTCTAGCTCAGTTGAAAGAAAAGGGCTGCTCTGTCAGGATTATATTCTGATGCCTGTCTTAAATTGCCTGGCAGATCGGTGGAGCAGAGTCTGACTGGAGCCTGTGACCAGCGGTGTTCCCAGGGCTGGTGTTGGGTCCAGTCCTGTTCAATATCTTCATTGACACCTTGATGAGGGAACAGCACCCACCCTCAGCAAGTGCCCATGATCCAAAGCTGGGAGGGGTGGCTGACACGCAGGACACTGCGCTGCCATCCAGAGACCTGGCCAGGCTGGAGAGCTGGGCAGGGAGAGACCAGATGAGGGTCAACAAAAGCAAGTGGAGAGTCTGGCACCTGGGGAGGAACAACCACATGGATCAGTACAGGCTGGGGGTGACCTGCTGGAGAAGAGCTCTGTGGAGAAGGACCTGGGGGTCCTGGTGGATGACAGGTTGGCCATGAGCCAGCAGTGTGCCCTGGGGGCTGAGAGAGACAATGGGATCCTGGGGGGCATCAGGAGGAGTGTGGCCAGCAGGTCCAAGGAGGTGATCCTCCCCCTCTACTCTGCCCTGGTCAGGCCCCACCTGGAGTATTGTGTCCAGTGCTGGGCTCCCTGGGATAAAAAGGACAGGGATCTCCTGGAGAGAGTCCAGAGAAGGGCTATGAAGATGATGAAGGGCCTGGAGCATCTCCCCTGTGAGGAAAGGCTGAGAGAACTGGGGCTGTTCAGCCTGGAGAAAAGAAGACTGAGGGGGGACCTGATCAATGTTTATAAATATCTGAAGTAGGGGATGCAGGGGGAATTGGCCAGCCCCTTTACTTTGGTCAGTGGAGACAGGACAAGGGGTTGCAAATTGGAGCATAGGAAGTTCCACACCAATGTGCAGAGGGACTTGTTCCCAGTGAAGGTGCCAGAGCCCTGGGACAGGCTGCCCAGGGGGTGTGGAGTCTCCTTCTCTGGAGAGATTCCAGCCCCGTCTGGACGCCGACCTGTGCAGTATGAGCTGGGGAGCTGCTTTGGCAGGGGGGTTGGACCCCAGGAGCTCTCCAGGGCCCTTCCAACCCCTACAACCCTGTGGTTCTGTCATTAGTGATTGATCTCTGGGAAATGTTGGTTTCTTTAGGAACGTGTGTGTGATGGTCATGTTGTGAATAGTAGAATTTGCCATCATTCTCCCCCAAAAGATGTGAAGCATCATAGAGCATTGTCTTTAAATGTGCTCTTCCTGGAGTCCACTGCTTACTTTTGCACGGTCCCTGTGGTGACAGTGCTGCAGTGAAACAGCAAACACAGCCCTGAAATTCTTCAGTACTGAGGACCCTGCCATGAATTCTCTCGATAGCCATATTCCAAGAGGAGCTGTACAGTCATTAACATGCTATGATGTACAGTTGTATAGAATATTAACAGCTCTGGGGGGTTGCTTACCTTGTGTAGCTCCAGGCCTGAGCAGAGAAACAGGGAGCAGAGAAACAGGAGGGGATTCAACTTTTTAAATGGATCGACAATGGCAGGACAAGGGGGAATGGATTAAAGCTAAAGGAGGGAAGGTTTAGATTGGATATTAGGGGGAAGTTTTTTACAGAGAGAGTGGTGAGGGGCTGGAACAGGCTGCCCAGAGAGGGGGTGGATGCCCCGTCCCTGGCAGTGTTCAAGGCCAGGTTGGATGGGGCCCTGGGCAACCTTGTGTAGCTCCAGGCCTGAGGTTGGTGTCCCTGCCTGTGGCAGGGGGGTTGGAGCTCTCTGATCCTTGGGGTCCCTTCCAACCCAGGCCAGTCTATGATTCTGTGATTCTTAGGAATTTCATGACAAACCTCTTCCTGGCTGACTGCTGAACAGTTCTTTTGTCTCCCTTTTCCCCAGCACGGGATGAGAACATGGCAACCTTCCGTGGCTCCGAATACCTTTGCTATGACCTGTCTCAAAACCCCATCCAGAGCAGCAGCGATGAGATCACTCTTTCCTTCAAGACATGGCAACGCAACGGGCTCATTCTGCACACCGGCAAGTCAGCTGATTATGTCAACCTGGCCCTGAAGGACGGTGCGGTCTCCTTGGTCATTAACCTGGGGTCTGGGGCCTTCGAGGCCATTGTGGAGCCGGTCAATGGCAAGTTCAATGACAACGCGTGGCATGACGTTAAGGTGACGCGCAACCTACGTCAGGTAATGGTGAAGGGGAGGAAACGCTGGGGGAAATTTGGTGCTGTTTTCTTGGGATGGGCTGATGGAAAGAGAGGAATGGAGCAATGGGGACGCTCAATGGGATTGCTAGAGTTTCTCCACCTTTTCTGGATCTTGGTATCTAAAAGACAGTGAAAACACATTAGTTGATAGGAATTTATCCCTGTTGTGATAGCTTCATTTCCACTTTACTCATTGTCTGTGTTTGCCAGTTTGATTTAATAATAATCTCTTGTGACATAACTTTACTTTTCCTTTTTTTTTCTTTCTCTGTTCTCCCTTTTTTTATTATTTTCTTTCATTACGATTCAATTTAATCAGTAATATTCTTGTTGTGTTTAATTACCATGAAGAGTCTTTTCCCAGCAGCCATGCTCTACACCTCTCTCCTTTTAATTTCAGGTTTTTTTAATTGGTTTAATCATTGCCATGATGTCATAATTCTAATTCTGGATGTATTTTGGATTTATTTTACTTTTCTTTTTGTGTGTGCATGTGAGTGTGCAGGTATGCAGGCTGGTGGGTACATTTGTAATTATTTTGACTTTAAAGCTTTGGAATTAATGGGCTGGATTCTTTCTGAGTCGTCTTGATTCTCTGTTCTTCTTTCTTCTTTTTGATTTACCCCCTCCCCCCCTTCTTTCTGTATTGAGATTCTACTTTATTTCTTGTGTCTCTGCTTATGAGACTCTTCTGTTGGTTGTGAGAACTTGAAAAGTGGAAGGATCAAAAAAGCCAAGCAAGCCCAGATCAATCCAGCACACTACAGTTCCACTTTGGAAGTTTTCTCTCTGATTTTACCACTGTAATTTTGCACATCCACATGCTGCTTTTCTAAGCAGACAACTCTATCAAGTGACGTATTTGGTAGGAGGCTAGTCTTAAAATCCTGAAGCCTTCCTCATAAAATATAAATTCAGACATAAATAGATAAGATAAAATTAAATAACCTTGCTCTGAAAGCTGGTGAATACATCAAGTCACTAAGGCCCATCCGCTGCATGATAAATGAGTTTTAAACTGTGATAGGAGCTGTTTGGTGTCTTCCTGATTGGTAGAGGCAGCAGGAATAGCTTGTAAACTAAGATTTTAAAATCAATTTGTGAAAACAATATGATCGGTTTGTTTGCTCGTTAATGTAAATATTAACACAGCCCTTAATAGTTTTGAGTTTAAACAATATCATTTGCTGAGAAAACAGCTTTTGTAGTAACATTTTCCAGCAGCTAAGATAAAATGTATCTGGGAGTTTTAGGGTAATCAGCCTCAGGGATCAGAAACAGTTTCTACTAGTAGATGTCAGTGGATAATTTACCTGCTATGGGGATTTCATGTCTGTCTTTCAAATATTTGGGTTTGAAACTGAAGATAATTTGTCTTTCCCATGTGAATCTTTGCATTTCTACATGCTAGGACATATGGGTCTTTGATGAAAAGTCTGTCCTCAAAATTTCATGAG
The DNA here is from genome assembly GCA_022605575.1 of Laterallus jamaicensis coturniculus. Lineage (NCBI taxonomy): Eukaryota > Metazoa > Chordata > Aves > Gruiformes > Rallidae > Laterallus > Laterallus jamaicensis. The sequence continues at coordinate 6,712,049 of JAKCOX010000033.1, read as the reverse complement.
ACTGTAGGGTTCTTATGTATGGCCACATGAGTCTTTTTTCCAATAGTTTAGATGCAGATGCAGATTTACTTTCTTTTGCAGCAGATGGGTCCTAATGATCCTATTTCGTTCATGTGTTTCCATCAGTCTAGGGGAGGGAGATGGTTGAGGTTTGTCTGTCTGGAAGGGTCAGAATATATGGCCTTATCTGATGCTTTTTAAAATTTTAGATGGTTTTGGATGCTGGTCTCTGAAGTTCAGCTTACTGGTCATTTTAGTTGATCATACTGTTATTTTTTGTTGGTTTTCAAGAGTAAAAAGTGCCTGGAGGAATATACATCCTTGCTTCATGCAAGGATCTTGAAGAAGCAGAAGATGAGGAAGTATCACAGACAAAACTGTGGATGGAAAGCTCTCACTTTCTTTTTCTAACCCTTCAGCTAGTGATTTTTTTTCTTGGTCCATGGTTAAATAGGTATGCCTCTTCATCTTGATTGGACCAAGACAGTGCTTTGGCAATTATTAGAAAGCAGGTGAGGTGCTTTCTACTTAAGCAGCACCACAACATTTTTATCCTGCTGATCGATTCATTGTGGATCTTTTCATGTGATCCTGAATTCTTTACAGGTCCAACTGGGCTGGGCAAGAGAGAGGATATTTTAATAAGATTCCTGTGCTCTTTCCAAAAAAAGCCTAGTCTTAAATTAAAAATAAGTAGCATATCTGATCTGTAGGTAGGCATGACAGAATAGAGTTGAACCAATGAATATCCATCAGGTTAGAATCTTTTTGAGTTACCTTTTCCCTGGATGCCATTCAAGTTCAGTCTCAAAATCGAGATGTTGACCCAGAAGCTGAAACTGCCCAAAAACTGGAATTGCTGAGGCCTTGAGGAGAACCAATCCTATTGGTCCTGAAAGTTGTCATCCAAAAACGATGAGCAAATTCAACCAGTTTTCTGTAAGGAAAAACTTTGAATGCTGCAGCTTTTTAATGAGGTCCCATGCTTTCTTACTTTCAACTGATATTACCAGGGATCACAGAATCACAGAGTTGTAGGGGTTGGAAGGGCCCTGGAGAGCTCCTGGGGTCCAACCCCCCTGCCAAAGCAGCTCCCCAGCTCATACTGCACAGGTCGGCGTCCAGACGGGGCTGGAATCTCTCCAGAGAAGGAGACTCCACACCCCCTGGGCAGCCTGTCCCAGGGCTCTGGCACCCTCACTGGGGAAAAGTTCCTCCCCATGTTGGTGTGGAACCTCCTATGCTCCAACTTGCAGCCATTGCCCCTTGTCCTGTCCCCACTGAACAAAGAAAAGGGGCTGGCCAATTCCCCCTGCATCCCACACTTAAGATATTTATAGACATTAATTAGGTCCCCCCTCAGTCTTCTTTTCTCCAGGCTGAACAGCCCCAGCTCTCTCAGCCTTTCCTCATAGGATAGATGCTCCAGGCCCTTCATCATCTTCATAGCCCTTCTCTGGACTCTCTCCAGGAGATCCCTGTCCTTTTTATCCCAGGGAGCCCAGCACTGGACACAATACTCCAGGTGGGGCCTGACCAGGGCAGAGTAGAGGGGGAGGATCACCTCCTGTGACCTGCTGGCCACACTCCTCCTGATGCCCCCAGGATCCCATTGTCTCTCTCAGCCCCCAGGGCACACTGCTGGCTCATGGCCAACCTGTCATCCACCAGGACCCCCAGGTCCTTCTCCACAGAGCTCTTCTCCAGCAGGTCACCCCCAGCCTGTACTGATCCATGTGGTTGTTCCTCCCCAGGTGCCAGACTCTCCACTTGCTTTTGTTGACCCTCATCTGGTCTCTCCCTGCCCAGCTCTCCAGCCTGGCCAGGGCTCTGGATGGCAGCGCAGTGTCCTGTGTGTCAGCCACCCCTCCCAGCTTTGGATCATGGGCACTTGCTGATGAAGATGTCCTAGAATCCTTCAGTCTTCAGGATAAAAATTTTGGAAATCTTGAAAACCTGAATGACTAATAATTAATTAATACCTGCTACAGACATTTTTCAGGACACAGCTAAGAATGGTCACTCTATGCCTTGCCCTTATTATTATTTTTTCCTCGATGAAGCACAGGGTGAAGGAGTTTTGTTTTTCTCCATTCTGACAGCAGTTTCCAGCAGCTTAGGTCTCCTGTTTTGTCTGTGTATACATGAGCAAGTTTATCTGTAAAATGCTGGACTATTTTTCAAACAGCCTATGAACCTGGGAAGTCCTTCATGTAGAAGATGTAATAAAGGACAGTGGTTATTTATAATTTATAAAAATCATACTTTTTGTCCCTTATTGCATCCAATACAATATTGTATATCCTAAAAAGAAAATCAATCTTGATATAAATTTACCTGTACCATTGCAGCATAATGTAGGTCACTTGTAAGTCTTGTGCTCATGTTTCCTCAAAAAACCCACTCCAAACCCCCCCAAAAAAACCCCAACAACAACCACCATTGCACAGGAATACTGAAGTTTTATAAGATCAGTAGCCTCCTTGTAACTCGTTGAAAACATTGCACAGGAGATAATACATTTCTCTTTATAATGATCCTAAAAAAGGAATTAGAAATTCCAAGAATATGAGCCAAATCTAAACCAATTCCAGGTAATCAGCAGCTTCAGGATACCATCCAGTCGATTCCTCTGGTATTTTTTGGGTTGTGAGAAGGGGGAAGGAGTGTTTGCAGAATTTTTTGGCTGTTCCTAGATTACAGCAGAACTTTAAATAGCTGGACTTTTCCCAGTACTTTTGGGATTTGTTACATGTTTTGTAGCTAGGCTAGGAGAGTACTAAATGCTACTTGTTTTTTTTAAGATGGAATGACTATCACAGCAGTTAATCTCCTTAGAGACAAACCAAGTGAACCCACAGATTCCCTTGAGTAGTCACTGTTAATGTCAAAACAAATCTCCCTGTTTATTTATCTTATTATTTCAGTTAAAACTAAACCAGCATCCTGCCTTGTGAGAAAACTTCACTAGAAATAGGATCATGGCTGGATTTTACCAGGGCTTTCAGAGCATGTTTTGGGGTATTCTGATCTGGTTGGAGGAGGAGTGGAGGAGACTTAAGGTCAGACTTCCTGTGACTGTCTTCAGGTCTACTGTTGGCATTCTGTCTCATCTTTAGCATGCTTTTCCTGGCTCCCCCTCCTCCCCCCCACCCCATACTTGGACTCCCTTGTTTGTAAAAATTGATTTACCACTGTGAGTAAGACTTCCTTGAAGAAGAATTATACTCATTATACTGAAGTACAGAATATTATTATTATTTCATTCTTAAAGACAAATAAAATAGGCTTGAGACATGATGCTCAGTGCCACAAAGTTGTCATAAACTTATTTCCTTAATCAATGCACAACTCTGAAATTGGCAGGCAGATAGTTTTCACACAAGGCAGCACAGATCTTGCTTTAATTTAGGACAGTTCTTGCCAACTTCAGTCACAGTGGAAGAAGGACTTGGAGCCTCCACAGGATGCCCTTGAAGCTAGTCACCACACAAAATCTGCTGTAAAGATCTTGAGTTCTCCAGCTGCTTAAAAGCACACAAGAAACAATGTGTAGGTCCAAACAGTTGGCATCTGCATGCCTTGGGGAGGGATTTACTAAGCATCTGCAAAGTTCTGCTAGACCCAGATAAGTGAACCAACTGGTGAATTCTCCTAGCTCCTCTGTAATCTAGATGCATTATAAGAGGGGAGACACTAAATCTTGTCAGTCTTCTGTCTTCAACCTTGATACAAGCGACACAGTTCTTCCTGTACAATTCCTCAACACATTTGTTCCTACAGTAGGAGAGGTTCAATTCCTTCGGATGACAGAAGTGTGCAACAGGCAAACACCAAACACAGGTGTTTTTGTCTGCTCCTCCTGAAAGTTCCAAACTCTCCTGCTGTAAAGAAACCTCCAGATTGGGAAACTTGGAAAGAAGACTCAGAGTCTTGGACTTATCTTCATCTGCATCCTCCAGCCAAAGGAAATATTGGCCTGCTTGTGATACTCTGCAACGCTTCAGGGTAGCGAGGCTTGGAAGAGGAGTGGGGGAATTGTAGGTGGGTGGTGGTGGGTGGAAGAAGGGAGTCGTGGTTGGGTTTGTGCTGAAGGGGTGGACAGTGTACTGTGCCTGTACATCTCTGAGGGTAAGGTTCTCATTTGAGGGAAGCACTTTGATGGGCATTTGAAGAGTAAGTATTGCACTGTTTTAACTTTGTGTCAGTCCTGGATAATGTGTGTGAGGGTTGAAGTTAATGACTAATTCCAGGGTGGGAAGACTAGGCAGTACCCTTCTTTACAGTCTAGATGGCATGGTTCCCCATAGATTCCTGGTCATATTGTCCTCTCTCTCACTTTGTGTGTCTCAGGTGCCCCACACCTTTTTTTGAAAGACTAACACTAGACCATTCATGCAATGTGTCATTTTTACTAACCAACTAATGTTACTAACACCCTAACGACTCATCTTTGCTTTTAGTTATTTTAATTAACAATCGTTCTGTTCACGATTTTTTAATTTCCTTTCTTCCCCCTTTTCCGCAAAGCACTCAGGCATTGGACACGCTATGGTAAACAAACTACATTGTCTGGTAGATATCATTCTTATTGTCTCTTTTTTTGGGTTTGCCGTGTGTTACCTGCCTTTTCCTGCCCCTCCTCCCCCTCTTTTTCCCCCCCTCCTTTAGACTTACTTCTCCCTTTATTTTAATTTCATTGAAAACACCCTTTTTTTTCTTTCTGGGGTTTTTTTTTTTGGGTTTTTTTTGGTTATTTTTTTGGGGGGGATTTTTTTGGGGTTTTTTTTTTGGGGGGGGTTTTTTTTGGGGGGGTTGGGGTTTTTTTGGGGTTTTTTTTGTTGGGGTTTTTTTGGGGGGGTTGGGGTGGGTTTTTTTTGGGTTTTTTTGGGTTTTGGGGTTTTTTTTTTGGGGGTGGGGTTTTTTTGAGGGGTTTTGGGGTTTTTTTTTGGGGGGGGTTGGGGGTTTTTTTTTGGTTTTTTGAGTTTTTTTGGTGGGTATTTTTGGGTTTGTTTTTATTGGGGTTTTTTGGTTTTTGAGAGTTTTTTGGGGGTTTTTTTTTTGGGTTTTTTTGGGGGGACTTTTTTTGGGGTTTTGTTTTGGGGTTGTTTTTTGTTTGGTTTTTTCCTTGGGTTTTTTTTTGGGTTTTGGGGGGGGGGGTTGGGGTTTTTTTTTAGGTTTTTTTCTTTTTTGGGTTTTGTTTTGGGGTTTTTTTGGGTTTTTTGGGGTTTTTGGGGGGGGGGTTGGGGGTTTTTTTTGTGTATTTTGGGTTTTTTGGGTTGGTTTTTTTGGGAGTTTTTTTGGTTTGTTTTTTTTGGGGGGGTTGGGGGTTTTTTTTGGTTTTTTTGGGTTTGTTTTTCTTGGGGGTTTTTTTTGGAGTGGTTTTTTTTTTGGGTTTTTTTTTTCTCCCCCTCCTTTTTTTTTTTAATTTCTCCTTTTTTCTTATTTTCTCCTTTTTTTCTTTTCATTTTCTTCTTCTTTCTTAATGGGAAAAAACAATGAGCAATAAAATCAACTAACACAACTCTCCTGGAAATGGGGTTTGGATGTTTCTTTCATTGGTTTCTTCACCTCCCTCTCTAGTTCTTTTTTTCCATTCCAGTGATAAATTCTTGGGGTTTCTAGTTCTTTTTTTTCCAATCCAGTGATAAATTGTTGGGTTTGTTTGGGGTTTTTTTTGTCTCTTGCTTTTGAGTTTAGCTTGCTTTCTTTTGCTTTGGTTTTTTCACTTTTTTAATCCCTTTTTTGGTTTTTTTTGTGTTTTTTTTTTTTTAAACTCTGAAGGTTTCTAGCTAAGAACCATTGCAGGGCCTCTAGTCCATGGTGGTGAAGGCTCTCTTTTTCTCTCATCCTTTTGTTGTGGCAACGGCTATTAGAGGAAAACTGGCCGGAGTTGTCCTCTTTCTCCTGATTTTCCCCCCACTTCCCTCCCTCCTCTTTCTCTCCTCCTCCTCCTCCTCCCTCTTGCTCTCTCTCTCTCTTTCACTTCCTCTGACCTCTACCTGCCGTGGCCGACAGGAGCTCAGCCGGTTGTTTGTTTCAGTACACACTCTGCATGGCATGTCCACGTCTGGTGACTCGCCCGTCTCCTCCTGGCCTCAATCTATTTTCCTCCATCTTCCTTTTAAAACCACTAACAACATCTGAGCAAAACACATCCAATTCACTTGCTCCTCTCCCTCCCTCTCCTTCCATTCCCCTTCACCTTCCATGTGTTTGGGGTTAGAGGTTTTGGGGGACATTTCTGTTTGGTTTTGAGTTCTTTATTTTTTTTTAATTATGTGTTTGTTTGGTATTTTTATTTTGGATTGCATGCAAATGTGGAATAGTTTTTGCTCTTTCTCATTCTCCCTTTTACTTTTTCTTTGCTTATTTTATCCCCCCCCCCCCCCTCTGTTATCTTTCTGGGCTCTAGACCTCTTGGCATGACACGTCCAAGTGCAGTGTGTGCACGCTGTGTGTTTTCTTTCTTTCTCATCTCTGCTTCTCTCACACTTGTTGCTGTGTGGTTGGTTTCTTTTTCTTTCTTTCCTTTTTCTTTTCTACTTCTATTTTGGTTATGAGCTACTATGTAATATGGTTTGGGTTGTTTTTTATTCTGGGTGGTGGGTGTGTGTCTCTCTAGGTACATGGCATGCACATCCATAATGTATTGAAAGTGAGATCCCTCCCTCCCCACCCCGAATGCATGATTGTCAGTGTGCTGTGAGCAAAAGAAACATAAAAAAATAAAAAATACCAACCTTGTCTTCATTAGTGGTTTGTTTTTGTTTTTTTTTTTACTAACAGCCATAACTAACTGTAATCATTAAAAGAAATACTAATTAATCATAAAACCAGCTAATGTGAGAAATCTCTTTCAAGGACAGTTCCATTTTCTGGCCTGATTAGATGGAAAGCATCTTGATGGGTAGAACACAGGGTCAGCATGACAGTGCTGGTACACCAGAAAGGGGAGAAGCAGATGCTGGAGCATTTCCATTGTGGGTGAAGCAGACCAGAAAATGGAGCTTGGCTGAACTAAAAAAACTACATCCCAATTCTCAACAAAATCCTTAATAAAACTGACATAAAAAATATAGGGGAGCTAACTTGTTCTGTTCAGGATTATAAGGTCATTGCTGGGATTTTCTTTGTCTGTTGTGTCCCTCAAACAGGTGACAATCTCTGTGGATGGCATCCTCACCACCACGGGCTACACGCAGGAGGACTACACCATGCTGGGCTCGGATGACTTCTTCTATGTAGGAGGGAGCCCCAGTACTGCTGATTTACCTGGCTCTCCAGTGAGCAACAACTTCATGGGCTGCCTCAAAGAGGTAACTGCTTCAAATTAATTGTTTCTGTGCTTTTGATTTCTCAAAGTCATTGCTATTTCCTGCCTTTCATTACAGATTTTACGTTGGTACTGCAACAGCTCTATAGGGATAAACTTGTCATTCAGCTGGACAGGAGGCATCAGCTGAAAAACTCATGAGCTTTTATTCAGAATCAGACTTCTAGTGTTTGGGTTACAGAAAAAGTATCTATGGTAGTGGGAGAGGTGTCTTCTATTAACTGTTGATCATTCAGAAGAAAGCATTGCAGTCTTCTAGGCACTGAGGCAATAACCATTAAAATGGATAAATGGCCTTCGATTACTAAGCAGCATTTTGGGTGAAAAAAATCATAATCAGAAGCTTATTTAGATTATTTTTTAACGTTTTGGGTTTTACTTGGCAGTAGAGTTAAGTTGTTAATTTTCCAGCAAGATACAGAGTTAGAATAAACTGAGAAAACAGAGGTTGAAAGGAACATAAAATATGTGTGTAAATCATGTGAGGAGAATGCAGCATGAGGATGGAATGGAGACAGGGCAATAATGTGGTGTGTGCCCTTGGAAGTGCACTGTGTTGGCAAGTCTGTGCAGCAGAGTTGCTGCTCTGGTGAGGAATAGCTAGCTGGCTTGCAAAACCATCTTGTCTCACACTGGCTTGGCTGCCCTTGTGGTGTAGTTAACCCACAACTTTGAGAATATCCACACATGGGTGACAGAGATTGGACTGCCTGCCTAGCAGCAGGAACCAGAGTAGTGCTCACTGGGGAAAAAAGTTGAGGGAGAGAGGGAAGATGAGGCCTCAGTCCAAATCTGAAACTTGGTGCAGCTGTTGTTGGAGTGCTATGCCCTACAGTCAGCTTTTGCCTTCTTTCCTATCCCTTCTAATAGGATTTGTGATGATAGCTGTGATTAATGGTGATACTGTTATTGCCACCTCCAGTGTGTCATAGAAAGCTTGCTGAAAAACAAGCTTAAGTTTTCTCTCATTGTTCCTAGGAAGCCTGGAATAAGAGTTTCTAGCAAGGGTTTTCTCCCTAATGTTATGATTCTGTACTAAATCTGTTTTTCACAGGGTGTGGCTGGGTGGGTCTGATTTTATTTGCAGCCTGAAGGCTTGTCATAACATCCTCTTTGTATGGGCATTAAATATCAGGAGGAAGGCAGAGCAGAGTTTTCATACAGGAGCCATGGAAACAGGGATGCTGAGCTAGATGATGTACTGTGGCTGTAACTGTCTGACAAGTTACCATCCTACTGATGCTCCACTCCTGGTGTCAGGGGTTGCATGTTCTGTGCCAGTCCTTTGATGCAAGCGATGGCTCTCAGGCTCTGGAGCTGCTCTCCTGCCTGACCTCTGGATTAGTTAAGGGGATGCACATATGCTGGAAAAGAGCATGTGAGCATCTTGCATAGGAAATGAAACTCCTCTGCTGAATATAAACTGTCATCCAGAGATCAAATCCTTCTGTTTTCATCTATAGAGCCTTGGGCCTGATTTTCATAGGCGCTGAGCATCCCAGTGTGATTGAAATCAAGAGGAGATACAGCTTCTTAGTGTCTCTTTAAATCAGGATCTTAATTTTATTTATGGATGCTATGAACATAACACTTAGCAGAGACCATTTTTATGTGTGCTTTAAGTCAAGCCAATGGAGCAGAGAAAGCAGTGACAAGAAAATCTTCAGCAGCTTTATTATTTATATAATGGTTTGTATTCTATTAGCTTGCACAATGTGTGAAGAGCTGCTTACACAGACGTCCCAGGCTCATAATGCTCTCTGAGGAGAAAAACCCAAGCAACCACTTAAAGATGAGAGGAAGAGGAAGAAAACAGCTAATCAGAATGTGCTTTGTAATCTTTACTTGACTAGGCAGTGACAGGAGATGTGTATGAGCAGCTGTCTCAACTTAAAGACAGGCTGGTGCTGGCTGGGTTTGAGCAATACTCTGCTTAATAGCAACCTGCTCTTAGCAGTGACCCAGCAAGATTTGGAGCTGCTGTGAGAATGTTCCTTGCCTGGTGTCTGAGGACAAATCCAGAATGCATTATTCACTAAGCAGGAGTGCAGTGCAGCGTTGTCAGGGGAGGCACCTGGAAATGGGGTGAATGGAGGAGGGTAATATTTCAAAAGGAGAGCCATGTTACTGGTTTGCACTTTGTGTGTCCCTTCTGTCATTTCTCTGGAGCCTCTAGGCCATGGGAGGAGTTACCACAGGTATCACTAGGAAGTGTGAGGATGCTGAACGTTCTGTCTCTCTTCAGTTCTGGTGTTGGCAAGTGGAGATGACAGGGAACTGTGGTTAATGGAGAAGGAGTTGCCTCAGATGAGAAAATCCAGAAGTGTTGCTGTAACACCAATACCTGGATGGAGCAGAGTCTGACCATAATAGATAACCTGTATAGGCTGAGAAGGGTACTCATTGCCTCTGTAGTGAGCTACACACAGACATCAAAGGAAGCAGTGGTTTCATTCAGTGGAGCTTTGGATGAGTTGAGCAGAAAGAAGTTTGCCTTGTGAAATCCCTCCTGGGGTTGGTTTCCTTTCCTTTGCAAAGGATGAAAACATTGATGGCAGAGGTAGTGGCATCAATGTGAGATCCACCTGGGAGCTAGGGGATTGTTCTTCTGAGTGTTTGCTTTTTGTTTACATCTGAAATGGCAGGGTTATATCTGTACAGTGAAAGAAACCAGAGCTGGCTCAAGAAAGCTACAGTGCCTGTGGGGATCAGCCTGACCCCCAGGGGCAGCCAGTTTCAGTCCTTGGAGAGGCACAACTGGGCAAAGTGCAGTGCTGTGTACCTACAATGTTTCTGGTTCCAGAACAGGCTTCAGGGGACTTGCTCTCTGCATAGCTCAGCAGTGTATTTTATAAATCAGTCCCTATAGGTTATGTTTCTATTTATTTATTTATTCCCCTCTATGGTCAAGAAGGATGCTTAGTCATCAGCCAGTACCAGACAAATACTCTTTTAAAAAAGACAAATATTCTAAGCTTAGAAAATAAGACAAAGGAGTAGGATAGACCATAATAGCAAATGTTCATTCTGGTTTCTGCTTTCTGATAGAGCAATGCTTTTTAGTCCTTCCAAAGTCCTAGCTGTGTAATCACTTGTTCCCAGAGACACAGCACTTCTCCAGGTGATTGCACTGCTGTTTGCAGTGGGGAAGAGCATCCTGCCAAACCCTGTACTGATCCCTTGAAGGTGTTCAAGCAGAAAGGTCTATTCCTACTCCTCTGCATGTCTTGAAGACTTCCTCTAGAGATGCCTCACTTTTTCCTAGGAAGGCAAAAGGATTGATCCAGGCTTTGGGGTGAAGCTTTCAGCACTTCCCTTGTAATCTCTTTTATTTCATCTGGCATGTGTCAGCCTCACAATACAGCAGCCAAACTGCTCAAGTGGGAGCTTGAGAGCTCCTTGAGTGGAGCATTGCCTTCCCACTTCCTCTGAGATGGAATGCAGGTGCTGCAGTGCAATGGTGCAGAGGGCCTAGTGACCCTCTCTGCCCCTTTGAGGCTGGGAAGGACTTCACTCAGCTGTTCTTGGTGGTATGAGGAGGGATGGCTCTGGCAGGGTAGACATTTCATGTGGTCAGAGTGTGGGCCTTGACTAGGAGGACCTGCAGCCTGAAAGAGGGTGCTCCTGGCAAAGAACTGAGGGTTTTGGGGTTTCTCTGCTGCAGTATCTAAATAAGATGTGGTGAAGGCAATAATATTTCTGAATTTTCTGAGCTAATGTTTCCTCCTTTCACCACAAAATAGATCATTCTGCCTCTTCCTGTGGCTACAGGCTCTGATTGAAGAGATTCCACTGAGTTGCTAGCAGTAATATACTGAAATCATAAATCCAAGTGCTGAATGTGTAGTTGAGGCTGGGATTTTCCTCTCTGTTTTGATCAGAATTAAAGGTTTCACAATGTCTTGGTGCACTGTTTGCTGCACATCTCTCCATTGCCATCCTGACAGTGTTAGGATTAGAGAGTCAGGATACCTGGCTCTCTAATGAGGGAGCAAGACTGGAAAAGAGACATAACTTTTACCATGAAGATTTTAAAAGGCAATATATGCAAATAGGGCACTGCACAGTCATCAAACATGGACATGACAAAAAAATCTAAGGCTTTCTGGACTTTAAGTCTTCAGATAACTTTTTCTAGAGGAACTTCTAAGGGGGAAGCTGATGTATTACCTGTCATGGAGGAAAGCAGGTATCGAGATGGATAGGAGGATGCACAGAAGCACATCTGAGACAAGTGAGCAAAAGTGTTTTCACTGGGTGTCAGGGAAGGAGAGACAGTGCTTTAACAGTCAGTGAATGGATAAACTAAAGGATAAGCACTGTCTGATGGTGAAAAGGGAAAAGGATCTGCTAACAGTTTTTAGAGACACCCATATGGCCAGAAGGAGATTAGACAAGAAGGCTAATGAGAAACAGCTATGTTTTGCATCTACTGGAGAATCTCAGAGATAAGGTTCTGGTAAGCAGTGATGGAGATGGAGAGTAGCTGGGTGGGAAATTTAACTGTGTTGGCCAAGAGAGGGAAAAGTGGATTTCAGTCTTTGATCACTAGGGAAGGATGAGAATTGGGATATGTCCTGGGCTCCGTTAGGGGGCCAGCAATTCAGATTTGATTTACTTGGAGCAGTACTCAGATGGTACAGATGGAGGTGCTTTAGAAGAGCCTAAGGTGGTCCTTAGAGAATGGATGTGCATGAGAGGATTTATGAAGTCTTCACATTTTTCTATCAATGCTTTATTAAAATCTCAATGTTGATTGGTACTAACAGCTTGATGGAAGCAGTGAGGTTTGCATATGGATGGAATATGGCAGAAATTATTACAAGGGTCAGGCACCATCTGGCCATGATGGGAGAGAGCTGTGAAAGCTTAGATCATTTCTGTCTGCAATTTAACTGCGAGGAGCCAGATTTCCAAATGGTTCACAAGTGTGCCCAGTTGCTGTATGTACATCTCAGATGCTATCTGTAAGCCAGGTCTTTTTCAGGCCAATTTGCATGTGTAATGATGATGTGATTTCTGGTTGGGGATCAGTTTTTTTCTGGTTGGAGTGTCACACTGGGGAGGAGGCTGCACCTTCAGCCTCCTAAAACAAGGAAGCAGAGAAAAACAGCCTGAGCATGAAGGAGGCAGATGGGGGAAGTTGCAGTCTTATGAGTCCCTCCCTAAGTGGAGACCAGATAGCCCAAAAGCATTTGAGTGCCCAAGATGCCCTTCCAGAGCAGTGATTTCACAGAGCCCCAAGAATGCTTAAGAGAAGATGGTGAGTCAGGAAGCAGCAGTGTGAGAGGACTGTCACTGATGTGCTGCAGGGGAGCAAGTTACTACATGAATGACATAAACTGTCCACACGTGTTGGTCCCACACTGCTACTCCAGCTGCTGTATTGTCTTTGGACCAGTCTGCTTCTGATCTGTGTTAGTTGGTGAATTCACAGAATCACAGGGGTTGGAAGGGACCTGGAGAGCTCCTGGGGTCCAACCCCCCTGCCAAAGCAGCTCCCCAGCTCATACTGCACAGGTCGGCGTCCAGACGGGGCTGGAATCTCTCCAGAGAAGGAGACTCCACACCCCCTGGGCAGCCTGTCCCAGGGCTCTGGCACCCTCACTGGGGAAAAGTTCTTCCCCAGGTTGGTGTGGAACTTCCTGGGCTCCAACTTGCAGCCATTGCCCCTTGTCCTGTCTCCACAGACACTGAAAAGGGGCTGGCCAATTCCCCCTGCATCCCATACTTCAGATATTTATAGACATTGATTAGGTCCCCCCTCAGTCTTCTTTTCTCCAGGCTGAACAGCCCCAGCTCTCTCAGCCTTTCCTCACAGGGGAGATGCTCCAGGCCCTTCATCATCTCTGTAGCCCTTCTCTGGACTCTCTCCAGGAGATCCCTGTCCTTTTTATCCCAGGGAGCCCAGCACTGGACACAATACTCCAGGTGGGGCCTGAGCAGGGCAGAGTAGAGGGGGAGGATCACCTCCTTGGACCTGCTGGCCACACTCCTCCTGATGCCCCCCAGGATCCCATTGTCTCTCTCAGCCCCCAGGGCACACTGCTGGCTCATGGCCAACCTATCATTCATTGTCTGAAAAAGAAAAGAAAGTGGGACTAGTGGTATGGCATGGAAGCAAACAAAGCATGACCAAAGGCTGAGTATGATTCCTCTCCTCAAAATGTCTTGTTCTTAATCTTGGTCTCCCATTACTATTTATGCCAGAGATTCCCAGATAGCCCTGATGGTGAGGACCCTGATACCCAAACTTGCAAATCCTGAGGCCTGTAATGTTTTTGGTTGTTCCTCATTCTTAATTTTCCAATTGCATTACTGCTGCCATGGCAGCCTTAGCTCTTGGCTCTGTGTGTATCGAGAGCCGAGGGTGTCTGTGCATTTCCTCAGTTCATCTGCAGAGCATCCAGCCTTCAACATATCTTTGAGTGCCCTTGTGGAAGTGTAACAACACAGTAGCTCAGGAGAGACCACAGGGGAGATGGACAACATTTTGAGACGTTCTTGCTGAAATTTGCTTAGGGAATAAGAAAAAAAAAAACATATTTATGGAAAGATTTAATTTGGAGGTGGAAATGGAGACACTTGGAAACAGAAATGTGATGGAAGGCAAGATGCTGAGACAATCCTGAATAGACCAATGGGCAGGGAAGGAAGATGACTCTGTTTTCTCATCAAGTGCTGCTTATAAACTGAATTCCTGGGCTAGTTTGCATTTAGTATTTCTGTATTAGCCCAGAGACAGAAGAGGTATATGGTTGTTTATTTTGGCAGTAGAACATTTCCCTGGCTGCCTGCTGGCTGTCAACCAACATATGCTGGATGCTTGGGCATGAATCCTGAGAGACACTGTGGTACACTGTGGAGAATACCTTGTGCTTTCTGGTACTGTGTGAATCTGGCACACAGGAAGCCAAGGTGAGCACAAGGCTTTCAGAACTGAGCACCTGAAAGCTAAAGCACCTTGCCCATCTATCTCTGGGCCTTTTGACAGCACTGAAAAGTGAGGGGGATTTTTCTTTTAAACAAATGTTTTTATCTTACTAGAGGAACTTTTATTGCCCTGCCAGGCTCTTGCTATGCTGCCAGGATGAAGTGGCATTGTGCCTCCTGTGTTTCACTTGCCTGGATGTTTGCATGTGCACACTATCCTGTAACCATAAAAGAATGGATCACACCAGCCTCTCTTCTCAGGAACTAGAAGAGCTAGTACCCATTACTGCTAGGGGAAAATCTATAATACCACTGAGGTCAAACTAGGCATAAGTCAGTCTTCTGTGGATCATGATCCCATGACTAAGATTCGGCAGAGTGATGAATGTCAGCCACTCAGGAGAAGGCCCCTGATCCAGTTGATTTTGCTAGTGGCTTTTTTTATGGAATCATGTAGTAAGGATGGGAGAAAAGAGGAATGTTTGTTCTGTGAACCAAAGGCAGTCATTTCAACATGGAGAGTTCACACCCATACTGTGAGCAAAGAGAAAGGATGTAGGCAGACAATGGCAGGACAAGGGGGAATGGATTAAAGCTGAAGGAGGGAAGGTTTAGATTGGATATTAGGGGGAAGTTTTTTACAGAGAGAGTGGTGAGGGGCTGGAACAGGCTGCCCAGAGAGGGGGTGGATGTCCCATCCCTGGCAGTGTTCAAGGCCAGGTTGGATGGGGCCCTGGGCAACCTTGTGTAGCTCCAGGCCTGAGGTTGGTGTCCCTGCCTGTGGCAGGGGGGTTGGAGCTCTCTGATCCTTGGGGTCCCTTCCAACCCTTGCCATTCTATGTAGGGATCTATGCAGTGTCTATGAACCATGGGAGATGAAAGGTCAGAGGTGACCTTTTGCGATGCAGGCAGAGAGCATGGAGAGAGGAAAGTGTCCTGTGGTACAATCAGACAATGTCAGTGTTTTATAATTAATACATATCAAGGGGTTTAGACATGAAGGAGTAAACTACCTAGCAGTCCTTGTAGTCTCTGAGCTTGTTCCTATTTAATGCTCTTTTGTGTGAATTCCCTTAACTTTCCCCACTTCCTAAACACAAAGAAAGTAGACTATCCCAGACAGAGCTCCCTGGAAAAAAACTCATATCAGAATTTCCTAGTCAGTTTGACATGACAAATGAATGTCTTGGATTTTTGGAGTGTGGTTGTGTAGTGTCTAATGTTCTTCTAAATTGTGATTCTTGTGAATGACAAGGATCTCACAGAACAAACAGCTGGGGTTGCAGCTCATTTTTTAACATAATCAAAGTCTGATGGGTGTTTCTCTGCTGCTTTGTGCTGTTTCTCTTGTATTTCAGTCCAAGATACTAGGAATTGCATTATAAGTGCAGTTATTTTAGGAGTTTTCTTCCATGCCTGACCAGGTAGGGAAATGTTCTTCCAGTTATGGTTCCAGTTAAAACTTAAATCTTCTACTGATATGGGGGAGACTCTTTAATGAAGTACATGTCACTCTGCATATTGGCAGAGGTTAATGTTTCATTTTGTCATGTTCTTAATTTTTAGTAAGGATTAAAGCCCTGGCCCACAGCAATGGAAATCAGTTGTGTGGCCAGTGCTGCAGCTTTGCTTTAGCCAGGGAGTTGTTCAAAGTCTCTTTCTTGCATAGCCTAGCCCTTGCTTACCCTATAGAAGAAAGGTTTCTCCTAGCATTAGTCCCTTGTCTCATAAAAGAGCTTTGTCAGCTTGGCTTATTTGCATCCATAGCAAGAATGTGGCTGGCAAAGTGGTATTGGGTGAGGTTTTGTTGCTAAATAAATTCAGCTAACCTCAATTATTGATTAATCTCTTTCATAAAACGTTTCTGTCCATATAGAAAGTGGAAGAGTTCTGTGCTTCTGTCCTGCTCCTAGAAAGTTTAATCATGGTCTGCCCATATACCCAGGGAAAGTATTCCTGTTTAGTAGGAAAACAATTGGAACTCATTAAATTAGGCCTTAGGTGAAGGAATGTGAGCATGGAAATGAATTGATAGATTTACTTTTTTTAAAAAAACAAACAAACCCCTCATTAATAAAACCTGTGAGATCCAAAGTCAAGATGCTGAAGCTTCATCTGACTGGTACTGGAAGTGGAGGAGGGTTTTTTTTTGGTTGACTGCAGGCTGAATATGAGCCAGCAGTGTGCCCAGCAGCCAAGAAGGCCAATGGCATCCTGGCTTGTATCAAAAACAGTGTGGCTAGTAGGTCTGGGGAGGTGATTGTGCCCCTGTACTGGGCACTGGTGAGGCTGCACCTCGAGTGCTGGGTCCAGCTCTGGGCTCCTCACCATCAGAAGGACATTGAGGTCCTGGAGCGAGTCCAGAGAAGGGCAACCAGGCTGGGGAAGGGGCTGGAGGGCAAATCCTCTGAGGAGCGGCTGAGGGAGCTGGGGGTGTTCAGCCTGGAGAAGAGGAGGCTGAGGGGAGACCTTATCACCACCTACAGCTACCTGAAGGGAGGTTGTGGAGAGGTGGGCGATGGTCTCTTCAGCCAGGGGACAGGAGATGGGACAAGGGGAAATGGCAAGAAGCTGCCCCAGGGCAGGGGCAGATTGGACATCAGAAGAAAATCTTTTCCTGGCAGAGTTGTGGGGGCTGGAACAGGCTGCCCAGGGAGGGGCTGAGTCACCTGCCCTGGCTGTGTTCAAAAAAAGGGTAGATGAGGTACTTAGGGGTCTGGTTCAGCTTAGGATGGGATTGGTTGGACTTGATGATCTTCCAAGGTCTTTTCCAACCTTGTGATTCTGTGATTCATTTTATCCCCTGTGTACTGAAACAATTGCTAGGCTCATGATTTTTTATCTTTAATTGCATTCATGTAGCTCTAGAATCCTATTGCCATAACAGACTTAGAAGTACAAAATGGTTTGGGGGTTCTTTTCATAGCTCTATCTACGAATCAAACAAATGGAGGTTCTAGTTAAGATCATATTTATTACAATGCAGGATCTTGTTCTCTGGAACTCTTATCAGTAGGCAAACTGCAGCTTGCAGGTGCTTTAGGTCAGCACCAGTGCACACATTTTGCTGGGGGATTAATTTAAAGAACAATTCACATTTCAAAAGTTCAGTGGCATTGAACTCCTAAAGTTACTATGCTCTTAGAAAGTTTACAAAAGTAATTAATTGCTACTGGCTGATTAATAAAATATATATGTGTAGGTTGAGCATGCATTTTAAAGCAAGCATTAGAGAGCAAATGTAGATACTGAAACTTCCTCTGCTTGATCTGGAAGAGGCATCTTTTTAGTGCTGTCTGAACTACGTATTGACATCATGCTCTTAAGTTAGAGAATCCACAGAGCTAGAAGAAAGTGTGGTTTCACCCAGTCTAACTCTCTCCAGCTGCCACTGGAATAGGTACCGTGGGAGGAAGCCAGCAGCAGAGGTTGGTGTCACTGCTGATCAGTGTAGCCAGCAGGCTGATGTGTTGCACCAGTAATAGAGCACCCCACTGACCCATGACTGAGCCACCCACAATGTGACCCTCAGTCCTGGTGCTGTGGCCGTCTGTGCTTGCTTTGTGGCAGGACTAGCAGGAGAAGGCTTTTCTTTCCTTCATAATGAACCTTACTCCTGCTGAGCTTCTGGACCTGCAAGGTACATGCCATGTGCTGCTGTTAAGAAAATTAGAGGGTTTACAGGTGTAGAACTGCATTCATACAGGCAAATTGAGAAAATATAATAGGGATAGGAGCAATATAGCCTGTGCTTTGGGCATAGAATAAAGTTAACCCAAAGCCCTAAAGTATGGAAATATTAAAACAATGGTCCTTGTAGATATATGTGATCTAATTAATCTCCAGTCAGGAATGAGAAAATTAATGCAGGATGCAGACCACTGATGGACAAACATAGAATCATAGAATGGCATGGATTGGAAGGGACCCCAAGGATCAGAGAGCTCCAACCCCCCTGCCACAGGCAGGGACACCAACCTCAGGCCTGCAGCTACACAAGGTTGCCCAGGGCCCCATCCAACCTGGCCTTGAACACCGCCAGGGATGGGGCCTCCACCCCCTCTCTGGGCAGCCTGTTCCAGCCCCTCACCACTCTCTCTGGAAAAAATTTCCCCCTAATATCCAATCTAAACCTTCCCTCCTTTAGCTTTAATCCATCCCCCTTGTCCTGCCATTCTCTGCCCTTTTAAAAAGCTGATTCCCCTCCTGTTTCTCTGCTCCCTTCAGGGACTGGCAGGCTGCAGTGAGGTCCCCCTGCAGCCTTCTCTTCTCCAGGCTGAACAAGCCCAGCTCTCTCAGCAGGGACAGTCTGACTTTGGGACTATTTGTGAGTCCTTAGCTTTCTCAGTAATTATTTTTACTCCTGTTAGTCTTAATTTTATTGCAGTTTTCCAATTCAGACATGCACAGCAGTAAATATTACACTCTAGGTGTGCTTTCAGGTAGGTTGTGGTCCTTCAGTCATGGTGTGCAAGGGCTGGAGCTAGATTTTTAGAGCTTTTATTAGGGGGTTGTTCTTGGCTGTAGTAGCTTATTTCCTGCTTGACAGGTGTCATCTCTTTGGGAGTGGCAGTCACTAAATTAATCTTACTTGACCCTGAAGGCTAAGACTGTTGCTGTAACACTCACATGTGTGTGTACATTTTGTAAGCAATGGGGAAGCACTGAGCTGCTGCTGTGCACTGCAGAAAGCCACTCTGATGCAGCTGCCAACAAGGGAGGCAAGAAAGGATGATGAGGTTGGAATGTTGAGCAGATGGGCTGGACGACTCCTCCCAGGTCCACCATTCCTCTGTAGCAGTGAGCCAGCTAGCTGTCAAGTGTGAGTAGGACAGGAGGAGTCAGGCAACTAATAGGCAGCATTTGTTAGTTGAATTGTAAGGAAAAGGCAGTGGGCTCAATATGATACAGACAGGTTTTGTATTGTCTCTGGTCAGTGGAGCAGAGTCTGACTGGAGGCCTGTGACCAGCAGAGTTCCCCAGGGCTGGGTGTTGGGTCCAGTCCTGTTCAATATCTTCATTGACACCTTGATGAGGGAACAGTACCCACCCTCAGCAAGTGCCCATGATCCAAAGCTGGGAGGGGTGGCTGACACGCAGGACACTGCGCTGCCATCCAGAGACCTGGCCAGGCTGGAGAGCTGGGCAGGGAGAGACCAGATGAGGGTCAACAAAAGCAAGTGGAGAGTCTGGCACCTGGGGAGGAACAACCACATGGATCAGTACAGGCTGGGGGTGACCTGCTGGAGAAGAGCCCTGTGGAGAAGGACCTGGGGGTCCTGGTGGGTGACAGGTTGGCCATGAGCCAGCAGTGTGCCCTGGGGGCTGAGAGAGACAATGGGATCCTGGGGGGCATCAGGAGGAGTGTGGCCAGCAGGTCACAGGAGGTGATCCTCCCCCTCTACTCTGCCCTGCTCAGGCCCCACCTGGAGTATTGTGTCCAGTGCTGGGCTCCCTGGGATAAAAAGGACAGGGATCTCCTGGAGAGAGTCCAGAGAAGGGCTACAGAGATGATGAAGGGCCTGGAGCATCTCCCCTATGAGGACAGGCTGAGAGAGCTGGGGCTTTTCAGCCTGGAGAAAAGAAGACTGAGGGGGGACCTGATCAATGTTTATAAATATCTGAAGGATGGGGTGCAGGGGGAATTGGCCAGCCCCTTTTCAGTGTCTGTGGGGACAGGACAAGGGGCAATGGCTGCAAGTTGGAGCCCAGGAAGTTCCACAGCAACCTGGGGAAGAACTTTTCCCCAGTGAGGGTGCCAGAGCCCTGGGACAGGCTGCCCAGGGGGTGTGGAGTCTCCTTCTCTGGAGAGATTCCAGCCCCGTCTGGACGCCGACCTGTGCAGTATGAGCTGGGGAGCTGCTTTGGCAGGGGGGTTGGACCCCAGGAGCTCTCCAGGTCCCTTCCAACCCCTACAACTGTGATTCTGTGAAATTCTTTGTCATTGCTGCTCTCTGGCTTTGGTCTGCTCCTGTTGATGTTGTCTGTTGCACTGAATAACTGTGCTTTGGGATTGTTTTCTTCCTCTCCTGCCTTCAAACTGCACAGGTGGAATTCCTTTAGTTCGGAATTAACAATGGATGTATCTAGATTGCTAAGCAATTCAGTGGGAATAATTTATGTATATGGAAACATGTCACTAAAGCTGTGAATTGCTTATTACAAGTTTTTATATGGTTCAGAGCTACAATTCCTGAAGTAGAGGTGTTACAAGTGGTAATATCAAAGCTCAAAGATGAGTTAGGGTCAGCCCCCTGCTTCTGGTAGCTATGTAGACATAGATGAATGTTGATGAGATGGGGGAAATAAGGGATCTTAAGGGGAAATAAGGTCCCAGGGAAATAAGGTCTCAGGGAAATAAGGATTGCTGTTCTGTGTACTGTGGCTGCTGGTGACTTCACATCACCAGAAGGGGGAAAACTCCAATGCTCGTACTTCCTAAGCACAAATCTTAGCACTTGAGCACTTAACAGGAGATTATCAGTTCTCTGTGAGCTGCACGGGGCTGATTATACCCAACTGAACAGAACAGTAACAACTGCAGCCAGGAAAGCAGGGATGCATGGTGTGCAAATGACCAAGCTCCTCTGGCCAGAGTGGAAGTGATTGTGTCTCTGTTCCAGCACCCTGAGAAGTAATTGCAAGTGATGCCAGCAAAACTTTCTTACTGTATCATTGTTCACAAGCAGAAGAGGTTTGGGAATGATGGCAGGGATGAAAATGGCATTTAGAAATCGGGCTTGAGAATGGTATAATCATTCCTGTTAAATCTGTGCCTTTCTTTCTGATTATTAGCCATTTTAAGTGGAATGGGTTTTGCATCTAGAACAAGTCTCTGAACAGATGATTAATGGTTTTATCTGTAATAACTTTACATTTTATAGAACCCTGCTAGGAGTCCGCATCTGGTGAGCCAAGCTATTTAAAGCTGTGTTAATTCTGTTAATTGCTCTACGTTCATTTGGATTGCTGGCACCTGCGGGCTTTAGGATAATGTGTGTGTGTGTGTGTGTGTAGGGGGGGAATATATATTCTCTCCCTCTTTCTAGCTGAGAAAAATGGAGAGCACCATTTCCTCAGCTAGGAACAACAACCTTGGCAGAACATCCTGGCTGTGTTGGTTGTCCTTGAGATTCCCCTCTTTGACTGCAGCTGAATGCAGTCATATGCCAGCCAGAGGCAAGATGTTCCCTTGATTGGGGCAGGAGGTGGGCAGACAATCTGCTTTTGCATGCACTTGCCATCATCAGGCAGTAGCAGCAACAGGGAATGAAGCCAGTGATCTTTAGAAGGCTGATCAGCTCCATCCCATTCTGATCCTGCATCTCAGCTGCCTTCCAGTGTTCATTTTCCAGTTTGGTTTTGGCTCTGAAGTACTCCAGTAGGTTTCAATCCCTAAACAGATGTGAAGAGAACTATGCTGATGCTTTCTGAGTTTTTTTGTCAGCAAAGATCTGGCAGTGGAATTCAGAACATTTGAGGTGACTAAAACATTGCTGTGAAATGCTAGAAAGGCAGCACAGTTGTGTTCATGTTTGCAGCTGGATTGGACAAACCACTGGAGCAATCTGGACCAGGCTCTGATGATGACAAACTTTTTTGCAGTCTTGTGTTCTTGTGCCTCTGGGAAGATTCCCTCATGGGCAGCAAAATGGGGAAGCAAATGGTTTTGCTCACATTGTTTACTGCTGACTTAAGCATGCAGCTGGTCCTGAAAGGCTTGGTGCTCAGGGGCTTTTAGCTAGCATGAGCTCAATCTGGCTGCTCTCTGAGTGGGTAGGAGAAGAGGTGGCTCTTCTGGTTGATGTGGGTGGCAGCTCTGTCTCAGATCTCTGATAGGGATTTCAGCCTATGCTTCCAAGTTTAACAATGCTGGGACATCTTCCCAATAAACCAGATGATTGTTGAGTATCTGTTCACACTCTGTTACTTGTTTCATTGATGTCTTCAAAGCTGCAATTTTTCTTGAGAAGACCAGGGGGATGCTAGGGTGAAATCTGTCCTGATGGTCATGATTGTCCTGCTGGGTTTCTTCAGCTGCCCTATAACCCTTTATGGCTACTGACTAAATGGGATGTTGGGTGTAGCTTCCCAAAGGAGGTTCCTACCCAAAGGAGGCACTGTCACTTCACCCATCTTGAAGGTGTAAAGAACTGTGAAGAAAAGCACCTGTAGCTCTCCAGAGTTGGACAAACCATGATCCTTGTGAGCTGTCATTCCTAAAGGACAGGATTGCTGTATTTGTTGTCTCTCACAAGTAGAAGCTGTTGCTGGGGATGTCCAATTCATTTATTCTATCCATGTAACGTTAAGCAATCAATTGCAATGTTAGCATGGGTTACAAAGCATGGCTCAAGGAAAGTATGGGCTGTTCTCATATTTAAGAATGGGCTAATGGGCTCTTCCTCCTCACCTTCAGTGTTCAGCTAACTGTGCAGGCTGTCAGCTGGGCACTTTCCTCCATTTCCCTGGTTTATATTCCAGGGCAGATTTCTCCTAAAGTTGCCTTCATCTGAGATAACAAGACCATTGAGTGTGTCTATTTTCCTTAATCTGAGCTTGGTGTGCCTGCTTCTCTCTTGATGTCTGAGTTTGCTTCCTATTACTGACTGCACACTAGGATATCATGGAGAAATGCAGCGTTGTCCCTTCCTCTCTCTCCCCCATTTTTTTTTCTTAATATGTATTTCTAGCATGTTCTCTTAATTAGCATATGCTCAGCTCTTCTGGCTTCAGGCTAGTTTTCCTGTTTACAACCTCTGTTGACATACTTTGTTAGAACTTCACAAATCATGTATCACAGGAGAAATTAATTATGCATGTAACTTAACAACTTCCATCTCATTCTGAGCTTCACATACAGTCTATACATTGCACATGAATAATTCACATGGCAGCTTTAATATTGAGTGTATTTTCTAAATCACTTCTTCTATCGTTCTTAGAAATCTTGGGTTGGTGTGGGAATGACAACTGGTTTCTTTTAAAAATGGAATCCCAGGTGTGTTTCCCAGTTCCTTTTGGAGAATGGATTTGCCAGAACATCCAGCAGAGGAGGGAAAATAAATATCAGTGTCCCCTTTGGTTTTGCAACTGGAGCATATGGGAAAGACCTGGTTTGTAAGAGGACGCTTTTTGGTAGAAATCAGAATAGTTTGGGTTGGAAGGGACCTTTAAAAGGTCATCTACTCCAAGCCCCTTGTCATGAGTAGGGACAGCTTCAACTAGATCAGGTTGCTTAGAGCCCCATCCAACCTGGTCTTCAGTGTTTTCAGGGATGGGGCATCCACAACTTCTCTGGGCAACTTGTTCCAGTGTTTCACCACCCTCATTGTAAAAAATTTCTTCCTTATGTCTAGGCTAAATCTACCTCCTTTTAGTTTAAAACTATTACTTCTTGTCCTGTTGCAGCAGACCCTGCTAAAAAGCTTGTCCCCATCTTTCTTATAAGCTTCTGTTAAGTAGTAAAAGGCTGAAACAAGATATCTATGAATACTTCTCCAGGCTGAACAACCCCAACTCTCTCAGCTTGTCTTTGTAAAAGAGGTGTCCCATCTCTCTACTCATTTTTGTGGCCCACCTCTGGACCTTCTCCAAGAGGTCCATTGTCTTTCCTGTTTTCAGGGCTCCAGAGCTGGATGCAGGGCTCCAGGTGTGTTCCTACCAGAGCAGAGGGGCAGAATCAGCTCCCTTGACTTGCTGGCTGTGCTGCTTTTGGTGCAGCCCAGGATATGGTTGGCTTTCTGGGCTGCGAGCACACATTGTTGGATCAGATTTTCATCCACTGGGACACACAGGTCCTTCTCCACAGGGCTGTTCTTGATCCTTTCATTCTCCAGCCTGTATTGATTCTGGGGGTTGCCCTGACCCATGTGCAGGACCTTGCACTTGCCCTCGTGGAACCTCATGAGGGTCACATGGCCCCAATTCCCAAGCTTGTCCAGGTCCCTCTGGATGGAATCTCATCTCTTAGGTATGTCAAACTTGCTGAGGGTGCACTTGATCCCCCCACGTCATTGATGAAGATATTAAATAGTACTGATCCCTATACAGACACCTGAGGGACAGCACTTCTCATGATCTCCATCTGGATATTGAGCAGTTGACCACTACCCTCTGGATGTGACCGTCCAACCAATTCCTCATCCAACACACAGTCCACCCATCAAATGGGTGTATATCTCCAATTTTGAGAGAGGGGTTTTTTGTAGGGAGCCATGTCAAAGGCCTATATCTGAAAAGTGCCTCCACAAACACCCAGGCAAGTCTAACAGAGCAGCTGTCCAGCGAAACTACCCTAAAACTGTTTCACAGGCTCACATATTTGTAATTTGAACTTTGATGGTGGTGCCAAGGACTTATGTATAGTATTGGCATTGCATTTTAACTGTGGCATCCAGGAGCTTCCTTGGATTTATTGAGGCCTCAGTAAATGTGTGAATGAGAGAGTTTTGGTAAATGTAGCCTATCTTCTAAAAGTCTTTCTGTGAGGTGTCTCACTAAAAGGCTCTTAAAGTATTAAACATACAAAGATAGTCCCTGCACAGAGGAAGAACTAGTTGGAGGGTAAAAACCAGAATGTGGGACTGAAAGCTTTCCCATGGGAAGGCCTCAGTGGAGAAGACTTCTGGGATCCATGCTGAGGTCTGAAGATTCATTAGTGACTTTTAAGTGGAAAGAGATATGGATGGAGGTGGCATACATTTTGCTGAGACAGTATTCAGGTGAGGACTGTCTGCAGAGCTGCAGGGGTTGACCTAATAATACTGGATGACTGGAAAAAGACATGGCAGATGAAGTTAAATGTATGTAAATACAAACTGAGGTGTGTGTATATATAGGGAGGGGAAACAACACAAATTTTCTGTATGCAATGTGGGCTTTGAGTTGATTCTGATGTTTTACTAAAGAATTTTTAAAAAATATTTGCTCAGTGATTAATATTGGTCAAATAAGCACACCAAAGGTTAGAATATTTTAGGAAGGGAATAGAGAACAACACAGAAAATCTGATGATGTCATTAGATTAAAACCACACTGGACACTGACATTCTGTCCTTTTAGTCTCAGAAAGAGCAACAAAGATCATCAAAGGTCATGAGAGATACTTCTGTACAAGGAGCAGCCAAACAGACTATGGCTCCTCCCAACAGAACTGATGGAGAAAGTATATGATAGTGGAACATAAAATGATGTGTGATGTGGGAGAGCAATCAAAGGGAACTGTCATTCAGTTTCTGCTCAAATAGAGGGAGTAAGTGGCATCAAAAGACAAAGACAGGGCAAGCTTCAGAACAAGCAGAAAGAAATATGACAGCAATTAAATTCATGGAAATCCTTGCAGTGGGATGTTGTTGTGACTGGAAAAACTCACAGAAGAAAAATCCTTGATGGTATATCAAGTACAAAGGCAGCAGTTTTTACATTTCAACTCTCCCAGCCCCAAATAAGCAGAGTCTGTGAAATGGTTTTAGGGGAATATTGCTAGACAGCTGCTCTGTTAGGCTTGTCTGGGCATTTGAGAAGGTGGTTTTCAGATATAGGCTGCTGATCCAATGTAATATAGAGGATTTGAGGTTCAAACGTTTCCTGCTGCAGCCACACCATTTATAGGCTCCTTGTAGTATTTTCAAGTAGATAGTCCATTTGCTTTGCTGAACCACAATGTGCCACAAGCCATCCGAAGCCATAATACACATAACCCCTTCACTGCAGTATTGCATACCAAGGTGATGTTCCTAAGGCGTACAGCCTCTGCACACAGCCAGGGGGGAAGGCAGCTGAGCAGCAGGATCTCAGAGGAGCACAGAGTCACTTTGCCTTCAGGTCTAACATACAGGTTTGGGCAAAGTTAGGCAGTAATCTGCAGATATCTGTGTAGGAGGAGCTGGAGGAATAGAGAGGAAAAGGTTCACAGAATCATAGAATCATAAGGGTTGGAAGGGCCCTGGAGAGCTGCTGGGGTCCAACCCCCCTGCCAAAGCAGCTCCCCAGCTCATACTGCACAGGTCGGCGTCCAGACGGGGCTGGAATCTCTCCAGAGAAGGAGACTCCACACCCCCTGGGCAGCCTGTCCCAGGGCTCTGGCACCCTCACTGGGGAAAAGTTCTTCCCCATGTTGGTGTGGAACTTCCTGGGCTCCAACTTGCAGCCATTGCCCCTTGTCCTGTCCCCACAGACACTGAAAAGGGGCTGGCCAATTCCCCCTGCACCCCATACTTCAGATATTTATAGACATTAATAAGGTCCCCCCTCAGTCTTCTTTTCTCCAGGCTGAACAGTCCCAGCTCACCCAGCCTTTCCTCATAGGAGAGATGCTCCAGGCCCTTCATCATCCTTGTAGCCCTTCTCTGGACTCTCTCCAAGAGATCCCTGTCTTTTTTATACCAGGGAGCCAAGAACGGGTTACAGTTTAGAGAAGGCTGGGGTGCCCTGTGTTGATCAGAGGTGTAGTGATGCTCATTTGAGTGAAAACAAGTGTTTGTGTGTGCCAGGCAGAGAAATGCAAGATAGGTTGGCTTCTTTCACCATTTGTAATTATTAAGGCCCCCAAAACAGTTGATCCAAAATGAGGATATTAACAAGCTGAGCTGTAAAACCACCTCTGACCTGTGTTGCAAAGACATTTATCAGTAGCCTTTCAGCACTGAGTGATCTTTCCATGCATGCAATTGGGAATTCTTTAAGGGCCTGGAGGGACTGTTCCCAGCAGGGAGATCTCTCCAGATCAGTATGGACTGCAGTAGTGGCAGACAGCTCTTAGGCTTTGGGAATGAGAATCCTTCCACCAGGGACTAATGTTCACATTGTGATTGTGTGTATTTCTTTCCCTGTGGCTGTAACTGTGGAAAAAGCTGTTAAGAAGGTTTATTACTGCCCAACTGGGCCCCTTTTCTGAGCACTGAATCTATGTGGGGTTGTCTATTACAGGTGACTTGAAAACAGAGGAACATCTTTTCTTTACTGTCTCAGAAAGGTGGACTGGTGCTGTGTAAAAAAGGGATGAAAAGAGACTACCCTACAGGGACAAACCCCAGAGAATCATAGATATTAGAAATAGTAAGCACTTATCAGGTCACCTTGTCCATCTTCTCCTGCCAGGAATGCCATTGTTCCCTTCAGTGTATTAACTCAGAAGCATTTCTGCAAAGAGCCTTTCACCATGGGACTGTGCTTCTTGTTTTCTGTGTTCAGTTTGCTGCTGCTAAGGATGTCTTAAGGACCAGTAAGGCTTCTCATGCCTCTGTTTCTTGGCATTTTTGGGTACTGGAGACTTCACAACAAAAATAAGTAAGAACAAAAAAGCAACTAAACCACAAAGAATTATTACTTGGAGGATGAGATGTATTAGTGGTGTTTAGTTAATGAATTACTGACTTCCTCAACTGAGAGATGGTGAGAAAAACTGTCAAAAGTTATCCAACAGACAAGTGGCAGGATGAGGAATGGTAACTAGGAAAAGTCAGTAGAAAACAAATACCTGCTACTCAAAATGAATCTGCAATTATCTGTCCTTTTGCTAATTGAGTGATTTGTGGCATGTAAGGGCCTTAGATTGTCAGAGACTTCCAAAACTCCCAAGAACTGAGACTCTTAAGAACCACCATACCCAGCTAGCTCAGCCTTCTGTTGATCATCTGATTATCCTCACTCACACATAGTTTTATTGTTCATAAGAAAGAAACATACAAGCCCCAATTACCCCTACTTCCCTCTACATTAAATCTAATCCTTTTGGGCCTGTTTTGGGGAGTTGTGCTCTAACCAGTCTTGGTGTGAAGGCATTGAAAGACAATCTGTTCCTTTCTTTGGGTAAGTTGTTGTGATATTTAATTGCCTCCTACTTTAAAAAGAAATTAAGCCTTATATCCATTTAGAATTTGCCAGACAATAGCTCCCAAATGTTGATTCTTGTGATGCAGTTTTCTACTGGAACAAAGATGTTTCAGAAATCCAGTATTTTTTTCCTGTAGTCATGATAATCAACTTCCTCCTTGATCTGTCTTTTGAAAAACTAAACAGATGGAGTTCCTTGTCTTTTACAGTAAGGCACTTATTCTAGTTCTCAAATCATGTTGAAGCTGCTTGATGTATTTTTTGCAATTTTTTTTGAGTCCTTTCTTTAAGAACACGTAGACATTGGAATTATACCTGAAATCATGCTACGTGTTGCTTATTCTAGTCATACATCCTGAGACTGAACTGGCTCTTCTGGCCACAGCACTTCACTGGAAACTCACAATTTCTTCTCTCTTGTTTCCTAAATGGTTTTCAAAGTCAAAGCTTTGCAGAGTGCAGCATTCCTGCAGCTTCCCCTTCCTGATTCTGTAGTTCATGGCCTCATAAGCTCATATGTTTTAGTATTCAACTGTTTTACTTGGATTGAAAGTGCCCAGATTTCCACGCTTTATGATTCAGTCTGACTGCTCTGCCTTTAAAGTTATTTAGTGGTCTGCCAAACTTGGTCTTACCTTCAAGTAGTAGCTTCAGTGCTTTTTATGTTTACTTCTAGGTAATTGATAAAATATTTAATACTTTTGCATGAAATATGGATCCTCATGGTGCATCAGAAGTATCTCTTTGGAGTAATGACACCCCACTGACAACTGCTTTTTGAGATTTGTCAGCTGAGCACTATCTATCTATATAATATTTTGTCCTGTTCTGTTCTTGTGTGATGTTAATTTAAGCAGAGCTGTCTTAGAAAACTCTTCATCTGTGCTTTTCCCATTGTCATTCAAATGATATCAAGTTTATTTGACAGAAACTCCTTTTACACAGGAAAGTCTAATGACATTAAGCATTGTATTCCTCTCCTTTAATGTTTTTATTAAGCACTTCAGATAGAAGCTGTTGTGCTATTTCCTCCAGGGTTGATGTTTCTTGCAGGCTAAACCCTTCTATAGTTATACATCTTGTCCTGTTTGGCTTTTTTTAAAACATTCACACAACATTATCATTCCTTTATTCTTCTGTTATCTTTCTGTTATTCCAAGATTAAAAATAAACCTCAGTGGATCAGAAATCTCCTCATTCAGCTCTTTTAAGACCTTGGAGCAAGTGACCCAGGTCTGTGAAATTAAAAATAAAGCATATTTGTTCCCAAAAAAACATCCTCTTTTGTTCTCATGGATTGCAAACTACTTTGTCATCCTCTTGTGATATAAGCACTTACGTTCTTCATGTATTTATATCCAACAGAGAAAAATGTTTGTGCCATACTTCAGAACTTTTATAAGCTGAACCTTTTAAAGAAACTATTATCACTTTGGGGTTTTGATGGACTTAATGTATCAAAATACAACTTTTTTTTTTTTACTTTTTAAAAAACTACAATTGCATCCTGTTGTAATTTAAAAACTTAATTGGAAGCATGGCACATGACTTCCAGACTGAATAGTTGTGATTTAGCTAACTGCCATAGATTGATTCAGTGAAAAGTAATCATGCTGAATAGATTGATATAGGTGTAGCTTAAGAGACAATTAATATAACTTTAATATAAGAACTGTCATAGTTTTAAGAATAGACTAGTTTAAGAGAAAGCTGTAACTGTGTAAGCTGCTTGTGAGAGCAGATGCAAAACTTAGCCATAACAATGCAACAGCTACAGCCTTGAAGATAAAGAAGTGAGAATCTATGTGTTTTTAGGAATAGATTAGTTTTGAGTTTTAGCAGAATTTGGCTGTAATCACATCAGCTGTTTCATGAAAGTGGCTACAAAACTGAACCATAATAGTGCAACAGCCTTGGAACTAGAGGAAGTAGGAGATAGAGGAGTCATAAATAATGAGACTAATGACCAATTAAAAGATAGAGTATATCTTGTTTTCAGTGAAAAGCTAACTAGTCGGTGCAGGTGTTTGGAGCCCAGATAAGCATGGAGAAAACCATGTGCTGAGAGCAAGGAAGACGTCCAGCCTTCATCCCTGAAGACCACTGGGAGAACCCCTGAGTGTCACTGAGCATGCTCCATCTAGGGGGAGTTAATGGCAATGACTTCCTGGAAATAATGTGCATAACCCTGCCTTTTCTTAGAAATTATAATGAATATGTACAGTTAATCTGTATAAATATGAGAAATTTGGCTTTAATGGGGGCACACATTAGGAGGAGCGATCCCCTGTGTGCCCAGCGCTGCAATAAAGGATCCCTGCTTCAGAGGCACCAAGGCTGGGGAGTTTTGATTCTGGCTTTCTGAGGCATCAAGATAATTGTGCTTTTGCCTCCTAAATTAAAGCAGACCTCCTCTGTCAGAGAACTTTTTCCCACCCTGACTCCTGTAGCATGTAGATTTGGATCAGCTTGTAACCTAGCTTTGGGTGAAACTGGGGGGTTGGGGTGGGATTCTTTTGAATCTTTGCTCCCTTAGCATAGTTCGTATCATAGAATCACAGAATTGTAGGGGTTGGAAGGGACCTGGAGAGCTCCTGGGGTCCAACCCCCCTGCCAAAGCAGCTCCCCAGCTCATACTGCACAGGTTGGCGTCCAGACGGGGCTGGAATCTCTCCAGAGAAGGAGACTCCACACCCCCTGGGCAGCCTGTCCCAGGGCTCTGGCACTCTCACTGGGGAAAAGTTCTTCCCCATGTTGGTGTGGAACTTCCTATGCTCCAACTTGCAGCCATTGCCCCTTGTCCTGTCCCCACAGACACTGAAAAGGGGCTGGCTGATTCCCCCTGCATCCCCTGCTTCAGATAATTATAGACTTTAATTAGGCCCCCCTCAGTCTTCTCTTCTCAAGGCTGAAGAGTCCCAACTTACTCAGCCTTTCCTCACAGGGGAGATGCTCCAGGTCCCTAATCATCTTCATAGCCCTAAAGTATGCTAAGTATGTATGCTCATACTCAGTGTCTTCTGTCTGTATGTTCTCAATAGTTTCCTACTTAGACATTGAAGAATCACATTAGTCCTCTTAGCAACAGCTTTACAAAGGCATTTCATGTTCAATTGGTTATGCACCAAGACACGTGCACTCTTTTCATAGTCACTACTTGCAGGTCTTAGATACGGTTCCCATTGTGTGAGAGTTACTTACAGTCTTTGATCCTAAATCTATAATCTAGCACTGGGCTGAACTTAAATGAGAATGTGTCTGTGTCTGTATTATTATATGCGTGTCAAAGTGGTGAGTAAACTGAATTTTAGATCTTTTCTTAACCTTTCCCAGAACCCACCTCAGGTGTCAAGACTGCTTTCCAGTATTTGGAAGTCGCTCAGGGGCAGTAATTCAGCCATGCTAGGACTGAAATTATAGGCAGTGACCCTTTCCCCAGTGTGCTGCCTCAGTCTGTCTCATTCTAACACCTGGAAAGCTTTGCTAATACTACTTTTTCCATAAAACCAGAAGCAAAGCTTAAAGGAAAAATACACCTGTTTGCATATTTCCTCTTACTGCCCTTAATTTTGCTTATTAAGAGCATCCTAGGACACTGGAGTGAACCTCAGTTCTGAGTTTTTGGGAAGTGGTACAGGATGATCTGTACCATTTTCCTGTCGGGGCAGACAGCAGGCCTGCCGGCGGCCTAGCTCTCTTCACCCAAGACATAGGCCCTGACAATATTCTTCTGTTCCCATGAGAAAAGTTCCTCATGCTGAGAGGATCCTAATAATCACATTCTCAAAACACAGTGGCCTTGTTGATAGGGTACAGGCTGCCCTAACCCAAGAAGCAGTTATGGGAAGGTATTTGGGAGTAACGGAACATGTCAGGAACCAACCATAACAAGAGGGTCAAAACAGCAGGTGTGGGGATGCTTTTAGGTATTAAAGGTAAACTAAGGATGTTTAGCTATAGGATGGGTTTATCAGAACTCATTATAATTACTAACCAATCAATATGGTGTGAACAGTATGTGTAACCAATGAGCAGTAGTTTAGCTTGCCACGTTTGCAGTAAGAAAGGTACAGAATCTGGGTGATTTCACCTCATAAAAGGCTGGATGGCTTCATGGCTTCACCTAAAATTCATATATTGAATTGCGTGTTGCTCCCTGCTGGACGCCACATTTTCCATGTCAGAGAAATACCTTTAACTGCCACTTGCTATCTCCTGGATTCACTGACAAATGATGGGTTTGCAGTGAGAAAGGTGCCCAAACAGGAGGAGATTCTTGCACATCCAAGGGCAAAGGAATTGTATCACATACCCATGCAGACCCCATTGACAGAGAGATTCAAGAATTAGGGAAATAATGTGTGTGTTTGGGTTAGTAACTATGTTGATCCCAAAGCAAACCAGGGAAGCGTGGGGTAGCTTTCCTACCCTTTCAAAGTGTAGTGCTCCAGGGGAAGAAAGGAGAAGAAAAGTGTGTGTACAGTACAGAAACAGCAGCACTTTCAGTGTGTGGTAACAATCATGGCTAATCCTCTCCTTCTGAGTGCCTTATGTATGAAGGGCTCAAGCCATGCAGAACAATTCCTGCCTGGGAATGGCAAGACACAGTGATGCTGGGATGCATCGTGGGCTGAACATACATTCTCTACTTTTCAGCACCTGCCTCTCTGTATTCTGCACACTGGGCTTTGTATATGGCTGTTGTGGGTTGGGTTTGTTTTTTCCTGTTTACTTCAAAGTAGTAGAGCAGTCAGAGCTGACACTGAGTTATTTGTCTTGGAACAGGACTTCAGGCAAGAATGTACCCAACCCAGGGTAGCTTACATTAGAGATACTCCACTTAGCAGCCTCTGTTGTCATTTTCTTTACTGCTTCATTGTCTGTGCTCATTTCAGGTTTGACTATGCCAAGGTGGCAGAAAAAGAAATGCATGAAGGACCATCCTTAGATCCTGCTAAGTCCCATTCAGCTCACAGTCCCATCTCATGTACAGCAGAGTTAGTTGCATCTTCTGAACTGAAATCTCAATTCCAGATATACTGGAGGATATGGAGAGGCAGAGGCTGAATTTGCAGTCACAAGGATTCTGGTGTAATCTCACCTTTGCCAATCTTTTCTCTAGGAAAAAGTATCTCCAACCTTGTGTAGGGGGGTTTGTAAGAAAGGTACTCTTTCTTTCTGAGCTACCTCTGGGATGAGATAAGGATAACGGTTACCAGAATGACAAACAGCTCATTAGCAGCACACTTGCATAAGAACATATGCATGTGGGGATCCACATGAGATGGTGTGCATTCCTCACCAGCTGGGTGGATGGAGGGAGAGCAGTAGATGTCATCTACCTTGACTGCAGCAAGGCTTTGATACTGTCTCCCATGACACCCTGATAGCAGAGCTGAGAGAGCATGGGATAGATGAGTGGACAGTGAGGTGGGTCGAGAACTGGCTGTGAGACCGAGCTCAGAGGGTCATGATCAGTGGAGCAGAGTCTGACTGGAGCCTGTGACCAGCGGTGTTCCCCAGGGCTGGTGTTGGGTCCAGTCCTGTTCAATATCTTCATTGACACCTTGATGAGGGAACAGCACCCACCCTCAGCAAGTGCCCATGATCCAAAGCTGGGAGGGGTGGCTGACACGCAGGACACTGCGCTGCCATCCAGAGACCTGGCCAGGCTGGAGAGCTGGGCAGGGAGAGACCAGATGAGGGTCAACAAAAGCAAGTGGAGAGTCTGGCACCTGGGGAGGAACAACCCCATGGATCAGTACAGGCTGGGGGTGACCTGCTGGAGAAGAGCTCTGTGGAGAAGGAGCTGGGGGTCCTGGTGGGTGACAGGTTGGCCATGAGCCAGCAGTGTGCCCTGGGGGCTGAGAGAGACAATGGGATCCTGGGGGGCATCAGGAGGAGTGTGGCCAGCAGGTCCAAGGAGGTGATCCTCCCCCTCTACTCTGCCCTGCTCAGGCCCCACCTGGAGTATTGTGTCCAGTGCTGGGCTCCCTGGGATAAAAGGGACAGGGATCTCCTGGAGAGAGTCCAGATGATGAAGGGCCTGGAGCATCTCTCCTATGAGGAAAGGCTGAGAGAGCTGGGGCTGTTCATCCTGGAGTAAAGAAGGGGGATTATGGGGCGCTAATCAATGTTTATAAATATCTGAAGTATGGGGTGCAGGGGGAATTGTCCTGCCCCTTTTCAGTGTCTGTGGGGACAGGACAAGGGGCAATGGCTGCAAGTTGGAGCCCAGGAAGTTCCACACCAACCTGGGGAAGAACTTTTCCCCAGTGAGGGTGCCAGAGCCCTGGGACAGGCTGCCCAGGGGGTGTGGAGTCTCCTTCTCTGGAGAGATTCCAGCCCCGTCTGGACGCCGACCTGTGCAGTATGAGCTGGGGAGCTGCTTTGGCAGGGGGGTTGGACCCCAGGAGCTCTCCAGGTCCCTTCCAACCCCTACAACTCTGTGATTCTGTAATCATAAGCATGCTTAAGCTTACTGCCCTGGAAAAAACCATGTGCATTGCGGAAAAACCACAGGTGGAGAGATGAGTACACACATATGCACATATGTACATATAGTGTGTACAGGTACTGTTTACAGATGTGTATACATCTATATGTATGCCCTCAGTAGGTGCCAATGCAGGTCTGTATGTGCATATGTAAATGCTACGCCACCTTATGCATGTAAGGACAGTGAATGAAAATGTTCATATAAATGCAAATATATATATAGGTATGTATTGGCACATAAATATACTGTGTAATTTGATTACATATGTTGGCTTCAGCAACCAGTCCTGCACTGAGGAATACATGTGTCCTTGCTTCCAGGGGTTCTTTTTCAGGTTTTGTGACTCTGTCTGATATCTCCTCTTATATTCCACTCTTTTTACCTTCAGCAGCTGATATAACACACAGTCGAGTTTCCTTGGTAAGGAAGAAGAATGTCTTACTGATTTCTGTGTATTTTGTGATTTTTTTGATGGCACTTGCTTTATGCAAGGAGAATAGAACTGCCACAGAGGAGATGCACTCGGTTCTTTAAGAGTGGCACATAGATGAAACAATCATTTCTATCATTCTGGTCAGCATGATCTGGGTAATAACAAGAGCAGATCCCATCCTCCAAAGGAGGTGACTCCAGAAATTGAAGTTCATCCTGCTCTGAGACTGTTTGCTGCTATCACAGTAGTTTCTCAGTGCTCAGTAGAATCATAGAATGGCAAGGGTTGGAAGGGACCCCAAGGATCATAAAGCTCCAACCACCCTGCCACAGGCAGGGACACCAACCTCAGGCCTGGAGCTACACAAGGTTGCCCAGGGCCCCATCCAACCTGGCCTTGAACACCCCCAGGGACGGGGCATCCACCCCCTCTCTGGGCAGCCTGTTCCAGCCCCTCACCACTCTCTCTGTAAAAAACTTCCCCCTAATATCCAATCTAAACCTTCCCTCCTTTAGCTTTAATCCATTCCCCCTTGTCCTGCCATTATCTGCCCTTTCCATACCAGTAAAGGTATGGAAAGCTTGTTGGGACTCGAATGACACAGTAGATGGGCAGTCCAGTTAACCAGAAAGGATTAAAAGATTTAAATAGAAAACTGGCCAAACAGTTGGCTAAGGCAGGTTTTGTTTTCTGCCCATTAGTGTTTGAACAATGTCAGCTGTAAAGCTCTGCTATACATCTTTCTTAAGCAGTAAGATAGGACTGAGGAAAACAGAAAACCTAAGATAATATTCTAAGTTAGGCTTGTATCAAGCTTTCTTAGATAGGTGAGATCAGTCTCCCTCACCTGTAAAACTGAGCTCTGCTTAGAGGAGATGGGAACCCTGTGCCTGGATGCATTAAAATGGTGCTGGAGGAGAAGTAAACAAACTGAGGGAAAAGTTTATTGTTGTTATTGCATTTCAAAGCTGGAAGAGGTTTGTAGATTATTGCACTGACTTGAGTCATGAAAACTTTTCTTCTAGCTATTCCTTAGGCACAGGGTAGTAATTAGGAAGAAAAGACATTCTTTCTGACCATCTATTGATCTGCTGTATGAATTGGCCAGGAATATTCGGTTTCCTCTGTTTTGCTTTCTCTTTCTGTAAATTTGGGAGGTAATACATTGGGTTCACATCAAGACACTAATGTTCACAGAGTAATGTAAAATGCTCTAGAAACAGTTTCTTTAAGAAATTCCTACAGTGGAGAGATGGTATGTGGGGGGTTTTATTCCAGCTCTCTGGGAAAAGCCTTGCCCCCTTGGTTTTGGGGTATTTTTAGGATGGAAAAAATCCTATAGTGATAAGCCCACCCCAGAGAGAAGTTAGTATGGAGACCTCCCTCCATTTGGCAGAACCATGCCCAATGTGCCAGGAACCAGCTCATCTCCTGCCTTTTTTGTCTGGTGCTCATTTCTGACTCCAGCCCTGACCTCTCTCCTTACTGAAGAGCTCTCTCTGCTCCTGATTGCAGCACCACACCTACTCTGAGAAGGAAGTGTAATCTGGTGCTGAATGGGGTGCTTAGGCCCTCATTGGTCTCCTGTTTCTGCTTCTAATTTTAGGCTTCCACTAGAAAATGTCACCCTTTTTTTGATGTTGCTTTTGTTTCCCCTTTCACGTGATTTCCTTAACACTCTCTCTGTGCACAGCAGCATTCTGACTGTGCTGATGGCTTCCCCCTCTCCTGTGACACACAGGAGCTGCTGACTTACACTCCATGCACACAGCTTCCAGGTGAAAGCCAGGGATGAAGCGAAAGTTTTACTGACAGCCCCAGTGGGCTCTGGCAGCACTACAAGGCTCTTTGCACTGTTTTAATACCATTCCCCAAGAAACCTGTAAAGACAATAGGTAAAGAAAGCAGTTTTGTCAGTGATGGTTTCTCTGGAGGGCAGGTGAGACCATGCTGAGCAGGTGAGGGGGAGCTGCCCCAATCCATCCTCCCTTTACTGGTCTCAGACAGTGTTGTGATGTGCACCCCAGCTGTGACTGGTGCAGCTGAGTGGCTTCTGAATGAATAGAAGGACTACACTTCCTGGCATCGTGGTAACTGGGACTCAGTCCCAAACAGAAGATAGGTAATTAAAATATATATATATATATATTTTCCTTCATCTCTTCCTGGATGAGAAACTTCCCATGAGCCAGCAGTGGCTCTTGCAGCTCGCAAGGCCAATGGGATCCTGGGCTCCATCAGCAGAGGGGTGGCAGCAGGGACAGGGAGGGGATTGTCCCTCTCTGCTCTGCCCTCCTGAGGCCCCAGCTGGAGTCCTGTGTCCAGAGCTGGGGCCCCAATACAAGAGAGATGTGGAACTGTTGGAGAGGGGTCAGAGGAGCCACGAAGATGCTCAGAGGGCTGGAGCTGCTGCCCTACAAAGAGAGGCTGAGGGAGCTGGGCTTGTTCAGCCTGGAGAAGAGAAGGCTGCAGGGGGACCTCATTGCAGCCTGCCAGTCCCTGAAGGGAGCAGAGAAACAGGAGGGGATTCAACTTTTTAAAAGGGCAGACAATGGCAGGACAAGGGGGATGGATTAAAGCTAAAGGAGGGAAGGTTTAGATTGGATCTTAGGGGGAAGTTTTTTACAGAGAGAGTGGTGAGGGGCTGGAACAGGCTGCCCAGAGAGGGGGTGGATGCCCCATCCCTGGCAGTGTTCAAGGCCAGGTGGGATGGGGTCCTGGGCAACCTTGTGTAGCTGCAGGCCTGAGGTTGGTGTCCCTGCCTGTGGCAGGGGGGTTGGAGCTCTCTGATCCTTGGGGTCCCTTCCAACTCACGCCATTCTGATTCCTTTTGTTAGTTCTGGAAGCTGTAGTGCTGGAGGTCATAGCTGCGAGAGTATTTAGATACACATAGGAGAAAGAACCAGAAGCTCTTTCACATCTTTCTCTAACATCAAGCTGGGATGTTGATGGTGATTGTGTAAGATGACAGTATTTTTCTCTTTATGTCTCAGGTAGATAGGGAATTATTTACATTTCCTGCCCCTTACAGCAAGTATTCAAGCAACTATTTAGCTCATTATCTCCCTGTTTTTGCACAAGACAAGGCCCAATGCAGATTAATGTTTGGGGAATCCTACCTGTGGAGGGCTTGAACTTTGTTCAATGTCTTAAAATTGGAAGAGGGTTGTGCAAAGAGATCCTGAAGACATACCTGGGGTGGCAGTTTTCTGTACAGGCTAAGGAGAGTGGAGTTAAAAAGAAGGTAGTATTTTAGTCTATACATATGGAAACAGGCCCTCCTCCTCTCCAGTCCATCCAGACCTGTGTAGTGCTCTATGAGAAATGATGCAAGCCATGGGATAGTGCCAGCCTGCTAATAGTGCCAAGTGCCCTCATAATCCCAACGTAACATTCTGATATTCTCTGAATCAAACTATTTCATATTAATTTGAGAGCACTGTAGTTTCCTGTCCATGTGATACCTGTCCCATTAGGGGCCTTGTGTTCCATTCTCCCACTGGGGCCAGGGTGCTTGGTCAACCTGCTTTGTGGCAAATCCTGTTGTGTCTCTTCTGACATTGGATGGGACAAAGTATTTCCCTAGAGAGTGCAGACCAGAGGTAAATTGGGGACCACTATTGAAAGTAAACACAATGCCTGGAAAATACTGGTTTATGTTATAGAAACTTCCAACAAAAGCTTTTCTGTTTGATGAAACTAAGCATGCCATTTTGGGTTGCAATGGCTGGAAGTGAAGCATTTCATTGCTAATTCTGTCTTAGGAAAATGCAGTTCTTTGTTAGAAAGCCATCCTCATGTAAACATACACCCAGCCATGCTAAACAGATGTATTTCCTGAGAGAGTTCTTTTGAACTTGCACCACCTTAGTTGGCTTTGACATAGAGTGAAATCACTAAGTGGAGTGTTATTTGCTAAGTCATTGTCTGATTGAGTTTTCAGTGTCTTGTGTAATAAGGTTCAAGCCTTCAATGATCAATGGGGCCATCCTAAAATAATTCCTCTCTGCTTTTCAGATGAAATCCTTAAGACACTTGACAGTAATCATTTCCTCACATACTCATCACTGAACCAAGCTAGACAGATTTAGCTTGTGCTAGCTAGACAAATCTGAGATTTCAGGATGTGTTTGGGAGGAGCAGAGCATTCTCTAACTGGTGAATGTCTATATAAGCTCAATACAGAACTGAATGTAATTGAAGTCAACTACTGCATGCTGGTAAATAAGCTTCTGTGCTGATGACTCTTTTTTTCATACTCTTTTTTAACTCTAAAAAGCTGTCAATCCTTCATTAGCCAGGAAGTTCATTTGTAAATTTTAAGCTCTTCAAATTTGTGAGATACAGAATTGTGCTAATAGAACCTTATTATTCCTTTCAGTGCATGGACCACCACAAGTCTCTAGCTACATTGTAATCCCCCTTTCTGATGCCCTGACTCCTGCCCCCTCCAACACAGAGTCATATCAAATAAAAGTGGAATGGACCATGAGAGGTTATTTAATCCTTTCTGCTTCCAATGTCCCAAGACAAAACCAGTGACATTTATGTGAGTCTTGACAGCAATTAGTTTAACCTGTAATTAAAGGTCTCTAGTGATGGTTTGTCCTCAGGCAATTTCTTCCAGTGCTTCCCTGTTCTTAAATTTAAAAAGTTTCTCCTAACATCAATTCCATGCTGTAACTTTTGCCCATAATTTCTTGTCCCTTTCAGCATAGATACAAACCCCAGGTTATTCCTTTCTGCTTTGTTGCAACCTTTTTAAATTTGAGCACTGTCACAATGTCTCCTTGCAGTTTTCTTTATGATAAAAAGAAGCAATCCTTTCAACCTTTATTCTGTTTTCTAGACCTCTGGTTGTTCTCCTTGCTCTCCTCAGGCCTCTTTCCAATAGTTCCACTCCTTTCTTGAAGTGTAATTCCCCAAACTGGCCATGATCTCCAGCAGAGTACAGCACTGTCTATCTCTTTGTCTCCTTGCATTCCTGAGGAATCATTTTCTGTTTGTAGCAAGTGTTTATTTTTTCAGTCTTTGTGGATTTGTTGGGGGGGTTTGTTTGTGTGTTGTGGGTTTTTTTAAAACCTTTGCACTATGCAGGCTTAGTGTAGAACATAGAATTTCCTCATTATTCTACATGCATGAGTATATTAGATATAAAATATATAAATACATATGAACATATAAATATATTATATAATATATTCATATATTTTATATATGTAATAGTTATAGATTCTATTATATATGAATATATAAAATATTCATATATATAATATATCCATTATATAAAATATAATATAGTCATAATATATAATACAATATATTCATGCATATAGAATAATGAGGTAATTCTATGTTGTATATAGTATATTAATGTATGGTGAATATATGAATATATAATATATTCATGCATAAATAATATTATAGAATATTGACTTATTTTCTTAGGGCCACAAGGATGATTAGAGGGCTGGAGCAGCTGCCCTACAAGGAGAGGCTGAGGGAGCTGGGCTGGTTCAGCCTGGAGAAGAGAAGGCTGCAGGGGGACCTCATTGCAGCCTGCCAGTCCCTGAAGGGAGCAGAGAAACAGGAGGGGAATCAACTTTTTAAATGGGCAGATAATGGCAGGACAAGGGGGATGGATTAAAGCTAAAGGAGGGAAGGTTTAGATTGGATCTTAGGGGGAAGTTTTTTACAGAGAGAGTGGTGAGGGGCTGGAACAGGCTGCCCAGAGAGGGGGTGGATGCCCCATCCCTGGAAGTGTTCAAGGCCAGGTTGGCTGGGGCCCTGGGCAACCTTGTGTAGCTGCAGGCCTGAGGTTGGTGTCCCTGCCTGTGGCAGGGGGGTTGGAGCTTTATGAGCCTCGGGGTCCCTTCCAACCCTTGCCATTCTATGATTCTATGATTTCTCTACACCCTTCTTTTATCCAGTGACATGTCCTTTTCAGGGCGTGTTGCTTTCCAGGGCTAGCATGAGGTATGCCTGTGTCTATGGAACTGGGCACAAGTAAGTTCATCATAGTGGATGTAAGGCAGCATAGTTGGTGTTCATGCTCAAATCACAGCCCGTGCTACAATCAATTCTACTTAATCTTGCTAATGCCAATGCTGAGCATTTTTGGTAGCTGAGGGAATGACTTGAGTCTTTGAGACTAATGCAGAATCCTTCAGCAGCATTTTCTTGCAGCTATAAAAGCTTCTCCTCCCTCTATAGTGTCATGCCTTTTCTTCCCCCCAGAAGTGTGTATAATTTTTTAGGTTCCCATAGTGTTTGTCTCAAGATGCACTTGTGAGGTCTGTTACACACTTTGAAATGAAGATTTTCTCCAATTAGCAGTCAGTGTTATCCCATTATTTCACGCAGGACACTGCACTGCCATCCAGAGACCTGGCCAGGCTGGAGAGCTGGGCAGGGAGAAACCAGATGAGGGTCAACAAAAGCAAGTGGAGAGTCTGGCACCTGGGGAGGAACAACCCCATGGATCAGTACAGGCTGGGGGTGACCTGCTGGAGAAGAGCTCTGTGAAGAAGGACCTGGGGGTCCTGGTGGGTGACAGGTTGGCCATGAGCCAGCAGTGTGCCCTGGGGGCTGAGAGAGACAATGGGATCCTGGGGGGCATCAGGAGGAGTGTGGCCAGCAGGTCACAGGAGGTGATCCTCCCCCTCTACTCTGCCCTGGTCAGGCCCCACCTGGAGTATTGTGTCCAGTGCTGGGCTCCCTGGGATAAAAAGGACAGGGATCTCCTGGAGAGAGTCCAGAGAAGAGCTACAGAGATGATGAAGGGCCTGGAGCATCTCCCCTATGAGGAAAGGCTGAGAGAGCTGGGGCTGTTCAGCCTGGAGAAAAGAAGACTGAGGGGGGAACTAATCAATGTTTATAAATATCTTAAGTATGGGGTGCAGGGGGAATTGGCCAGCCCCTTTTCAGTGTCTGTGGGGACAGGACAAGGGGCAATGGCCGCAAGTTGGAGCCCAGGAAGTTCCACACCAACATGGGGAAGAACTTTTCCCCAGTGAGGGTGCCAGAGCCCTGGGACAGGCTGCCCAGGGGGTGTGGAGTCTCCTTCTCTGGAGAGATTCCAGCCCCGTCTGGACGCCGACCTGTGCAGTATGAGCTGGGGAGCTGCTTTGGCAGGGGGGTTGGACCCCAGGAGCTCTCCAGGTCCCTTCCAACCCCTACAATTCTGTGAATCTGTGATTCTATGATTATGGAAGATGCAGAAATCCACCTACGTGATGAAATCAATTCTGTCCTTATTGCCTGTTAAAAGGAAAGAATCCAAGAATGAACTCATTCACAACCCTGTTTTCCTGTACTTTGAGTGCTGCAATGCAACACAAAGAATAAGTAAGGCATTTGACCTTTTGGGCCCATAGGAATATTAACAGCTAACTCAAGAAGCAGCATGCTCAGTGTAATCAAAAACTTACTGAATGGCTCTAGACACCTATTAGAGCTTCAATAAATTGCTGTAAAGCAATTAGTTTTTTCCCCTAAAGTTTGGAATCTCTCTCATTCATGTATTTGGTTGGTCATAAGGAAAAAAAAAATCTTAGATGTTATTCCAGAGGACATAGATAGAAATCAGAGAATCACAGAATTGTAGGGATTGGAAGGGACCTCGAGAGATCATCGGGTCCAACCCCTGAAACATTTGGTCTTTATTTTGGTACATTCCAAGGTGAAAGATAAGACACACAAATGGACCTTGATCTGCCTTAATCTGTTTAAGCTTGCTCTGGGGTATCCTATGAATGATTTGGGTTGGTGTTAACCCGGTAGTAACTGTGAACACACTCCAATGACCTGAATTCTCATAAGCAGCAGGGACTTATTTTTTAGGTTAAAGGATAATTGTGACCACAGTGAAGTACTGGGTCCTCTGTCATAGAATCATAGAATGGCATGGGTTGGAAGGGACCCCAAGCATCATAGAGCTCCAACCCCCCTGCCACAGGCAGGGACACCAACCTCAGGCCTGGAACTACACAAGGTTGCCCAGGGCCCCATCCAACCTGGCCTTGAACACCCCCAGGGATGGGGCATCCACCCCCTCTCTGGGCAGCCTGTTCCAGCCCCTCACCACTCTCTCTGTAAAAAACTTCCCCCTAATATCTAATCTAAACCTTCCCTCCTTTAGCTTTAATCCATCCCCCTTGTCCTGCCATTATCTGCCCTTTTAAAAAGTTGAATCCCCTCCTGTTTCTCTGCTCCCTTCAGGGACTGGCAGGCTGCAATGAGGTCCCCCCACAGACAGATACTGTCCTCAGTATCTGTTAAAGAAACACTATTTTTCAACTTAAACCTTCTTCAGGGAGAGCTTCTCTATATCTTCCTCTATGTCTTCTGAAACTTAATCTCTTTTCTAGGGTTTTCCACATAACTTGAAGTTATTCAGAACCTATAATTGATTTGTAAGTGGAAAAAATGTTTTAGGGAAGCTTGAAATAGTCCTGCCTTACTATTTGAGCATCTACTCACCATATTCTGAATTTGAGCTGGGTAAATATATGTTCTTTGTTAAATATAATTGAGATGAAATGTAGGATTGCATGACTTTCCTCAGCATACCACAAATCATATTTGAGTCTTACTTGTTTTGTTTCAGTTGCTTATCAATATTCAATGTAGTGTTTTTCATGATGGGTAAATCGATGCCTTAGGTATGGGGAATGGTGATAGTGTTTGTTTACTACCTGGATGCAGTTGTTACCCCAGTGAACCATCAAATATGTTTTATACCAAGTGTGCACAGTCCACATACAGATCTTTAAAGAAAGAAGTATAGCAGCTTC
The DNA here is from genome assembly GCA_022605575.1 of Laterallus jamaicensis coturniculus. NCBI lineage: Eukaryota > Metazoa > Chordata > Aves > Gruiformes > Rallidae > Laterallus > Laterallus jamaicensis. The sequence goes on along the minus strand of JAKCOX010000033.1, from coordinate 6,668,217 downwards.
AGTTACCCATCACTGAAGCCTTGAGTTGCTGTATACATAGTCTGTCCCAAACAAAACAGGTGGTGTGCTTGTTTCTACCTGCTGCTTAGGGCAGGCTAGGATCACATAGTTCTGGTAATCAGCTCATAGACTCTAAGTTATTAAGCTGCAGGAATGTGTCTTACTCAGTGCAGTTGCCTTAGGGAAGTCTTAGAAAGTCTCTAGGCTGAATGTCTTGCAGTTGGCCTTCTGAGAAGTGACATGGGCAGTTAGTGAAGGGGACAGCCTGTGTCAGATAATACACGACCTTCAGGTTATTGCCCATTTTCACAGTGGTCATCATCTAATTCACCAGGTTATCAATAGCCATTCTGCTTTGGAGCATGTCTGTGTCCATCCTGCCCCAAACTCCATGTTTCCTGCTTAACAGCCCTAATTTGAAGAGGAATTTTTGTTGGCTTCTGGCCAAGCCTAGCACATAATTTTTTCCCTTGCTTTTGTTGCTCTCACTCAATCTGCATCTTCACTTGATTGCAGAGAAACACTTTTCATCATTGTGAAAAGCCATCTGATTAGAGCTCTCATTAACCCATGAGTGAAGCTTCTTGTAGGTTTAGCTGGAGAAATTCCTTGAATGCTTCAGAATTGCAAAGTTGCCATTTTTAAGAAACCTCAGAACTGGATTGCAAATTTGGTTTAGCTCAGCTTAAAACAAACTCTTCTTTCTCAGCAGATTTAAAGGAAATCTCATTTACTGTATATCTTTTTATCCCCCCCAAATGTCTCAGATGTCATAGTATTGTACTGCTGATTACCAGGGACTGTGTGTATCTGGACCATGCCATCCCTGACTATGTAGCAATACTGGTTCAATTTGTTAAAGACAATGAACAGTCAAAATATTCCTTTGTTAAAGTGTATGTAGAAGCAGCCTTCATGGAAAAGGAAAAAAAACCCAACACCCCACTTTTGTAATGGCTCTAATTTAATTTTTTGGAATAGAAAAAATTAATTTTTCTCCTTTTCTGGAGAAAAGGAGACTGAGGGGAGACCCCATTGCTCTCTACAACTGCCTCAAAGCTGGCTGTAGTGAGGTGGGGGCTGGTCTCTTCTCCCTGGTAGCTGTTGACAGGACTGGGGAAACAGCCTAAAGTTGCATCAAGGGAAGTTTCAGTTGGATATTAGAAAAAATTTCTTCAGTTAAAGGGTTGTCAGATATTGGAACAGGCTGCCCAGGGAGGTGGTTGAGTGACCATCCCTGGAGGTGTTGAAAACAAGAGTAGATGTTGTACTCGGTCACATGGTCTAGTGTTGGACCTAGTAGGGCTGGAGTATTGTGTCCAGTACTGGGCTCCCTGGGATAAAAAGGACAGGGATCTCCTGGAGAGAGTCCAGAGAAGGGCTACAAAGATGATTAGGGGCCTGGAGCATCTCCCCTATGAGGAAAGGCTGAGAGAGCTGGGGCTGTTCAGCCTGGAGAAAAGAAGACTGAGGGGGGAACTAATCAATGTTTATAAATATCTTAAGTATGGGGTGCAGGGGGAATTGGCCAGCCCCTTTTCAGTGTCTGTGGGGACAGGACAAGGGGCAATGGCCGCAAGTTGGAGCCCAGGAAGTTCCACACCAACATGGGGAAGAACTTTTCCCCAGTGAGGGTGCCAGAGCCCTGGGACAGGCTGCCCAGGGGGTGTGGAGTCTCCTTCTCTGGAGAGATTCCAGCCCCGTCTGGACGCCGACCTGTGCAGTATGAGCTGGGGAGCTGCTTTGGCAGGGGGGTTGGACCCCAGGAGCTCTCCAGGTCCCTTCCAACCCCTACAATTCTGTGAATCTGTGATTCTATGATTATGGAAGATGCAGAAATCCACCTACGTGATGAAATCAATTCTGTCCTTATTGCCTGTTAAAAGGAAAGAATCCAAGAATGAACTCATTCACAACCCTGTTTTCCTGTACTTTGAGTGCTGCAATGCAACACAAAGAATAAGTAAGGCATTTGACCTTTTGGGCCCATAGGAATATTAACAGCTAACTCAAGAAGCAGCATGCTCAGTGTAATCAAAAACTTACTGAATGGCTCTAGACACCTATTAGAGCTTCAATAAATTGCTGTAAAGCAATTAGTTTTTTCCCCTAAAGTTTGGAATCTCTCTCATTCATGTATTTGGTTGGTCATAAGGAAAAAAAAAATCTTAGATGTTATTCCAGAGGACATAGATAGAAATCAGAGAATCACAGAATTGTAGGGATTGGAAGGGACCTCGAGAGATCATCGGGTCCAACCCCTGAAACATTTGGTCTTTATTTTGGTACATTCCAAGGTGAAAGATAAGACACACAAATGGACCTTGATCTGCCTTAATCTGTTTAAGCTTGCTCTGGGGTATCCTATGAATGATTTGGGTTGGTGTTAACCCGGTAGTAACTGTGAACACACTCCAATGACCTGAATTCTCATAAGCAGCAGGGACTTATTTTTTAGGTTAAAGGATAATTGTGACCACAGTGAAGTACTGGGTCCTCTGTCATAGAATCATAGAATGGCATGGGTTGGAAGGGACCCCAAGCATCATAGAGCTCCAACCCCCCTGCCACAGGCAGGGACACCAACCTCAGGCCTGGAACTACACAAGGTTGCCCAGGGCCCCATCCAACCTGGCCTTGAACACCCCCAGGGATGGGGCATCCACCCCCTCTCTGGGCAGCCTGTTCCAGCCCCTCACCACTCTCTCTGTAAAAAACTTCCCCCTAATATCTAATCTAAACCTTCCCTCCTTTAGCTTTAATCCATCCCCCTTGTCCTGCCATTATCTGCCCTTTTAAAAAGTTGAATCCCCTCCTGTTTCTCTGCTCCCTTCAGGGACTGGCAGGCTGCAATGAGGTCCCCCCACAGACAGATACTGTCCTCAGTATCTGTTAAAGAAACACTATTTTTCAACTTAAACCTTCTTCAGGGAGAGCTTCTCTATATCTTCCTCTATGTCTTCTGAAACTTAATCTCTTTTCTAGGGTTTTCCACATAACTTGAAGTTATTCAGAACCTATAATTGATTTGTAAGTGGAAAAAATGTTTTAGGGAAGCTTGAAATAGTCCTGCCTTACTATTTGAGCATCTACTCACCATATTCTGAATTTGAGCTGGGTAAATATATGTTCTTTGTTAAATATAATTGAGATGAAATGTAGGATTGCATGACTTTCCTCAGCATACCACAAATCATATTTGAGTCTTACTTGTTTTGTTTCAGTTGCTTATCAATATTCAATGTAGTGTTTTTCATGATGGGTAAATCGATGCCTTAGGTATGGGGAATGGTGATAGTGTTTGTTTACTACCTGGATGCAGTTGTTACCCCAGTGAACCATCAAATATGTTTTAGACCAAGTGTGCACAGTCCACATACAGATCTTTAAAGAAAGAAGTATAGCAGCTTCAGTTACCCATCACTGAAGCCTTGAGTTGCTGTATACATAGTCTGTCCCAAACAAAACAGGTGGTGTGCTTGTTTCTACCTGCTGCTTAGGGCAGGCTAGGATCACATAGTTCTGGTAATCAGCTCATAGACTCTAAGTTATTAAGCTGCAGGAATGTGTCTTACTCAGTGCAGTTGCCTTAGGGAAGTCTTAGAAAGTCTCTAGGCTGAATGTCTTGCAGTTGGCCTTCTGAGAAGTGACATGGGCAGTTAGTGAAGGGGACAGCCTGTGTCAGTTAATACACGACCTGCAGGTTATTGCCCATTTTCACAGTGGTCATCATCTAATTCACCAGGTTATCAATAGCCATTCTGCTTTGGAGCATGTCTGTGTCCATCCTGCCCCAAACTCCATGTTTCCTGCTTAACAGCCCTAATTTGAAGAGGAATTTTTGTTGGCTTCTGGCCAAGCCTAGCACATAATTTTTTTCCTTGCTTTTGTTGCTCTCACTCAATCTGCATCTTCACTTGATTGCAGAGAAACACTTTTCATCATTGTGAAAAGCCATCTGATTAGAGCTCTCATTAACCCATGAGTGAAGCTTCTTGTAGGTTTAGCTGGAGAAATTCCTTGAATGCTTCAGAATTGCAAAGTTGCCATTTTTAAGAAACCTCAGAACTGGATTGCAAATTTGGTTTAGCTCAGCTTAAAACAAACTCTTCTTTCTCAGCAGATTTAAAGGAAATCTCATTTACTGTATATCTTTTTATCCCCCCCAAATGTCTCAGATGTCATAGTATTGTACTGCTGATTACCAGGGACTGTGTGTATCTGGACCATGCCATCCCTGACTATGTAGCAATACTGGTTCAATTTGTTAAAGACAATGAACAGTCAAAATATTCCTTTGTTAAAGTGTATGTAGAAGCAGCCTTCATGGAAAAGGAAAAAAACCCAACACCCCACTTTTGTAATGGCTCTGATTTAATTTTTTGGAATAGAAAAAATTAATTTTTCTCCTTTTCTGGAGAAAAGGAGACTGAGGGGAGACCCCATTGCTCTCTACAACTGCCTCAAAGCTGGCTGTAGTGAGGTGGGGGCTGGTCTCTTCTCCCTGGTAGCTGTTGACAGGACAAGGGGAAACAGCCTAAAGTTGCATCAAGGGAAGTTTCAGTTGGATATTAGAAAAAATTTCTTCAGTTAAAGGGTTGTCAGATATTGGAACAGGCTGCCTAGGGAGGTGGTTGAGTGACCATCCCTGGAGGTGTTGAAAACAAGAGTAGATGTTGTACTCGGTCACATCGTCTAGTGTTGGACAGAATGGTTGGACTCAATGATAGTGAAGGTCTTTTCCAACCAAAACCATTCTGTGATTATATAAATTGATTTTAGGATTGGAAGCATAATAGCTGCTTTTCAAATGCACTGTGCATAGCTTTTGCTAGTAATTTTCTTCCCCTTTCACTTTCTGCCCTCCTTCTAGGAATAGCTGTAGAGTAAATATGTGTATACGTTCCAGGAATCATCTCCTTGGCTGCCTTAGGGCTCTTAACCTTCTCTGATACACGTATCAGTTGTGGGATGAACTCAAGCTTGTCTCTGTTTAAACAGGGAAGATCAGCTTTCTTCAGAAAGGCTTCTGATAAGAATGGACAAATTTTTGGGCACTGCTTTCCTTGCCAAGTTTACTTCTAGGTTGTTAGGGAAGCCATGTCCTAGAGTGGCACTAGAAGACTGGTGTGTGAGTGTGTGACAGCTCTCTGAATCAGTCGTGGCCTCATTTTGGAGTTAGAGGTTTGGGTTTCAATCAGTAATTTTGAGGTGATCCTCCCCCTCTACTCTGCCCTGGTCAGGCTCCACCTGGAGTATTGTGTCCAGTGCTGGGCTCCCTGGGATAAAAAGGACAGGGATCTCCTGGAGAGAGTCCAGAGAAGGGCTACGAAGATGATGAAGGGCCTGGAGCATCTCCCCTGTGAGGAAAGGCTGAGTGAGTTGGGGCTGTTCAGCCTGGAGAAAAGAAGACTGAGGGGGGACCTAATTGGTGTTTATAAATATCTGAAGCAGGGGATTCAGGAGGAATCAGCCAGCCCCTTTTCAGTGGTCTGTGGGGACAGGACAAGGGGCAATGGCTGCAAGTTGGAGCCCAGGAAGTTCCACACCAACCTGGGGAAGAACTTTTCCCCAGTGAGGGTGCCAGAGCCCTGGGACAGGCTGCCCAGGGGGTGTGGAGTCTCCTTCTCTGGAGAGATTCCAGCCCCGTCTGGACGCCGACCTGTGCAGTATGAGCTGGGGAGCTGCTTTGGCAGGGGGGTTGGACCCCAGGAGCTCTCCAGGGCCCTTCCAACCCCTACAATTCTATGATCCTATGATTCTATGTCCTGAAGAGCTTCCAAGTTAGTTCAGAGATTGCTGGAAAATGAGACCATGAGGTAGGGAGTGTTATGCAGATGATAGGTTCTGCTGCTGGCAGACAGTTTCCTCAGTGGAATGTGGAAACGTTTCTTCCTTGCCTTGCTGTAGGGAACCCTCTGAGAAACTAGTTCTTGAAGCTCATGCATTTAGCACTATAGAATCAATTTCTCTGTCCTAGACTTTTTACTTGCCTTACTGTTTAATGACAGGTTGCAAGGCAGGACCACAAATGTATAACAAAGCCTCAGTGAAATGAAAGCACTGGTTACACGTCAGACCTTAATTGACATGAGCATCTTCTCCTTTACCAGGCAGTTTTAAGATTTGGGAAGAATGTGCTTCATGAATCCTGGAAAACTGCACTGAAGCATCTGTTGATTTCATTAAAACACAAAGATTCATAGGTTATGAGGCCAGAAAGAGCCATTACAATAACCTAGGCTGATTTGCTGTATAATTAATTCCTGTTCCACTGTGTCTTTTAGAGAAAACAAGATACTATTTTAATTTCAAGTTTGCCAGTAGCAGAGGAGGCACCGTCAGTAAATGATTTCAATAGCAAATTACCCTCATGGAAAAAGAAGGGGAGATGTAACCTGCGTGTGGCTCAGCTGAGAACTGGAAGCTGCTTATGTGTGTGAGACCACATTCCTTCTACCAGCAACCTGCAGAGGTTGCTGAAAGCAGGTCACTGAGTCATGGCAAGACACAACCCTGCACCAGCCATCAATCTCATGTAGGGTATTGTGCTACCTGTCTGCTCCTCCCATGTGGGATGGCCAGGTCAAGCCACAGCTTAGAGGAGTGTTAGTTTGAGCAGCTGACTGTAGTACCCTCTAAGGGCAGTTCTCTGATGTTAGAATCGTTACAGCCACAGCTCATGCAGTCCTGGCATTCTCTCCCCCACCAAAGCAACTCCATACTGGGGTGAAACCAAAGCCACAGTGTTGGGCTTGTAGTCACACCAGTCAGGAAGTACCATATGTGTGTGCTGGCAGAAGGACTCTGTCCAGAGGAACCCATTTTCAATTCCCCTCTTTCCCAGGCTGCCCCTGCAGTGGGACAAGGAGTAGATGCTGCACAACCCACTATACAGATATATTCACAAAGAAAGCCCTAGGAGGCCTGAAGATCAGCCAATCCATTTACCCAGTGTTCTGCCTCTAATAGTGGCAAGTGCAAGTGCTGCTTAGAGAGGGCATGTGAGCATGGCTACTATAGCAGTACATTCCCCTTACACTCCCATAGCATCTACTGCTATTGGATTAGGATTATCAGAAGGTCCATCCCTTCCTTTTCACTTTAATATCAGTTTGTGGATCTACTGCTCACTTACTTTTCTGGTTCTTTTTGAGCCTGCTGACGTGCTCTGCTTCTGTGACCTCTCATGGCAGCAAGTTCCAGAAATTACTACCCTCTGTATAAATAAGTACACCTAAAATCCATTTTAGACTGGTACCCTACACATTTCAGCGAGTGCCTCTTGTTCTGCTACTGCTGGATTTGGCAAAGAGGAGTTCTACATTAATCTACTCCATCTTCAGTTAACTTCAATCATAGTTTTTCTCAGTCATGTCTAAATATAAGAGTCCAGGCCTTTTCAGGTTACCCTTGTAAAGCATTCTGCTTCATCCTCTTAATTACTCTGTTACTTTCCTCTGTACCTTCAACTGCTCTGTTGCCTTGAGATGCAGAGGCAGGAATGCATGTGGTGCTCAGAACTAGTTTTTATGGGAAGTGCTGGATTTATTGCACACACAAAAGTATGAGCAGAATTTCTGAGCAGTCCAGCCAGCTGCACATGCATGGTGGACATCTCACACTTCTTAGGTGTGCCTTTCTTGGGTACAAAGGTAGCTGCAGCTCATCTCTGCTGTCTGGCTGAGGTTGCACCCCATGATCTGGCAAGAGAGGGAGGCTGCAACACACAGCCTTGCTGAGTCACTGGAAGGAGGTGTATGGTCTTTCTAGCAAGAGCATTTGACATGGTTAATCTGTAGAATGAAACCACTACAGTCCCACAAATTGAAAATGTATTTTATTCCTGTTGCAGGTATTAATAGACTTGATGTTTTTGAAGTCTGTGCGAGGGCAGAGCGCTCTGTTGGGAACTGGAGCAGAATCAGCTATTGTGGGTCAATACTGTCCTCTGCTGGGAGGAACTACTGCTTTGTGCCATGAATCCCACTGGGAATTAACAGCTGGCTTCCCCTTTCTCTCTGATGCAGGGTGTTCTGCCTTTGCAACAGGAAAATCTGGTGCTGTGCTGCCTGCATTGGGGAATACTCCTTTTATGTAAAAGTTGGAAGTTCTTCCTTTGTACAAATGAGTTGAATTGTGATTTCTTTGCCATCCTGAGGTCACCTACATTAGAAGCTTATTCTTCAGCCTCTCCTGTATTTGCCTTTTATTATTTACTGCAAGCTCATTACTCTGACTTTTCCTGTACTACCTGTAAAATGAAGAATCCAAATCTCCATTCCCTTTCCACAGCAAATTGCTGACAGCTCATCCTGCTAGCATTTTGAAAGCAGAAATCCAATGTGTGTGTATGTATATGCTCTATGTAATAGACATAAAGTATTTTAAAATAGTATCTCCTCAGAAGAAATCAGAGTTTTTGGTAGTATTGCAGAACATGAACTCAACCCAAATTGTGGTAGTTGTAGAAATGCTTTTGCTTGCTGTATGTTCAGGAAGCAGGGAGGATGGGTGAGGGGATGTACAGTTTACAACTATCTCAGTTTTGGGCTTCTCCAGTCCCAGCCTCCATGAGAAAGGCAAGGGCTGGAGAGGAGTCCTCTTCCCAAGGGATTAATTGAAAGGTAAGGGCAGGAGGTCTGGACTCCTGAACAAGCCAAGCATGCTCAGGAGTGCTTGCCTGTCTGTGACTCTTCTCTTGGCTGCTTCCCATCCATGAAACAACACAGAGTCCAGAGATTCCAGTCCTTAACCCAGAGAAAGAGGCTGGGCACTGAGTATGTCCAGGCTGTTACGTGTTAGCACAGGGAGCATAGGTTTCTTGAAGCAAGGGTAGACTGTGGAGATACTTTCATAGCAAGTTTTTGTGCCTGTAGTGATAAAAGATTTCTTGGTCAGAGATATTTTAAGTCTTTGTTTATTTTTTTCTTGTAGCTCTTTAGGAGCCACAGGGCAATCACCAGCAGTTCACAGCAACTTGCTTGAATTTTTTTTTGCATCTCTCTCCTAGCAGTTAAGTGGGCTTATAGGAATAATAGAGAAATGACAGTGGTGGTGCAGAGTTCCCTGCTGTGGCTAGCAGAGATGGACATGGAGGTTACACTTTGTTATGTATTTTCTATGGGATTTATGCAAATGCAACAGCACGATACCAGACACACGCTGTATTTTATGTACAAAAGCTTTTACAGCAGACTGGGCCTGTGGTAGAGTTAATTGTTCTTGCTGTCCTTCAGCAAAATGTTCTCTCTTGTGCCTGCTTTTTGGGTCTATGGTCATTGCAAAGTACCTGTTGCTGGCATCTGTCTGCACGATCCTGGTTGTGCTCTCTCCCTCTACGATCAAGGCAGACTCTTTCTTGCATGGTCTTCTTTCTGCTCCCCGCTGCCATTTGGGAGAAGTTCATCTCCCATGGCTGAAAGTCATTGGGGTGTTTGTACTGTATGCAGGATTGATGAATGATATTTTTCCTTGTGTCTGGCAGGTTGTTTATAAGAATAACGACATTCGTCTGGAGCTGTCTCGCTTGGCACGTATTGGTGATACTAAGATGAAGATCTATGGGGAAGTGAAATTCGTATGTGAGAATGTGGCTACACTGGATCCCATCAGCTTTGAGACACCTGAGGCCTATATTAGTCTGCCTAAATGGAATACCAAAAGGATGGGCTCCATCTCATTTGATTTCCGAACCACTGAACCCAATGGACTGATCCTTTTCACCCATGGCAAGCCGCAGGAGAGGAAGGATGCCAGGAGCCAGAAAAATACAAAGGTAGACTTCTTTGCAGTTGAGCTTCTAGATGGGAACCTCTACTTGCTGCTGGATATGGGCTCTGGGACCATTAAAGTCAAGGCCACACAGAAGAAAGCCAATGATGGAGAGTGGTATCATGTGGATATTCAACGAGATGGGAGATCAGGTAGAGTGATCACCTTTTCTTGAGTAGATTGATCCTTCAGATCCAAACCTAGGGCTGGGCATTAATTGTCAGAACTTTCAAAACCTGTAAGATATGAGTCACCTTCTTACAAAAACTTAGTGTTAGTCCAATGATGTTTATCCAGCAAATCAAAGATGTGACTGGCTAGGTTTTTGTGGAATCACATGTGAGTCAATGTGAAATCAAATGTGAGTCAAATTCAGATAGCAAATCAAAGAGGAAGTCTATTCATGTTTTCTTCACAATCTTCAGATATTCTGGACCTTACTTTGCAATTATGTACATAATTATAGTGATGACTTCTTTGTTGGGGCCATGGTAAGGTTTAAGATCCTTCAGACATGTTACTATTTAGTTCCTGATTTGAGACATTCTGAATGATTTAATCTGGGTTTCTGTTCAAAAAGAACCTTAGTAGAAACCAAATGAAAACTTATGTATTCCCTGAGAAAATATAATCATCTTATCCTTGTGTCTTTAAAGAGCAGGGGTTTGGGATCTTCATGAGAAAAATGAAAGTAATGGGCATAACCAGGGACAAAATTATGGCAACAGGCTTTATCATATTCTTCCTTCAGTATCTTGTAGTTTTGAGTTAGGTTTCTTTACTGTTTCTTGGATGTGGAATTGCTGTCTTAATATTTGAGTCAGCATTCAATGGATGTTCCTTTTTTTCCTTACAGATTTTAGTTTTCAAAAATGTGGTTTAGTTTTATCCTAATATTATATCTACTATGCAATTACAAAGACATATCTTATTTGTTTCTGGTGCTGGGTATCAATCTGGTATCAATCTAGCATACTCCTGATATACTCTGAAATTGTGTAAGGAATAAAGATGATTGAATCTTGTCATTTCATTTTCAGAATCTGTGAACAATTGTACTTGAATTCTTCCTGAACTGTTGGCATCTCAAAGCCTGGCCCTATATCCCTTCAAAGAAAATTTTGCTTACATTTGCAAGTGGATTTGGGATTTGTCTGGAGATCTCCAGATGATAGTTTTAGGTCCCTAATTTTAGGTTTCCAGTTGCTGAATGTCATCAGTAGAGAGCACAGTGCTAGGATTCGCTTCCCTTGAGTTTTCAAAAGAGCTGACTTCTAGAGCCTATGCAAAGCCTAGCTGTTTGAACAGGTCTTTGCCTGAAGCTAGTTTCTTCTTTGATGATGTGAGGAGTTTCTTTGTATTTGGCATGGTGCTCTTCTAGGACTTAATATGTGTGGTTATATATTGCTATCTCCTAAAGACATCGATAGGAACATTTTATAAAGGAAGCCATAAATAAATAAATGGAGCTTTGATTTCTTTAGAATTGCTAAAATTTAATTAACTTCCAAGGATAAACTCAATTAGTTGCATTCAGTACTGCCTTCAGTTTTGCTTGCTCATTTGAGGACTGTCTGGTCCCTGGAGAGGCAGCTGCAGAAGGAGAAGAAAGAGAAATGACACTGAGCCCTCTGCTAGGAAAGTTTATAAAAGTCAGAAGAGGGACACACGTTCATTTGGCCTGGGAGGGTGTGACAGACAGCAGTGCCACTTGGTGGATGAGACTGTCAGACTGACTAGTTTGTTGCTTGGTGGGGAGTTTGTGATGTTCCTGACACTGATTAGAGATAATAGATTTTGAATTAAAGGCACTTTGCTGAACAGGAATGAAAACATTTGGACGTTCTTGTCTTAGCTCTATTTTTTCCTTTTTGTTTTTTTAATTGCATCTTCTGCTGCTAATGAGTACTGGGTTAATGATCCTGGTGACAGGTGTCTCTTCTCCCCAGAAAACCAGGATACTGGCATTGATTTCTTCACAGGCTACCTTCAGCAAGGTACCACTCTTAGCCAGTGGTACCTTTGGTAGGTGTGAAAAGGAAGTTTGGGATCTCTTCTTGTTTACTTCTTGGCTTTTCTCCCACGTGTGGACAGAGAACAGTTACACACCTTGGAGTATTATTTTGGTTGGTTTGGTGGGGTGTGTGTGTGTGTTTGCTTTTCTTTGGTTTGGTTGGCTTTTTTTAATGTGGATGCCTATCACCTAGAAACTAGAACTGAAATAATCATCTTAATGTGGGCTGCAAAAGAGCCATGTAGGGTTAATGAGCTAGTGACATAGAGGTTCTGATTCTCATTACTAAAGCAGCCAAGCCTTTATTAGTTGTCATCTCTCCCTTTCTTCTTCCCATTTCTGTAACAGTCCAAAACTTCAGGGTCTGCTGAGCTTAGTAAAAGAGCCTAAAAATCCAAATATTCCTTCCTGCAGTGTGCTAAGGCAGGAGTGTAAATGCTGGGAAAGCAAGGCAGTCGTGCTCAAATAACCTCTGGCACCTCCAGTCCCCTTAGGCTTTGTGCATGCTTTGGCCTGTGCTGGCTGCCAGAGCAACAAAGGCTTTTTTTCCCTCTCTACTCTGCCAGAAGCTGACAGTGTGGACATGGACACCTAGTGTCCTGTAACCTTTCTGTCCTTGGGGAAAGCTCCTACAAAGTGCCCACAAAACCTGTCGCAGTTTCTAGCTGGGGAAACAATGAGCACGTTGCAAAAGCCCCTGTTTTCAGCTGGGCATCAGCTAGAAAGCACATGTACTGTCCCACCCTCTCAGGCACTGAAAATCCTACTGCAGGGTTTGGTCTGTGGTTGCATCAGTGTGTGGTGTTGTGTACCAGCTCTGCCCTCAGCAACTGGAGTCTTTTGGTCTGTGTTAGTTCTTTAGAAGTGCCTGAGGGACTGGAAAGGAGATTTTTAGCTGCTTCTGATTGCTCAAAATGGGATTTGATCCACAGAATTGTAAACAGGGGATTTGGAAACAAAAACCACCCTCAAAACAAATAAACAAACAAAAAAATGATGTCAGCTTGTGTGGCTGCTCCTTCCTAGGGTCAATTCAAAATTTCTCCATCTCAGCAGCTTGGTTTTAGAGGTGCATCCAAGCCAGTACTCACTCCTTACAGGAAGAGTTGCAGGGTACAAAAGCTGGAGGAAAGCTTCGGCTGCTGTCTGGCCTTTCATCACATCACACTCTTTCTCCTTCATATCACAGAATCACAGAGTTGTAGGGGTTGGAAGGGCCCTGGAGAGCTCCTGGGGTCCAAACCCCCTGCCAAAGCAGCTCCCCAGCTCATACTGCACAGGTCGGCGTCCAGACGGGGCTGGAATCTCTCCAGAGAAGGAGACTCCACACCCCCTGGGCAGCCTGTCCCAGGGCTCTGGCACCCTCACTGGGGAAAAGCTCTTCCCCATGTTGGTGTGGAACTTCCTGTGCTCCAGCTTGCAGCCATTGCTCCGTGTCCTGTCTCCACAGACACTGAAAAGGGGCTGGCTGATTCCCCCTGCATCCCCTGCTTCAGATAATTATAGACTTCAATTAGGTCCCCCCTTAGTCTTCTCAAGGCTGAACAGTCCCAACTCACTCAGCCTTTCCTCATAGGGATGCTCCAGGCCCTTCATCATCTTCTCCGGACTCTCTCCAGGAGATCCCTGTCCTTTTTATCCCAGGGAGCCCAGAACTGGACACAACACTCCAGGTGGGGCCTGACCAGGGCAGAGTAGAGGAGGAGGATCACCTCCTTCGACCTGCTGGCCACACTCCTCCTGATGCCCCCCAGGATTCCCTTGGCTCTCTCAGCCCCCAGGGCACACTGCTGGCTCATATCTAGTATTTCTTCTCTTTTGAGGGCATTTCTTTAGCTTTGTGGCTTTTGCAGGTGGTGTTTGTTTCCCCACAGTAGCAGGTGTCTGGAGCTCAGCCCTCCAGTATTTTTGTTTGTTCTAGTCTTTTGAGTCCTATGTACTTCACATGCTGCTTTTGAGGAGTAACAGCGGAACTGCTGGAAGGGGGGCTGTGATCCTGTGGCTCTGTGACACGCTGCCTTTACAACTGTAGGTGTATTGTCACATCTTCTCTTTTTATTTTTTTTTTACTTTGTAAAAGGGAAAATGTCTGCTCTGCTGCTGCTGCTGCTTGTTTTTACGAAATGATTCATCAAATAACCCTGGTTCTCTTTGAGCCTTTAATTTGTAACGCCTCTGTTGCTTCTGGCACTTTGCTGCCTCTGACATTATTCCTAAATTATTACTGAACATCACACACATGAAATAACCTTGTGTCTCTGTCATACACCCTGTTCTCTAAGAAGACACCTATTGCAACTGAAGAACAAGCATGTGTACAGGAGCGAGACACACAGTAAGGCTAACTCTATTAACAGCACTCTCCCACCTTATCACAGGGGGGGTATGATAAAAATGCAACAGTGTGCAATTAATCTTAAAACTTGGATGGTTGTCTCTGAGGACAGACTATCTTAATGACATGGCAATTGGATGTGATGATTTATAGCTTAGGGAGAGTGAATTGCTGAGTGTCTGGTGGGCAGATGAAAGCTGCTGAATGCTCTTCTGAAGTGTATGCTGCTTGGGGATGTGAGACCTGAGTTATGTTCTTTGTTTTCCTGTGGATGCATTGTCTGACTTGAAACGAGTCACTTCACTTCTTTGCACCTGTTTCATGTGTTCAGATTGTACTTTTGTGTTAGATGTTTAGATTATTTTATGTGCTAGCACAATTTCTTCTTTGAGACATCCTGAAGTTACTTCGGTGCAGTATCCCACATCTTCCCTGGAGCCTATGGAAACTATTGCAGTTTTAATAACTGTTCTTCAGAGATAACCTTTATCGTTGTCTAGCTCAGTTTTCTTATTTGTAAAATGGAAGTTAGAATACTTAACTTTTTCTGGAAAAGTTTAGAATAATGAATTTTGGAAGAAACTTCTGGATATTTCTAGTCCAAACACTGCTGAAATCGAAGCTTTCTTCAGGGCTGTGTCCAGCTGTGATAGCAGGTCTTCAGGATGGTGATTGCACACCTCCTATGATGTGTATGGCCCCATGTTTGACCACCCTTGTGGTGAAAAATGTCCCTTTCTATGGAGTTGGAGTTTCCCTTGCTGCAACCTATGGTCAGTGTCCCTTGTTGCTGCAAGTGCACACTGCTGGCTCGTGTTCAAACTCTTGTCTGTCATATCCCCTGATCCTTTTCTGCAGAGCTTCGTAGCCAGCGGGTCTCCAGCCTGTGTGTGAGATTATTTTGCCCCATGTGTAGGACTTTGTTATTGGTTTACAACAAATATTTCCATCAGTTCTTTGCTCCACCTTGTAAAGTTTCTCTGAATGGTAGTCCGGTGTTTTCTCCAGTGCATCCACTATTCTCCCCAATTTCATGTCATCTTCAAACCTAATGAGGGTCTACTTTTAGTTCCATCATCCAGGCCCAGCTCTAACAGTGCTGATGAAGTGTTTTCTGGAAGAGCTACAGAGTGCCAATTCATATGCTTCTCTTTTTTTCTCTCCAGTTCAAATACCATTGAATTCCTTGTATGTTCTCAGTAAGTCTTTGCTTTGCTGGATAAGTATCATTGAGTAATGCTCAGGTTTTACATACTATTGTTTAGCCATTGCATTCCAGCCCCTTTTCAGTGGTCTCTGGGGACAGGACAAGGGGCAATGGCTGCAAGTTAGAATACAGGAAGTTCTGGACCAACATGTGGAAAAGCTTTTTCACTGTAAGGGTGATGGAGCCCTGGGACAGGCTGCCCAGGGGTGTGTGCAGTCTCCTTCCCTGGTGAGATTCAAGACCCGTCTGGATGCCTATCTGTGTAATAGGAGCTAGAAAGCCTGCTTTGGCAGGGGGGTTGGACCCCATGAGCTCTCCAGATCCCTTCCAACCCCTACAACTCTGTGATTCTGTGATTGTGTTGTTGTACTTGTGATCTTATAATGCAAGTTGGGATAGGGACATATGATGATCAGCCACTGCATGGAAGTTCTTATGGCCTGTGGCTCAAGAGGAGAGGGAGCTGTGTGGGAGACACCATGTTGGGTGGGCATTTGGGTAGGGAGGAACATTCACTCTCCTGCACCGAACCTGAAATCTCACTCAGTTACTGGGAAAAAAGTGAACTGCACTGAAGCTGTTAATGAAAATGTTGATGTGTTCTTATCTTCCTCGTTTAGGTACTATATCCGTGAACAGCAGGCGCACTCCATTCACTGCTAGTGGGGAGAGTGAGATCCTAGATCTGGAAGGCGACATGTACCTTGGTGGGCTGCCTGAGAACCGAGCAGGACTCATCCTTCCCACAGAGCTCTGGACAGCAATGCTGAACTACGGCTACGTGGGCTGTATCCGAGACTTGTTCATTGACGGGCGAAGCAAGAACATCCGGCAGCTGGCAGAGGCTCAGAATGCTGCAGGAGTCAAGTCCTCCTGCTCCCGCCTCAGCACCAAGCAGTGTGACAGCTACCCCTGCAAGAATAATGCTGTCTGCAAGGATGGCTGGAACCGCTTCATTTGTGACTGCACTGGCACCGGCTATTGGGGTAGAACCTGTGAGCGAGGTAAGTGGAATTTTCTGGCTGCAGTTACACACAGCTGAACCTGTGCAGGAGAGCTTGAACAAAATCCAATCTTTCCATCAGATATTCCTCTGCCCTTCTTGGCCTTCCTGATGCTAATTTCCAGTCTACAGACTATGAAAGCTTTCTTCTTTGATCGTTTCTTTCCAGTCTTTTCCATATTCCTTTCATGAGTTTACCTTCTTCATCAGCCACTTCCATCCCTAAGCCTGCTGAAGGCCTTGTCTTCGGGTTCCAGAGTTTTTTTGGCTGAATGTGGTTTGTCTTCTAAGGCAGAAAATGCTGCTGCATGTGAGAAGTCTCAGGCAAATGACTGGAAACAGAACCAAGTGTGAACTTGAGTTAAGGGTCTTTTTCTTGTATGGAACAGATGATATACCCAAGTTCTGTCTGGTCATCTTTTATTGATTTATTTGTTTGTTTGTTTTTCATGGTGAGACTTCCTTGATTGCTGTTTATGGTAAATCCAGCTAATGAGAGAGCGTTAACAGCAATGTCTCCAAGTTCACCTCTGGTAAAGCAAATCTGTAGGAGATGGTGATAGGTTCTCTGCATCTTATGCTTACTAATTCTGGCTGGTGTATGATGAGATATGAGAGGCACAAGTAATGCTGCTACAGGCACGCAAAACATATATGTTGTAGGTCATATAGGAAGAAATGTACTAGTGGAAGGTGTCTGAGCTATATATTTCTCAAATACCAGATGGTTCCATTAATTGTTCTTACCCTTATTGAGCTGGCTCCCCACACTCAGAATGAGGTAGGTGAGTGGCTAAAAAACAGGAGGGGGGGAAATGACTTAGACTAAGAAAATAATCCTTAAGGGGTGTTTTGTTATATTGAAATCATTTTTTCTGTTAATATTTGGTCATTAGCACTGCATTCTGGCTGAACTGCACTCACAGGACACCCAAGAGTTAACTGTAAAGCATTAGCAGAATCTTAGGCCTTTCAACATCATCTTTCTATTACCTTACTTGGCACCATGGCCTAATGGTTATAGCATGTGTCTTAGAATTGTAAATTTGAATATTTCTGAGCTTCTGCCATAAATATTTGACAAACACCATTCCTACTCAGCTTCCTCCTGTGCATTTTTTAATATTGATCATAGTACCCTGCTACTTGTGAGAAAGAACATGAGCATTAGGTACAGTGCATAAAATATTAGGCAGAATTGAGATGTGGAATTCATTCACTCTCCAGAGCTTTTTCTTCTTTGCAGGAGGGTTTTTTTTTTTAATGACCACAATTCATCCTATAGACCGGATGGGGTTTTAAGGTTTTATAGCATAAGATCTATGATCACTCATAACACTTCTCACAGCCAGCAATTTGTAGCATGCTGCCCTAAGCAGCAGTAGTAGTTAATTGCCAGTGGTCCTTTAAAACAGCTGAAGCATCAACACTGCCATCCGTGCTGGGAGGACATGGGTGAAAATGTAAGATTCATGGGCTTTGGCTATGCCAATGTAAGCTCAGCAGTTCTCTCTAATGGAATACATTGGATTAGAAGATTCTGGAAAACTTCAGAGGTTTTCTCAACCATGGCCTTGGTAAACGTTTTGGCCAGTTGTTGTGTGATTAGGTTTTAGATAGACATGATAAAAAGAAGCACGACCATAAATGCATTATTTCCTCATAAAATTGTAACGATTTAGTACTTTATTTAGTACTAGGAGTGACCAGCTCTGTGATTCAGGATTTTCTGGTCTCTGTCTCATGTCCATCTATTAGACTTGTCTCTCAGCGGAGAGTCCAAAGCTAAGCAATGAAATAAAGAACAAGATTTCTCTCATGTACCTTTAGATATCTATGTTCTTGGCTTTTACTCCTTTTATAATCAGTGAAACAAAGTCAGTAGGTTAAGGGCATGTAAGTATTGTAATTTGGGAGAGGTGAGTCTCCAGTCTGGCCTGAGATCCAGAACTTGTCCCTGCTCTAGCCAGTATCAGCATGAATAAGAAAGATACATGTATGAATCTGTGCCTGCCAGCATGGGGAACTGAGTTCCTTATAAATTTGGTTTAGACCATATGTAAGGTTAACAAGACAATGATGTGGTCCAGGACAACATAAAAGATATATGCAGAGGTCCTAATCCCAAGAAACTGATTTTGTCTGCAACTGGAAACCACAGACCCCTAAGTGGTTTAGGCCCAGTGTCAGGCAACACGTGGCTTTCATGCCTGAGGTTCCCTGGTGGCACAAGAAGCAGGTCAGAGGGAATAAGTATTTGTAGACTGGATGCATTGAAAACAATTACACAGATTGAAGTGTATTTGACTCCTCAACATTCTCTGTGGAGTTACATGGCAGCCTCATGCTGCTCTGATACATCTACTTGATATCAAATGCTTGGGTTACTGCACAGTGATTTTGCCTTTATGAGCAAAGCGTTGCAGCCTACCAGGGGTATTTTGCATTGTCGTGGTCTGACACCCAAGGATTATTGCAAATCCTGACTTGTGCAAAGTACTGGTGGAAGGAGACAAGTTGACATGGAAACTGGGAAGGGAATCAAAGTGAGAGAAGCTGCCATGCCACAGTGGCGCTGCTGCGTAGTGGCTGAAGGGCTGCCACAGGACCAGGGGATGGGGGTAGCCAGGCTAGTGCGTAAGGGGAGCAATGAAGAAGGAGCAGGCTCTCTCTAGAGACAGCTACTGACCCACTTTTCCAGCCTGCCATCTGTTATCTGAGAAGGGCTGTCTCACTTCATTCGGTCCTTAGATTCCATCCTGTTAAAAGAGAGGAGCGTAACTCTTGGAAGAGGTTTGCAGCCCAAGATGTGGGGTGAAGGGTTAAGGGGCAGAGGAGTCTAGAATCTTCTATGCCTGTTGTCTAGTAGTAAATATCACTCTATCACAAAGCAAAGCACATGCTTAACTTTTACTTAAGGTACTAAAAATACAAAAGACATACGTATAACTCCAGGGAGAGAAGCAGATGATTCATTTGTTGTTGAGCTTCCACTGTCTCTCACTTTCCAGGTATAGCATTTCTATATTTATAATGCTGTATTTCTCCTACATTTTATATTTTGCTATATGAAGGACTGTTAAACATCTAATAGGAACTCAGAAAGGAATTTGGTTGTGTCATCATTAGAAAACAGGTTGAGGTTCTTGTTAATCATGGTGAAACAATAAAAATACATGGTATTCATTATGTCACCTATATGTAAAGCCTGTAGGAATTTGTCCTCTCAGGGAAATAACACCTCTGTGTATTCAGCAACTGCACAGGATGCAACAGAGACTTTGGTTACAGTGATCTGCTCAGGCAGTACTTCTGTGCAGACAGAAACCTTGCTGTGGCTGCAGTTTGACAGGGCACAGAACACAGAACCACTGCCAAGGCATCAAATTCATTCTTACAATTCCAATGTCTAATCAGTCTTTCAGCACTGGCAGTGATGTCAGCAGATAAAGGTGTTTTTAGTCTTAAACTGTCAGAGCTTTTAAAGGTAATGCAGTCCCTCCTTGGGGTAACTGGAATTGTATAGAAGGGATAGGATGAGCCATGGCAAAGACCAGGTTGTGTCTGGCAGGGTGTATCAGGGAGTCCAAAGTGCTGGTAGGACTTCTCTGGTTATGTTGGTAACTGTGTTTTTCCTGTATTAACTAGGAAAGAATAATCTTGGGGCATAACTTGTGAAGGCTTCTAGTGAATGGATATTAGTGGTTGATCCTCAGAAAGGCTGAGGCAAAGTTCTTCACCTAAACAAGACTCTCCTCTGTCTTCATAATTTTCACTTGATCTGCCCATGAGATGGTGTTTAACTCCAGCCCTGCAGCCAGTGGCAGGTGACACAAAAGGGAGATGAAAATGCAGTAGGATTCATGGGCCAGCAGTGCTCAGTGCCAAGCTGTGAGGATAAGTAAAGGCACCAGCAAATGCTGGCATTTAGCTAGATGTGGTCCCCATTTCACACCTCACACAAGAAGCTGTGCAGATAACACACCAGTTAGTTATTTTCTTAAATCCTTGAGCTTCCCATTCTCTATCATCTTTCCATAATGGGTCTCGACCTCCCATTCTAACTCAGTGTGATCATGTTGGAAATCCTGTGTGAGAAGAGTCCTTTTTGAGCTGCTGTTAGGGAGCTGCTGTAAACATAGCAGCATTTGGGTGAATTTCTGAAACTTCAGAAAGTTTCCCCAGTAGCTGCTGGAAGGGAAGTGGTGGTGAGGCTGTCCACCCAGCTAGGAAATCAGACTACTGGTTTTGCAAGGGGTATGATCTCAATTAAAGTAATATTGTGACCTCCTCCTTTAGATGCCTGGGATAAGTGCTCTTAAGATTAAAAAGTAAAAGCCTGGCAACGAGGGCCTGTGCTAAGCATCTGCTTTCCCTGTGCAGTCACTGAAAGGGAGGTAGCTGCTTCTCAGGAGAAATTCAAAGCATGATCAGCTTGCCTCCTTTTGTTGATTTGCCTGTCTCCTGTTATTGATTATGTGGAGATGCTCATCTGATAATTCAGTATTGCTGCACTCCAGAAGCTAACTGCCTGTGATGCAGAGGAACTGACAGTGCCAAACTGCCAAGGCTAACCAGAGTGACAAAAAAAGAGGATGTCTTGTTTGAGGTGGGGGCATTAAGCAAAGAAAATAGAAAAGAAGTCAACAGACTGGACACAAGCCCTCCTGAAAGTGATGCTCTAAGTACCTTGTAATGTGGCAATGATCTCGCCTCCCCCCACTCTCAGTTTTCCTGTGTTCCTGTTATATCTGGTTAGATTAGGTATGGTGGAGAGTAAGATCTAATCACACCAGAAAGACTCCTAAACTGGCAGGCACAGTGAGGGGGATTTGTGATGGCAGTTAAAATTGCAAGTACAGAGTGAGGCTTTGTACTGAGTCTGTTAGGTCTCGGATTTCAGTGTGGTGGGCTCTAGCTAAAAACCCCTTGAAGCTTGTACTCTTGGTAGTATTTAGTCATTCTTGCATCCTAGGGTTTTAGAAAGGAGTATTGGATTGCACCCTCTGTTCAAAAGTACCTTGCTCCAACAGGTCTGCTGTTTTCCTAGTTTGAAATCAAGGACATAAAGTATCTGAAAGCCCATGGGAATGCTTCCCAAATGCTTTCCAGTCATCAGATGTAAGGCAGGCTTTGGGAGTATTGACAAAAAATAACCTCCAGCACAATGGGTAGCACATTTCCTCCTGTTGAATGTGAACTACCTTCTCATACTGAAACCAGTCAGATCTTTAGTGTTTTTTAAGTACTTAATGCCTTCTGTACCCTTTGGCTTCCAGTGTTAGTATTTGACATCAGTTGCAGCATCGGATCACTGCAGCCCTCTGTTATTAACATTCACACCTAGGGTGTTAGAGGTAGGAGTTGGGATCTGGCCTTTGAAGGGTGCTGTACTACTTTGCTGTGGTAACAGAGTACCTCTTCACAACCCTTGGCATTTCTGTGAAGGACCCCAAAGCCCTGGCATTAAAAAAACAGGAGGAGGAAGAATGTGTGTTGTGTTCACATGAGATGTTTATGTAGCTGTGATGAAAATGCCAAGGGCTTGAAAAATTGTTGTTGAGGTCTGTTCTGTGGATGCTGACAGCTCTCTGAATGCATTCCTTCTGCTGCAACTCTGAGAGGGGTTGCAGAAGGCAAAAGTGTCCAAGAAGGACACAAAGCAAAAGATGACTGAAAAACAGATCAGTTAGGGAAATGACAATCAAATGTTGTTGATCACTCACTTTTTAATTCCTTCTCCTGCTTAATTGCCTTGATTGGAGGGCTTGGGTGTTTTATGAAGAGGTGTAAAGTGATAATATTAGAAAAGGCAGGTTGGTATGAGGCTGCTGGCCATTCAAGACACTGAGGTTTAGCTTTTAAACCTCTGAAGTTAATTGCTTGGAACTGGACATAGCCAGAGTCCTTTCAGGCAAGAAGAAAATAAAAGCCCTTGTTCCAGCAATTTCCTTTTGCTGAGGAATCCTAGAGGAATCACAGAATCATAGGGGTTGGAAGGGACCTCAGGAGCTCCTGGGGTCCAACCCCCCTGCCAAAGCAGCTCCCCAGCTCATACTGCACAGGGCGGCGTCCAGACGGGGCTGGAATCTCTCCAGAGAAGGAGACTCCACAACCCCTGGGCAGCCTGTCCCAGGGCTCTGGCACCCTCACTGGGGAAAAGTTCTTCCCCATGTTGGTGTGGAACTTCCTGGGCTCCAACTTGCAGCCATTGCCCCTTGTCCTGTCTCCACAGACACTGAAAAGGGGCTGGCCATCTCCCCCTGCATCCCATACTTCAGATATTTATAGACAATAATAAGGTCCCCCCTTAGCTTCACTGTTCGTTGCAGCAAGAAACATACCCCACTTCAGTTCCCCTCCGAAGGGCTGGAGCCAGTGTCCTTCCTGTTTGGGTTTGCTCACAGATGGACAATCAGCACCCTGAGCAAACCAGGCTTTCTCTGTGCTTTGTGGCATACTGTCAGTGAACAGCAATGTACCTGCTGTTGGCAATGCTGATGTTGAGCATAGGGCAACACATTTTATTATCTGCCAAGTACCTTTATAGCAATGTTTGCTAAGAACAGTTTAATGACAACACACATCTGCGCATTATGTATGCAATAAACTGAGATGTAAAATTACTGGTAATAAGAAAGGCTACAAAATCATTTACTACATGGTTTAAGTGCCGAATGCTTTGCTGTCTGGAGCACAGGTAGCAGCAGAGATTCTTTTATTTTAGTGAAGATGTTTTATGATGATTATGCATTTGAAGGTTTGTTTAAAAAATTCTCAAATGTGTTGATGCTTTTTGGACTGTCCAGATCTCCTGAGTCTGCAGTGTAATGCCAGATAACTCTGGAAAATAGGTTGTCTTATAGGTCTGTTGGTTCCATGAGGTGCTGGACATGTTAGGAGGAAAGCCTTTGCTGCAGTGTTTTAGTGGTTTAATTCCTGCTGGATCTTGAATATTCAAAGACTTCAGGAAAGTCAAAACATGGTAATAATTTTTAATTCCCTGAGATGAAAGGGAAAGATGTTAGAAATCAGAAGGCGTGTTCTAGAGCTCATCTGTTCTTTGACTTCCTAGTACCAGATTGGTCCCTGTTGTATGAGTTCCCAAAATGCCTTCGAACTGCAGAAAGAAAAGATGCCATCTGAATTTAGAACAAGAGTTCATGCAGTCCCTTCACACTCAGTTTAATTTGTCCATCACTAATTTTAGAATAAAGTCTCTATTAAACATGACCTGAGGCATGTTAGCTTTTGCTAAGGGCATTTATGTGAGAAGTAAATTTTCTCACTTGCCATCAATCCTATAATAGAATGACATGAGTTGGAAGGGACCCCAAGGATCACAGAGCTCCAACCCCCCTGCCACAGGCAGGGACACCAACCTCAGGCCTGGAGCGACACAAGGTTGCCCAGGGCCCCATCCAACCTGGCCTTGTGGCTGTTCTCTCTCTGGCTGGCTTAAGCAGCTACTACTGTGGTGCATGCTGTACACAATTCTTCTGCTTAAGAAATGCAGGCCTGGGCTTTCTGTGCTGAGCTCCCTCACATCTCCTCTCATGACTGGCTGGCAGAGCAGAAGGCTACTGTTCATTGCAGAAGTGTTGGATTTTTCTACTCTACTTTTATGTATCCTCCATCTCTGCATCCTTTCATAGAATCATGGAATTGTTTAGGTTGGAAAAGACCTTTATGATTCCCAAGTCCAACCATTAACCCAGCACTGCCAAGTCCAGCCACTAAACCCTAAGCATCACACCTGTGCTTCTTTTAAATACCTGCAGGTATGGTATCTCAACCACTTTCCTGGGCAGCCTGTTCCAATCCTTGGAAATACAACAGTGAAAGACAACCTAAAAGCTGTGTTGATTAATCTGAGTACAAATGCTTTCAACAGTTACTATACCTTGCCTTTCACGTGGTTACTTCTGAAGTACTTCTGTGGAGAAGGACCTGGGGGTCCTGGTTGACAACAGGTTGGCCATGAGCCAGCAGTGTGCCCTGGGGGCTGAGAGAGACAATGGGATCCTGGGGGGCATCAGGAGGAGTGTGGCCAGCAGGTCCAAGGAGGTGATCCTCCCCCTCTACTCTGCCCTGGTCAGGCCCCACCTGGAGTATTGTGTCCAGTGCTGGGCTCCCTGGGATAAAAAGGACAGGGATCTCCTGGAGAGAGTCCAGAGAAGGGCTACAGAGATGATGAAGGGCCTGGAGCATCTCCCCTGTGAGGAAAGGCTGAGAGAGCTGGGGCTGTTCAGCCTGGAGAAAAGAAGACTGAGGGGGGACCTGATCAATGTTTATAAATATCTGAAGTATGGGGTGCAGGGGGAATTATCCAGCCCCTTTTCAGTGGTCAAGGGACAAGGGGCAATGGCTGCAAGTTGGAGCCCAGGAAGTTCCACACCAACCTGGGGAAGAACTTTTCCCCAGTGAGGGTGCCAGAGCCCTGGGACAGGCTGCCCAGGGGGTGTGGAGTCTCCTTCTCTGGAGAGATTCCAGCCCCGTCTGGACGCCGACCTGTGCAGTATGAGCTGGGGAGCTGCTTTGGCAGGGGGGTTGGACCCCAGGAGCTCTCCAGGTCCCTTCCAACCCCCACGATTCTGTGATCAAGAAAGGACACTGCAGCCCAGGTGGGGCTTGCAAGGGAAGAGAAACAATGCAGAGGAAAAATTTCAGAGTCTGTCACTTCTGTGGTTTTCTGTTCTGATCCTTTACACTCATCATAACTTTGTTCCCCAGAGATGGATATATTCAGTCAAAAGCCACTCTGAATATATGTTTGTTTCCAGGAGAAGTGATAGCCTTTTTTTTGCCCTGTAATTCCTTTCTGATCTCCTCAGTACAGAAGAGTGTGCAGTTAATTCTGCAGTCAGGGTGATTACATCTTTTTGGGAAAAGATCATTTCATGGTCTTTAGGCTGTTGAACTTCAACTTCGAAGAGTCTCATTGATGTGACAATCTCCAACAGCATCTGCTGAGCAGCTGGAAAATCTAAGACTGTTTAAAAATCAACTGATTGTCTCTCTTATATCTTATAATGGCATGGCTATTATTTTTTTTTATCTGTGTGTTCTTTCCTGTTTCTTCATCCTGTCTCCATCATCATATGCTCTTGATATTTAAGGCCACTCCTGCCTTCCCTGCTGCACATGAAATTGTTAGTACTCCAGGCACTCTTTATCTCATTTGAATATGGTAATTGATTGCAGAGAAGAAGATAATTTCTGCTGTTTTTCTCTAAACTTCTGTTTTTCTGGCTGTGTATTGCTGAGTGTAGCTTTCACAGGGTCCTCCCAGTTCAAGAAATATGATTATCCAAAACTGTATTAGATTTTGTGCTGCTGTCAGCTCTTGTAAAGAACACTTGAAAACAAAAAAAGACATTGATGGGTAGATGAGTAAGAGCATTTGGTTAATGCTTTTTAGCATCTTAGACTTTTGTTAGCATAGGACTCTTCCACAGGACTACCATTGTATTAGCCTATTTGGTGTGTGCTGGTTTATCAATTGCAGGTCAGAACAATGGCTTTGCTTTAATGCAAGCCACAAAATGCTCCCTATCTATGTAAGTCAAGGCACAATGCTGCTCAGATGTGTCTTAAAGGACAGCTCATCAGAACAGGTCAGTATTGTCTGAGTTGCAGTGTATCAGGAGAAGGTAGAATTTACTGCAACTTGTATCATCCAAAGTGGTAGATCACCATGAGGAAAGGAAATATGTTTTCCCCCTCTCATCCTAGCTTTCCCAGGCAATCCTCAGCAAGATACATAATGGCATGTCATGTGTAAGATCCAGAAGGGGGTTACAGAATCATGGACTGTCCTGAGTTGGAAGGGACCCGTAAGGATCAAATCCAACTCCTGGCTCCGCAGAGGGCCAGCCAGGTCAGAGCATGGGACTCACTGCATGATCCAGATGCTTCTAGAACTCAAGTCAAGCTTGGTGCTGTGACCCCTTCCTTGGGAAGCCTGTTCCAGTGATTGTCTGCCCTCTCTCCCTTACTTTGAGTATGCAGTGTGTTGTGATCTGTCAGGTGTTTAGAGATGAATCGATGACACTGGGGGCAAGAGTTGCTTCGGATGGCGTGATATCTTTGAGTCTCTTGTTGCTCAGTGGCTGATCTCAGTCCCAGTGGCTTCATATCTGTGAATCAGATCAGTTTGTGTTTCTGCTGAGACTGCCAATTGTCCCTACAATTAATGGGAATATCTTGATGGAAATGGCCAGGATGAAGTAGATTCATTTGTCATGAAAAATTATTTCCAATATTTAAAATTATTATATAGACCTTGGAGATGTTATCTGTGAAATGAGCTTTCTCTTGCTCTCCCTCTGCTTTGTCCAGTTGAAGCTGTCAAGCTGAAAGGCAGGAATTGGTACAGTGCATTTTCCCATTTAATTTATTCTTCTCTATTCATCCTAGGGAGAGAGAAAAGACGTGGCATTCATGATGCTCTTTAATTGGCTCTCTTTCAGTGGGGAGATAGGCAGTCACCCCATGGACCCTTTGAAGGATTGGATGAGGCTGTTATGTGATATGGCAAGTTATGCAAAAGAACAGCCATCACCACAGGCACAAGAAGGTCCTACTTGGTAGTGTGTATATTGGCTGGCTCAGATCTGCTTGGTTTGTCTGCCTTCTCTCATATGCAGTTAATCCATAGGATAGCTCACAGGGTGGTCCTATTGAATCAGCTGCCACTGGGTACCAAACTCTAAGATATGGCTTTCCAGAGGCTCTCCATTCTCACTCACTCTGCTAAAGGGTCTGAGAATGCATAAAGGAATGATGATTTTCATCACCTTTCTTTGTTTCCTTACCAGCATCCTGGGTAAGCGAGAACAAGCAGATTAAAATTGGGAGATAAGGTGCAGAAGAGGGAAACCATATCCTGATACATCAGATCTCAATACAAGTTTCAGAGCAACTTCCTGCATTGTGATGGTTATAGGTGATGAGTGGGTAGACAGGTAAAATGTAGAACTTGGGAGATATCCATCATGCTAGTGCAAAAGTCATCCCACTGAAGAGTCACAGCAGCAGGGAGGATGCCCAAGAAAATCAGCCTCATAGGAAGTGCTGTTGGTCTTGTGATGCTTCCAATTTTATGGCTTGCAGCTGTTGACTTCTAAAGTTCTGTGTGTTAAGACAAGGTCCTCTTGTGGTCAGCCCAAATCCTTTGGGTAGGGGCTTTCCATCATCCTAATCTTGCGTTCTTGTGAGCAACTTAGCCTCCTGAGCAAGGAAGAATTATCATCCTTCATGTTCTGATAGTGCTGAAGGGAGCAGAAGGACAGGGTAGGTTGGAGGGGATTACTGTTGGAAATGGCATCAAAGCACCAGAGTTTAGGATTCAGATGGAGTCATGTGGAAATCAGACTCTTAAGTCTGACTAGCCCAATACCCACAGGTCCCAGTTCAAACTGCTGAGAAAAGAAAAATATGGTACTTTAAATAGTGAGTTTTTATCTACCACCTTTCGTTTTCATTAAATAATTAAAAATGGGAAATGACAATTCAGTCTTGAAGCATGTTAGATTGACAGCTTTGGGAGTCCTAGGCTTGTGCTCAAAATGAGAAATATACACAGAGTAACTATCCTTTACATCCTTGTTAGTCTTTTGGAGGAGTATTTGCATTAGAGATTAGAAGATAGGTCAGTCTTTGTGACCTGCCTGGTCTTTGGTAGAGCTGCAAATTAGAGTGGTGAAAGGAGGAACTCATCTACAGCTCTGATTTCTTCTCTGTTGCTTGTGTGACTGCTGAAGACAGAAAGAGCTGTGTGACAGCTTAGGTCATCCAGCCCAGGGAACAGAGCAAGGGGCTTTTTGCTCAGCAGAACAAAATGGAGTTTGTGCTACATGTATCATCTGCTCTGTTAGGGCAAGATTTCTGCCCTAAACGAGCGCTTGGCAAAAGCTGTGTTCTTCCTAAATAGTGAGAAGGAAGTAAGAATACAGAAACCACCTCATTTTATAATTTTGTTATTGTGATTTTGGTTTTTGGGTTTTTTTTAATGTGTCATGAATGTTTGTGACTTGAGAAAAATGAGATCAAAGGAAAGAGTCTTGACATATTAAGAAATTTCAGAAGATCTTGAGTCCTTACACTAATCTCAGTGTACAGGTCTGGTTCCTAGATGTAGAAGCCTAGCAATTCAGTGCCTAGTCATGGACACACCTGTTTTTTCACCATTTTGTCACCATCTTCTCAATGAAGTTCTTTCCTGTTGCAATCTGGCTTTTTGATGTAAACTCCAAAAGCCACTGGTACTCCATTTCCACTGGTCATCTCTGATGTCCAGTTTGTGCAAACCTCCTTTGTTCTGTGTTTGCATTTGACTTTTCTGTCCTCTTGGAGGACTGACCAGCTTTTCCCTCCCGGACAGGTCTTACTGGGGTGGTGGTTTGGCCCTGGCTAGAGGCCAAATACCCACCAAGCCGCTGGCTCACTCCCCCCTTCAGCCGAAAAGGGGAGAAAATAGATATTGGGAGGCTTAGGACCTGAGATAAGGCCAGAGGGATGGCTCTCCAGTTAGTGCAATGGGCAACAGAGACTCAGCACAGAATAAAGTGATTTATTACTACTACAACTCATACACCCGGTGAACCGGAACGAGATAAGAAGCAGCCAGGTCTGACAGCACCTTCCCCCCACCCCTCCCTTCTTAGCACACTTAAACCTCATCACGATTTTACTCCCTTCTTCCCCCCCAACGTGGCGCAGGGAGGGGCAGGGAATGGGCAGCAGGGTTCCAGTGGTTCCTCACAAGCTGCTTTCCTTCCCCAGATCTCAACACTTCTCCTTCCCCCCACCCCTCGCCTCTTTGCACTCCTGACTTTAATCATAGATCTGCTCCCTTCATCCCTCCCCTCGCAGCACAGGGAGGGGCAGGGAATGGGGAGGGGGGGGGATTCAGTCTGTTCCTCCTGAGTTGTCTTCCGTCTCAGCTGGGCAGGGGGCATTCCACACACACACATACTTCCCTGGCTGCGCCGTGGGGTCCCACCCACGCGAGAATCGTGTCCACAACTTCTGCAGCGTGAGTCCTCTCTATCGGGGAGCCATCTCCTCACCACAGGCCTCTCAGCAGGACTCCCCTCCAGTGGGGAGCCATCTCCTCACCACAGGTCTCTCGGCAGGACTCCCCTCCATTGGGGAGCCATCTCCTCACCACAGGCCTCTCAGCAGGACTCCCCTCCGTTGGGGAGCCATCTCCTCACCACAGGCCTCTCAGCAGGACTCCCCTCCGTTTGGGGAGCCATCTCCTCACCACAGGCCTCTCAGCAGGGCTCCCCTCCATTGGGGAGCCATCTCCTCACCACAGGCCTCTCAGCAGGACTGCCCTCCATAGGGTGCTGACATCGGGTCCAGACCCCCTGGCCTGGTCCCCCGCAAAGTCACAAGTCCCCCAGCAAACCTGCTGAGGCGTGGATCAATCTTCACAGGGCAGAGGTGTCTCTGCTCCCTGTCCTCATCCATGGGCTTCAGGGGGACACCTGCTCCACCATGGTCTCACCACGAGCTGCTGGGGAAACTCTCTTTCCACATTCTTCACCCCCGCCCCCTCCTGCAGGCCTGGCCTTGGTGTCTGTGCAGCTTGTTACATCTCCTCACTCCCGCTCCGGTGGCAAAGTGCCTCTGCCAGCAGTTTTGTTTTCTCCTCCATGTGATTCCCAGAGGTGCTGTGACCAGCTCTGATAGGCCCAGTCTTGAATTTGGCCTTGAATTGACCATGTTTTCAAAATATGGGGCTTGCAGAAAGCTGTAACTGCAGCTTACAAAAGCCACCAAAGCAGCACAGCCACACAAAACTGCACCAACTGGAGGGTGATTCAGCGCTGCAGCCATGGTGTGTGCCTTGGAGCTGTGTTTTTAATAACTCCAGCTTTTCTTCTTGTTGAAAACAGGGTTGGTCAGCTGAGGATGTGGAGGAAGTAAGGCACAGGTTTACTTTTCACCAGTCCCAATTCAATGCTGGGAGCACCACTGTGGTGTTAAGGAGCTGACATTGGTAAAGGGGGGTGGAGGTTGTACAGAGTTTCACGGAATGGAGATTTCTTCCTGTCCCAGTCTGACACCCTTCTTTTTACTGAGGCAACATCACAGTTCTGTGTCTTGTTCTAAAGCTTGTGCACCATTCCCCTAGACCTGACATGTTCCTTCTGCCACCTCACTTTCCAGTCCTATCAAATTTCTCTTTCCAGTCTGATGCAGAAGGACATTGAATGTTCTGGAACATATCTTGGGATGGTGAGTAAAGGGGACAAGGGAAGGAATGAATAGAGCTTTGTCAAACAAAAGTATCTTTTTCTTGTGTCGTTTTATAGCCTGCAACCTTTTCAGTAAAGCAATTAGACAAAACAAAAAAGGCTTAAAGAGAAACAGAAATGATTTATCATGCTATTTTTTAAATGGTTTGTTTTGGGTTTTGCTTTATCTTTTAATTTTTAAAGTCAAAGGCACATGGGTGGCTTTAAAAAAAAAAAATCAAAACATAAAGGAACACCACAAATAGCCATGTCAAAGAGTAATGAATCCAGCAGACAGGAGGACTTGTGTCCAAATAAAAAAGGCAGAAAAGTGTAGGCTGGAATTGGTATTGACTGTGCAGCGTGCACAGTGCTAATGGACCTGCAGAAGAAACAAGAACATTGGAGCCATAAAGTGAAAACCTGGTCCGCTGTGAATACAGATGAGAGAGGGAACGATGGTGCTTTTATGGGGCTGTTTTTGCACACGTGGCCTCTTGAGCTAACCTGCTTGTAAAGTCAGAGTGACAGTATGTAAATCAGCAATCAGCATCCTCGTTTAGCCATTTCTCCCCAGGTTGATTTACACTGCTGTGATTTCTCTTTTTTCTTTTGTGTTTTTTTGCTGGCTGGTGCCAATATGCTGAGCCTGTCTTTCCTCTTTTACACTATTTTTGGGTTTTTGGGGTTTTTTGTTTGTTTGTTGGGTTGGGTTTTTTTTTTTCTGAGAGAAGCCATAAAAGTTAAAATGCTTGTGTGTATATATGTGTCACCTACAGTCTGTACACTGGTCTGTGCCACCAGCCAAGTCATCCAGGAGAAGCAGCTTTGAAAATCTGCCATGCCCCTTCTGCTGAGAGTTGTTTTTTCCCAGACACCCTTTGCTTAAATTTGGGAGGGATACTGGCCTCTATCCTCTGGATCAATGTGCTCTATCAAAGTGTTGATCAAGGAAATCCTATTAAAACAGTGTGACACCCACAGCTTTCTTTTCCCATGTGAGTCCCTTGAAAGGAAGTATCCTTTTAGGGATAGAAGAGTTGTGCATGCCATGAGCTGTAACTCAGCATCTCTTTGAGTGCCTGCTGTGTACTCTGTTTTTTTCTGCTTCAGCATTGCTTCTGGGTTACATGCTCGAGCAACTCCTTGGTGAAGGCTACCCAGGAGGGTTTCAGGACAGGACTAGCCAGATACAACTGGGAAGGGAGATATGGAGGTCTTGGTGTTAGACTTGTTTGTGTTTTGGGACAGAGATGTGTTTGTTACTGAGGTGAGAAAGAAGTGTTCAGGCAATGGACTGCTGATGAAACTGTCTGTGCACATTGGCAATGGGTTTTAGGTTATTCTCTGCCTGTTAAATCTCAGTTTTACCCTCCTCTCTGAAGAAGCCAGAGTTGGGGGCTTGGGTGAGTTTTGTACCCTTGCATGCAAAGAACACACAGGGGAGCCTTCAAACTTACAAGGAACAGGCATGCTTATATGTGGGAGAAAGCCAGTAAGTTGCTGACCTCTGTACCTGTCTTTGGGCTATCAGAATCAGCTGAATAACCCCCTATTAAACTGTTTATGAGGGTGCAAAATGATAATCCTATGCAAACAAGTGCCATTTTTGCATATATGCAGGGTATTTTCTAAAAGAGATGGGTATCATTTTTCGTTTTGGGAAACTGAGATTTAAAGTGATTAAGATACCTACAGTAAGATTCAAGATTGCAAAAGTAATTAGCCACAGACCTGGGATGAGGGGGTTGAATGTACTTTGCTGGGATTTAAGTGTCTGAATCTAAGATACCAGATAATTTAGTCATTAGACTCTTAGGTCACTAAGCTACTTTTTCCACCTTGAAAAAAACTATCTGATGTCTCTAAAATAATACTTGCAGATCTCTACAGACATGGTGATATAGCCCTGGGATATTTCATTAGCAGTTCCTGGAGATAAATACTTATATACTGTGATAGGATGGAGATAATTCATATCAGAACCCGAATTCCTTCATCTTTTCCTCCTCTCCTGTTTTCCCTCTCAGAAGAGCACTGATGAATCACTTTGGCCTTTCAGCATTGCTGTAATGAAAAGCTGATTACCCTACAGCTCCCCACGGGTCAGTCTCTCTCTTATCCAGCACTGCACTCGCTCAGCTATCATTCCCTGCGTGCCTGGCCAGAATCCAGGGGACTCCAACTAATATAGAGAGGAAGTTAGTAAAGATGAGCTTGTGAGACAAAACTGAAGTTGTACAAGCCTTAACTTAGGGAACAAATGAACATTAAGGAAATGTTGTCTGAGAGTGAAAGCTAAAAGACACAGTGATTTCCCCTGTTCAGGGGTAAAAGCACAATGAATGCTGTTTCTTTGAAATCTCTGCAAAGGTGCCTTGCAGGTGCTGTTCAGAAGGTGTGTTGCAGTGCATGGGGCACAGAGCACCCTGTGCTGCAGTGTTGGGTGGTCCTGTTTGCTCTGCAAGGCCATCTGCTGACTGCTCCAGTGGCAGAACCTCCAGGTGAACTGTGTGAGCGTGGGCACTTGTGTCATGTAAACTCAGCATCACTGCTGGGCTAATGAGTAAATTTGATCAGGGCTTCTCACAAAGCAAGCCTTGACATATGTGGGACATGACTAATTCGGTGATTTTACAAAAGTATACTCCACAGACATGCCTTGGGATTCTCTTTCTGGCTTGTATCACTATAGCCAAGTTCATTTTTCTGTGTGTTATCTTCCCCAGCTACAAAAAACCTGAGATACTCAAGACTTTCCTAAGTCATAGAAGGGCCTCAGGGTGAAAAATTCATGAATTGTTAAGAGCTTCAGATTCTAGGATGAGAAAACTTGAAGAACAGCAAAATATTAATTTTTGAATCTTTTACCTTCTGTTTTGTAGTTTTTCTTGAGCTTCATTGACATCCTGCCCTAAGAACACATAGAAAGCCTGACCTAGTGATTGATATTTATTTTTATCCAACTCATTTTCCTATTATTGCTAGTTGACACATGAGTGTTTTATTTTTCATCAGTACAGAAATGGGGGGCAGCTTTGGGTTTTGTGTTTTAATAATTTGAGTTCATATCCCCAAAAGAACAACATTGCCCAGACCTGTAATGTTTATTAAAAATCCTTAAAGGTCAGAGATTTTATTCTAAAATAGCAGTGACTTTCTGTCTTGTCCTACTTTTCTATACCTACAATGCTAATACAATCCTTGTGTGGGGTTTTTTTTGACGTATACAAGCAACCTTTTGTGGATCAAATGCTGTGGTACTTGAGGCACTCAAGGGGAAAAAACTTTCTAGTTTCTTTGGCATTGAAAAGGTAAAATTATTCATTGCCCTTTATGAAGCACTAAACAAATGATGAGATTTTGTATGGTGTGTCAGCGATTGGCTGGATGTATTTAACTCGGTAGTGATGTGAGATTTACAGAGCACACAAGAAGAGAGCCTTAAATAGTATTACCCATTGACCTTTGCCAAGATAATAACCCTGAATATCAACTCCTCACCAGTTAAATTGTGTATTAATGGAGTGACATTGGATACTCTGCTAGTGAAAAGTATCCCTAGTTGCAGGAGTAGAAATGTATACTCAAGAAATGTGTGCATACAGAGTGTGTTCCCTTAAAAAGCTTTCATGGCTCTTTCTTATTAAAGAAAAAAAGAAATTATAAAGAGGGGGCTGTTGTGTTGAGCAGCTTAGACTGAAATATCCAACAATATGAAAGAAAATCAGCAGAAAAGTTGAAATATAATCAGAGGGCTGAAGGGGGGAATTAGGGCGAAAGATTAGAAGAGTTCAGTACATACTGCTTGGGTAAAATGATAACCTGAGGGGGAGGATGATGAATCAGCTCTGATGGGAGGACTGCCTTCCCAAGGCAGGGGAATTATTAAGGAAGTTCACAGGATACTAACTATGGAATATTAGGTTAAATTAAGAAAGGAAAACAGTGAATATCATGGATGGTAATGGTAACAGGCTGTATTACCCCCTCCCCCACCCCTTTGGTGTTTTGGCTATAGTAGGAACCCTAAAGAAGCGATGGAAAAACCCATCAGTTAGACACTGGAAATCAGGACAGTTGAAACAAGAGTATGGGCAGGCTGCTATATGCTTTAATGGAACATGTTTGTTAGAGGGAAGGCAGGGAAGTGGGCTGCATGATCTGCCAGCTCTTCTGTTTCCAGCTCGTATGGATCTGTGAAATGTATGCCTGAGAATAATGAAAACCTAGAAAAGTCTTCCAACTTCAAAAGGCTTATTTTTCTTTCTAAATCCTGCTAATGACTGGATATGTTTTCCCAATTAGTGACAACCTGAATAAATTTCTAAGATATGCAAGACACTGACTGATTCCCAAAGTATATTTTGTTTTATTCTTGTCGTAATTACTTATTAGAGTAACTCATAATGAATTAAGAAGCATAGAATAGTTTATTGTGTAAAAATAGCAACATTTTGATACCTCAGCTTCTCTGCTAGACTTTCAAGAACTGTGGAACGAACTCCATGTTTAGGCAAATTTGAAACAATGTTATGTAGCGTATGTTGCAGTATCAGATGAGAAGAGAATTTAATTAAGGAAGGTATTATTCTATACACTATAGGAAGAAGCTGTTGCCAGAAAACTTCAAATCCCAAACTCAAAACTTACAGCCTGCCAGTCCCTGAAGGGAGCAGAGAAACAGGAGGGGATTCAACTTTTTAAAAGGACAGACAATGGCAGGACAAGGGGGATGGATTAAAGCTGAAGGAGGGAAGGTTTAGATTGGATATTAGGGGGAAGTTTTCTACAGAGAGAGTGGTGAGGGGCTGGAACAGGCTGCCCAGAGAGGGGGTGGATGCCCCGTCCCTGGCAGTGTTCAAGGCCAGGTTGGATGGGGCCCTGGGCAACCTTGTGTAGCTCCAGGCCTGAGGTTGGTGTCCCTGCCTGTGTCAGGGGGGTTGGAGCTCTCTGATCCTTGGGGTCCCTTCCAACCCTTGCCATTCTATGATTCTATGATATGATTCAGAGACTTGTATGTGAAAGAGAAGCATGGGGAAGTGTTGCACATGCCTTAGATCTTTCCAGGTTGCTGGTAAAGGAGACCCCAGCATAAGGCTCATTCTCTCTGGCTGGTGTATGAGCAGAAGCAAGTAAGCGTAGTGCTAACTGTTACCTTTGAGGCAAGTGGAGGACTGAGGCTTTTTTGGCTGCCAAGCTGCCATCCCAAATGTTGGTCCATCAGCATAAAACCCAAAACCAGGAAAAAAAAAACCCTAAAAATGGAGTCTGCTATTTGGTTCAGTTGCATTTAGTCCTGCTCTGTCATGGACTTGGCTTCATCTTTGTTAAATCAAATAGGATCTGATGTATAAAAGCAGGAAATCCTGACAAACCTCAGGGCTGTCCTGTGTAGTGCTTAGGGGCCCATCAAAAATCTGAAAATGTTATGTGCCCGTGGTGTGAAGAGGCTATTACATAAGTGACAGCCAGCACATTGCCAGTGACTGGAGGGAGGCAGGGACAGGTTCAGGTAGCCCATAGTACATGCCAGGTAGAGGATGTGCTGGTCTCTCCTAGGTGCAGCCTTTATCTTGCTGCAACCTTGAGCTCAATGCCCAGATGAATAAGAAATTCAGGTTCTAAAACCTGCTTCAAGATTTAGATGCCAGCTAGCATTGTATGTGGTCCTACAGCTGCAGTGTGTTGATGAGGCACTCCGGTGCTCTGCCTAGTTGCTCTGCTTTTACACCCCCTTCTTTCCATTATACAGAAACTCTTTTGTTGCCAGACACTAAATTGCCAGTGCCTTGATCTCTCTACATGTCTAATGGCTCACAGGATGTCCTCTGCTGTGTCCAAGAGTTTTGCAAGTGAGTGTGCACCTTGATTCCTGTATTCTTTGTGTTGGCAACCTTGTGCTTTGTGGAGGATGTGCTAGTGCCCTGTTTAAAGGCTTTGGAAGCTTGGGAGCTTCTCAGGCTGGCCATCTCTTATTGCAGGGTTTTGTAATTAGATTGCTGGTGTTGTGTTGAGCTGTGTCAGGACTGAGTGAGAAAAGCACTAATTTCCAGATGCGGATGAAATTAGGGAAGTATGACAGTCCTGCAGCAATCCTGCTGGTTTTGATGCCTTTGTTGGAGCACAGCTGTGCCCAGCAGCTGGTCTGGAATCAGGGAACCAGGAAATTTGCACAGTTAGCAGATATAAATAGAGAAACTGTAACTATGAGAGATGCTTAACTCTGCATTAAATAAATCCTAGTCCTAGTAAAAGGCTAATTGAAATCTTAAAAGACTGTCTTGTGCCTCAGTTCTTCCCCTTTTGAGTCTCTCTATCTGCAGGGTTTGAAAGAGAAACAGGTGTTATGTCAATAGAGTCTTGCCATCTATGTTTCAAGTGATGTCAAGAACTGTCCCCTTTCCTTTGCAGATCTGGATTATTTTGGGGTTTGTGGATTATTCCCCAGTTTCCACAGCAATTATTGGCCTCTTCATTATTTTAATTTGCTTGATATTCTGAGAATTTTTCAGGACCTGTCTGATGAAGAACATGATGGCAGGTAGCAGGTAGCTCTTGGATCACCCAAAAAGGGGCAGCAGCACCCCAGTGGTGGTAGAACATTGGGTTGTATTTAGGGAGTTGGGTTTATCCCTGCACTGCCATGGCTTCTCAATGTGACACTGGATGAACTGTGAGATAGATACTTCTATCTCATTCCTGCTGTGACAGTAGAACGGTTCGAAAGGCATTCCTAAGGGCATTTTAGTGCCTTCAAATTGTGCTGAGAACATCAAGTACTGGGAATCAAGGACAGGAAAACCATCCTATTAGGAGACATACCCTTTTCCCTCTTTGGTCAGGGTGTGTCAGCTACTTATTTTAGAAAGCAGGATGCTGTTTGCCATGTGGTGTAGTGCTGTGTGTAATCCCTTCCAGGTGTAAATTGGGAAAAGCTTCCTTTGAAGCAGTGCTTGCTGATCTAGAACTTGTGTGGACACAAGAGGAAACCTGGGACCTTGCCCAGCGAGAGCTGGTGAGAGCTGCTGGCAGGACACTGTATAGACAAACAACTGGGATTTGCTGTGTGGCTCTACTTTCTCTTCAACCCACTGTACTCTGAAAAAAATCCTACAAACAAGTACTTCTCAGCGCTGGTGGCCTAAGGAGTTAATTGTGGGCTCCTTCGCCATCTAATGGCCTCGGGCAGCACTGCCACCTGTCCCTCCCCAAAGTAAGCACACCGGGTCCTTGTGCCCATGGCCTCTGTGTCCCCATTGCTTGCTCTGCTCTGCTCACCCAGAAGATGCTGGCTCACTGGACCTGCAAAATTTATTACGGGCACCCCCTTTGGACAGAAGCTTTACACTCTTTTTGTTTTCAAATAGACCTGAAATATACAGCAAACTGTGTTTCCTTAAAACACCTGCATACACCACAGCTCTTCCACCCCCTGGGCTCTCCAGGAACCCCTAGGAGAAAGTGGTGCATGTTGCACTGTACAGATGTTGTATTGAACTCTCAGGAACATGACTGAGGCCAGTCTAAGAGCCTATGAATCACTTGATATTGAAAACAGCAAGAAGTGGCTTGCTCTTAGTGCAGGAGAGGCTGCACATGTGCTTCTGCAGGTGAAGAGCTTAACATCCCTTTTCTCCAGAGGTACAGGGATTGATGGCTCATGTATTAGGCCATGAGTTTTTAAACTACTGAATGACTCTTAGTTTAAAATAATAACAAGTTGGAGAGTTATATGAAGGAAGCATTCTTTCTGTATGTATCCTTGGTATTTGTCTTCCATCACGTCAGTCTGACAGCTTTCACTGGCTCTCACTTCACATGAAAATGGGGAGTAAATTGAGCTGTCATTGGTGATAGTGTAGAGTTAAGACTGCAATGACCTGTCAGAAGTAGATTCCAGATGTGTCTGTGCCTGAAGCATATCCTCAATACAAGGGCTATGTTTTATTTTTCTGTTTGAAACCTCATTTAAATGTATTTTAGTTTTTTAATAACTTCTTAAGTGCAAATGTACAAGTATGTTGTTGAAGAGAGGTAAATTACATTCTTTCCTACTCTCAGGTCAAATAAAGGAAAATGACAAAGTCATTTGCTGAATGGAACTCAAGTCCTAATTTGTGCCCTGCTTTAGATGATAGACTAACATTAGGGGCTCAGTGGAAACAAAACACAGAGGTCCTATTAAATACTGTTTCAGTGAAATGGAGAAGAACATACTGACCCATTTGGACTAGACTCCTCTCATAGCAAGGCTACAAAGTCTGCCCATGTTTGGGTCACTAAGGAAAGTGGTTTGGGAGCTTTACCACCCAGTCATAAGGCAAATGATAGGGGACTAAAAGGAAAGCGCTTTGTTTCTTGAATGGCTGAAATGTCCAGTACATCAGTATCAATGGAGTAATTTAGCTGGCTTAACTCAGTAGCATTTCTACATTCCTCCAGTGCTGGCAGTTTTCATCAGAAGGTAAGATGATATCAGTCCTCAAAAAAATTGAAGACTGAACTTTGCCATTCCTCTACTCCTTGTCGTGTAGTCCCTTATCTATGGCATAAAACTGGAGGAGCAAACCTGGCAGTTGGAGAAAGTAATCACATTCCTGATGAAGATGGATTTTGTCACTTAAAACATTCACTTTTGCTTCACCAGCAGCCAGTGCTGTAGGAAGCAGCATGTAATTAAACGCTGCTGAAGAAGATCAGTCAGTCCCAATTCAAGACATGCAGCTCAAAGCAGAGATTGTGTCCCTGTGTGCTGGCTGCTGAGCCTGCTCCAAAGCTATGGGCTCACCATTAGGCAGCACTTTCACTTTTGTGTTTTCTCAAGGTATGTTTTAAGGCTGAGAAGTTGCCTCTTCTGCCAAATTGAGGAAATCTTTACTCTGCTTTCCATATCCTAGGCACCTCTGTGAAACTCAGTATCACAGCAGACGCAAGATCAAGCTTTTTGCTTTTTCAGAACCCCAGAAACAGAAAAATCAATACTATTTAAATAAATAATGTGATCTAGTAATTAGAGAAATGAACTGTGATGCCATGGAAGGTGGTGTGAATCCATCAGTTTCATCATTTACTGGGAACTCTCATCAATGTTTCTAATACTTACCTTTGCCCTTTTATAAGTTATGGGGTTTTGTTGTGGGTGGTGGGTTTGTTTTTTGGTTGGGTTTTTTTTTTAATGAGAAAATGTGCACACTTTCATGTTCCAGATGGAGGGAAATCAGTTAGTTTTCCTTTTGTGGTTTAAGTATGTTCTCTACTCTACCCTTGTGAGGCCCCATCTGGAGTCTTGTGTCCAGAGCTGGGGCCCCAATACAAGAGAGATGTGGAACTGTTGGAGAGGGGTCAGAGGAGCCACGAAGATGCTCAGAGGGCTGGAGCAGCTGCCCTACAAAGAGAGGCTGAGGGAGCTGGGCTGGTTCAGCCTGGAGAAGAGAAGGCTGCGGGGGGACCTCATTGCAGCCTGCCAGTCCCTGAAGGGAGCAGAGAAACAGGAGGGGATTCAACTTTTTAAAAGGATAGACAATGGCAGGACAAGGGGGAATGGATTAAAGCTAAAGGAGGGAAGGTTTAGATTGGATATTAGGGGGAAGATTTTGCAGAGAGAGTGGTGAGGGGCTGGAACAGGCTGCCCAGAGAGTGGGTGGATGCCCCGTCCCTGGCAGTGTTCAAGGCCAGGTTGGATGGGGCCCTGGGAAACCTTGTGTAGCTCCAGGCCTGAGGCTGGTGTCCCTGCCTGTGTCAAGGGGGTTGGAGCTCTGTGATCCTTGGGGTCCCTTCTTACCCATGCCATTCTATGATTCCAGACATGAAGCCCCTGTTCTTGTTGCAGT
Organism: Laterallus jamaicensis coturniculus; assembly: GCA_022605575.1. Lineage (NCBI taxonomy): Eukaryota > Metazoa > Chordata > Aves > Gruiformes > Rallidae > Laterallus > Laterallus jamaicensis. The sequence continues at coordinate 6,627,802 of JAKCOX010000033.1, read as the reverse complement.
CTTGTTAAATGACTGAGTTTCCTGAAGAGCTGCGACTGGAATCTATAAATAAATTTAATTTTGAAGTGTTCTGCTAACTCTGAGGGAAGTTAGACTCTGAATTAATTCCAGCCCTGACATACTATTTCAAAGTTCACACGATAAAAACTATTTTTAAAAAGTAGAGGCTAAAAACAATGACTGCAATCCCAGGCTTCAAAATAACTGTATCCTGGGAATGTTTCAATTCATCCTTTAAACTTTACCTCATGAAACTCTCAATGAACATTACATGCATCTATTTTTGTGAGTACAGGGTTTAGAAATGAGACTGGTTTTCTCTCAGCACCAGTTCAGAAGTATTCCCATTGCATCTGAGAAGCTAAGGACCAAACAAGCTTCAAAGGCTGTTTTTCCTCACTAAGTGCAATACCTCCAAGCCAAACCTGAGCCACAGGGACTGAGCCTTTGTGGAAAAGGTTTGTATTTTGTAGGATTTTTATGGTAAAATGGCACCTGCCTAGTGAATAAGCACACAGGTTTTACTTTGCCTGGTTACTGGTACTGTTGATCAAATCCCATGATGGTCGTATTATTAGTTGGTCAGAGCTTGGCTTTCTGTTTGGGAAAGTGAGAGCTTTACATGTCTTCCTTTGGTTATGCTTTTTTGGATGGGTTTCTCCCTTTTTGGAGATGGTATTTGTTCTAGCTGACACAGGAGGAGGAGGGTTTTTGCAGTGTAAAGCAGCAGCAATACGTTCTGGAAGACCAAGTGGCTGCAGGTATGTGGCGACCGGCAGAGCACCACACGCAATTCGATATGAATTGTAGGTGAAACCATTTTATGAGGTGAAATCACCCAGATTCTATACCTTTCTTACTGCAAACGTGGCAAGCTAAACAACTGCTAATTGGTTACACACACTGTTCACACCATATTGATTGGTTAGTAACTATAACGAGTTCTGATAAACCCATCTCATAGCTAAACACCCTTAGTTTACCTTTAATACCTAAAAGCATCCACACACCTGCTGGTTTGACCCTCTTGTTATGGCTGGTTCCTGACATGTTCCATCACTCCCAAATACCTTCCCATAACTGCTGCTTGGGTTAGGGCAGCCTGTACCCCTATCAACAAGGCTGCTGTGTTTTGAGAATGTGATTATTAGGATCCTCTCATCATGAGGAACTTTTCCTGTCTCATGGGAACAGAAGAATATTGTCAGGGCCTAAATCTTGGGAGAAGAGAGCTAGGCCGCGAGCAGGCCTGCTGTCTTCCCTGACACAGGTATAATTGTGTGTTTCCCAGGAGAAAGGGCTCAATGTGACTAGATACAATCCTTGTTGCTTTAATATCATGCAGAATGTTGTTCTGACATGACAGAATTGCTGTTAAGGCAAAGCCAGCCCCTTAACTCCTGTTGAAGATAATGATATTGTGTGTTTGGCAGCACCTGCATATTCTGTTTGGTTGTTTTCCAAAGTTGGTTGGAAATCAGAAAAACAAGTTTGAGAAATATCACAAAATTTGGTTTCTGTTTTACAGGTAGGAATTATCTGATGTGCTGTGTTTATTACCTTGTTCAAGTGGCTGGCTGGTGTTCCTGTTCTTTGTATAGGCCTTCTGCACAGTAACAGGAGAAGGAAAAATACACAAGATGGGGGGAAAAAAAAAGCCATTTTCCAATGCCTCAAGCAATAGGAGGGGGGAATCTGACAGGTGAACTACAGAAAGCTAGCTGATTTTAAATTATTTTTGACTGATTTTAGATTAATTTAAACTGAAGGTGTCCCAGTAGACAGCTGTTACATTCAGGCTCAAACAGGTCTTGTTTATCAACTAATTATCAACTAATTTTTTGTCCAAAACATTTCTGAAATGGTACAGGATCCTCTAGACTGTAGAAACCTCTGGACTGTAAGTTCTTCTCTTTCCTTGTTATTTGCTTTGATTTAGCTTTATGCCTCTTATGGGATGGCTTCCAGATGGGGTCATTTTCCAAATCAGGGGCCATCTAAGGCCATCTGGGACACAAAGGCTTGATACTGGATTCACATGTGGTTCCGCTAGCATGCCCAAAACAACAGCTGTGGGCTTCCCCCACTGCTCTGTCCTTGCTAGCTCCTGTGCCTGGTTGTGTGACTCCTCTGGACACATGGCAGGGGCATGTAAGTGGGGCTGCTTCTGTCTGTGACATCTGAGCCCTGCTCCCCACAGCTGAAGGCTGCTTTTTTGGAGTTGCAGCCTGACATTCTCATCCCTTTCCTATGGGTGCAGAAAAAGTAGGGGTGTACACTATAGAAAGCCCAAGAGATGGATTTGAAATCACTGGTGCAACAAGTTGTTGAAAAACTGAGTGTTGTAATTATTCCCACCCCTCCTCCCTGTTTTCATAGGTAGTTACATATGTGACTTTTATCACTATAGAAAAATACCATTAGAAAATATCAATGTCAGATGGATTTCTGTAATAAGGGAAGAGAAAAATTTTCATCTCTGAAGAAAACATAATTTGCTGGAAGGGCCAGTTTTAGTCTGGCTGTCTCAGAGCCTGGAAAACCTCCTGATGGATTTGCCACAGCCTTTATACCAAATTAATCTGATAGCCACGCTCCCATCTGTGTTTGCCATGCTTTGTTAAATTGTGTTGAGCTCTGTTCTAATGACCTCACTTTCTCTCATACTCTGTAGAGATCTGGCCAAATAATACACAAGAAAGCATTCTCCAGTCATACATTCCTGTTGGGGAGCAGCATAGGGGAAAGGGACCCAGAGGTCTGGGTTGACACCAGGGTGTCCATGAGCCAACAATGTGCCATCAAGGCCAAGAAGGCCAATGGCATCCTGGGCTGTATTAGAAAGTGTGTGGTTAGTAGGTTGAGAGAGGTCCTTCTCCTCCTCTACTCTGTCCTGGTGAGACCACACCTGGAATATTGTGTCCAGTTTTGTGCCCCTCAGGTTCAAGAAGGACAGGGCACTACTTAAGAGAGTCCAGCACAGGGCCACCAAGATGATTAAAGTGAAACATCATCCTGATGAGGAGAGGCTGAGGGAGCTGGGCCTCTTTAGCTTGGAGGAGACTGAGGGGTGACCTCATTAGTGTTTATAAAGATTAGGGGGATGGAGCCAGGTTCTTCTCAGTGATGGCCAATGATAAGACAAGGGGAAATGGATACAAGCTGGAGCATAGGAGGTTCCATGTGAACAGAAGGAAAAATATTTTCACTGTGAGGGTGGCAGAGCACTGGGGCAGACTGCCCAGAGAGGCTGTGGGGTGTCCTTCTCTGAAGACATTCATAACCCACTTGGATGCATTCCAGTGTGACCTAATCTAGGTGATCCTGCTCTGTCAGGGGTGTTGGACTAGATGATCTTTTGAGGTCCCTTCCAACCCCTAACATTCTGTGATTCTGTAATCAAATTTTGGACCATAACCCCAGCTTACCTTGGCTTCCATCTTTGAACGTTCTCTTTGTTCTCATTCATTCCTTTCCTTTCATCACAGAGTTAAATCTTACTAGTTACCTATTTCGTATTTGTATCAACAAGAGCTAATTGCTGGAAGAGAATTGTGCATCTTACTACCTTTATGGGTAATTTTCAGCAGATAGATAGTGATTAACTGTCCTGACCTTACCTGTGATCCCACTCAGCTAAATGGGATGGCTTTTGCAATTTATTCATAGTTCCATCTCTCCTGCACTCAAGAGTCTGGGAGACATTTTAGATGAAGCAAGCTGTTCCTTCCACTGTGGCTATTGCCTGTTGTTATGAAACATCTACATTTTTATTAGAATTCAGGATCTGTTCTGAGAGATGGAACTTCCTGTCTGCCACTCAGGTTAGCAAACATGTTGTACTTGTGGTAGGTAGCTGTATTCCCATGTCCTGGATTCCCCCAGAGCACAGGTGTCCCTGCAGGTCATTCTAAACAGTGATTTTAGGATGTGGAAAAAACTAGCTTTAGGTTGAGATGACAAAGCTCCATTTTTCTCTGTCTAAGGTATTTGTGAACTCTGGTCTTTAGGAATGAGTGGTTGATGTGTGAATTCTTCACCCCCACTCTTGGGACAGGGATATTGACTGCATCATCCTTACTGCTGTTCTGAATTGTATGTGGGCTACCACTGATGTGGTGGGAGAACCAATTCTTCCTTGCTATTAGTCAGTGTGACTTTCAGGTTTAGCACCTGAGAGGTTGTTTAGGATCATAGAATGACATGGGTTGGAAGGGACCCCAAGGATCACAGAGCTCCAACCCCCCTGCCACAGGCAGGGACACCAACCTCAGGCCTGGAGCTACACGAGATTGCCCAGGGCCCCATCCAACCTGGCCTTGAACACCCCCAGGGATGGGGCATCCACCCCCTCTCTGGGCAGCCTGTTCCAGCCCCTCACCACTCTCTCTGTAACAAACTTCCCCCTAATATCCAATCTAAACCTTCCCTCCTTTAGCTTTAATCCATTCCCCCTTGTCCTGCCATTGTCTGCCCTTTTAAAAAGTTGATTCCCCTCCTGTTTGTATGGTCCCTTCAGGGACTGGCAGGCTGCAATGATGTCCCCCTGCAGCCTTCTCTTCTCCAGGCTGAACAAGCCCAGCTCCCTCAGCCTCTCTTTGTAGGGCAGCTGCTCCAGCCCTCTGATCATCTTTGTGGCTCCTCTGACCCCTCTCCAACAGTTCCACATCTCTCTTGTATTGGGGCCCCAGCTCTGGACACAGGACTCCAGCTGGGGCCTGTCAGGATCTAGAGAACCTGAAAGCACCATGGTGAAATGAAGCTTTTTATTATCTGACTAATTGTGAAGCTCCTTCCCAGGCAGTTAATTCTGCAGGTGTGCTGCCCAGCATCAAGTGAAGAAGTTGTGTGGAAAGTGATGTCGTACAGGAGATACAGTCACTGATAAGCAGACAGTGAATTCTATGTTTAAGTCAATTTACAGGTCTGAGGAAACCCTTTTCCCTGATGGGGTCCATTTAATCTGGTGTAATTTGAGGTAATGGATCAGAAATGTTGTAACAAAAATATATCATGTCTGGTTTGCTGCTGGCAATCTGGAGAGGAAATGTCCCTCTGGACTTTATTACAGGGGACAGAAGTGCTTAAGACAGGATAAATAGCAGGTTATTTGCCATCAAAACTCTCTTAACTCAGAGTTTCCCATTATGTCTAGTGTGAAGACAACAATACAGAATGTGGGTAGATTCTCATAACTTATCTATAAATGGATGCCAATGTCTTGATATGGGGTAACAGTGGGACTGCTTTCCAATTTCAGCTAGGAGCAGGAGAAATCCAAGCATTTCAGCAAAAGGCATATATACTGTGATGTAAAAATCTGTGCTGCAGTGACATTTTCAGGCTAAGATATACCTGGTGAATACCTGGTGATTTCAAGCTTTGGTCTTGTTTTGAATCTGACTAGACTCAGGCCTCAAGAACTGTCTCAATTAGTCTACTGGCAGAAGCAGCTGAAGGAGATTCTGCTTTATTTAACTGTGGCTGGTGATTTTTGGAGTATGGCACTCTTCATTGTATTCTTACTCACTTCCAAGTGAGTAAAATTCACAATCTCCAGCACAGTGGTGAATGCAAAAGCTTTAGGATCACAACTGGTGGTGGGGGGGGGGGGTTGACTGGAAGAGGGTTTGAGCTGGCTGCTGTTGTATGTAAACCCATCCATTGAATACTACTAGTCTATGCACTTAAAAGTTCCTGTACCACAGCCCCTGGGTAATTTGGGTCTCATTAATACAGAAGCACATGCATAGAATCATAGAATGGCAAGGGTTGGAAGGGACCCCAAGGATCACAGAGCTCCAACCCCCCTGCCACAGGCAGGGACACCAACCTCAGGCCTGCAGCTACACAAGGTTGCCCAGGGCCCCATCCAAACTGGCCTTGAACACCCCCAGGGATGGGGCATCCACCCCCTCTCTGGGCAGCCTGTTCCAGCCCCTCACCACTCTCTCTGTGAAAATCTTCCCCCTAATATCCAATCTAGACCTTCCCTCCTTCAGCTTTAATCCATTCCCCCTTGTCCTGCCATTGTCTATCCTTTTAAAAAGTTGAATCCCCTCCTGTTTCTCTGCTCCCTTCAGGGACTGGCAGGCTGCAATGAGGTCCCCCCACAGCCTTCTCTTCTCCAGGCTGAACAAGCCCAGCTCCCTCAGCCTCTCTTTGTAGGGCAGCTGCTCCAGCCCTCTGAGCATCTTTGTGGCTCCTCTGACCCCTCTCCAACAGTTCCACATCTCTCTTGTATTGGGGCCCCAGCTCTGGACACAGGACTCCAGCTGGGGCCTCAGGAGGGCAGAGCAGAGAGGGACAATCCCCTCCCTGTCCCTGCTGCCACCCCTCTGCTGATGGAGCCCAGGATCCCATTGGCCTTGCATGCCTATGTATGTATTCTTGTTTTCTTCTTTTTTTTCCCCCATCTGAAATTCCATTTTTTATTACCACACTTCTTCACAAGTACCAGAGTCATACAGTGAAATTTGATCTGCAGGATAATGCTGTTCTCAAAAGGCAGTGCCTATTACTTGAAAGCAGGACTTGATTATCTGCTAGTGACATTTACAGGCTTGAACATGCATCTCGCTTCAGCTTTCATGATCTTGGCAATATCAACTGCCATCCTGTGCCAACTACTAGTTTCTGCTTCTCTTTCCCTCTTTATCATGCTTACAATAATTGGACAGTGTTTGCAATTAGCTGGGTGAGCAGCCCTGGCTGTTGCATCTCTGCTGATGACTTCATTAGGAGTGGACAGAGCCTGTGGGATGCCTGGAAATCAGTGTCATCATTTGCTGCACTGACTGAATGCTGCTCTCAGGCAGGCACCACTCTGGGAGTAGTGGTTTTCCAAATGTTTCAGGGAAAGCAGCAGCTCTGTGACAAGAGAAGAAAAGGCTGTGTGAGGACTTTTCCCCAGCTCCTACTATTTTATAAACTCAGCTTAGTTTATTTTATATTTTAAGTTTGGAAGTTGTAGTCTGAACCCCCAAATTACACATTACCCTGCATTTTCCCACAGCATGTATGCTGTAGTTGCCCTCCTAATTGCTACCTGCTGTCTTGTGTTGGGCTTCCCCCAAAGGTGACTCATTTGCCAGCCTCTGTGAGCATTGTGATACTCCCATTTCCATGAAGCTGCTTGTCCCTGCAAGTTGTGCTTAACTGTTTCATTCTCTGCACAGTAGTCAGGAATGATGACAATTGCTTGAGAGGTTCAAACAAATCACAAATTTACTTAAAACTCAGTGGAATTAGAAAAGATAGCAACTTGGCAAAAGTTATAGCAAAACTCAGCAGGGCTGTGAAACATGATGGCTTAGCAAAACTTGTGCTGAAAATGAGACAAAGGAAGTAGCAGAGAGAAAGAGAGAAGGGAAGAGAATAAAAGGAAAAAAGATACCACCACCCTTGCATCCAGTGATGACTTCTGCTTGTAGTTGTAGTCCTCAGGTGGCTGGGCAGGTGTGCAGTGAAGACTGATGTTCCCCCTTTTTATAACCCACTGTGCCTGCCCCATAGGTGGGGGATCATCATCAGAAATGTTCTAGAAATGAGCCAATGGGTTGTGGAGGTCTTGGGGGGCTCACTGCCCCACTCTTTGGGGCTGACCAAGTGATGACCTTTCCCAAGCATGCACGTGCAGAAGACAGGTTGTCTTTGTCTGCATCTTTCAGGAATAGGGGAGTTGTCTCACAAGACAATATCCTGCCTCCACAGGTTCTGTTCTTGGTTGACACTCCTCATCATCAGCCCATCCCTGTCCATGACAAGATGGGTGTTTGTGACCATTCACTTGTTATTAGAGCCTTATGCTGCTTGCCTTACATTAGTTACAGTTTCTTAGCTCCTCTGCTGGCTTATTTTCAGTGTGGCAGTCTCTCACATCTGGCCCCTCCTAAATCAGAGACTTCCTGGGTTGAAGAATTGTTTCTCTTTCAAAAACACTGTCATTTTTGTGGACAAGTTTACCCTATGGTTTGTAGACCTCTGTTTTGTCTCTGCTGTCCTCTTAAAGCACCTCTTTTCAGGACTTCAAGAAGTTCAGGGTTTGGGGCCTGACAGATGAGGAAAAGGAAATTGAGGGTTGTCTGGTCCATGCTGTGACCCTTCCTTAAACCAACAGCCAGAGGCAATGTGAGTTACTGTTTTTCTTTCCAGTATTCAAAAAACAGAACTGAGGGGAGTTGTTGCTTTTACACAAGGTTGTAGTTCACATTACAGCCTTGCTCTTCAAAGATGGTAGGCTGGTGATAACTGGCTTTCTAGTAGCTTTCTCACATCTGTGGATTTTATAACAGCCCTGCCTCTCCTGGAAATCTGGGGAGGTGATGTAAATTTTACTGCTGAGAGCCACCTTTACAAGACTTTCAATTTTCACCCCAGTCAGCAGCCACTGGAAGATGCTGGCAGTGTGTGACACACCAGTTTAGTACGAGCATCCTGGCTTGTGGGAGAAAAGGACTGAAAGCACAATTGGATGTGTTCAGTAGTGTCATAATATGTCTAATTCCTAACTGTAATTGCTCTGAGATGGTTCAGCTGGGGTGAAGACTTTGCCCAAGGACATATAATGCCTGCAGGAGAGTAAAATTTTGACTCTTCTGTTTCTTCAGTCTTGCCAACGAGCTGTAAGCAGCGGTTCTGTTAGTGCAGTAACTCACACCACCAGCTCTTTCCCATCTCAGTTCAGTAGCAACTTGCAGGTCTAAGGTGGTATCTGTGAAAAGGTGCAACATCCAGTGAAGTTGGTGCAATTTGGCATTTGTTGCAGAATGATCATGGCTGAAAGGGATCTCTGGAAGACTGTCTCCCAACTACCTGGTCCAAGTGGGATCAACTTCAAGAGCAGGAGAGCAGAATCAGTGGTTAAAGGCATTACTGGGAGGAATGTTGCAAGTTTGTTGTCCCTTTTTTTTTGTGTAATTTTTTCCTTAAAGTTTTCTGGCATTTCCCTTACTGCAGTTGTGTCTGCTGCCTCTTCTTTTCCCTGTACACCTTTGAGATGAGCCAAACCCATCTTTGCTGTAATCCTCGTCTCTTAGAGAATGCTACTGAGAGGACAGTGATGATATCATAGAATCATAGAATCACAAGGGTTGGAAGGGACCTTGGGAGATCATCAAATCCAACCCCCCTGCCAAAGCAGCTCCCCAGCTCATACTGCACAGGTCAGCGTCCAGACGGGGCTGGAATCTCTCCAGAGAAGGAGACTCCACACCCCCTGGGCAGCCTGTCCCAGGGCTCTGGCACCCTCACTGGGGAAAAGTTCTTCCCCATGTTGCTGTGGAACTTCCTGTGCTCCAACTTGCACCCATTGCCTCTTGTCCTGTCCCCGCAGACACTGAAAAGGGGCTGGCCAATTCCCCCTGCATCCCATACTTAAGATATTTATAAACATTGATTAGGTCCTCAGTCTTCTTTTCTCCAGGCTGAAGAGCCCCAGCTCTCTCAGCCTTTCCTCATATGCTTCATGCAGCTTCATAGTGTCACAAAGAGGATGTGGAGATGTTCAAACTAAACAGAATTCACCCCCCCCTTTCTTATCTGTTTCCCCCATATAACATTGCAAACTCTCAGGCTGGCATTATAGTAGCAGATTTGCTCATGCTTTCTGTATTACATTCCTTGTCTTTGAAGAGCAATTCTTCTCTCCTTTGCCTTCTTGCCAGAGATTGTTTCCCAAATACACAACTCTGTAAATGTTAGGGTGACATTTGGAGTAAGTTTGAAGAGCCCATCTCCTCCTTCTTGGTTCCCCTGCATCTCTGCCAAGCTTCAGTATGGCAGTATAGCCTCACTGGTCACCTCCCAGGGCTAGTTATAACATTTTCAAGCTACGGTTTCCTCTGTCTACAAATATTTCCACTGTGCTACTTGGTGCTCTTAGAACTGCCCCCTAGCCCAGTGCCTTATGGTTAAAGCCCCAAGAGGGAGATGTGTAGTTTATTAGTTAACATTTAGCTTTCATTGTGGATTAAAGACTATTTTTTGGGGTGGGTTTTATTTTAAACTCCCAACCTGACAACACCCCTTAATTAACTTATCCTCATTTGTGTGTGGGGATGACAGGAGGAGGGGAAGCACATACCAAGCATGATGCTGATGGAACTGGTATCTACTTGTTTGCAGGGTAGCTGCAGGTTAGCTTTGGGAGCTGGAGAGTTAGTTCATCACAGAACTTAAACAAAGCTAGAATCCAAAGTACAATGGCTTGTGTTGTGGCTGTGGGACCGAGCCCATGGGGTTGTGATCAGTAAAGCAGAGTCTGACTGGAGCCTGTGACCAGCGGTGTTCCCCAGGGCTGGTGTTGGGTCCAGTCCTGTTCAATATCTTCATTGACACCTTGATGAGGGAACAGCACCCACCCTCAGCAAGTGCCCATGATCCAAAGCTGGGAAGGGTGGCTGACACACAGGACACTGCGCTGCCATCCAGAGACCTGGCCAGGCTGGAGAGCTGGGCAGGGAGAGACCAGATGAGGGTCAACAAAAGCAAGTGGAGAGTCTGGCACCTGGGGAGGAACAACCACATGTATCAGTACAGGCTGGGGGTGACCTGCTGGAGAAGAGCTCTGTGGAGAAGGACCTGGGGGTCCTGGTGGATGACAGGTTGGCCATGAGCCAGCAGTGTGCCCTGGGGGCTGAGAGAGACAATGGGATCCTGGGGGGCATCAGGAGGAGTGTGGCCAGCAGATCACAGGAGGTGATCCTCCGCCTCTACTCTGCCCTGGTCAGGCCCCACCTGGAGTATTGTGTCCAGTGCTGGGCTCCCTGGGATAAAAAGGACAGGGATCTCCTGGAGAGAGTCCAGAGAAGGGCTACGAAGATGATGAAGGGCCTGGAGCATCTATCCTATGAGGAAAGGCTGAGAGAGCTGAGGCTGTTCCACACTGGGGGTGTGGAGTCTCCTTCTCTGGAGAGATTCCAGCCCCGTCTGGACGCCGACCTGTGCAGTATGAGCTGGGGAGCTGCTTTGGCAGGGGGGTTGGACCCCAGGAGCTCTCCAGGTCCCTTCCAACCCCTACGATTCTGTGATTCTGTGATTGTGAAGTTTATTAATAGAGGTAGATTTGGGATCCTGAATCCTAATACACCTTCTCTAGGTCAGTTTAAGATTGAGAGGGTCTCCATTGAAGTGTTTTGTTGTAGAAAGTAAAAAATCTGGTGTGATTTTTCCTACACAATTGTGGAAGCCTCACAGTTTTAACTAGGTCCTCGAGATTTTGCACAGACTGATTTACAGGATTTTGCTATTATATAACCTCCTTATAATATTGATCTAGAAAAGCAAGGTGGTAATTTTGGATTTGGAAACAATATTGATGGAGTTCTTAAAAAAAAATAAATCAGAATTGCTTCTGTTCATGACCAAAATAATGTCAATGTCTAAATGTTATCAATCAAGCTATTTTTTTGTTGTTGTTTGAGAAAGGACATTGTAATACTTGCACTGAACCCTACCCTTTCCTACTGCTGTGTTGCTTGGGGCTCTTATCTTACCTTCTTTGTCTAAATTTTTATGTGTCTTCTATTTTGTGGATACTTAGGCAACTTTTTTTTCTGCAGTAATTTGATGTTTCTGTTTGTGTTTGGAAAAAACACAAAGGAAAGGGGTCGGATATATATTAGATACTGGGGTATGGAAGAGATAGTAGAATGGAAAGGGAAATGGTGAAATAGGGTATTTATTCTGTTCTGAGTTTCTAGATAAATAAATCAGTGTGGTTTGTATTTCAGGTATTCTACAGGAATTTCTTTTTTTATATGAACCAACTTCTGGTTTTTATATGAACACTTCTGGGCTATTTTCACTTAAAAGTATATTAAAAGTAATGAGATGTCTTACATAATTTTCTGCAATAAATTTTTCAAGGTTGTGAAGAAAATGTATGTGATGAAAAATATGCATCAGGATATCATCTGGCCTACATAAAAATCTGCTAGCAATTTTTGTCTGTAGCAGCAGCCTTATAAATGACAATTATTGTTATTTCTCCACCAGTATTCTTACAGCCCTGAAAATGTGATGCATGCCTTGAAGCTAGCTCTATTATATCTCTTGTTTGCTGCTCATTTGGAAATATTTTGTAGGCATTGTACTGATAAGGGTGTCTTATGTAATTACTCTACTTTTACTGCCTGTTTGGTCTTAACTGACATGCTATTCAAATCAGAGCAATGGAATTTAAGAAAGTAGTATACAAATCAGAGAGAAGCCAGAGGTGAGAAGCAGAAGAGCCAAGTTTTAAAAAATAAAAGCTAGGAGAAATGTAACCTTTGAGTTTAAATTTGGTTTATGTTGTCTAGAACTGAGTGAGAAAGCTGGGGGAATGGTATGCTAGCTCCAGAATACCAAGTTTCTTTTGTAAAGCAGCTGTATATCCACTGGGAGTAGGGAAGCAAGGTGTCATCTCTGTTTGAACCCTTCAAGTTGCTGTTTGGCATGCTAAGGTGAAGTCCAGTGGCACCTGTGAGGTGTCCAGAAAAAATCTGATTTGCTGCGAAAATCCAAATTGGGACTTTCCTTCTGGGTCAGTGAGGAGCAGTGCCAGAGCACAGTACTGCCAGGGCCCTTAAGGCACAGACAGGCTTTCCCTGGCCTCCAGGGCAACTCCCCCCCCAGCCTGCCCAGGACCCTGTGTCAGCCCTCCAGGGCTCCCCCAGCCTGCCCACAGCCCAGGACCCTGTGTCAGCCCCCAGGCACCATCAGCTCCTGTCCCAGGGTACCACAGAAGGCTGGTCTCTACCTCCCCACAGCACTGCCTGGGCCGTGGACCCTGCCAAGCCAGGCTCATGTGCCATCCTTTTCACCATGGCCCTGCCTGGCAATCACAGTACCTGCTCTTAGCTCTGGTCTGCAGATTGACTTTCCAGCCTCACCCCAGACCTATCTCATTGCCATGACTTTGCCTGAGCTCTTGGTTGGATCCAGCCATCGTCTGCAGGTCTGTGGTGCTCACCTAGGATGTGTGGGACAGTCCTGGGCAACGAGAGGCTCTGCCCTGGGAGCCCTGCAGCTACTGGCTGCCATCCTGCCAGATGATGTGTGAGGCTATAACCTCTTGTGAGCGCTTAAAGTTCCCATGACATTTTTTTCTACCAAAAAAGGAGCATTATGTCCTTAGTCTCAGTCAGATTTCAGTCTGAGCACTTACATATGAGCTCCCCAGATTACTTGACAGACTTCTCTTGTAGAAACTCATCTGTATGGAATCCACTTGGACAGTTTTTAACCAACATACCTGCTTTGCACACTTACTCCTTGCTGGGTGTCTTGTGCTGCAACCGTTGATGATGCTTGTCTGTGGAAGCTCTGCTTGCTGGGAGTGGGTGGCAATGGCTGATTCTCACAAGTATAGCTAGGGTGAGGAATAGGTCATGTGCCCTGAACTGTTGTCATTAGTGACTTCAGCTAAACTTTTTGTGAAGGGAGGGTAGTTTTTCCTTCTTTTTGCACTGTCATCCTGGAAATTGCAGGAAGAAAGCTACTTTGTAGTCTGGGAGGCAGGGAAAAGAGACCACAGGGAAGAACAGGAGAAAGTGGCCAAGAATGGGGATTAGTACAAGAGAAAGGTTAGAGAGCAGGAGAAAAAGCATGGAGAGGTCTTGAATACTTTTCTGCCTGTATTCTAAGAATATGCCTGTTGCTGTCTCCCCAGGGGGTTTATGCAGAACCTTGTGGGGAAGCAGCAGTGAATTGCTCCCATAGATGCTAAGTGTAAAATCAAAGCTGGCAGGCTCTCAGAGCACAAGACTGGGAAGCTAATCGCTCCTAATAACATATTGATTTTCCCAGATCTCTGGCATTATGTCAGGGTGGTTTTGAATCAGCATCTGGTTTCTTCCTCTTCCCATCTCCAAGCTGATAGCAATGAAGCTTCTGGCTTTGGCATTGCAAATAAATGCTGCTTTGGATCTTTTTGTCTGAACAAATCTGTGGATCTCTGAAACACGTTTTCACCCATTGCTCCTATGCATGCCTCTGTGAGGCATACAAGTATAGGAACTACCCTAAAACTAGAAGGGTGATAGGAATGTACGTGTATTTTAAGCTCAGATGATTTTGCTGTTGCCAGTATTTATGCTGCAGTACAGTCCCACTGATGTTTGAGGACAATCAAGTGGATGCCTATGTTCAGGCAGAAGCCACTAGCACAAGTGCCTGGGAGGCTGAGGTCACTAATTTGTTTCCAGCTTGGATTAAATGCTGAGCAGATTTGCTGTGTGAGTTGCTCAGCTGTAACCTGGCTTCCCTGAGTTTTGGGGACTGACAAGAAGGTAGGGTTCTTTTGTATGACTGCTGCTAGTCAATACCTCTGAAGGGGTATTTTCATAATGGAAGGAAATGGTCTGCTTGCAAGCAGATGTGCTGAAAACTCTCCCAGATACTCCAGATGGGGAAGACTTGCAAGGTCTGAATGGAATATCTTTATTTTTTGAAGATGTTGACTATATAGGTTTTCTGAGCTGGGCCAGGCTGAGGTCAGCATAGGGCAAATACAAGAATTTAAGATCATCCTCTCTATGGTTGTGTGCATGCTGTTTCAATTATTTCAGGCTATTTAATTTTATCTACTTAATTGTTGTAAGGATTCATTGCTCCCTGTTTGTATCAGACTCACCAGAGAAGGAATGGGGAAACCTGATTTAGGCTACTGTGAGGATGTCAGTTGAAACACCTTCTAGACTTTTGTGCCATCTTCAGCAATTTTGGGTTCTCCAGGTCCTTTTTACATATGTATAATAATAATGGCTGGGATTTCTTGTCTGAGGACAGTGATTTTCTGGCAAGGGGATCAGTGGAGCCGAAGGAGACGTTTTTGAAGGGAAGACAGTCGTTATTAGCCTGCTTTCAGTTTGTTGTCTTCTGCTGTCTGCAGGAAAACTGGTGTTTCCATAAAACCTAAAGCATGGCACTGTGGAGAAGGAAGCAGCAGAGCTGGGGCACTTGGGTCAGCTGCTCCTACTCCATAGTCCTGATATCCTACAAGGCCCTTTTCACAGCTATTCAGGCACCAGGGCAAGCGTTTCATGCAAGGCACATCCCAGCTGAAGGCGTCAAAAGAGCCATTTCATGCTTGACTGCATTTTCTAATACAATCCGCAGAGAGAGGGAGAGAGAGAGAGAGGAGGGTTTGTGTGTACATACCCACTGCCTTTGAGTGTATGTATAATATACAGTACATTTAGTTCCAGCTTGCAGCTGTGGGTGGCAAGTAAGAGGTGCAGACGTGAGGGGGAAGAGAATTGCGCTTTAAGAAGTTAACCATTCCCCCCACCTTGAAAAAGAATCTTTCTTTCCTTCTCTGCTTCTTGGCCAAGCGAAGATGGGAGTCCCTGGGGCAGCACTGACAGCTGGTACCCAGAAGGTGGATGTATGGCTGAGTGGGTGCTGCGTGTGGAGTGCTTTGTGTGTACAGACCATGACAGTGTGTGGGGAGCGCAGCTAAGAAAACTGGTGAATAGGGATGCTGCTCACAGCCATCTTATTTTAATGGTTCTCCCAGAAAAGTTTTCTTAATGGCATTTTTCTGTCCCATGACCAGAGAGCTGCTGCATATCAGCTATTAGTGTGGTTGGTGGCTGCACCAGCAGAGCCACAGTGATTCCTACTGAATATTTTGTTACATACATGCCTCTCCTTGGTCACTTTATCAGCTTGGTACTTCTATACTTATTTATAATCTCATTTGCATATGTATTCCACAATGTAGTTCTGTTACTGGCCATTACAGAGCCAGGCATGGGTCCTTTCCAGCATGGGTGTATGGCTGTTTCTCAGTTTCTCATCCATCTACCCTACTCTAGTGTCTAACCTTTAGGCATTGAGAGGCTCTGCCAAGCTTGCTGATTCTAGAAGTTCTCCTGTGGCCATGAGTGGCCTTGCTGGGAAATATGGGACAAATGGGTGAAGCATAAGGAAGAAATCTAGATTCCAAATACATGTTCACAGAATCATGGGGGTTGGAAGGGACCTGGAGAGCTCCTGGGGTCCAACCCCCCTGCCAAAGCAGCTCCCCAGCTCATACTGCACAGGTCGGCGTCCAGACGGGGCTGGAATCTCTTCAGAGAAGGAGACTCCACACCCCCTGGGCAGCCTGTCCCAGGGCTCTGGCACCCTCACTGGGGAAAAGTTCTTCCCCAGGTTGGTGTGGAACTGCCTGTGCTCCAACTTGCAGCCATTGCCCCTTGTCCTGTCCCCACAGACACTGAAAAGGGGCTGGCCATTTCCCCCTGTATCCCATGCTTAAGATATTTATAGACATTAATTAGGTCCCCCCTCAGTCTTCTTTTCTCCAGGCTGAACAGCCCCAGCTCTCTCAGCCTTTCCTCACAGGGGAGATGCTCCAGGCCCTTCATCATCTTTGTAGCCCTTCTCTGGACTCTCTCCAGGAGATCCCTGTCCTTTTTATCCCAGGGAGCCCAGCACTGGACACAATACTCCAGGTGGGGCCTGACCAGGGCAGAGTAGAGGGGGAGGATCACCTCAGACCTGCTGGCCACACTCCTCCTGATGCCCCCCAGGATCCCATTGTCTCTCTCAGCCCCCAGGGCACACTGCTGGCTCATGGCCAACCTGTCATCCACCAGGACCCCCAGGTCCTTCTCCACAGAGCTCTTCTCCAGCAGGTCACCCCCAGCCTGTAATGATCCATGTGGCTGTTCCTCCCCAGGTGCCAGACTCTCCACTTGCTTTTGTTGACCCTCATCTGGTCTCTCCCTGCCCAGCTCTCCAGCCTGGCCAGGTCTCTGGATGGCAGCGCAGTGTCCTGCGTGTCAGCCACCCCTCCCAGCTTTGGATCATGGGCACTTGCTGAGGGTGGATGCTGTTCCCTCATCAAGGTGTCAATGAAGATATTGAACAGGACTGGACCCAACACCAGCCCTGGGGAACACCGCTGGTCACAGGCTCCAGTCAGACTCTGCTCCACTGATCACGACCCTCTGAGCTCGGTCCCACAGCCGGTTCTCGACCCACCTCACTGTCCACTCATCTATCCCATGCTCTCTCAGCTTTTCTGTCAGGATGTCATGGGAGTCAGTATCGAAAGCCTTGCTGATATGTTGTTGCATGTGGTTAAATTAGATAGGGTGTTAGCTTTCTGAGGTGTGTATGGGGTGCCTGATGAGAATCCCAACCATCTGAGAAAACTGGAACTAAACTGAACGATGCACTAATAGGGATGCTTTACAGAGACTTCCTTCCGTATTCCTAGGGAGCTGAACTGGTCGTTTTTTAACCTCTGGGATTTTTATATGTAGCTTAGTGGTAGCAGTCCTATGTGGAGCAATCTCCATACCTCTGCCGTTGTGTAGGGGTTGGCTGTGGGCAGAAGGAATGCTCTGATTCATATGTTAATATATTTAATGTAGATTTGTAGATTTTGCACATAAAAGTGCTTTGGAGCATTTCCTGGACTGAAACAATGATTGCCATGCTGTACTGCTTGCTGCAGTTCTATCACAGGACTTTAATTCTACCCCCTTAGAGAAGAATATCAATTTCTGCAGGCAAGACCCTGAACAAATAGAGAATGCTAAATACTGTAACTCCTTTCCTCAGCTGAACTTCCCATTTTCTTTGACATCCTCAGAGATGATAGAAAAATACAATTTCTGTCCTTGCTATTGGGGTTTTTTTTCCTTTTCCTCCTCCTGACTTTCATTGTGGCCCCATCTCCTATCTTTTCCTGTGTTTCAGTGGCACTTAAACTTGCAGTGGAGTTTGGTTTCTTTCATTCTTCATTTTCATTGCAGTGCCATCATTTGTATCAACAGAGCTGTCCTAAGATTAAGTGTTTGTAAGGAAGGAAAAAATATAAAGTCACAAACCTGAGAAAATTTGAGGTAGAAAATACCTTTTAGGAAACTTGCTTCTTAGAGTTGTTGTTTTTCTTTAAAGTGCCAGCAATGGAATGAAATCCCTCTCTAAATAAGCAGTAGCTTTTAAGGGTACCAGAAATAGGAACTCTGAGCCTTCAAAGGTAAGACTAAATGCTTTAGTAGCTGTAGACATTATTTCAAGCAGTTATTACAGCTAGTGCTAAGGAAGGCTGGACTAATGGAGGATGTGGAAAGCAGAGGATTTGCCATCTCATTACCATGAAAGGACCCTGTGCTAACCAACTTGTCCTTGGAGATTGTGTCTCCGTTGGCATGGCTACCTCCAGTTGTGAATACTGTATCTTTCTGTTTGCTGCTCATACTTTCCCCATAGGGGTGCTGGATGCAGTTAAGCAGTGGCTGTTTTTTCACCCACTCACCTTCCTGTCTGCAAACAGGGTGCTCTAAGAAAGAGGTTTGGGTTCCTCGGGCGTGGAGATGAATGAATGCAAACTTCATTTTTGCTATTGTTTGCTGATTCCTTGCAGAGGCCTCTATCTTGAGCTATGATGGCAGCATGTACATGAAGATCATCATGCCCATGGTGATGCATACAGAAGCTGAGGATGTGTCCTTCCGCTTCATGTCCCAGCGCGCTTACGGGCTGTTGATGGCAACCACCTCGCGAGACTCTGCTGACACGCTGCGCCTGGAGCTGGATGGAGGCCGTGTCAAACTAATGGTCAATCTAGGTATCGTATAACAACCTCCCACTGCCCCTTCACTATTTGGGCTTGTGATTAGTGGTTTGTTTTGTTTTTCCTTTTAAAAAAAATAAAATGTTTAGTTTCAGTTGGTTTGATTGGATTGGTTTCTAAAACAACTGCTGAGACCTTCACGATGATACTGTGTCGCGGAGAGGAATCCTCTTCTGCGTTGCTGCATGGAAATTTGCTGTCGGTTCTTCGTTATGGACAGTGTGGTTTTTTAAGTCTTTTAAGTTTTTAAGTTTCCTTTCTTGGTTTGGGACTGGTGAGCTCTGTGTGAGACATGCTGCTTGGTCCATCTTTTGATCAGTTACATCCCTCATTCATCCAGCATCACTCAAAACAGTCAAAGCCAAAGGGGAGAGGGAAGCAAAATGGATATGGTGGCAAGCAGAAGGCCTGTGAGTCCCATGCCTGTTATAGAATTTGGCAGCGTTTGATACAGCTTGGTCTATTTTACCAATTAGCTAATTATTTCTATTTTCTAATTGTGATATGCATCAGCCTTTAAGGCTTTTATGTCTGGTAAAAAATTCCTGGGGTTTTCTTTGATTGTATCTTTATTTAAATGAAGGAACAATAATAAAAGTACATCCCTCCCCATCCCAAAGGCTTGTGTTCGGTCTCCTTAGAGTTAGACTTTCCTAGAAAAGAATTAAAAAGACAATTAGAAACAAGTCCAACAATAACAATGAAACAAATAATGTGGCCTGAGTGTGCTGTTAGATTAACCTCAATCCATTTTCTTGCCAGTCTTTAGGTATTTTACTGAAAAACAAATAACCTTTTCAAAGAATGTAAATACATTAATTGAAGCTTTCTTTCACTTTTCAGTGGTGCAACTTGTTGCTTCATGTAAATCCAGGAGTGTAACTAAGAAGGGATTCTGAGCCAAAGAGGCTGAACTATCATGACAGTGCAAAATGTTAAACCCCTTCTTATATGTAGAATAGAAGATGCTGTGTGCATGGGCTGTGAAAGCATGTATCAGCTTTCAAAATTCTAAGCCCCACAGGACACTTTTGTATTCCTTGAGCTAACAGTGTAAGCATCTTCAGAGCCCTGCTGTGGTGATATCAGGAGCAAACCATGTAGTGGCTCTGTTTGTAGAGGGGAAACAAAGTATTATATGCTTCTTCCTGTAGTAATGCTTCTTATTTTTTAACTCCTGCCCTAGCTGTATATGGTAAGTTTATCTAGCTCTTGCTTGCACCATGATGAGCTTGAATGGTGATTTTAGGGTTCCTCATCCTCACCAGGGCAACGTGTTATCCAGCAGTTGTCCTGTGGAGCTAGATTGTTTTTTCAAATTGCTTTGAACATTTAAGCAGCCCCTAATACCTGCTTTTGGAATGAGAAAGCAAAGGGAAGATGCATTTAAATAAGCTCCTATCTCTTAGAAACAAAGGGTCTTCATCTAAAAGGCTATAGAAATCCCTGCTTTTTATTTAAAAAATATTAAAAAAAGAAAATGCAGTGCTATGTAGTTCCTATTTGGAATATATACATGTGCTCTTCTTAGCTTGAATGAAGAAGTGTAAATCACCATTGAATGTCTAGCTAGCATAGGAGCAGTTGCTCTGCTATCCACACTGGCCTAGAGGATAGAGGGAATAGATCTACTTTAGCTGTGAGAGTAACTTCTCAAGTAAAGAGAAACAGCTCTCTGATGATAGCCACCTCCATCTATATTAATTTTAAGTGGAGGAAAATTTCTAAGATTTCCAGAGAAACCCTGGAAAACAGCTCAAAATAATTGCTGTTGAGCTTTCTTACATGTCCAAAGAGAGTATTTAAAAGTTTCAGTGTGCATCTGCATAGGCACGTATGTATGTGTGTCTGTCTGCATTTTCTTCTGATCTAATACTAATACAGTTGTTGCTAGTAGCCTGGCAACATGAGATCCTCCCCCAGCCCTTGCCATGGTTTCCCTTCTTGACAATTTTTGCTATCTTTTTTCCTTCTATAGAATTAACTTAAATCACTGGAAGACTGGCAGTACTTTTGTCAGGGAAGTGATGGGGTAGCTGAGTATCTGTTCAGCTCTACGCTATCTCCTTGTAACCCAGAGCCAGTTCTTTTACCTTGCCTTAGTTTCTCTCTTTGTTGAAGAGACAAAATTTCATATCCTGCCAGGGATGTGATAGCATTTTAGTAAGTGCTGCTTCTACTGCCTTCAGTACTCCCACATGAAAAGTACTACAGGATGAAAGCTGCCAGACTTCATAAAAAAACTATGACTACTTCTTCTAAGAAAGGTACCACTTCTTTTGATTCTGTTATATCTTCATCTCCCTTTAAAACCTTTTGGGTGCTCAGGGCCTACTAGACTTAGACCCCCTGTAAATTCCAGGAGAGTATATTTAGTTTAACCTGAATATACTTAAATTTTTTACAGCTTACTCTTTCCAGTTTTCCTTATATGATGACACTATATTCCCTCAGGACCTGTCAGTATTGTGTGCCTGCCTGATGTTGGTAACTTAACACTCTCTGGGCTCTATTACACTAGCCTAGAGGTGGACTGTTCAGCTCTGGCATCTAAAAGATGTGGCTGAAGAATTGATATATGCTCTTACAAGTATCTGGAAGGAGATGTGTTGCTGATGGTTTAATACAGGGGGAAAATATGTAAACCAAACCCTGTGTTAATGGAAGGTTGTTTTCAAGTAGGGACTGAAGCAATGTGTATGCCACATTTGCCAGCTTTTCAGCTTGAAACTTTTGTGAGGTTGCATCTTCCCCTAAAAATGACTCCAGGCTGCATCAGTGGAAACCTGTCAGTGCTCTCCTCCTATGCTGTGCTCAACAGAAGGGCCGTTTAGACTGTTGGAACCTGGATTTGAGCTTGGCCTCTCCTCCCTTCAGATTTATAAAGCTGTAATCTTGAAACAGGATGTTCCTTCTATCAAAATGTTAGTTACCTTGGCTGTTGAAGAAACAAAATTTGAGGTGGAATGACCTCACCAGTGACATTAATTTTCAGTTGTTTACCGTAAGTCACATCTAACTCTTTAAGGAGACTGTTCATAACCAAAATGTCACAAATGAGAATGAAATCTTCATGATCTGACCCTGCCAAAATCCCCTTACCTGTGAGAATCAGTCATCAGCACCACCTCTGAAGGCCTGAGTATGCTTGGGGCTGACTAGCCATGTGCCGACATCCCTTGAGTGTCTAACCCATGACAGATGTGTGCAAACAAAGACTGTTTTGAGTGGTGAGTTATTTAATTGTGCTTTTCTTAGAAGCCATTTAACACTATTACTAAGAGCTGTCTCTTACCTTCTTTGACCTATTCCATTTAATGACTTATCATTTGTGTGGTTATTCAGGTTTTTCGTACGTTGTTTTTTTCTTCTTTTCTTTTCTTTCCTTTTATTTAAAAAACAAAACCAAACAAAACAACAAACCACCCAACCAACCACTTCTGTGTATTTCAGTTGTAAAGCTTTCCCATTCCCCATCAGCCATGGTAAATCAAAAGATGGTATTCAACCCTTCAAAGGCCTGAAGCCTGCGGCCCGCACAGCAAACAGCCCTGTGAACAGAGCGTACAGAGCAGCCTGCAGGGGCTGGCATATCCCACCCACCCCCTCAGCACTCCATGTCCAAACAGGGGATAGACACATAGCATGGCAGGCCTGGGTGTCCTGGGTGGGTGGGTGCTTGCTGTACAAGGTGGGAAGGAAAGGGAGAGCAGGGGTGAATAATTCTCTAGGGAGAGGGGTGAGGAAGTCGTTTCAGACCTTTCCTGTGGGGGTGCCAGAGGCACTGTAATCTGCATGTTTGACAGCACGCCTCACAGTAGTTTGTTTGTTGTGTGAAGATTAGAAGTCCAAATGTGATACAGATCTCCCTTCTGTTAAGAAGGACTCTGAAGAAATGGGCCTAGAGTGGAAGGGGAGAGAGAGAAATATAAATTAAGCAAATCATGGCTTGGAACATGCTTGGGAATCATTTCTGATGTTGAGAAGGTGTTCAGAAAGGGAAAGAAATGGCTGGTCCGATAGGGCAATCCACCTTCACATTTTTTGATGAGTGGGAGAGTTACAGTGTCACTTTTATTAAAGAATATTTCAGGGTTTTTTGCTTCCTGACCTGTCTTTATCTCCAGGTCACTGGTGACTAGACTATATCCTTCTTGCCTCCTTTTAATCCGAGTCAGTTCTTTCATAAGGAAGTGTAATCATCCCTCTCACCTATCTTTTCCTAATATACTACTCAAGGGTGTCAAAGACTTCTTTGCCTCTCCAAAATGCAAAATTTCTTTTGCCATTCCTACATGCAAACAGAGAAGGCACAATTTATATTTTTCATTTTTAAATAGATAGTAACTTTTATGCCAGACTTCCTTTTACAGAAACCATACACTCCAACCTGCAAGTGTATGACAATTCACATTGCTTCTCATTGATAAATGTCTTTTCTGTAATCAGTATATACAAAGGCCCTTGAGTATTTTTTTTTTGTTGTCATAGATATGCAAAAATATTTTTCAGCTGCCAGTTGCAGTCTGACTGCTGCATGCAAGTAGGAGAGAGCCAAGGAGCTATGCTAACATGGGGTAAGAGTGTGCACAAGACCTCATCAGTCTCCCCACAGGAAATCACCTAGAGTAAGTTTAGAAACAGGTCTTGATTATCTTTCTTGTCCTAGTCTTGGCTCTTCCATAACCACATGTGGGTGCTTATCAAAAGGAAAACTTTGTCCTCACACAGCAGAGGTGACTTTCTTTGCTGATTCAAGTAAAAAACAGCCTTGAGCTTTAGCAGTGTCAAATTAATATTGCTAATTTTCAGGCACAAAGATACACATGGTAAGAAGTTCTGGCCTAATTCACAGAGACTTCTGTCTGCTACTAAAGGTATCTCCATTAAACCAGTGAATCCCTAGCGTTAGCTAATTGCTGTGGAGCTATTTAACCTTTTGCAAAGAGAATCTTTGCCCATTTTCCAGGTGATATGCTCTGGAAAGCCTTCCATCTGAGCACTAAGGAAGCAGCTTCTGGTTTACGTTAGGAATAATAATGAAATAAAGTAAATGTAGGTCTTCCTAGCTTATCCTGCCCCCCATGCAGTTGCAGGCTGTGTTTCACTTCACTGCTGTCCTTCAGATTTTTCATCCAATTGCTGTGCTGGCAGGTGACTGAATTTAGCTGTTTTAGGCATAGTCATCTTCACAACCTAAACCTAGAGAAAGCTGCTTTTGAGTTAAGAATGCAGCCATACCTAAATAAAGCAGATCTCATCAGTGGAAGGTGATAAGGGGTCAAAGCACCCCAATTGTCAGTTGCCAGAAGTTTTATTGCCCTGGTACTGTGCAGGAGGAATCCCAAGCAGTTATTTATTCCCAAATTCCCCAACTGCTGCTGTTTTGAGCAGAAAGACCAGGCTAAACCTGCACTTTACTGGCAGGGAAAGCAATAGATATTTTCTTCCTTTCTAAAAACCAATGCAAAAGGCAGAAAACAGCTTCATGTATTGGTGATGGGAAATCTC
The DNA here is from genome assembly GCA_022605575.1 of Laterallus jamaicensis coturniculus. Taxonomy (NCBI): domain Eukaryota; kingdom Metazoa; phylum Chordata; class Aves; order Gruiformes; family Rallidae; genus Laterallus; species Laterallus jamaicensis. Next base: position 6,603,714 of record JAKCOX010000033.1, on the reverse strand, counting down.
CTGTTATTGTTGCTTTGGGCAAGCCTCAGAGTTAAGGAAATTAACAAAAACCCCTCTTGCTTTTCCTTGAGGGTAGTGTGGAGAGTATGGTGGTGCTGGTGTAGCAGCACAGGCAGATGTACTTGCTTAGCTGCCACGTGGGATCCCCACTGACCCAGCTGGACTGTCTAGCTTGGGAGCTGGTTCTTCTATAGTGTGCTTGGGCATTTCTGCCTGGCAGCCCATTGCATGGCACTGCAGAGCCTTCGTGCTTGCAGAATCTGAAGACCTAATAGCACCATGGTAGTTACCAGGGCAACTCCCTCAGTGGCTTGATGTCTCGTTGTCCTTTGAAATAGAAATCTAGCAGTCAGGGAAAGGGCTACACTGGTTTTCACTTTGAAACATCGATCCCTTCACCTGGAGCAGTCAGGGACTCAGCCTGAGTGTAAGTCCTGGGACATGTAGCTATTTTGGTATTGCTACAAAAGCAATTAAAAATGCAAAACTTCTCTGCAAACATCAGTAACACAACAGTGGTTTTAGTTTTTAGCTTTGGTGAATGTTGGTGAGGACCAGCCATGTTTCCCATTCCAGCACACTTACTGTTCTGCCCATCAAAAAGTCCCTTCTTGTTCCAGCTCTAGCAACTCTCTTGATCTCACTCGCTTGCAGTGAGACTGGAGATTCTCTCTCACTCTGCTCTCACTCTCCATCAGGTCACAGAGGGAAATTCCCCAGCATGTTTTGCAGAGCTGCCCCTTACCCCACCCAACTCCTCTAAGGGATATAGCCACCACTGTATGGTGATTGTACCAATTGCTCCAGGGCTGTTTGCTCCCACTTTTCTGTTGCGGTTGACGACACATGACAAACCTAATCGCACAAAACCAAACCCAGATTTTCTCAAGAGAAGTTCTGCTTGAAAACAGGCTCTCTCTGGCTACTCTGCTCCCAATTGGTGTGTCCCTGATCATTATGGCTATCATTTGTAGACTCTTACTCTTTCTCCTTTTTCATTTTTTTAAGAAGTGTATTTAGTTTCAGCTGGTGAAATAATTTTCCTACTTTTTTTGTGATTAAACATAAATTTGGCCTAGTTAAGCAGCAAACTGCATTATATTTCTTTACCATTCTGTGTAATTCTTGCTGGGCCATATCTCTATAAAAATATATGACCATCCCTGCTGGTCAGAGCTTTAGTTGTCCAGACAGGGTGTCCAGTAGCATGTTGCTATTATTCCTGGCCTTGATTTCCTGTGAAAAGGTCAGCATGGCCTAAGGTGCATGACAGCACTGATAATGATAGCTCTTGCCTATGTCAGATACCAGAGCAACGGATGTTCACAAGGCTGTGAGTAGGAATTTATTAACAAAAGACCTTCTTATGGGTCACATCCTGAGATATGCTGAGCATTAGTGTGTTAAATGAGAGAAGCAATGCTCAGAAGCCCTCTAACTCAGCCTCTTCTGCCTCAACTTTTTGTGCAGACTCCTTAGTGACCATTATTAGAGTCCATAAGCAACTATTTTTCTTTCCATATACCCCTCCTTTGTTCCTCCTTTGCTTGTAAGGTCTGAATGAAGCAGGGCCAGCAAAGGTTCCCAGATCTGCCACTTCACTGCCCATTTCATCTTCTCCCTGAACGTTATGAGCATCCCATTCTGTCTTAGCGTTCAGACAGCAAGACGAGATTGGGCTCTGAGGAACTGGCAGGGCTGGGGACCTTTGAAAGAAATCCCAGTGCCCCCTGCCAAGCAAAACAAAACAAGGTGCTCCCAACCTCCAGAACTAGCTGAAATCTGGGCTGGGCGTTCGTGCGGTTAGCTGTTTGCAAGTGGCCATTTTATGATAGGACTCAACTGGGCAGTAGATTAACCCTTTCCTCACCTGAATGGACAGTGTCAAATGTGTCTGTGCACATCTTGAAAAGTGTTCTGGGCTGGCATTAGGGGAATGAGAAGAAGGTCTGTCTTTGGGAGAGCTGGAAAGGGTTAAATATTGCACCAACAAAACTCATAGGCTGATTTTTACAGGTATTCTGTGTTGGACAGATGGTGTATTTATGTAACAACAATATGAACTAATTCAAAAGAAACCAAGTGTAAAGGTTGACTTTGAGCTTCAAGCTTCTTAGAGAAATTGGTAAAGGTCCTAAAAAAGTAAAATGACACTGGAGTATGACTTGCATTTTGAGGGAGATTTTTTGGGGGGCGTTAATTATCAATTTTTTTAATTGTAATTCACATCAGTTTATGGTTCTGGACTAGAAGATACTCTTAGATACCAGGGTTTCTACAAAAAGAAAATAGCTTACTGTGTCAACATGTGGATATATATGTACATTGGTATATATCTCTAGACATATGTGTATATATATGTGTGTATATATATATATATTTATGTAACAGATATTTATGTAGAATATACTGTACATATACACCCACTCCTGAACTTGTACAAACTGTATATAAGTATAAAATGGCCACATCTCTTTGCGTGTGTCTGTCCCCGGAAGGGTGGACTGATTGTTTTTGGATGTCTGCAGCTGTTACCTTGAAGGATGCAATTTCATCTTTCATTTATTTTTCCCCATCTAGACTGTATCAGGATAAACTGTAACGCCAGTAAGTTTTCCCTCAAGTTTCATTTTGTTCTCTTTCTATATATATTAAAATAACTTTATTTTTGTTGCTGTTTTAGAGACTGTTTTTAGTTTCTTTTGTTTCTTTTCTTTTTTCTTTTTTAAAAAAAAAAAAAGAATCTTCTGAAATTGAAGGGTTGGGTGGAATATGAAGCTGTTGTGTGGGGTGTGTGGGGGAGACCTTATGGTTATTGTATGTGAAAATTTTCTGTTAGCTTTCTCCAAGGAGGAGATGAACTGTTATTTCATAGCTTTGCAGAAGAGCACCTGAGAAACCTGATGAGCTGATATTCTATTTCACTGGTAACCTGTTGTTTTTTATGAAAGCTTTCAAAGAACCACATAAGAATAACAACAGGTACTGTATGCACTTCTCCACTACAAAAAAAAAACCAACCCAGGTATGCATATTTAAAAAACAAAACACAAAAAACCCACCTTAACCTCTTACTTTATTTTAGAATGGTGACAACCTAACCTGATATTTATTCAAAGTCATTTTTATTTGGGTATAGAAGAAGGGAAAATTAGATTTTTGAGTATATTATCAGAGTTACATGATAAACTTTTACATAGTATTTCCCACTCTTAAGTTTCTGTAAAAAAATATTCCAAGCTGAATCCTTGGGTCACTGAAGTTCCTTTTCAGTCTGTAAAAGTGGGGAAGAAGGCTTAGAAGAATCTCTGTGAAAAAGAATAGTGAAAGAACGTAGCTGATTCTAGACTGATCATCCAAAGAGGATCTCTTCTCTGCTGCTTCCTAGAGTTGGTCCAAGTTGATGTAAAGGCCTCAAAGTAAAAAGCCCTTTCCAAAGGACTGAGCTCTTCAGACCTCAAGTGTGCTTTGAGGCTTATCTTACTTGAACCCTGATTCCTAAATTGGCAGATCCTCTGTGTTCCACTTTATGGAGAAAGATTAATGGAAGGGTAAAGATCAGTTTGGAAATGCAATTAGGGATTAAAAGGTAAGGGTGGTCCATGTGTTTTCTAGAGGCTGTGGTCTTTTTGCTCACCAGTGAGTCCCATTCACACCAGCAGGATGGCAAAAACAAGTGTGTGGCAACCCCAAAAGCAAGTATAATGCTTTTAAGAAGCAGATTCTTGTTGCAAGGCATCTTAACAGCTTTGACATTCTTTTGAACTGAGTAGATTTGTACTGTTAAACAGCAGTTGTTTGGTTTTTTCCCCCTATGGACAGCATTTGCAAAATTTGAAAGGTTCTCTGTGGTTGCAATTAGAAAAAAACAGAACAACCCAACCAAACAACCAAACAAGAAAATCCACCACCAAAAACCCACCTCTAGGCAGGTTAATAGTTCACTTTTCCCTCCTGGTCACTGCCAGATGATTGAGATCTTACTTTATAGGGATGGAAAAGCCATTAGTTTCTTGATCTTTTGTAGTGGTTCATAGGACCCTGTAGCCAGAGACAAGCCAAAGCATCAGTTGAAGTGTGATAATTCTAGCTGTGAGCCCTGCTATGCTTGATCAGGAGTTCATGACATTGAGAAGGGCAGTTTTCTTCAGTCCTATTGCAGGGCTGTGTGGGATTAGTCCTGAATGATGCAAAGCCTGGCAGGTCTTCTTGAATTCCTTTTGCTCTTCAGAGTTTTAACACTGCATGTCAAGGCAGAGTGAGCAATAGGAAAAAGTGTCTTAAATCTCTACAAACATAGCCAGTTTTTACCCAGTAGTACTGAGGGCATTTGCTTGAAAATAGGATCTCTTACTTGCTGAATGTTCATGCTCTTGCTGCTTAGCCCCCTGTAACTCTCTCCACACATTTGCACTATAGTTCTTGGTCATGCATATCATCTGAATATCCATTTCAGTTCCCCTGGTACTGGACAACAATCTGATATCATCACCATCTTCATCTTTTGATGACAGGTGGCTGTTAAAGGCTTAGCTACAGAAGACTGGCTTCCAGCTTTAGCAGCAAGGAGCAACGGTTGGGTTTTCATGGAAATCAAAATCTAGAAGTAATTGAGAAACATTCAAAAAAGAAAAAAAGGGGAAGAGAAAATCCTATAGTTAGAGCAGTGGGAGGTCAGTCTGAATCCAGTGCTTTAGTTAATTTCCCCACAAGCATCAAAACATCTTGAATCATTTTGCTTCCGTGCATTTTTAATAGTTAAGCCTGTTGCATTTTTAAATGCAGCTTTCCTCTGAAGGTTTGAACACTTTTCCCAATTTATTCTTATGTTACTTTACTGAAAATGCTCCCAGTCCTTCCAACACATTGTTTTGTTGCTGCCTCTTGGAATGACTTGGGTCATCTGTCCTGCTTTCCAGAAGGGAACCTGCTGGGAACTGGTTGATGAAAGCCTCCATACTCTTGCATGAATAAAATACTGTTAGGCAGGAGCAGACCAAATACCACTGTAACCATTCTTGCAGGGACAGTGACATTTACTTGTGCAGAGGGAGTTATCCACATACAGATGGGTTTGCCAGGGTCTGTTGAAATGAGCAGAAGTGTTTTAAAGCAACTTGGTAAATGAGATTCCCAATCAGTTGAAGAGCTTCAGGTCAAGCAGTCACCATTACTAACTGAATCAGAGGGAAGTGGTGCATGTTTTAAAGGTAAACAGAGCTGGTCTTTGGGATCTTGTGAAATGTGTGCAGGTTAAAGAACCTACTACAGCAAGCACTGAAGCTCATGCTATTTGAGAGTGTAAGTTCCCAGGTAAGCATTTAAATTTTTATATACTTGCTTTCAATTTTCCTTGAAAGGATTTTGATTGTATATCTTTGGGTTGTTGTATATTGGATGCAAAATACTGTTTTACATCACTTCATTTCTTCTTACCAACTCTCCATTTCTATCACTGTCATATTTCACAGTTCTGAAATGGAAGACTGCCATCATTTCCTAGAATAGGAACTTTCTATCTTCTTTTTCTGTATTTATTTTAATACTCATCCTCTCCATTCACTCTTGAAGATCTTACCTGTTTCTGCACAGTGGCAGGGTTTGTATATAAAAGACTGAACAGTGCTGATGCTTACACAGATGTAACTGGTAGTAACTTTCCTTTCTTCTGTAAAATCAGCACAATCAAAAGCAGGATCCCAAAATACATTGTGTGAAGGTGCATTGATTGATTCCTCAACATAATGCAGACATAATGGATAGCACAGCTCTGCTGGGGGGATTTATGGGCAAAATAGGTATGGTGTAAATACCCTTACATTTTTGCATTTTGAGGTTTTAGATAGGATTTCCTGAAGAAGAGTAGTTCTTTGATCCATCTTCTGTAAACTGTTCCATGAAATCCATGGTTCATAAAGTAAAAGTTGTTGTGTTAGTTTTATAGTTTGTGTCATAATATCTGATGCTCTGATTTGTCTTCATTTTTTCAAACCCCTCTAGTCCTTAATTTCCTTATTCCCTTTTCAGTGACCAGAATTCATATCAGTCTAGATGGCAGATAGTTTTCAGCATTCTACACAGTATTAAATGTGGAGGGACAGGACTGAGTGCTACAGATTTACTACCTTTCGGAGGTTGCCTTCGCTTTGTGTTCTTTTGTAGGATACTGCTTGTATTACCTTTCTTGGCCTAGTTCCCTCTCTTTCTCCCAAACATTTTATGTGGTGTATCAGTAGTCATAGAATCATAGAATCATAGGGGTTGGAAGGGACTTTAAGAGCTCATTGAGTCCAGTCCCCCTACCAAAGCAGCTCCCCAGCTCATACTGCACTTGAATGTCTCCAGAGATGGAGACTCCACACTCCCCTGGGCAGCCAATTCCAGTGCTCTACACAGTTTGACACTACCTGTATGGGAGGTTTGATCTACCCAAAGTAGCTGCCCTTGGGACAGTGCATATTTCTGTCCCATTGCTTTTTGTTTCATTATGAGGCCTTTTCTTCTCACTAAAGCATGCCAGACAAGCTGTGACTTGTGAAGCACAGCAAATCCTGTTCCTCTTCTCCTATGAGTTGCTAAAAGCACAAAGTGAAGAGGATGAAAAATTACAGGCCGATCACTATTAGTGTGCTCTTGCAGCTCGCAAGGCCAATGGGATCCTGGGCTCCATCAGCAGAGGGGTGGCAGCAGGGACAGGGAGGGGATTGTCCCTCTCTGCTCTGCCCTCCTGAGGCCCCAGCTGGAGTCCTGTGTCCAGAGCTGGGGCCCCAATACAAGAGAGATGTGGAACTGTTGGAGAGGGGTCAGAGGAGCCACAAAGATGCTCAGAGGGCTGGAGCAGCTGCCCTACAAAGAGAGGCTGAGGGAGCTGGGCTGGTTCAGCCTGGAGAAGAGAAGGCTGCAGGGGGACCTCATTGCAGCCTGCCAGTCCCTGAAGGGAGCAGAGAAACAGGAGGGGATTCAACTTTTTAAAAGGGCAGACAATGGCAGGACAAGGGGGATGGATTAAAGCTAAAGGAGGGAAGGTTTAGATTGGATATTAGGGGGAAGTTTTTTACAGAGAGAGTGGTGAGGGGCTGGAACAGGCTGCCCAGAGAGGGGGTGGATGTCCCGTCCCTGGGGGTGTTCAAGGCCAGGTTGGCTGGGGCCCTGGGCAACCTTGTGTAGCTCCAGGCCTGAGGTTGGTGTCCCTGCGTGTGGCAGGGGGGTTGGAGCTCTATGATCCTTGGGGTCCCTTCCAACCCTTGCCATTCTGAGTCTATCATCCTGTGTCCCTATGAGGTCCCACAGTTAGCATGTTGTTTCAGATCCAATTCATTTTGGACTGTTCTTTGACAATAGAAGACAGCTAGAATATGAGATTACTTCTCCCTTCTCAGTTGCCATTCTTACTGTGTTCAGAGGCTTGATTTAAAGCAATGTTAGTGTTTCATTTTAGTAAATGCTGCTGCACCAACATAAAACATGAACCATGTGTAACTCTGGGAGAGGTTTAAAGTTTCTTTTTTCCATATCATCATAAATAAATAGGAAGCTGTGCTAACGCTAATCTAATCAAAATGTTGTAAAACCAAGTGCACTCATCTGCTTCCTAGTGATGTTGCTGTCATTTTAATAAAAGCTTAATAGTACTCTAACATGAAAACATTATTTGGAAAGTGAAGAGGTGTGATTAAACATACACATCATATTTGTGACTAGTAGCTCCTAACTCTATTTAAACATAATGAGGAAGAAATGAATGCTTATGCAACCTGAAAAGTGATGAGTCATTAGGATGTTGTAGTGTGGTGGTGAAAGCAAAGCTGGGGTCTGGAGTGTCTGTACAGCCCAGCTGAGAACTGTCTCACCTTTGTGCAGTCTCAGACTCTGGGTGTTGGTCAGGCCTTGTGCTGCTGCTGCTGCACTGCAGTGCAGGAGAAGGGAAAGGAGCAAGCCTGTCCTTGGAAGACTTTTTTCCTGTCAGTTAATAAACCAGCAGTCCTCCCAGGCACTTTGTCAGCTGATAAACTTAGAATTCTGTTAGAGAACTGGATCCAGTAGCCTGGGAGAGGTGAAGCTAGTTCCACATCTGTTTCCAGGTTCAACCAGTAGCAAGGCTGAAGATGCACTCATGGCAGGTGCTTTGCTGGTGATCACACACTCACAGACCCACACTCATTCCAGTCCTTGGCTGCATGAACGTTTGGGCCCTCTGACCCATGGTCCCACTCCAGTTGCTGCACTCACACCCCGTACACAGAACAGAGAGCCCTCAGCTAGGAAAGAGTGAAAAAGGAACTCAATTAGAAGACAGGACAGACTGCACTGATCAGGCTCAGGGCACAGCCAGACAAACATACTGACCAGCCCTTTTTATTCCCTTACCCCTCTATGTTCCCAACCCTGTTCCTCCCAAAATTGCCTAGACACCTCCCTTTTCCTGCCTTTGGCTTCCCCTCTGAACATCTCATGATAAGTTTGTCTGATCCCCAGCTGCTTTTTCCCTGCATCACACAGGCAGCAAACCCCTGAGTCAAAAAGGTGATCTCAAGAGTTGCACCAAATGACTTATGGTGGGTGATGAGTTTCACACTTGGACACTGGAGCTGATGGCTCTGCTGGGGTAGCCCTGTGAGAGTCCTGGACAAAGTGTTAATTCCTCAGGAGTCCTTAATTTGTGTTCCCCCAGTTCTCCTAGGGGCTTGTATTGATGGGTCTCTGTCTGATAAACCCCTTTGATGGGTCTGGAGGTAACCCAAGAAGATGTTCTTCAGATGCCCTGCCCTACTGCTGTCTCTCTGAGCTCCTTTGTGGGTGTACAAATAAGCTTTTCATGTAACTGCACAAATTCCTCTTCCCTGTCACTGCTGCAGAAAAGAGGGGTTTTGTCTCAGAGTTGCTTGATTCAAGTCCACTCCAAGTCCCCAGTGGGGAAAAAAAAATCCCTCTTAACTTAAGCTCTCAACTCAGAGGTTGCTTGGTACCCCTACAAAGTGAAGTAGTGCTCCTGAGCTTGTTTTTAGAAAGTAGTGACAAAGTCCATGCAGTTACCTGTTGCAATGGAAAGGACAAGACCCTTTGGACTATCCACTCATCTAGGCAAGAGGCAAGAAGCTGCTCTATGTCACAGCTGTCTGGATAATATATATCTTCTGTAGATTAGATTCTGTAAGTGGTTGTCAGAACATCCACTTTGTTCTTTTATTCAAAGGAAATTGGCACAAAACTTGAACCTCATTCTTTAGGATCTAGGTGGAAGCAAATATTTTATGTGTGATTAATTTTGCCTGAGAAAAACCCAGAAAGTATCTCTAATGAGACTTAATTAAAAAGAGGAGCAAATACTAATCAGCATGTGCACTGCTTGCTATGTTGGGTGCTACCTTATCAGTAAATTTAAGGCCAAATCAGAGAGCCTTAAGGATACTGGGTAAGGAGTGACAGGTGAAGAGGCTCTGGTGATTTGTGGTGTTGGGTGCAGAGCACTGGGTATAACGAGCAAAACCTTTTCACAGTGTCTTTAACCCTCCTCATCCAGACAGTTCTATGAAGATAGAGGTTTAGTTGAGGCATAATTCATTTCTCCAATCCTAAACTGCAGTTTGTTGTATCCCAGAATACTTCAGGGGCTGTAAATCTGGGTTACTAGACTTCAGCTACCCTAGCTCTTAGCTAGTTAGCAGCAGTTACCCATCACCTTCCAGCTAGAACTGTTGCACCCTTTGAAAGTCTGTAGTCTGACTCTTCAGTTCTAGTGCTCAGGAATAGACTTCACCTTGGAGAGATGGTGCTGTTGAGAGCAGAGCTGGGCAAAAGGCATTCTGCATTCATTTTAACTTGAATTGCTGTGGCAGGACCTAACAGGAAAGAAACTCACCTTGGAAGTTCAACAATCATCTTTCAGGAATTAGTGACCCACTTTTGGGAAATAGCTATATGCCAGTTTACTGGTCATCCTTCCCAGACCAACAGCTTTTTCTTTACCTCTTCTCACTTCTCAAAAGGTTGTCTTTGTGCTATATCTTTTTACAGAGAGAATTTTCAACCCCTCCCATGGGATTATAGGTAAAAATGTTGTGAAGGAGGCAATCAAAACAGCAATATCAATCACTAAGCTAGAAAACCATTACTCAGTGTTAGAAATTCCAATTAAATATTTGGATTCTGGGAGCTATAACAAAGAATATGGAATATAAAAGTTTGGGGTTAATTTTTCCTTTCCCCCCACCTTCCCCCAGAGTAGAAAGATGCTGTGGGTGAACCTTAGAGTAATTTAGGAAGAAGCTTGTGGGTAGGATAGCTTTTGAAGTCATGTGATGCTGGGTTTTGTTTTAATGATACATTGAATGAACGAGTTGCTGATCAGCAATGTTTTTTTTCTTATCCACCAGTTATTATAATACCAGCTTCCTTTCTTATGTCTGGAGAAAACAGGGTATCCTGCTTCCATTCCTGTTGCAGTGTTTGCAGGATCTCAGCCAGGATGCCCAGACTGGGGGGGATGGGGGGTGGTGTGGTGATGGAGAGGGGAGGCTTTGATAGGAAAACTTGTACAATTCTCAGTGTGTTATTTCATCCACTTTCTTTGTATATATTGAATTGTGTTCCTTTCAGACCAGCTGTCATCACTTCCATTCTCCTCAGTGTTTTGGTTTAACCCCGGTAGGAGGCTGAGCACCACACAGCTGCTCACTCACTCTCCTCCAGCCTGTGTGTTCTCAACACCTCTTTGCTCACAAATCCAAAATACAGCACTGTGTGGGCTGCTATGAAGAAAATTAGCTCCTTCCCAGCCAGACCCAGTGCACTCAGAAAGTAACAACAGCCTTCCAAGTTTGTGGGCATCGTGCTACAATACTTGAAAAGGCAACAGTTTTGCTGCCTTCCAGTGGAATAGAGGGCCAAAGGTAAACTGGCACAGTGTAGCCTATGGTGTCCAGGCATTGAGCATTTGGTCATTTCTTTTTCCATTTCATTGTTTTATTCTTTTTCTACACAAGACACTGAGTTTGAGGAAATTTGCTGTCTGGGTGGTAATGCAGGGAGCTGTGTAATGTGTTATTTCCAGGACTAAGACATGTTGGTGTGTTGACTGTCTTAAAACCTCAAGCACTGCATTAGGATTGACTTAATGCATACAGTTTCTATGAATGGTGAAAGAATCACAGAATCACAGAGTTTGTAGGGGTTGGAAGGGACCTGGAGAGCTCCTGGGGTCCAACCCCCCTGCCAAAACAGCTCCCCAGCTCATACTGCACAGGTCGGTGTCCAGACGGTGCTGGAATCTCTCCAGAGAAGGAGACTCCACACCCTCTGGGCAGCCTGTCCCATACTTGGGATGCCCTCCAGGATCCCATTGGCTCTCTTAGCCCCCAGGGCACACTGCTGGCTCATGGCCAACCTGTCATCCACCAGGATCCCCAGGTCCTTCTCCACAGAGCTCTTCTCCAGCAGGTCACCCCCAGCCTGAAAGGCTTCATAATGGCAGAGAAAAGGTGCCTTTCCACAGGAGGGAGCTTTTTGCCATGCTTAACGGTCCTCACACCACCCACCTCTTTCAGCCATCACTGCTACTGTCCTTCTGTCATCATGACCCATCACATCACCTGTATTTCACACTGCAAGGCTGGTTTGTCTGGCAAAAGGCACTGCTGCTGGGAAATAACTGCAATTGTGCACACAGGTGCCTGAGGAGTCAGGTGCAAGTTTACCTTAAAAATGTCCTTTCTGTGTTTCTGTGCTTAACATTGGCCTCTCTGAAATGAGCTAGGGCAAGGGGATCTGTGGGCTTGTGGTGTGCCTCTGGAAGAAGCACCTTAATAGTATTTACTGTTTGTGTGTGTACAGAATGAGTCAGAGAGAACAAGAACCTTTCATCTCCCAGAGGGAGTCTCACTTGGCAGAGCTGGTGAACACTGGTGTACGATGCCTACGGCAAGCTTGCATCGCTGCTGCTTCTCTGGAACCTTGTCCTTAGCAAACCTTTCAGCAGTGATGGCTTCTTTTCTAATTACTTATCTTCTACCCCTCTCAGGAAACGCTGATTCTTGAGGTTTCAGGGCCAAGGAAACAGCTGTTGACACCTCACTTTTCTTGTGTGAAGGGAATGCAATACATGGGAAGACTTCATCCTGCAAGGAGCCTGGCCAGCATGTCACCAATGAGTTTAATCAGCAGTGAAGATTTTTTTATATCATCATAAACCACTTTCTAGCTAGTGGAAAATGCAATATACTGAAGATTTTCACTCTGAATGTGAAAAGTTAGAAAGCCTGTGAGAAGCTCTCATGTCATTTTCTCAGTTAAATCTCTTTGATTCACGTCACTTCAGTGGTTGTGATATTAAACAGTTATGTCTGCAGACTTGGATATGGAAAAATAGCTTTTTCCTCTGGATGGATTTCATAGTATCCAGGTCTGATCATGAACTGGAGGTCAAATCATCCCAGGCTATCTTATTCTTCTTTGCTCATGAATTTGAAGTAGAGAATCACCAGCAAGCCTGAAACAAAACAGGGAATTATTATACTAATTAACTGTTAATGCAAGAGTAGGATCAGGTAAGGGTTTAATTATGTATTAAACTGTCAGCATGCTGACACCATTTGAATTAGTGTATTTTCTGTTCCTAAGGGGAACTGAAATGATTCAGCCCACTCTTTTGAACTGGTAGGGAAAAGAAGCAATGTAGCCGGTGTTGCTTTTGACCCACATCAGCATCTTTTAGCTTGTCAGCTGTTGCCACCTTCACCAAGCTGTCGGTGTCTTTGGAACTGCCTAGTGAAAAAATGTTCTCACAGCATCCAGGCATTTAAACAAAGTTGTGGTCTTCCATCAAGCATGGTGCTCCTCTTCAATTCATGGAGGTTAGCTCTTAGCTGCTGGAGGTGGAAGACTATTTGCCACATCGTTCTGTGGCATGCAAACCTACAAACCTTTTACAGCTGAATTTTAACTGTCATACACTTGATGTTTCATTGTCCCAACACTCAAGTCCTTTTGCATGTGAGGGGTCCTAGATTTGAATGGATTCCCTCCAAGACCAAGATGTGAGCATCTTGTAGGGTTTGTATCAGCACAGGGACTAATTTGAAGAAAGTGATTATGCACATTCACTGCAATAGAAAAAATAAAAAGCCAGGCACAAATGCTGCTGGATTTCATAATTCACACAGCAGTGTGCCCTGGGGGCTGAGAGAGCCAATGGGATCCTGGGGGGCATCAGGAGGAGTGTGGCCAGCAGGTCCAAGGAGGTGATCCTCCCCTTCTACTCTGCCCTGGTCAGGCCCCACCTGGAGTATTGCGTCCAGTGCTGGGCTCCCTGGGGTAAAAAGGACAGGGATCTCCTGGAGAGAGTCCAGAGAAGGGCTACGAAGATGATAAAGGGCCTGGAGCATCTCCCCTGTGAGGAAAGGCTGAGAGAGCTGGGGCTGTTCAGCCTGGAGAAAAGAAGACTGAGGGGGGACCTAATCAATGCCTATAAATATCTGAAGGATGGGGTGCAGGGGGAATTGGCCAGCCCCTTTTCAGTGGTCTGTGGAGACAGGACAAGGGGCAATGGCTGCAAGTTGGAGCCCAGGAAGTTCCACACCAACATGGGGAAGAACTTTTCCCCAGTGAGGGTGCCAGAGCCCTGGGACAGGCTGCCTAGGGGGTGTGGAGTCTCCTTCTCTGGAGAGATTCCAGCCCCGTCTGGACGCCGACCTGTGCAGTATGAGCTGGGGAGCTGCTTTGGCAGGGGGGTTGGACCCCAGGAGCTCTCCAGGGCCCTTCCAACCCCTACAACTCTGTGATTCTGTGATTTTTGAAGGCAGAAATAATATAAAAAGGTTTTAGTTGCAAAGAGGCCCCTTAAAAGAGCTATGGAAGTGGGAGAGGTTTGGTTTTGGTGGTTTTTTTCCTTTTAGGCTCATCAAGTGAGTTGGCTCAGTAGAATATTGAATGACTAAGGGGTGTTAAAAATTAAATATATTCAGTTCTACTGTGGAAGGTGGCATCAAATATCATGTAACAACTCTGATTCAACATTAATAAAAGACAGGAAGGGTAAAAGCATATTTGTAGGTGACCACTGAGATTTTTGGAGGTTGGTACAGGGTTGGCCAAATCATATACTGGTAGTTACCATTATAGTGTAATAGGAATTGCATACACCTCAATTACATTGTTATTCTGACACAGCCACGCTCTGTCTCATGAAAATGCTGATGTTCATAGCCCTAGAACTGCCAAAATACTTATGCCAATGCCTTTTTGTGATGGGCAGAAAATTAGCCTCATTTAGTTCCATGCTTTGTTATACTGGAAAGAATGAAAGTTTGTTGCTTCCAATTTATTATGTTATGATATTTTGCTGCTTAGGATCATTTTAGATTAAGGGAAACTTCCTTCCTAAATTATTCTTGCCATTGAAAGCAGTGCCAGTAAAATGGACCAGTTCTCATTACAAGCAGAGTTTAGAATATTTCTCTCACTGGTCACACTTTGATTTATTTCAGGCATCTTAAAATGCAACAGAGCAGATGGAGCAGCATGAAAATGATCGTAGAATCATAGAATCATAGAATTGTAGGGGTTGGAAGGGACCTGGAGAGCTCCTGGGGTCCAACCCCCCTGCCAAAGCAGCTCCCCAGCTCATACTGCACAGGTCGGCGTCCAGACGGGGCTGGAATCTCTCCAGAGAAGGAGACTCCACACCCCCTGGGCAGCCTGTCCCAGGGCTCTGGCACCCTCACTGGGGAAAAGTTCTTCCCCATGTTGCTGTGGAACTTCCTGTGCTCCAGCTTGCAGCCATTGCTCCGTGTCCTGTCCCCACAGACACTGAAAAGGGGCTGGCTGATTCCTCCTGCATCCCCTGCTTCAGATAATCACAGACATTAATTAGGTCCCCCCTCAGTCTTCTCTTCTCAAGGCTGAAGAGTCCGAACTTACTCAGCCTATCCTCGTAGGGGAGATGCTCCAGGCCCCTAAACTTCTTTGTATGAAAATGCAGGACTTGTTGGTTTGAATAGTTCTCATGGAGCTTCTTTTCCCCAGTAAACAGCAAATGCTGCCTTTACTTGAAGATTTTTTCCACAAGTGTGGTTGATTCCGAGTTTCCAGCTTGGCAGACTGACTCAGTGGGATTTGTTGCATCTTCTCACTGGCTGGGTGACTCCCCAGCAGCACAAGGTATTTTGCAGGGAATGCTGTATCCAGCAGGGCTTCCTGGGGAGAATCATTCATGGGCCCGACTCTCTGTGTGTGCTGAGGCTGTGGGTGTCAGTACCCAGTTGGAGCCAACTTTGCCCGCCTCTGGTGGTACTCCAGGTGCCTGTTACAGAGGGGCTGAGCACCATCTCGTGGTACAGCGGGAGATTTTCGTGTTCCTTCTGGGTTCGTGCTCTGAGCAGCCTGAGTACATCGCGATGATGTGATCCATTTGTGTTTGTTGTGTCGTCGTTTTACCACCTATGAAGGGTTGGAGGGTTGGAGGTTGGGTTCAGGGTGCTTTGTGGAAAGTAATAGAGAGGAAAATTGCGTTTATTGGCAGAACTGTGTGAAAAAGGACTCGAATGCAAAGAGGTTTTTGACAGCAGTGCAGGGCTACCATATCAGCTCTGGTCAATAGGAAGCAAGTAAGTTTGGCAGGCTGTGGACTGTACCATAGGCCAGTGCTAATCAGCACAGTGACCAACTGCATTCTCTGCTACCTTGAAGTTGTTCCTTTTCATGTCAGATGAAAAGATTCTGTGGCACTAAAGGTCTGTGGCTTAAATGCTGTGAAGAAGCCAAGAATGCAGACAGGAGATTCCTCAGTCTCTGCCAGGCTGCAGCAGTCACCACTGCTCTGCATCCCTGACAGCTGTGGTGAATCAGACCATCCTAACTTCACTCTTCCTTTCTGGGGCTGAAATCCACGTAATGCACAGTATTCAAAACATTTGCTTCTGCCACCTCCATCTGGCCCCAAAAGTATGATGCTGGCAACCCAGAGATATGCCTAAGATCAGGCTTGAAGGAATAAGATAAATATGCTTGCATAAGCATATCTGAAACATACTTGTGGCATCCTGGATCAGAAACAGTGTGGCCAGCAGTTCCAGGGAAGTGATTGTGCCCCCGTACTTGGCATTGGTGAGGCCACAACTCGAGTCCTGTGTCCAGTTTTGGGCCCCTCACTACAAGAAAGACATCGACAGGTCCTAGAGTGTGTTCAGAGAAGGGCAACCAGGCTGGGGAAGGGGTTGGAGAGCAAATCTTATGAGGAGGGACTGTAAAGGACTGTGGCAACCATATGTCAATACGGAGGCTGTGAAAACTGAGGGCAGCACTTGGAAGGCATGATGTTACTTTAAAGCCAAACTCTCAAATGAAGCAGCTGGAAACTGAGAAATTCTGAGTAATTAAGCAAATAGAGATGCAGTCTGTTTTAAGCTAATATTAGAATTGCATCTGATGTTCATTTTATAAACCCCAAAATGACTTCAGATCTCGAAAAGATCTTTTGTTTGCTTTACCATGGATACAGTGTGAGATTTTTTCTGAGCTGAGTGAAGGTAAACCTGAGCAGTCAGTGTGTTTCACAGCCACGCAAAGGGTGACTTTGCCAAGAGAGGTGTTTGAAAACTGGACAGAGGAACGTGGGCTCTGAGACTTCTTTAGGGAGCCTAAGGGATGGAGAATGTTTCCTAACAAATTGCAAAGTGTGAGTGCAGAGGGTGTGCTGTGGGAAGGCATTCTTCTGATTGGGAGCCAGCCACCTCCCTTGCTGTGGGAAAGAGAGAGGTGTAAGATGC
The DNA here is from genome assembly GCA_022605575.1 of Laterallus jamaicensis coturniculus. Taxonomy (NCBI): domain Eukaryota; kingdom Metazoa; phylum Chordata; class Aves; order Gruiformes; family Rallidae; genus Laterallus; species Laterallus jamaicensis. The sequence goes on along the minus strand of JAKCOX010000033.1, from coordinate 6,586,954 downwards.
TTCCCTGTTTCAGGTAATCTTTGGTTGCATTGTAAGGAAATATTTCTTCCTTATTTTTGAGAGAGGTATTTTTCTGCTTTACCCTTACAGACAACTCCTTTTGTCCAGTTGACTCAAATGGAGTTAAAATACAAATCTATTCCTCTTTCCTACTCCTCTTTTTATAGTTTTCAAATGTTGTCAGTTATTTCTGTGTTATAAGGGGAAAAGAGCACAGCTTTCTGTTTCCTTGATTGCTGAAATTATGGGTTTCAGCAGTCCATTAGGAAGTTATTAAGATGTTCTTTCTCCATTAGCTCTAATTTGGAGAGGGTACTGAGCCTAGTCAGTCCCTGTTGACTTTCACAGGATTTTAGATGTTCAGCATTTGTGAAGAATCAAGTTTCAAGGGCCTTGTCCTCAAGAGATCCCCCACCAAATACTAAGAGGAAATTTTCAGAACTGAAAATATGACAAGTGGTAGGTACTGTATCCTTTTTTCCTCTTGTGAAGCAAATGCAAGTTCTTGAGACAGGTATATCTTCATGTAGACAGGTGAGCAGGGTTATTGCCAGTCTTGGTAATCACTTCTGAGCCATGCAGTGTACCTAACAGACCAGGTTTTCCCATGGGATTTAATCACTATGACCTGAAGGATTTATTAGTTTGAGAAGACTGAAGCTCACAGTTAATTTTCTTTGAATGCAAGAAAGTGTGTTTTAACTTGTCACAAATTTACCTTTGGGGATCTGCATCGTGTTTAGGCTCAATGCCCAACATGACTCTGTTTTCATAGAAGAGTTCTGCCAGAAATGTAACAGAAACATCACTTTCCCAAGAGCTTTGGGAATACAGAAGAACTTGGAGATACTTATAGAACTATAGTTGTGATAAACTAAATGAGGGGTGTGTAGTAAAATGTTTTAACCAACTTCCCTTTGTTTTTTTGTGGGTGAATGGTAGCTTGGTCTGCCACTGTGCAGGGTAATGCATTGCTTTGTTTTGGCATCTCTTTTTGGTCATGGCACTAAAAGGATATTTGAGCCTGTTCCATAGTGGGATGAGATTTGAGCTTAAACGTAAAAATCCTTTCTTAGGAGTTTTAAATCATATTTTTCTCTTTGGACTGTTCTTTTTATGCTGATGATTTAATTCTTACAAGACTGGAATAGTTGTGTCATTACTGTCCCGATGGAATTGCTGAAGGACAGAGTGTGAAGTCATCTGATGCAGAAGCAGTGACATGATGGGGTTTCAAGCCCTGCCTTAACACAGCACCATTATCTGAGCACTTCTGACAGGGAGAAAAAGCTTTATTGCAGCTGCTCAGCTCTGGTGCCACTCTACAATGTTTAGCAGAGAGGCAAGTATGAACAAAGAGAAAGATTGTGTTCTTACTCACTGTGTTACCATACTGCACCAATAGTGTATGGAGGGATGCAGCTTCCAGTTGTGTAAAAAGGGTCTATGTGTGAATTTATTGCTAACAGGCTTTTGGGAAATTTTAAGGCTGCATACCAATTGAAAGGAAATTGCTTAGCTATTTTCAGGCCACAAGTGTACTTGAAACTGGACTGCTAGGGATAAAACAGTATCCATGAGCTGTGAACACTATTAATTGTCTCAGTACTGAAAAAAACCCCCCTCACATTCTGCCTCAGGTGACAATAGTTCCAGACCTTTTGATTCCAGGCAGCAGTAGGTCTTCTGAAGCTGCAGTAGGTCCAGTGTAAAACTGCATAGATTTTGCAAGGACAGAGGAGAAGAAATTCTAGGAAGCAGATTCTCAAGGACATTGAAATCACATCTCAAGATCAGCTTTTTCTGAAGAAAAGGATCTGAAGTACTAACAGACTCACTATCATACAGTTTCCTCAGCTACAAAGACAGAGCTGAAACAAAACTCTGTCCTGCTCCCTAAGCATCAAAGACTGTAGGCAAGTTTGAGTCCGTTCTTACTGAATGAAGAAAATATCACAGTGGGAAATCAGGTGGTGATTACAGTGTTGGACGTGGGTCTGCTTGCAGTTTAAGAGGGTAGTGTGAGGGCAGGGGCCATAGGGAACCAGTGTGTTGTGGCAGGACGGCTCAGTGGGAACTGGTACTCTATAGAGACAGCTGTTTCCAAATCTCTGTAGTCACTACTCCACTGTCCCAGTTCTGTTCCTGTTTGGTTGACCCACGCTTGAAATGTTTATTTTCAAGCCCTAAGCTTTCTGTGTGTAGTTTCTAGGGTGTCTATAGCAGCTAGAGACAGAGCCTGGCATCCCAGACAGTGCTCCCTAGTCCTGCCTCACCTCGACTTCTACTGTGACCAGCTCTTGTACGTTCACAGGCAAGAGAGACCAGAAATATTTGTATTTGAGAGAGGTGAGGTGGTTTGGGTAGGTGAACTGATTCATATCTGGAACCCAATTACTGCTTGATATCTATTCTAACACCAGAGAAATACTGATATGTTGACATAGCAGACAAGTAGTCTAGCTTGGCTTTGATGAAAACCCATCCTCTTGGTGCCCTCAGAGCAATGGCTGTTACTTCTGTTTTGATATGAAGCACCTCTTTTCTGCACAGAGAAAACCCCAATTTCAGTTCTTGCTGATAAGAACAGGATTGATGTACAAGTAACCATACATTTTTTCAGGACATCTCAGACACACAATCTGCTCTGAAGATTTTATTATCCAAATGAATACAAGGATAAAAGTCATAGAGGGAATATATGGGCATTCACATTTAGCCTAATGATTAGATTTAGTTGGCCTTTAGTTTGTTGAGACTAGTTTCTCTTTAGTCCGTGGAGAGGACTAAGCTCTTCTAGAGAATGGTTTTGAGCTGCAAGCTAAGTTAGCCTTCTCCAGTGGGCAATTCAGAGCCACCTGCACCTCCTGACTGATCATCAGGAGCATTGCTGTGATGTTTCTCATCAAGGCTTTGGATAGACTTCTCAAATCCACATACCACAACAGTCTCCAGATAATCATAATCTCTACGTAACCCTGCAGTAGCAAGACTTTGAGCAAGTTATTTATTTACCTGCATTTCAGCTTTCCAGTAATGTGTAGCTAATAATAGTCACCTGCTTGCCAGCAGGCTTTAGAATCTGAAGTCATGAATGTCTGTAATGGCTTTAATGCCATCAGTAGAAAGGTATTGTGCAAACTTTAGTGCATATGAAAAAATAATGAATTCCTGTTTATTACCCACAACGTTGCAGTAATAAAGTGCTGTAAGGTGAAATGTTTTCCAAAATATGAAAGGCCAGATTCTCCTGATGGTGCAATTTGGTGGAATCAGGGTGAGCAACTTTTTCCCATTGATGTGCAGCAATTAATTTCTTGAAAGAAATCCACATCCATGTCATATATGTACTTTTAGATGTAGTTATCTAGATACAGATCCCATCATTTCAATAAAAAAAGTGCCACACTTAGAAAGAGTTTAAAAAAAAAGATAGCTTAAACTGAAATAAAGAAAATGAGCTTAAATGAGCAGAGAGATATGGACATATTTACAAAAATAAATGTGCAATGTTCTATCCATAGGTGATCAAATCTTGCCATGATATTTGAAAGTGTGATTAGCAGTTTTCTCTCTCCTCTCCTTTGAATTGCCTGCATTGGCAGATAGTTCCCATAACAGTGCAGTGAAGGAGATAACTGTGTTTCTTATATGACTGCCTGTGTATTCAGAAACAGCCAGAAATGATGGACCTGCTCCTTAAATAAAAATGAAACAAAATGCCAAACACGACCACTAACTGGATTGCTGTAAGCATGGCTAGTGTGTTACAGGCTTGGGATTTATCCACTTCAGATTCAGACATCATTTCCATATAAATGACAGAGTAATTAGGATAGAATAATGAGGTTATCATTAGTAAGTTATATTGCTCTTGCACATGATTATGTACATCACTCTTCTGGATGGCTGAAATACCCGCAAACTGGGTTAAGGGTTAGCTGGTTCATGCTCTTCTCCATGTATGAGAATACAGGGTCAGAGGAGCCACGAAGATGCTCAGAGGGCTGGAGCAGCTGCCCTACAAAGAGAGGCTGAGGGAGCTGGGCTGGTTCAGCCTGGAGAAGAGAAGGCTGCGGGGGGACCTCATTGCAGCCTGCCAGTCCCTGAAGGGAGCAGAGAAACAGGAGGGGAATCAACTTTTTAAAAGGACAGATAATGGCAGGACAAGGGGGAATGGATTAAAGCTAAAGGAGGGAAGGTTTAGATTGGATCTTAGGGGGAAGTTTTTTTACAGAGAGAGTGGTGAGGGGCTGGAACAGGCTGCCCAGTGAGGGGGTGGATGCCCCATCCCTGGCAGTGTTCAAGGCCAGGTTGGATGGGGCCCTGGGCAACCTTGTGTAGCTGCAGGCCTGAGGTTGGTGTCCCTGCCTGTGGCAGGGGGGTTGGAGCTCTGTGATCCTTGGGGTCCCTTCCAGCCTATGCCATTCTATGATTCTATGATTCTTTGCTTCTCCTTACAACACGTCACCACTAGATCTCCTTACCATGTCACATATATGGCAAACTCTGATCCCTGAACTTGAATTCATCTTTTCAACACAGAGTTCAACCTGGCATATTGCTGATGCTGAAAATATTTCGTTTAAGCTGTTGAGAGGCTGTAAAAGCTGAGGTTTGCTTATTTGGGACATAATGCTGGTCCTGGTTTTGATAAAGGAAGTTTCAGAAAGTTTTTAAAGTAAGTTATCAAAACGTTTTTGATAGAAGGAAGTTTAAATGGTTGTAGGGTTTTTCTCATGTTGTTTGCTGTTCTGACCCAAGTTAAAGAAATGATATCAGAATAGCAAAAGGGATTTGAATTACTCTTGTGACAGTTCCAGTGGGCTTAGTTGCTGCAAGAAGATATACTAGAGCTAAAGTTTGCTCTTTCCCTAAAAAACAATTCTGTAAATAAAAACTCAGTGGTGATGCTGACCCTGGGCCATAGCAGAATGAGCTGCTTACCTTGTGGTCTGCTGAGTTTTACATCAGTGTGGTTTCCCTTGGGCCCAGTGTCATTTCAGCTGTGACTGAACACGTTCAGATGGCTTTCTTCACACTCAGTGAAAGAAGGTGGCTTTTTGCTCCTGTTGTTTTTTTCCCCTTGGCAAGTGGCAAGAGGTGAGCAAAACATCATAGACATTAAACATTGGTGAGGTTCTTGTCTTGGAATTTGAGATGACATTGAAGTGGATTCTTCCTACCTTTTTTTAAAATTAGGTAATTATGACATAGACATCTTCATGTTATGCATGAATGTTCAGGTGATTATCAATTCTATGGGTATGATCAGAATTTTACTGGTTTTAACTGTGGCTCACTTCTGGCAGTTCATTCTATATAGTGATACGTATATATATATGTATATATATATATATATATATAGAGAGAGTGCTTCTATAATGGGAACCTAATCCTGCATCTTTACTGGAGCAAAAAGGCAATATTCCATTTGAATTTGAATCAGGAGCACAAAGACAAGTAGTATCAGGAGAAGAATGGTAATGTGCATGCTGCATAAAAGACTGAAGAGTGTTCGTGGATGAGGTTTGAAAGGATGTGGTATCTCAGCCAGGTGAAAGAGGCATGGAGGAAATGCAGAAGTAAAATATCTTGTATCAGAAGAGACTAAATTAGATGTGAGGAGATGGAAAGAGATTGAAAAGAGGCTAGTTTTAAATAAGAAGTGAAGGTGAAAGATCTAAAAATAAAGAAATTGTAGTTTTGACAAGGTTGATTTTAAATGTCAAAAGGTAGAGAGCAATCACTTTTTCACTAGATCTTGAAAAGACTAAGGGGTAGTCAGAGGGGAGAGTGATCTGGTTGTGAGAATAGAGCAGTAATTTTTAATTATTTTTTTTTTAATTGAAAAATCTTTTCAAGTCAGAAAAGAGAGAGAATGGGGACAGGCACTTCTGAGCTGGGTATATAATAAGTAACATGTGGCAAAATTAGCTTCCAGATTCACTCAGCTCTGTCTCAACCTGTTTGCTTTGGAGCCCTCACATACCTTAAGAATAATTGTTCTCTGCCCCTCTGTAAATAACCCCAAACAATAGCAAAGCTCTGGCAGCTGCTGCTTTGATATGAACATACAAAGCCATGTCAGTAAGGCAGCAGCTTTGGAATATAAAAGAGGAAATCATACTCAAAACCACAGCATGTGTGCGTGCATGTAATTTTTGGTATAGATTGGAGCCATTTTTCTTTACCTCCTGACTCCTGGGAGAGAGATTCAGTCTTTAGAATTGCTCTGCTGCAATTGCTGAAGGCTTTTGTGCAGTGTGTGCGTGTACACTGAGTGCATCCATCAATTGGCGTATTGGCCTTAATGGTTCTGCATGTTTTTGTGTCTTTTCAAAATCTATCTATCTTGGGAGTCAGTCAGTCAGTTGGTCTTTTGGTCTGTCTAATCTTTTTATGATTTTATTGATTTGTTCGTGCCAAGGGTACAGAAAGAAGGAGCCATTTTAACTGCTCTGTAAATAGCTAGAGCAAGCCAACTGAGTGTGTATGCCATGCCTTTGCAAGGCAGGTCGAAGAATGTGTTTCTACTCCCACTGAAACCACCACCAAAACCCCCTTAGGTGGTATCTTCATGAGGCCTTGCATATCTCAGGACTCTCAGGAAGGGTGTTAGAGACGAGTTGATGAATGAAAGCTTTTTAACATGAAGTGAGCCACTTCAAGTTTACTGAATCATCAGGAACTCTCTTCACAATTGTTTGGGGGAAGAAGCTGTGTTCAAGTTGGAGTACAGGAAATTCCACACCAACATGGGGAAGAACTTTTCCCCAGTGAGGGTGCCAGAGCCCTGGGACAGGCTGCCCAGGGGGTGTGGAGTCTCCTTCTCTGGAGAGATTCCAGCCCCGTCTGGACGCCGACCTGTGCAGTATGAGCTGGGGAGCTGCTTTGGCAGGGGGGTTGGACCCCAGGAGCTCTCCAGGGCCCTTCCAACCCCTCTGATTCTATAATTCTGTTATTCTGTGATTCCTAGTGGCTGTCCTGTGTTTGTGTTTGAGTCTCTGTCACGCTGAGGTCAGCTTTGCATTCCCTTGTCTGCTCACCTTGACTCAGTGCTGCAAAATGTTTCACAGGGATGCCAGGCTGCTGGTCTCTTGAATTTAGAGTGTCATCGTAGCCTGATGTTTTGTTTCAGACACTGTTCTAAATGCTTTAATTTTTGGATGATTGCTTTCCCTGGAAAAGGCTCTGTGGGGTGGTGGGGAAGAATTTTAACTAGTACTTTGATTCTGCAGCAGTAATGGCTAAAAATTTTAAGCAGGAGCAAATATTTTTGGCCTAGATCAAAATAAACACCAGGTTTAATAATCTGTGCCTAGCATGGTCCACTGAACTTGGCTTTCTCACAGAAACGCTCCAACTTCATCAGCTTTTTCCTTAAGGAGAGGTGCAATTTAAGCTCTGTCAGGGAAGTTCAAGCTCTACTGCTGTTCAGAGCCTTGAGACAAAAGTTGGAGTACTGATGCAGGGAACTAAATACAGGCACCAGGAGATATGTCAAGTCACATGAAAAGACAAGTGGTATAGAGTTCTGGTGAGCCTCAGAGGAGGTGTGATTCCACTAGATAAATTATCCAGGATTGTTACTGTCCTGTATGCTCTGTCAGGTGCAGCATCCATCTAACACCAGCAGTGTTATGACCATTGCTATCCAGTGCCCCTTTCCCCAGTCTTTGTTTTCAGTCATTCAAAGGAGACTTCCCTTTTTAGAAGTAACAAGCAAGGGTGACAGAGCACTGGAATAGGCTGCCCAGGGAGGTGGTGGAGTCTCCTTCCGTTTGGATGCCTATCTATGCTATATGAGCTGGGGAGCTGCTTTGACAGGGGGGTTGGACCCCAGGAGCTCTCCAGGTCCCTTCCAACCCCTACAACTCTGTGATTCTGCTTGCTTCTTAATAGAAAGGACTGAAGATTCTGGCTCCCAGCTTTCTGAGCTATCATTTGATTTTCCTTTTCCTGCTAATGTTATTCCTTCACTGGCCATGTGGCTGGCATGCCCCCACAAGGGCCAGCACTCAGGCTGACAGCTGAACCTTGTGCGTTGAGAGGTACCAGTGTCTCCTTGCTCTACAGACAGTTCCATTTTTCAAGCAGTTTTATCCAGGACCAGTGAGGGCACCAACACTAACTGGTGGTTATGGTCCCTACTTTTTTGTTACAGAACTGATCTGGACAATTTTAATAGCATGCAGTGCAGGCTTTATGAGCAAAATTGTTTGCTCAATCCATATGCCCTTCTAAAGTTGAGTGTGTGACAGGAGGCTGTCCTTGGTGATTTTTCAGACAGGCTTAGATTTTCATAACTGGTATTTAGCTTTTGACATAGGGATACAAACATGTCAAGAAGAAAGAATGCAGAAGTATCCTCTGACTGAAAAGTTGTTCATCTCTTCAGTCTCCCCACAGAGAAAGGTTTAATTAAAAGGTTCATTAAAAGAATTAATTCCCTCCAAATAATGTGTGACTTTGATCCTACTCTCAACTTTGTAATTTTTGAGTCATCAGAGATTAATCCTACGAATTAGATTAATTTTGCTCCAAAAAGGGAGAACCAGTTGGAAAAATACAATTTTGCTGCTAATTGATTTTAATCTTGATATTTCTCTGAAGCCAAGGATTCTCAAATGCTGTATGAACAGAAAGTCTCTCAGTGTAGGTAGCACTAAGTGGGACCAATTGGCTACTGGCTGCAGAGCAAAAGCTCACAAGCATCCTCTTCCCACTTGACAAATCTAATGCTGCTTTCTTCACTCGTTATAGTAAGTTCACCTGGTGACAATTCCTGGCACTCTGTTGCTTGCTAAACACTAAACTGTGATGTCTGTTAGCATCTTTCCTTTTCTACAAGCACTGAAAAAATATCCCACAAGCTGAACTGCTGCTAGAAAATATTTATTCTCAGCAGGAATCTGGCTCTTTGTTATGTACTGACACTGAATATTTAAATTACAACCTTCTAATCTTTCATTTACAGCACCTAGAGGATGCTGAATAAATTAAAAATAAAATGCCACAATATTCCGCCTTGACAGGGGATCTGACAGGGAATCAGCATTATCAGAAATGTGGGTTTGGTTTTCCAGCATATGCAGCTCCCATCTTTGACAAGAGATGTACTGTGTTCAATACCCCTAAGGCCATGTATGTCAAAAGCTAAATACCAGTTCTGATAATCTAAGCCTGTCTGAAAAAGCACTGAGGACAGCCTCCTGTCTCACACTTGAGATTTGATTGTGGCTCTACTTTAGAAGGGCATATAGACAGAGTAGACAATTTGGGTCAGAAAGCTGGTACTTTAGTACTTCAGTGTTAGTCATGGACTATGAAGGGCCATGAAGGATGCGAATCACTGCGCTCTAATAGGGTTCTGTGAACAGGATTTCTAGAAAGAGGCCTAGCAAGGTTTGGTATTGAATGATTAACAGTGTTGCCCTGGTGGGAATGTGTGACTAATAGCAAGACTTAAATTCAAATGTTACACTTTGGAGATAGTCTTAAATGGTAGGTCAAAGCCTTTTTTTTTTAGTTTCATTTCAAAGTCACAGGAACAGTGGCAGTGTGGAACAGGGTATTACAGCAAGTGATGTGCCCTAGGATGTGCTGGGAGGAACAACCACATGTATCAGTACAGGCTGGGGGTGACCTGCTGGAGAAGAGCTCTGTGGAGAAGGACCTGGGGGTCCTGGTTGATGACAGGTTGGCCATGAGCCAGCAGTGTGCCCTGGGGGCTGAGAGAGACAATGGGATCCTGGGGGGCATCAGGAGGAGTGTGGCCAGCAGGTCGAAGGAGGTGATCCTCCCCCTCTACTCTGCCCTGCTCAGGCCCCACCTGGAGTGTTGTGTCCAGTTCTGGGCTCCCTGGGATAAAAAGGACAGGGATCTCCTGGAGAGAGTCCAGAGAAGGGCTATGAAGATGATGAAGGGCCTGGAACATCTCCCCTATGAGGAAAGGCTGAGAGAGCTGGGGCTGTTCAGCCTGGAGAAAAGAAGACTGAGGGGGGACCTAATCAATGTTTATAAATATCTTAAGTATGGGATGCAGGGGGAATTGGCCAGCCCCTTTTCAGTGTCTGTGGGGACAGGACAAGGGGCAATGGCTGCAAGTTGGAGCACAAGAAGTTCCACACCAACCTGGGGAAGAACTTTTCCCCAGTGAGGGTGCCAGAGCCCTGGGACAGGCTGCCCAGGGGGTGTGGAGTCTCCTTCTCTGGAGAGATTCCAGCCCCGTCTGGACGCCGACCTGTGCAGTATGAGCTGGGGAGCTGCTTTGGCAGGGGGGTTGGACCCCAGGAGCTCTCCAGGGCCCTTCCAACCCCTACAACTCTGTGATTCTGTGATTCTGTGAATGGGATGATCCACATCAGCCCAGACTGCTCATGAACAACAGATTTTTTTCCACCAAGTCATCCACCTTGAGCAAAACATGTACACATTGAATTTTCTGCAATTATCTAATTTCAAGAGTTCAGCTTTACTTCTTGTCCTGGTTTTGACTGGGATAAAGTTAATTTTCTTCCTAGCAGATGGTGTAGTGCTGTGTTTTTGATTTAGGATGAAAATTATGTCAGTACACACTAATATTTATTTGTTGCCAAGCAGCCAAGGACTGTTCAGCTTCTCATACAACCCTGCCAATGAGATGGTGGGGGGCACCCAAGAACCTGGGAGGGACACATCCAGGACAGGTGGCCCAAACTGTCCAAAGAGATTCTCCATCATGGTCACAGTATGTAATTGAGGTGTTGGCCAGGAGGTAGTGTGGCTCAGGAACTAGCTGAGCATTGGTTCTGGGTTGCAAGCAATAGTGTTCTCTTTTTGTTGAAGCCTTGAAAAGCCAGAATCAAAACTCAATAGCCTTGATGACTGTTAAGCAGGTATTTATTGCAGTGCTGGGCACACAGGGGATCACTCCTCCTAAAGTGTGTGCTGTTTAAAGCAAAATTTCTTGTATTTATACAGATAAACTGTACATATTCATTATGATTTCTAAGAAAAGGCAGGGTTATGCTAATTATTTCCAGGAAGTAATTTACGTTAACTCATCCCAGATAGAGCATGTTCAGTGACACTCAGGGGGTCTCCCAGTGGTCTTCAGGGATGAAGGCTGGGCATCTTCCTCTCTGTGAACTTTTTGCCTCTTCCTTCAGTGCATGTTCTTTATGGTTTGCTCCATAGTCTCAAAAACACATTCCTGCATAAACTAGTTAGGAACCCCTTTTAGCTGAAAACAAGATAGACTCTGTTTCTTAATTGGTTGTTGGTCCCATTATTTATTACTTCCCTGTCTTCACTTTCTGTGTCTTCAAGGCTGTTCCACTCTTATGGTTAAAATTTGTAGCTACTCTAGCAAAACAGCTCAAATGGCTACAGCCATACTCCACTAAAATCCCAAACATGCAAATATATTCTCCTTATATTAAAGCTATATTAATGAATTGTCTCCTAAGCTACATCTATATCAATCTACCCAGTATTATTATGCATCATTCAATCATGTTATTGTTATTAATTTTACTTTTCTGTCCTATTAAATTGTCTTTTATGTCAACCCACAAGTTTTACCATTTTCTTTCTGATTCCCCATCCCACTGGGGTGGGAGGAAGGGAAGTGAAAGGCTGTGTGGTTGCTTTAGCTGCCTGCTGGGTGAAACCATGATGCTGGTACCTATTTAAGCATTGTAATCTGCTTTGCATCAAATGTTTGGAGGCCAGAAGATGCCATTATGATCTCTCCTGACCTCCAGTATGACACAGGACTTAGTCATTTCTGCTTCTAATTGCCCTTTGAGCTATGAAATATCTGTTTTGAAACACATCATATCCAAATGCATCACTGACTTCAGCACATTTGTCTTAAAATGTTTATCTATGCTAAGGACTGACAAATCCTTTAAAATTATAAGGAACATTTATGATTACACATCCAGTATAAGTAGTAAAGCCATGAATTAAGCCCAACTTCCTTGAATCTTGTATCCATACTATTTTTTTCCCAGAAACAGGATGTACTGAATCCCATTTCCAGTGCTGAAAATGAAGCTTATCCCCTTTCCTTTCCATCTTGGATAGCATTCTTTGGATCCTGTGGTATTACTGAAATAGTAATGTCCTGAAATGTACTGCTGGGGGTTGATACCTCAGTGACTTTTCACAGACCACCCCAGGGCCCCTTTTTACTAGGGTCTGCAGAAAGCTGGACAAAGTCTTCAGCTCTGCTCAGCCTGCCCACGTGTCTCCTTAGCAGATGGAGGCTGTGGTGAGAGCTATAGTTCTCCCTGAGGTTCTGGATAAAACAAGGGGTCTTCTACAGGAACATTGGAGATGGTTCATGCCTAGAATGTTCACGAGTTATGAAGTGAGTTTCTTGAGCTTTGACTCATCAGTCTCCTCCAAGAAAGTGGGAAGTCAGTCCTGGAGTATCTCTTCCAAGGGAATGAGGACATGCCTTGATGTTGACGTGGGACAGATAACACCTGGTACTGTTTGTGTGGTGAGGCCATGCACAGAGTAGCCTTGTGCAACAGTGCTGGGGCACAGAACCTGCCTAGGCATTCCCCTCACCTAAAGGTGTGACCCTGGAACAGTAATGAGCTTGTCATCCTGATGCAGCCCACCTGTGACTGCCCAGCCCAAGGCCTTTCCCCTTATGTCATGGCACCCTCCTTTTGTCCTCAGCTGTTCAGGTGCTGGCTTTTCTTTCTTTGTAGGTGGCTGGCTACATGGTGCTTTGTAATAGCTTTTACCCATCTCTGCATCCTGATATTATGGCTTTTTCCCTTCCTGTTATGACTTATGCTGCAGTAATACCTTTATAGAATCATAGAATGGCCTGGGTTGGAAGGGACCCCAAGGATCAGAGAGCTCCAACCCCCCTGCCACAGGCAGGGACACCAACCTCAGGCCTGGAGCTACACAAGGTTGCCCAGGGCCCCATCCAACCTGGCCTTGAACACTGCCAGGGACGGGGCATCCACCCCCTCTCTGGGCAGCCTGTTCCAGCCCCTCACCACTCTCTCTGTAAAAAACTTCCCCCTAATATCCAATCTAAACCTTCCCTCCTTTAGCTTTAATCCATCCCCCTTGTCCTGCCATTGTCTGCCCTTTTAAAAAGTTGAATCCCCTCCTGTTTCTCTGCTCCCTTCAGGGACTGGCAGGCTGCAATGAGGTCCCCCCACAGCCTTCTCTTCTCCAGGCTGAACAAGCCCAGCTCCCTCAGCCTCTCTTTGTAGGGCAGCTGCTCCAGCCCTCTGAGCATCTTTGTGGCTCCTCTGACCCCTCTCCAACAGTTCCACATCGTTCTTGTATTGGGGGCTCAGCTCTGGACACAGGACTCCAGCTGGGGCCTCATGAGGGCAGAGCAGAGAGGGACAATCCCCTCCCTGTCCCTGCTGCCACCCCTCTTCTACCTTAATGCATTGCCAGTGCTTTTACAGACAGAGGCTTTCTCATCCTTGTCTGTTGGCTCATTGCACCACTGCTCCTGTAAGGTCAAGCAAACTCTACATTTAAAAGGTCTTTTTTGTCTTTAAATAACAGGTAGGTGGAGGCTACAGGTGCAGCTGCTCAGGTGTTAAAGTTTAGCTGGGGCGATTGAGGTGTTGGGGGTTTGCAGCTGAAGGGGGTTGTGCTAATAGTGGTGCTGCCTGCACCTGGGCCCCATGCTGCTTCCTGCTGCCTCCAGTGAAGTCTCCTCTCTCCCAGAGGCAGGAGTGGTTGGTGGACAGGCTGGTACAGACGCAGGTCAGTGGGCTTGGATGGGGTTGCTGGGCCCATGGGTTTGGCTGTGCTGTGTGGGTTATGTGGTGCTTGGGTGTGATTTTGCCTGTTGTGTACAGTCATCTTCATTTTTCTCTGGAGAATTTAAACTGTAGTGTAAATCAGACTGAGAAGAAGTTGTTGTTTTCTAGTTTAGACAGGATATAAGTTATCTCTTTACCTTTTTCACTTTAGAATGGAAACTATGCTGTCCTCTGTGTGCTTCCAGGAAGGCAAGGACAGGGTTAAGATAAGTATTTGGGAGGGAGGGAATTTCCAAGAGAAGTAGCAGAACAAGGAGTGGAAGTGTGACTGATCTTCCTTGTGGTACAACTTTAAGAAGTGATTGATAACTTCAGATGCTAGATAGATGAAGTCTGGTGTTTGTTTCTGTTGTCTAATGCTACTCTACTTTCATTCAGCTCCAGTGCTGTACTTCTGAAACTTATTTGTAGTTGCTTGTCTTGGATGTAACTGTATGTGGTCATCCAGTGGTCTCAACTGAATTAATAGGAATTTCCCAGTCAGTTCAAGGCTGAGTCCCTGCTGCTTTCATGTCTGAATGTCTCCTTGCCCTCTATTCTCCCATTTATGTGCATTTTACTTAGCAGAGAGGTTTTTCTCTGTGCTAGTGTGGGAAGGCAGCACAGCTAGGCTTGTGCTCAGACCTCTGTGTTCCTTCCATCTCATGATGCAGACTAGCAGCCTCTGTGTCATAGCATGCCTGAACCTTTCTGATTTACTTAAGGCACGTGGCTACAGAGTGCTTTGTATATTTGCTTTTGTATTGCAGCTGAAATGGCATATTTCAGAGGGTCATTTTAGAAGAGGCAGCCCTACCTGAGAGAGCGGAGTCTTAAACTGCCTTTTCCTCTTTCCTTTTCACGTGCTGTTCATTTCACTGGGCAAGGCAGTAGGCTGAGAGACTATGTGGCATGTCAGCAGTGGAAATGATTTTTATTTTTTCCTGCCTGACCCATGGTGTTTCTGAAGAGATGCAGTTTCCTTCCTCCCCTGTCCCAATGTTCTGCTGAGTAGCACGTGGATATGAGGATGAAAAAGCTAAGGAATTGATTGCTGATACTGAGAAAAAAAGGTTGAGTGCAAAGGGGATGAATATGTCAAGGCAAGGGGGAAGAAGGAATAAGAAGCTAACCAAGAAACAGGTGAAGCAGTATTTAACATAGGGGGGAACTACCAGAAAATTGAGACTTAAATCCAATGGAAAGAGAACTCCTAAGGGGAAAGACGTACAGGAATCTTGCTCTTCTGCTCTCTGGCATCTACATAGACAAGCATACTTCCAGAAAATGCATAATTAGCCAGTGTGCCTCAATGTAATGGATACTGAGGCAAAGAAACATTGAAAAAACAGATTTGGGTACTTATATAAGTAGTGAAAACATTTGGGAAGTGAAACCTGCTCTGTGATTTCTAGGGACGGTCTCTCACTAGTTAGTGCTCTGAAAGGAAACTTACTTTCCAGGTGCACTCTGTGTATGCTGACTTCAGTGACCCCTGAAATAGGGAGTTCATAAACTGTGAACAATGGGAAATAGTGCAAACTCCACAAGGTCAAAATTACTGAATCAGTTCAGACTTCTAAGAGTGAGAGCAAGAAATGAAACACTAGAGTTTAAGGGGAGAATCACTGATTTTGTCTTTTCTCCATCAGGGAGTGCCCCTGTTCTTCAGCATACAAACACAATTTGTGGTTGAGATCCTACCTTCATAAATTGTAAAGCTATTGGGAATCATTATGACACTGTGGGCCTGAATTCCTGTATATCACAGGCCAACAGACTTCACAGAATTGCTTTCTGTTTACTTTAAAGCTTATCTTGGGGAAAATAAAACAACTGGGTTTCAGAAAGTCTCCTTAAGTTTAAAAATCCAGCTTAAACATGGATTCCAGTGTGATTCTGCTGGCAAGGGGGACTCACCTGTTCTTAGTGGTAAGCTGGTGTTCTTGTTCAGTGTTTTGCCATTTACTGCAAATAATGGGCTGTTAGCTTCTGTTCTGGGAACTCTTCCTTAAGAGCTTAACTGAGCCCCTGCCATCAAGGAGTAAAGGTTATTTATTTTCCACATGTACCGTGGCTACAGCAAGACAGGATAGTGGGTTAGGATGTGGCAGCCAATGCCAAAGCACCTTATGTAGCTGCCTTGAGTAATTCATGTGAATCCCTTCTAGTTTCTGTGTTCTTGTATTAAGATTGGTGATCTATTGTTAGTTCAGTGTGTACCCTTGATATATATATATATTTCATTTGGTGATCACAGAATCACAGAATCACAGAATCTTAGGGGTTGGAAGGGACCTCAAGAGATCTTCGGGTCCAACCCCCCTGCCAAAGCAGGCTCCCTATCTCATATTACATAGATAGGCGTCCAGACGAGACTTTCCAGAGAAGGAGACTCCACCACCTCCCTGGGCAGCCTATTCCACTGCTCTGTCACCCTCACTGTGAAAAAGTTCTTCCGCATGTTGGTGCGGAACTTCCTGTGCTCCAGCTTACAGCCATTGCCCCTAGTCCTGTCCCCACTGACCACTGAAAAGGGGCTGGCCAATTCCCCCTGCCACCCATGTCTAAGATACTTGTAAACACTAATTAGGTCCCCCCTAAGTCTTCTTTTTTCCAGGCTGAACAGACCCAGCTCACTCAACCTTTCCTCATAGGGGAGATGTTCCAGACCCCTAATCATCTTTGTCGCCCTTCTCTGGACTCTCTCCAGAAGGTCCCTGTCTTTTCTATACCAGGGAGCCCAGAACTGGACACAGTATTCCAGGTGGGGCCTGACCAATGCAGAGTAGAGGGGGAGGATCACTTCCTTCGACCTGCTGGACACACTCTTCCTGATGCATCCCAGGATCCCATTGGCTCTCTTGGCCACCAGGGCACACTGCTGGCTCATAGCCAACCTGTCATCAACCAGGACCCCTAGGTCCTTCTCCATAGAGCTCTTCTCCAACAGGTCATCCCCCAGCCTGTACTGATACAGTCGGTTATTCCTCCCCAGGTGCAAGACTTTACACTTGCTTTTGTTGAATTTCATTAGATTTCTCCCTGCCCAGCTCTCCAGTCTGTCCAGGTCTCGCTGGATGGCAGCGCAGTGTTCCTGCGTGTCAGCCACTCCTCCCAGTTTTGTATCATCGGCATACTTGCTGAGGGTGGATGCTATTCCCTCATCAAGGTCGTCAATGAAGATATTAAACAGGACTGGACCCAACACTGAGCCCTGGGGAACACCGCTAGTCACAGGCCTCCATTCAGATTCTACTCCACTGATCACGACCCTCTGAGCCCGGTCTGACAGCCAGTTCTCAACCCACCTCACTGTCCACTCGTCTATTAAGGTTTTTCATCAGTAGGCATGAAGTAGTTGAAACTTGGTAGCATTTGAAAATCTTCCTCTACAGAAGGGTTTCTAATATATGCATTGGTAGTTGTGCAGAATTTGGGCCACCAGTGTTCCTAGGTCTCTGTCGGACTTGAAGGCTGAAGGATTTCTGTCTAGCAGGTAGTGTTATATTTGTGAGTTATCTGAAAAAGCTGTATGTGCAGTATGTAGTTAGAAAACACAAGTCCTCCTTATGCTGCTCAAGGAGTATATTTTTAAGAATGATTTGTGTTTTCCTCTACTTCATGTGGCTGGCAGGAACAAGGGTGGTGAAGTGCAATTTTAGTTGGGGTCAGTTATGCATAGTGTAACTTATGAAAGTCACAGAATCACAGAGTTGTAGGGGTTGGAAGGGACCTGGAGAGCTCCTGGGGTCCAACCCCCCTGCCAAAGCAGCTCCCCAGCTCATACTGCACAGGTCGGCGTCCAGACGGGGCTGGAATCTCTCCAGAGAAGGAGACTCCACACCCCCTGGGCAGCCTGTCCCAGGGCTCTGGCACCCTCACTGGGGAAAAGTTCTTCCCCAGGTTGGTGTGGAACTTCCTGTGCTCCAACTTGCAGCCATTGCCCCTTGTCCTGTCCCCACAGACACTGAAAAGGGGCTGGCCAATTCCCCCTGCATCCCTTGCTTAAGATAATTGTAAACACCAATTAGGTCCCCCCTCAGTCTTCTTTTCTCTAGACGGAACATTCCCAGCTTATTCAGCCTCTCATCATAGGATAGATGTTTCAGGCCCTTCTTCATCTTTGTAGCCCTTCTCTGGACGCTCTCAAAGAGATCCCTGTCCTTTTTGGACTTCTGTGTGACACTTAAATGTGCTACAATACAATTATAGAGCAAAGCCTTTCTTTTTGGGAAGTGAATGAGGAAATAGGAATTGGTTTGAATTGGGGGCTTCAGAGCAGGCATTTGAAAAAGGAAGGTATAGGAGTTAAGTGTGGGTTTAAGGCTTGTGAGTGTGTGTTTTGTTTTGTTATTTTAAAAGGACAACAACTAAACAAAACCAAAAAAGCCCTCTCACCCAAAACTTCACTGCAATGAATAAGTTTAATGTTTGAAGGATTCATTTAATTTAAAGGAAGATTTCACTAAAGAGTGTGAGTGCTGAAGATCAGAAGTGATCACAGAATTGTAGGGCTTGGAAGGGACCTCAAGATCATAGAATGGCATTGGTCTATGACCCCAAGGATCGTAGAGCTCCAACCCCCCTGCCACAGGCAGGGACACCAACCTCAGGCCTGGAGCTACACAAGGTTGCCCAGGGCCCCATCCAACCTGGCCTTGAACACTGCCAGGGATGGGGCATCCACCCCCTCTCTGGGCAGCCTGTTCCAGCCCCTCACCACTCTCTCAGTAAAAAACTTCCCCCTAATATCCAATCTAAACCTTCCCTCCTTTAGCTTTAATCCATCCCCCTTGTCCTGCCATTGTCTGTCCTTTTAAAAAGTTGAATCCCCTCCTGTTTCTCTGCTCCCTTCAGATCATTGAGTCCAGCCCTCCTGCCAAAGCAGGTTCCTTGGGACAGATCACTTGTAGTGCAGAGAAAACAAAGGTAATCAGTGTTAGTCTGTGTTTGGGAAGGTGCCAGTTGATCTCAAAGGAACTCAGTGTCAATGATCAGAAAAT
This sequence comes from Laterallus jamaicensis coturniculus, assembly GCA_022605575.1. Taxonomy (NCBI): domain Eukaryota; kingdom Metazoa; phylum Chordata; class Aves; order Gruiformes; family Rallidae; genus Laterallus; species Laterallus jamaicensis. Next base: position 6,568,164 of record JAKCOX010000033.1, on the reverse strand, counting down.
ATTCTACACGTGTACATATGTAGAGTGTGATGTTGTGTATATGGCTTTTAAGCCTTCAAGGCCAAAATAATTATTACAAAAATGTGCTTTAAAGATGGAATTATTGATTTATCTGTGAAACCTCGGTTCTGATTTCTCATAAAAACTGAACAATTGAAAATAAACTGGACTATAAACTGGTTAATAGCTGTTGCAGTGCCACACGTTAGGCAGGGGAAAGCTGACAGGGTGGATTATGTGTGCTGTACATGTACCACTATGTTATCTGATGAAGACCAAGAAAGATGTAATGGGTATAGTGTTATGAGCGGATACAGTACACAGCTGTTGAAATACATATTTGGTTCAAATGAACCAAACCGGTGAGGGAGATGCACACAGTGAGGTGGGGAAATCAAACAGTCTACCTTTTCTATTTTAGTAACAGCTGAAGTGAGCTCATATGGGTAACTGACAATTTAATATAGCCTACAGCAAACTCCTGCTTCTTTTCTTACTTTGGAAGCAGCACTTCTGAAAAGGAGTGGGTACTTGTCTGGCCAGTTGACCATATGCTCTGTCTGATTTTATAGCTGAGAAAACTGGGATGTACAAGGAGTGGAATAGACAGGTGGTGGCACTACCTTGGATGTGACATTGGGGACAGTTAACAAAGGATTTCAGGTGGTGTCCTTTGTGACAAATAGAACATTTCCTAGTAAACTGGAAAGAGTTCAGAAGGAGGGTATAAAAATGATGTGACATCTTACTACTTAAGGATGTGTCCTCTAGGAGTAACATAACTTGCATAGTGAGAATAAGGAAGCTTTTACTCTACAGAGTTTAGAGACGTGAAGGTTAAGGGGGCACTTGGAGACAGCCTGCAGATACTTACTTGGGGAAGAGATCTCTGATTGTAGACTGCTGCTCAATCTTTTGGGAGCAGAAAATGTGTAATGAGAATTGATGACTGGAAGTGGAAGCTAGGCAAATTGAGACTTAAAATAAGGAACCCGTCTTTAACAGTGTGGGTAATTAATCACTGGAACAATTTTTCTAGTGGAATGGTAGATTTCCCATCACCTGAAGTCTCTAAATCAGGACTGAATGTCTCTCTAAAAGATAAGCTCTAGCTCAAACTGAAGTTATAGTCTCAATGTTGAAATTACTGGCTGAAGTGCTGTGCCCTGTATTGTGCAGGAGGTCAGTACATACAATCATAATACTCATTCTGCCCTGAAAAATGTATTAATCTGTTTCTGGCTCATCTGGAACTGACCTTGTTCAAACTTAGTGATTTTATGTGTAAATGGATGAGTGATATTTACTTCCCCAAAGACTCAAGACCTTGGTTAATAATAAAGGCTGTGAAGGCTGCAGAAATACCATCAAGAAATATATGGAACTAGAAATCATGGTATCTTTGCTGGTATGGCTGTATGTGTTCCCTGGAGGTATAGGAGATTGTGTGCTGGAAGCTTTTTCCTGGTCCACCCCTTCCTAGCCTTGCCAGGTACTTGTCCTGGTATCTTCTGTTCCAAAGGCTGGTTGAAGGGGAGGTGGGAACACTCAGCATCACTTGGTGAGACACCTAATGCTTTCTGTTCTCTCTGAACGGGATATTTAGTAGCTCTAATTACAGTTTAGCAGCAATAATGGTACATGGGAAATACTGTTGTGGGTTTGGCTAACAAGAAGTTTGCAGCCAGAGATGAAAAGGCAGATCAACTTCAGTCCCTGTGTTCAGTCACTTGTAACTTTGCTATCACTTCTGTGGCATACCTGTAATGGTAAGCTTTTAAAATCAGACTTTTTGTCAGGGTTCAGGGTTTGCTGACTGAAGGAAAGGTTGTAATTATTTCTGCTGATGGTATTAAACTATAATTTGTGATCTTTGAGCAACAGTGAATAAGTGAATCCTGGGCTAAGAGTGGCGTGCCCTTCTGCTGCTTAAACACTGCTCATGTCTGGCAAGAAGCAAATCTAGTTGTCAGGAGGTGCTTTAAGTTGGGCTGTGTCAGTCACTAAGGTTCAAGAATACTCTAACAAGGCAGAACTCCTTGGTTCTACCCAGCATCAGTGTTGCTTGTTCTCTCTCAAAATTCACCCACACTCTATCAAGTATAGAAAATAAGAGTTGGCCTTAGGTAGTCCCTTTCTAGGTACTGTAGTTCCAACAAATAATACTGGAAAAAAACCCATAGTGCTTTGCTTTTTTCAAACAGGTTTATAACATATGCAATCATTATGCTCTGTGCATTACACACAGCACAAACCAGCCTTTCACTCAGCTGAGAAACAGTTCAGTTTGCATACACAAATTAAAACAGTCACTCCTGTGCCCAAAACTGGATCAGCTGCTTTTAAAAATTCAGGTTTCTGTGTTGAAGAAAAAAGCCCATATAATTAGCCAGACTCTGCTGCTCTTGTGCCTCAAAGTCCTGAATTTTGCTTTGGAGCTAATGCTTCTGTAGTCCAGCCTCTCCAGTGCACAGCCCCGTCCAGAGCTGGCGCTGCTCGTATCAGTATGGAAGGCTCCAGTGCCCAAAGCCTACTGGCCACTACTGCTGCCACTCTTGTGCTGTGCTGTGGGTTACTGTAGAGTGCTCTCAGAATCATAGAATGGCCTGGGTTGGAAGGGACCCCAAGGATCATAGAGCTCCAACCCCCCCTGCCACAGCCTGTTCCAGCCCCTCACCACTCTCTCTGTAAAAAACTTCCCCCTAATATCCAATCTAGACCTTCCCTCCTTTAGCTTTAATCCATCCCCCTTGTCCTGCCATTGTCTGTCCTTTTAAAAAGTTGAATCCCCTCCTGTTTCTCTGCTCCCTTCAGGGACTGGCAGGCTGCAATGAGGTCCCCCCGCAGCCTTCTCTTCTCCAGGCTGAACCAGCCCAGCTCCCTCAGCCTCTCTTTGTAGGGCAGCTGCTCCAGCCCTCTGAGCATCTTCGTGGCTCCTCTGACCCCTCTCCAACAGTTCCACATCTCTCTTGTATTGGGGCCCCAGCTCTGGACACAGGACTCCAGCTGGGGCCTCAGGAGGGCAGAGCAGAGAGGGACAATCCCCTCCCTGTCCCTGCTGAGAGTGTTTACTGAAGATGCAGGATTGACAGTCTTGGATCTTGGTATTGTGCTTCCTCTTCGGATGTGTGCAGGGGGGATAAGTACATTCCATGCTGTTATGCTGGTCTCTTTAACATAGAATCACAGAATGTGTTAGGTTGGAAGGGACTTTTAAGGGTCATCTAGTCTAACCCCTCTGCAATAAGTAGGGACATCTTTAAAAGATCAAGATGCTTAGAGACCCATCAAGCCTTACTTTGAATATCTTCAAGGATGGGGCCTTCACCACCTCTCTGGGCAACTTGTTCCAGTGATTTACCACTCTCATATTGAAGAACTTTTTCCCAGTATCCAACCTCAGTCTACCCATTTCCACGTTAAAACCATTACACCTTGTCCTATTGCTATGTGTCCCTGGAAACAGTTCTTCCCCTGCTTTCTTACAGGTACTGCTTTTCTTTCAGATACTGGAAGGCTGCTGTAAGGTCCCCTGGAGCCTTCTCTTCTCCAGGCTGAATAAGCCCAACTCTCTCAGCCTGTCTTCATAGGAGAGGTGCTCCAGCCCTTCGATCATTTTTGTGGCCTTCCTCTGGATGCATTCCAGTAGGTCCATGTCCTCCTTGTGTTGAGGGCTCCAAAGATGGGCACGTTATTCCAGGTTGAGGCTTCATCAGAGCAGAGGGGCAGAATCACCTCTCTCAATCTGCTGGCCACGCTTCTTTTGATGCAGCCCAGGATCTGATTGGTTTTCTGGGCTGCAGATGCTCACTGGTGCCTCATGTCCATCTTTTCAATCCAGAAGTACCCCCAAGTCCTTTGCCTCAGGGCTGTTTTCCTGTATGGATAACTAGGATTGTCCTGATCTGCATTACCTGTTTGCAGAAGGGAATAACCATCATGGTAATCTTATGCCTTGCTCCCTTCTCAGGCAATGGAGAAGGAATCCATCATAGCCACACACCTAGTGTCAAAATGCATGGAGAGGTGCAAAAGTTAAACTAGTTTTTCCTTGTGACATTTGCTGAAGGTGATACAGATTGGATTTTATTTTTAGAGCAAAACTTGCTGAAAACAAAGGCCAGAATGATGGAGAGTTTTAATATGTAGTCATTTTGTTGCTTTGACTATTAGGCCTAGCTTATCCCTTCTCTAAAATTTTGTCAAGACTTCACTGGATTTATTTTATGCTTAACTTTTTTGACATTTACCATGTTTTCTGTTTGAGTATTTGGAACCCACCAGCTTCCCCTAGCTCAGGTTTAAGTAAACCAAATGGGAGTTTTCTGCTGTCACCACCATAATAATGAGTAACTGAACAATTCTTTGTCATGGCAACATCTTGTTCTTTTGCAGCTAGCACACTTCTCATTCATTTGAGGTAACCCTCATCAGTGAGACAATCTAAATCAGCTATTTATAAGTACAAGTTGTCCTCCAATCTTCCTGGTGTTGTCAGAGATACAGCATTACATATTACAAGCTTCTGTCTGATCAGGCAAGTTTTTCCTATTGATACCAGAAACTTCCCCCAAAATCTGGATTCCTCTCAGGTGCATTTGGGAATGCAGATACGAGCTTCTGGTTTGGTGGACAGTGCAAGATTAAACTGGCACTAGATGGATGCTGTTATGTTAAAATGAGCTTCTCTAGTGGGAGATTTGAATGGCTGAATCATAGAATGAGATGGGTTGGAAGGGACCCCAAGGATCAGAGCGCTCCAACCCCCCTGCCTCAGACAGGGACACCAACCTCAGGCCTGGAGCTACACAAGGTTGCCCAGGGCCCCATCCAACCTGGCCTTGAACACTGCCAGGGACGGGGCACCCACCCCCTCTCTGGGCAGCCTGTTCCAGCCCCTCACCACTCTCTCTGTAAAAAACTTCCCCCTAATCTCTAATCTAAACCTTCCCTCCTTCAGCTTTAATCCATCCCCCTAGTCCTGCCATTATCTGCCCTTTTAAAAAGCTGAATCCTCTCCTGTTTCTCAGCAACCTTCAGGGACTGGCAGGCTGCTGTCCTATTTGGCTCCTATGAAGAGCTGTAGTTTTGTGCAGTGTGCTGATGTGTTGCCTTACGAATGCCTTCAGAGGCTGAACATGGCTTTCCTACTGTGCTTTCATCTAAGCATTCATGTAACCCAACAACTCTCATTGCTGGTAAACGATCCACAAATAGGACTTGTTGCTCTGTGAACCTGTTTCCAAGATGCATAAAGACAGTCCTGGTTTCTTTGGAAAACTGAAGGTTCTAGTAGCCATTTGCTCCTTCTGAAGAGCAGGATCATGTGGTAGGACTCTCAGAAGTCCAGACTTGTCGGAGGGGAACACACACATTTCTGATGTCTGGGGCAAATGGTCAGCAAACAAAGTTGCTGGGTTCTGATTAGCTTAGGCTGCATTTTATAATTTACATGCACCTTAAGACCTTAATTTTCTTGTTCTGTAAAATGGAGCCAGTTACATTTTCCATTAGAACTTATTTTAACTTTTCTAAAAGAAGGATTTATAGAATTACAAAATACTGTTGATGCATTTTGAGTCATGGTAAATGAGAGAGGGAATTAACTGAAACCAATCTTTGCTTTTAAGCATATTTATAATTTTGGGGCCAAGATGCATGCTACTGATGTGAGATTTCATGGCAGAGTAGAGGGCAGAGTTTTCTTCAAAGCACTTTGATTTTTCTTTTATGCAGTCCTCCCTGAAGTGTTTCAGTATACATGATTGATGCACTCTGTGATGAATGCTGCTGTACATTTCTATGGATTGATTACCTTTACAGCAGTGTAACTTCTTATTGAGAAGGCAGATGATGCAAAAGATCATCCTATCCCTCTAGAGACACTAGGAATGCTTCTCTTCCAGACACTGGCTTTTTGGTTGCTCATGTAAGATGTGTATGTAACACTAACATGGGCTTCTCAATAGTATAGAAGCATATCATGCATTGACCTTCCTGAGAGAGAGTTGAAGGGCTTCTACAAGCTTAGGGATTCAGTCAGGTTGTGTGTGTCCTGCAGAAAGGAAAGGGTTCTGCTTTATTGGCCAACATCTAGCCTGCAGCTGGCCAGCATCAAATAGGAACTTTAAGAGTTAGTTACTTTACTGAGGAAAACTTTACAATACCAAAGTAGAAAAAGCCTGGGGATTTGATATTATGATGTTCATTATAATCTGGATTATTTTGGAGGAAAAAAGCATGGCATTAAAGATTTGTGCTTCAATCAGTCTATTTGCAGGTTAAATGGAGCACATCTTGGCCTCTGTGTGTCTATTCAGGTATATCTAGTGGTGGAAGAACAGGACATCTGTGTCTGCTATAGTTTTATTTAGGCTTACTGATTTTTCTAATAGCATTACTGTTTCATCTCTATCAAGAAATTCTAGGAAAAGCTTTAAAATGATGTCTAAGTATGTGCAGCCTACAAATTTTGAATTGGGATTTCCTGAAATTGTGTGATGCTTATGTCCCAGCTTCAGGTAGGATACACTTAGTTTTCACACAGGGCCAGGCCAGGTGAGCCAGACTGGCCCAGGGGCCACATGGTGTCATGTTCCCCAAGAAGGGGCTGGGATGGGAGGGGTAGTTTGGTGTGTGTCTGGGGTGGGCTGAGCATGTTCAGTTGTTGAGTCACAGAATCACAGTTGTAGGGGTTAGAAGGAACCTGGAGAGCTCCTGGGGTCCAACCCCCCTGCCAAAGCAGCTCCCCAGCTCATACTGCACAGGTCGGCGTCCAGACGGGGCTGGAATCTCTCCAGAGAAGGAGACTCCACACCCCCTGGGCAGCCTGTCCCAGGGCTCTGGCACCCTCACTGGGGAAAAGTTCTTCCCCATGTTGGTGTGGAATTCCCTGTGCTCCAACTTGGAGTCGTTGCCCCTTGTCCTGTCTCCACTGAGATAAGTTGCCTTGTGTTATCCCTGTTGTGTATGTTCTGTTCTGAGTCCTGTTGTTGTTTCCCCCCTCTCTGTGCTGTCCCAGCAAAGTACCCTTATCCCAACCCCTGAGTTTTGCCTTTGTCTCTCCATTTTCTTTGCCATCCCAGCAGGGGGTCAGGAATGCATGGCACTTAGCTGGGGCTGAACCATAGCAACATGAAAGAGCATTGTAGATGCTGCTGTTCACATTTTTATGATTTGGTTTGGGACCCAAGAAGTGTCTGCTTCATAACAGCAGATGGCAGCATGCTTATCTAGGGTGAATCCACTTCCTCTAGTGGGATTTTTCCAATTATACTGCTTTTATTAGATGTCAGTCAGCTTTGGGAACTTGGTATTCCACGGTAATATACTGTAATTGTTGAGTGCCTGGATAGTGCTGCTGCTTTTGCTCTTGCCTTTGCCTGTTTCTCTTATGTCAGTATCACAGCACAAGATTGGAATATTGGGTATATGGAACATCCTTGGTGGCCAGAGATGCTGCCCACAAAATATCTGCCTCAATACTCAAAGCATTTTTTGAAAGTGTGTTCAGAAAGCTTTAAGAAAACCCAGAAGTTTGTTTCAGACTGGTTTTGGAGATGCATGAGGAAAAAGTCAGTAGTTGGTTCTGCTGTATTGTTCAGTCCTTGTTTTGGCTGAGAGTTAATTTTCTTTCTAGTAGCTGGTATAATGCTGTGGTTTGGAGTTACTATGAGAATAATCTTGATAACACACTGGTCTTCTTGGTTGTTGATAGGTAGTTGTAGTGCCTACACAAAGTTAAGGACTTCTCAACTTCTCACACCCTGCCTGGTGCACAAGAAGCTGGGAGGGCTCAGCCAGGACAGCTGGGCCAGTGTGACCAAAGGGATATTCCCTACCAAGCAGCATCATGCTCTGTACATAACTGGGGAAGGTAGCTGGGAGTTGGGATCGCTGCTTGTAAACTGGGCATTGGGTTGTTTAGGTTGTTTTTCTTGGCAGGTGGTGAGTTATTGCATTTGTGCACCACTTGTCTTATTATAGTTATTGCTGTTATTCCCTTATCCTATTAAACTGTCTCTATCTCAATCTGTCTGCTGGGTTTTTTTCCCATTCTTCTACCCACCCTTTTGAGTGGGGAAAGGGTGAGTGAGCAGCTGAGTGGTACTTAGTTACTGGCTGAGGTTAACCATGATGTGTGTGTAGATATATTTTTATTTTTAGTTCTAGTTCATAGAATTAGTGCAGATTAAAGCCTGGAAATCTGAGCCATAGCTTCTGAGTTTTATTTGACTCTGCCTGTCACTTGCTGAGGAGTCTGGACAAATAATTGGATTTGAAAATGTTAAATTATCTCTGAATTTGAATGTCACAATTCTAAGTCTTGCTGACTAATTATTGAGGGTTGCTAAGGACTTGCACTTCAGTGAAGTAATGGGTTACTTGGCTTTACTGAACATTGGAAACATCTTAGAAAAACCCCTTAAAACCAAGTCATGAAACACTTGAAAAAGCATTAGAAACTTTGCCTGTTAATCCATTTTTTTGGGTACTTTTCCTGGCTGTAGAACAATGGATGTTTGGATTTGATGTATCTCTGTCTAATATTCTTGAATAGAAGGTCCAATCCATATGCAAATTAACTGGGTTGAAATAAATAGGCCTTTCATGCCCTAACTACCTACTTGATAACCAAGACTGTAATGCGTGGAGATGAGCTTATTTCACTGGTATAATAGCTGTCATGAGAAATTAAGACAGGCAGATGGAAATACTGGGTTTGAGTTTTGGAATTTGCCTGCTTGAGTGCTGAATAGAGAGAAACCTGGTTTTGACTAAGTTACATTGCACTAATAAATATCTAAAGTATATATTAGATTGACTAGGAAGTGGGTAACATGAGCTATCCTTACACTATGGAGTTTAGGATTTTAAAAGCAGCTTTAATTAGGTCATGAGGCCATTTTAGAAGAGAAACTTTTTCTTTTTAAGCTGGGAAAACCTGTGCTTATTGTTAGGATCCTCCTGCATAGGAAAATGTGCTATTCTGACTTGTTTGGGAGTGAGACATAGTTTAAGTAAATACACACTATTTACAGTTAACTTAACCTTGCAATGTGTGCTGACTTCATCAGGGGACAGTGTCACAGCCAAGTTAAGGTACAACTTCAAGGTAAATATTTTAAGTACGTTGATTTGGTGTGTTCCCTAACCTTGTCCTTAATCCCTCATTATATTCCACTGGTTTACAACCACTCATGATTTCTTGGGAGTTATTTCTGTAGTTGTATGCATGTAACTTGGAACCAGAACCTGCAAAGGTTCTCTGTGCTTGGGGAGAAAAGATTTGTGCCCCATTAGTGCAGCTTCCACATCATTTGGGTTTCCTTTGTGCTTAATAGGAAGGCTGTTTTACAAATACACAGAGGACATGTTAGTTGGTCAGCTGTCAAAATACCATCCAATATACAATAGTTATCTCAGTGTGTGTCATCCCAATAAATTACTAACATAGAGAACTGGGATGAGGGATTAATTGCTAAAAGATAGTAAGATACATTAAACAGCTCAGGTTGAGCTGTGTAGAAGAATAAAGTACCCAATTGTCTTAATCTTTAGAAAGTATCTATGAGAGACACCTTCCATCTGTCAACTGTCTGGAAATAGCCACTACATCTTTCACACTTTTCAGGAGTATTGGTAAAGGTTGTGCCAAATTAAAATGTATTTGGAAGGATGTGTGTGTGATGTGTTTGTTGTTTGTTTTCTTTTTTGGGGGGGTTGTCCTATTATACTCTGGGCCATTAGCATTTTCCCCACTGCCACTTATTTTGCTTAGAATCAAAAAAGCTCTCAAATGGAGAGTAAAAAAGAAATATTTCCAGCATTGCTTGTTTTAAAATGTTAGGTGTATGGAAGGTGTGATAGCTGTTGAGCTTCCTTGCTTTGTGTATGGAGGATGCTGTGCCCTCTCTACGTATTTTCCCTCATTCATGTAAGACACACCATTGATAACGATGGTCTGACTTGGCTTACTGCCTGATCTACTGAGTTTAGTTACCTGGAGTTCTGTACTATATGTCAGACAGGCAGGTGTGAGGTTGTGTCATGTCATATCCCCCCTCTTCATCCGACATTCTTTTTAACTCTGTAAGTGTCTGTGATCAAGCTTAACTGAGTTTTTTCCTCGTGGTGTTCCAGTTTACCCATAGATTTGTATGAAAACAGATGTGTGTTTGACTGCAGAGCTACTGCCCTCTTCACACCCTCAAACAGAAGTACAAGGTCCCTGTATATGGCAGACACATATCATCCAATGACTCAAGTAAAAGCTGTCTTTAATAGAATCATAGAATGGCAAGGGTTGGAAGGGACCCCAAGGATCAGAGAGCTCCAACCCCCCTGCCACAGGCAGGGACACCAACCTCAGGCCTGGAGCTACACAAGGTTGCCCAGGGCCCCATCCAACCTGGCCTTGAACACTGCCAGGGACGGGGCATCCACCCCCTCTCTGGGCAGCCTGTTCCAGCCCCTCACCACTCTCTCTGTAAAGAACTTCCCCCTAATATCCAATCTAAACCTTCCCTCCTTTAGCTTTAATCCATCCCCCTTGTCCTGCCATTATCTGCCCTTTTAAAAAGTTGAATCCCCTCCTGTTTCTCTGCTCCCTTCAGGGACTGGCAGGCTGCAATGAGGTCCCCCTGCAGCCTTCTCTTCTCCAGGCTGAACCAGCCCAGCTCCCTCAGCCTCCCTTTGCAGGACAGCTGCTCCAGCCCTCTGAGCATCTTCGTGGCTCCTCTGACCCCTCTCCAACAGTTCCACATCTCTCTTGTATTGGGGCCCCAGCTCTGGACACAGGACTCCAGCTGGGGCCTCACGAGGGAAGAGTCTTTAGTTAAGAGTCCTGGAGTCTTCCTAAACAACCATTCCCTCTGAGAAAATGCCTTCAGCATGTAGTTATTCATTGCTTCCCTTGTGGTTTTGCTGATGCTAATGCATACTCAAGGGAAAAACGATTTCTGTGATTCAGATTCACTGATGTGCTAAGTCCCTGCTCTGGTCCATCAGAGATCTGTAGGTGAAAGATTGTGCTTTTTTAGAAAGAAAGAGAAAAACATGACTGCACTTATCTTTTTTTGTTTTGTCTTCAGCTTTAATCACATAAGCATTCATTACCTGCTTGTCTCTCATCTCAGTTCTGATCTGAACCCATTTAACCAAAAGGAACCTGTGAAGTCTTAATTGTTTCACTGCCTGCCTGAGGTTTAAATTATGTATTTGAAGTTTTAAAACTTTGAAGTAGTTATTTTCTTTCCCTCTACAGGTTAAAAGGATCCAGCAGAGATTGTCTTACTATTGCTTTAAGATTTCAAAAAGCTCTGTTTACTTTTAACATGCTTGGGTTTACAGCACAACACTGTGTAGTGGAGAAATGCATACAAGTAATTACGTCAATTACCATCAGCTCTATACAATTCTTCTGTGATGCTATGTGATTTAGATGTCATTATGTGTCTGGAAAAGGATGGGAAATTGTTGTTGTTAGCTCCTGTTTGCTGCTTACAGCTGTTTTTATGACTGGTTTTGCTCATAAACAGGTGTTTAGAACATTCCTTTGACTAAGTGATCCAGCTTGTGCTGCTGTGAATTAATTTGTCTTCCATGTCTGGGTAGCTTGTATTTCTTTTGTTTTCACTTCTTTAAAGAAAAGAAAAATAAATAAAGAAACCAGAAAGGCTTCCAGCAGCTGAGGTTGTTTTGGGAAGCCATACTTGGAGAAACTACCAGCTTATGATGAGACAGAATGTGTCCTTCAAAGAGAAAGATGGCTTGCTGTGGATATCCATGGGCATGGCCTCCCAATAACATCTCATTTTACTCTGGTTCCTGTCCATTCCTGGACTCTACTTTGTTTAGAAGTCCTATGCTTGGTGCCTTTAAGTTCTGAAGCTGATCTGTGGTAAGTAAAAGTGGAATGAACATATGCACCAGAAGTAGGTATATGTTCAGCAAAATTCCAAGGTGAAAACTCCATATAAAATGCTTTTGAAGAATATCAGCTGATGATGCTTCTGAAAAAGGTAAGGTGAATTCTTCTTCTGCCCCTATTCTCATGACTAGCATCTGAAAGCAAGGAGGGTGCATCAAATGTAATTTGCCAGTGGACTTGACAGTACTTACAGGTGAATGGAAGCCTTAAAAGAGCCTGTTGGGTCCCATAGAGCTTTTAAGCCATTTTCTGTATGTTTTTCATTGAGAAAGTAGTGACCTCTGCTTCAGCCATTCCCTGCTAACTAATCAGAGACTAGAAAAGTGGGATGCTTTTGACCCAGCTTGTCACTGAGTTACAATGCAGAAGGCTTAATGTCTATTAAAAAACCCTCAACCTACCACAGACTGAAACCCAAACAAACAGAATCTGTGAAAATGTAAATATAAACAAAAAGAAGTTATTGGTTTGTATGCATGGGATGATGCATTGCTGAGAATGTGGGTGTTCAGGCTGCAACTAAATCATTAGAAAAAACAGGACTTCCATTAAGAGTGCTCTTGTTACTATTATTAAGAATAACATAATCAAGGAAGGAAAATGATAGTTATCTACTGGGCAACAAAGTAGCTGTTAAACCACAGACTGTAGAAAACAACCTGCCCTCCCAGACAGAGGGTACCTTTTAAAATGTCTTTTCTAAGCAATGTTTTGATTTGGTTTTTTAGATACATCAATTTTAAGATATTATCTTTAACTGCATCTCAGAGGAAGAAATGTACTGGTAGGAGCATGTGCTTTGTTGAAGAGTCATCTATTGCACCTCATTTCCACTGAAGTGCATGAAAATATACATGGCTTGGTCACCTTTTTGTATTTTTTTCGTATCCAACAAATTATGATAACTAAAAATAAATGTCAAAATTGCATAGTATTCAGGGTTGGAAAGGACATTGACAGATCATTCAGTTGAATCTCCTTGCACAGTCAGGGTCAACTGGACCTGGTTGCCCAAGGACATGTCTAGTTTGGTTTGGAGTCTTTGCAAAGATGGAGACACCACTGTGTCTTTGGACAACTTGTTCTTGTCTTTCAACACCCTTGCAGCAAAAAAACCCAAAGTATGGGGGTTTTTGGGTTTGTTTTCTTTTCTTTTTTCTGATGGAATTTCAGTTTGTGCCCATTACCTCTTGTCTCTCTGCTGGGCACTACACAATCATCTTCTTCCTCCCCCCATCAAATATTTATACATATTAATATGATTGCCCCCTCCCCAAGTTCTCTCTTCTTCAGGCTGAACAGTCCCAGTTCCCTCAGCCTCTCATTGTGTGAAAGATGCTCCAGTTTCTTAATTGTCTTCATGGTCTCACTTCTGTAAGTCCATGTCTTCCCCTGTGTTTGGGAGCCCATGCTGCATGTGTGGCTTCCTTAGTGCTCAGCAGAAGGGAAGGGTCAACCTGCTGGCAGTAGTGTCCCACATGCAGCCCAGCCAGTGCCACTAGAGCACGTTGCTGGCTCATGTTCTACTTGGTGCCCACCAGGATCCCAGGGTCCTTTTCAGTCCAACTGCTGGGGCTATTCAGCTAGCAAGCAGCTACTGATGCCTGGGGTTATCATGTGCAGAACTGTATTTCTAACTGTTGAATTTCATGGTGCTCCTGTCAGCCCAATTCTCTAGCCTGTCCAGGTCCCTCTGAATTGCAGCACACCCATTTGGTGTATGAGCACTCCTCACTCTGTGTTACCTGTGACCTTGCTGAGGGTGCCCTTTGGCATCATCGAGATCATAAATGGTATCAACCCCTGGTTATAGTGTAGTGACTTGCCTTCAGACTGACTTCCTGCTGCTGATCACAGCTGACAGGACCTGGTTGTTCATCCAGTTTTAAGTCCACTTCCCTGTGTACTTACATAACCTGTACTTTTTCAGCTTGCCAATAAGATATCATGAGAGATGGTGTCAGAAGCCTTACTACATCAAGGTAAATAGCATCCCCTGCTCTCTTTGCCTACTGAGCTAGTTGCTCCTGTAGAGGTCTGTCAGGTTGGACAGGTATGATTTACCCTTAATAATTCCAATTGCATTTTCTTCCCAAATATGTGTGAAAGCATTGTGGAGAATGTTTTGCTCTGCCACCTCCCCAGGGACTGAGGCAAGGTCTGCACTTCTCTGGATTCTACTTCTTGCCCACCATGGGGACAGGAAGGACATTTGCTCCCTTCCTATCTTCAGGAAGCAATCCAAATCACCGTGACCTTTCGAAGATAGTAGAAGGTGTCTTTCCTATGGCATGAGCCAGCTCTTCTAAGCACTCATGTTTATCTCATCAGGTCCACAGACTTGTGTATGTCCTACTTACAAAAGTATTCCCTAATCCAGCTCCCCTCCACTGAGGGTAAGTCTTCCTTGTTCCAAACTTGCTCTGATCATGGGGTCCTGGGATTCCTGAAGGACTGGTCTTTCCAGTCAAGAGTCAGGATGGAAGAGGCACAGGTATTTTGTCTCCTTTCTTCAGTGTTCTTTGCTACACAGTTGGAAGTGGAAAAACTTAGACTTAACAGGACAAATGCTGAACACATAAATACAGTTCCTAGCACGTGGGCTTTATATTTTGTTCTCTGTTACCTCTGTTATGGAAAGAAGGAAGGATTGAGTACTCTATGAAGTAACTGCAGCCTTTTCCTGTGCATCTCTCTGACTTCACAGAGGGATGCATTGGGGTTTGTCAGTTTTGCATGTGGCTGGTGATGGTGGTGCTTGCACTTTCCTTAACACTGCAGCCTTCTCTTCTCTGGAGCTTAGTTTGTGTAGAACAGAGGCTGTTTGGTTTTGGCTCTCTTTTGAAGCAATGTTTCATTTAATTCATCAAAAAATAACTGAGACTGTGGTACTTTTATCTTCATTCTTCTGTTGCACATCTAGTCAGTGAGCAAAGCTTCTCTCCTGTGGCTTCAGTGCTCTGTTTTCCACAAACCTCCTTCTCACATTTGTAAGAGATGTCTATGTCTTGGTTAATGACAAGAATTTGCCAGTGTTTGTTGCTTGAGTTTATATCAAACAAATGCCAAGGGCAAAATTGACTCTAGATGTGTAAATCATAGGGAACAAAGTAGAGGTCGAATATGCTTACTGTCCTGATGGCTCTAATCACTGAGGGTCACTGCAACTTTACAGATTCATTCTATCCAGCTGTATTTTTGTTGTCTGTTCAATGCTGGTGTCATCTGAGCATGGGACCAGAGCTGTGTTTACAGAGGAACAAACTTAGCAGCAGCCTTCAGGCTTTGCTCAGCCACCTAAAACGTGCAGAGGCCATCTGCGTTGGAGTAGTGCTCACCCTGATGCCTAAATGGTGGGGACTGTCTCCTGCTTCAGTTGCATGTGTTTATTTCTGATACATTTGTCTAACAGGGTTATTTCTGAGACACTTCTGTCTGATGCATTTAGTGTTATGGTGTTTTATGAAAGAGAATTTTGTCTCAGTTAATAGATTAAGGATGAACAGATGGAGCTTTAAAAGGAATCTGAAGAACAGCTTAGAAAAGAATCTGGCCCATATTTGTGTGTCAATCCACTGCCTAATTCATATGACCTTATTTTTTTTAATCACAATTTGATTAGAACTAACAGATCACCAGTACCTTGTGGTCACACACTGAAAGCCTCTGCCCCATTGTGGATCCTGGCCAAGAAAATGTTGAGACTATTTTACTTGTAAGGTAGACTTTCTCCCTTTCCCACCTTGTTATCAGATACTTATGTTGGGCTTCTCCTCACCAAAACTTGGATACCTTTCTATCTTAATTACATGCTCTGCTCCCCCTTATACCAAGGATTCTGGCAACTCTTCTTTCTGTTCAGTCTGGAGTCCTCCTTTGACCATCATCACAAGAGGATTCTCATCACCAAAGCTTCTTTATAGGGAGTATCTTTTACCTCTCAGTCAAGGTCTACTTGAAATACCTGCAGAGATGGAAGAGATGCTGAGATTGAAGGGATATTTTCCCCATGAAATGGAGTGTGGTAGAGAAAGACAGGAGTTTGTGCAGAACCAAGTCACGTTGCCTGTCCATGTAGGTCAATTATGGGGGATACAGACATTGTGTCTTTCTCCAGTAGTTTTGGTTAGTGATCCATTGAGGATCTTTACACTGCAAAGCTTTGGGAGATGGAGCTCTGTTTGGAAATATCCTCCATATATCTGCATTGCTATTGTCCATGATTATCCCAGGCATGCTTTTCTTCATGAAGTGTTTAGACAATGTCTGATTTTCTTCCAGTTCTGGGAGAGGAGACTTGGATATACACTCTTTTGTTTCCTCTTGTTTGGTTTAAGTTACATTTCAGGGAAAAGAAGAAAGGCTCCTGTTGCTGTTTGTTTATTTTTAATTGTATTTATTTTTGTAATTGTTGGTAACAGAACCAAAAGGCCCCTAAAGCTGTTTATTAATTTGAAATTGGAATAACAGGAAAACAACTTGGCCAAATTAATACTTGAGCAAGCCAGGCAGACTTAACAGGGCAATATTCTTCCTTGGAGATTTCAGCCTATGGTATACCAGTGAATAAATCATTTCAGGTAACTTTTTGTTAATATCTGCTTCCCCAATAGGTGCTGTCACATAGTTCTCTGGATTTTAGCCAGTGGCCTTTAAAATGAGGTAGTAAACAGGAATTGATGCCTTGCCTTTCTAAGTCTGGTTGTCATTAGAGATGTGTCCTTGTTCTGGTTTCCAGGGACTAATAAATTAGTCCTCCTGAGATATTTAAAACATGTGAAGGCTTTTTTTCCTCACAGCAGCACTTCTATTTTGTGAGAACAATAGTGTACAGTCCATCCTTGGCTCCTCAGGCTGTTTGGTATATACTGATTTGGGTAGATTCATGCCCACAAGGTTTAGCAAAATAGCTTTTGATATTACCCATGTATGCAGTGTTCTCTGAATGCAAATTGAGCTCTTTAGTGGGTAGTTTTGGATAATATGCTGTACTTGGAGAACTGTATGGAAAGGAGAATCTGTTCTGCAGACAGCAGGATTTAATGCATCATAGTCCTTGTTAAGGAGTAGTGAATTCTCTTCAGATCAGACTTCATAGAAATGATGGGAAGTGAAGACAAACCTGGAAGGACTAAAACGATGCTTTGTGCTTGTTTTCAGACTGGTGCTGACAGAAACTAGCATTAACTTGCATTTTGTCTGGCAAAATGGATTTATATTTAAGAAGAAAAATCAACTCTTGAAAAACAATATAGGAATTTCCTTAGAAAAACCCTGTATTCCACTAGGAGGGCAAAAGGTGTGAATAGGACCAGATGGACCAATTTGGCCTGTGGTTTTACAAGCCTTTCTCACCTTGTTCTGCGTGTGTGGGTGTGGTGATACTGACATTGACTGTGATTCCTTCTAAGTTAGAGTGGAAACCTGCTTGTTTTAACCCTTTAAATTGTCTATAGCTCTTCTACCTGGACTTAGGATCTTGTCAGACTGGATAGTCTGTGAGCATGGCTGAGGTACTTCAAAACTTGCAGGTGTGAGCTGTAGGGCTGCTGGTGAAAGCTGCTGGTGATGCTGTGGCTGACTGCTTTCCATTTGACAATGGAGACATAAGTTTTCAGTGTTTTATATTGCTAATGCTAAAACCCATTGTACTGCCATCAGATTATCATAATCTGAAGTGCTGGCCTGGTTGAGAAGTGTGTGTCTTTCAGCTCTAGGCCAGTTCTCCTGGGCCCTGGCCCTAGTTAGCAAACCTGTTGCTGAGGTACTTCTTTTCCAGAGTGAAGTATGGACAAGGAGGTCCATCTCTCCTGAGTTTCCCTCTCTCAAAAGCAATACTCAGTACCAGTGGTCACCTTAGGCTTGTCCCCCTCTGCATGAGCTGCTTTCCTGCAGAAGAAACGTTCCTCAGCTGTGCTCTGCTGGAAAAGCTGCCAGCTGGAGGAGGAGTGCACTCCAGCCGCTCCCAACTGTTGGGTTGGGATAGCTGAACAGGGGTAGGATTCGACTGACTGTACAGTGATGTACCATGTCATTCTAAATCTCCTTTGGTAGCCTCCTTGACCTTTAGCTCCTGAAAAGCATGGCTTTTCCTCATATTCTCTGTTGTGTTTGCCAGTCCTCTGCAGGTTTCTTGAATAATGCTACTGTATTCTACGTGGCACAAGACGTGTGTGTTCAGGAAGCTGTATGTAGTGAAGTAAATTGTATGCACCTGATAAAACCAGGGCAGAGGGGAGATATGAAGTAGGGCTAGCTGCTGCTGAGAAATTTATTGTTGAGGGTACTGCAGATGTGTAGGTTAGTAGTAGCACCTCATATTTTTATTGATTTATTTATGATGTGTATTTGGGCCAACAGTGGTGTTGTGATGCTGATAACCCCATGTGACTGACTTCTGATTCAGTAGCTACCCATGTGAGTTAAGAAAGCAAACCTGGCATTGATCACTGGAATTTCTTGAGGATGGGAATCATAGGGGTTGGAAGGGACCTGGAGAGCTCCTGGGGCCCAACCCCCCTGCCAAAGCAGCTCCCCAGCTCATACTGCACAGGTTGGCGTCCAGACGGGGCTGGAATCTCTCCAGAGAAGGAGACTCCACACCCCCTGGGCAGCCTGTCCCAGGGCTCTGGCACCCTCACTGGGGAAAAGTTCCTCCCCATGTTGGTGTGGAACTTCCTGGGCTCCAACTTGCAGCCATTGCCCCTTGTCCTGTCCCCACAGACCACTGAAAGGGGTTGGCCATTTTCCCCTGCATCCCATACTTCAGATATTTAGAAAAACTAATAAGGAACATTCAGCACAATCACTCCTCTCCAATTGTCCAGTTTTTCCTTCTTCAGCTACCCTTAGTGCTTACTTGCTTTGATAACACCATGGTGTTCTATTATGCTTAGAAGTTGGATGCAATTCAGGAGTATGTGGAATGATTTGTTTCTTTAACCAATGAGGTAAAAGCATTTTGGTATTAATTTAGTAATACTGGTTCAGGGTGAATATACTTGTCTTGGAGATGGAAATAAAGTTTTTACCTAGGCTTGTGGCTTAGTTTTCAAGAAATTGAATTTAGTGATCCATCTAAATGGATCCTTTACTGGATAAGGAGTAACATGTTGCAGGATAAGCTGGCCAGGAAGCCTTCCCTGCATGCTCTGTCACTATGGATCTCGATGTCTGGCAGTGGCTAGCTGTCAGATGCAACCCCAAACACAGGCTGAGGACTTCCTCTAGAAATCATTTTGTGATGTTCAGAATGGATTTTTCTCTTAGTGTGCCTCTGGTAAAAAATGAGGCAGGAGGCTATTGAAGAAGAGTAAACTGAAGGTGAAGCTAAAAAGCAGTAATATTCAAATATTACTTAATTTTTAAATTTCCTATATCCTGAATGTGTTAATGCTGGATATTGGCCAGCAGGACTGTAGGGGTTTTTTACCACCTCTCTTCAAGTTTTATTTATTTTTCCCTCCATTTCACAGCACTCCAGGGTCTTTTATTAATGTTTTTTTGAGTTGAAACATAAAGGACTAGAAAGGCCACTTTATTCTCTGCCCTTCATTCCCCTTGAGGATAAAGAAATAGAAGGGAAGAAATCCATTGGAGGCCAAACTAATCAAAATTGTTCTCTGGAAAAGCTTTACAGGTTTTGGTTTAAACATGGGAGGAGAAAAGACAGGGGATGAAATCCACTTCAAGTCTCCAGCTAGTTATTAGGTATAAATATGCACAGCTATTCAGGCTTTGATGTTAAAACTCACAGGGTCTGGGAGATGCAAGGCATTTAAAAGCATAATATTCCTTTTTTTAGGGCTAGTTACTTTAGTTAGAAACACATTTTCAACTGCTTTGAATTCTTACCCTTTGAGAAGAGGATTCTCTGTCATTTTAGTGCTACTCAGCACCTGTAGTTTCTGTGAATTGATTTGTTTCTACAAATACATAGTTCTAAGTTATTGAAAATCTGAGATTTTGTTTCTAGGTAAAGCAAGGTATTTCATATTGTAGAACTGTGGATGTGAAAAAAGCTCTTCAAATTTTTAGACTATCTTTTCAGCAGAAAGTAAGAAAGGAGAAAAGTATTTTAAATAATTAACAATACAGGAAATGTAGCTTTACTCAAAAAATAAACCCATTAAGAAAATCCTGATAAGAATGAAAGGATAGAAAATGAAAAATTAATAAAAAAATATTTTGAAGAAATGGATTAAGCTGTTGTAATTAATCATGTTGAGAATTTATTGAGGTTTGAAAGCTTCAATCTTCAGTGAAAATCGTTAATTTCTATTTCACAGTTTAGAATAAAGGTTTGAGGGAAATATTATCCCTCATATTTCATAGTCATCCTCTCACAACAAAAAGGTAGGAAAGAGACCTATGTAGAGAGCAGTGTACCACTCTTCCTGTAGCAATGCTATTGCCTCTGGAATGGCCACAGTCAAAAATGGGATACTGGGTTAAGTGCATTAAAGCTTGTTTGCAAACTGCAAATTCGCATGAGACAGACTCTCACAGAATCACAGAGCTGTAGAGGTTGGAAGGGCCCTGGAGAGCTCCTGGGGTCCAACCCCCCTGCCAAAGCAGCTCCCCAGCTCATACTGCACAGGTCGGTGTCCAGATGGGGCTGGAATCTCTCCAGAGAAGGAGACTCCACACCCCCTGGGCAGCCTGTCCCAGGGCTCTGGCACCCTCACTGGGGAAAAGTTCTTCCCCATGTTGGTGTGGAACTTCCTGGGCTCCAACTTGCAGCCATTGCCCCTTGTCCTGTCCCCACAGACACTGAAAAGGGGCTGGCCAATTCCCCCTGCATCCCATGCTTAAGATAATTATAGACTTTAATTAGGTCCCCCCTCAGTCTTCTTTTCTCCAGGCTGAACAGTCCCAACTTACTCAGCCTTTCCTCATAGGGGAGATGCTCCAGGCCCCTAATCATCTTCGAAGCCCTTCTCTGGACTCTCTCCAGGAGATCCCTGTCCTTTTTATCCCAGGGAGCCCAGCACTGGACACAACACTCCAGGTGGGGCCTGAGCAGGGCAGAGTAGAGGGGGAGGATCACCTCCTTGGACCTGCTGGCCACACTCCTCCTGATGCCCCCCAGGATCCCATTGTCTCTCTCAGCCCCAGGGCACACTGCTGGCTCATGGCCAATCTGTCATCCACCAGGACCCCCAGGTCCTTCTCCACAGAGCTCTTCTCCAGCAGGTCACCCCCAGCCTGTAATGATCCATGGGGTTGTTCCTCCCCAGGTGCCAGACTCTCCACTTGCTTTTGTTGACCCTCATCTGGTCTCTCCCTGCCCAGCTCTCCAGCCTGGCCAGGTCTCTGGATGGCAGCGCAGTGTCCTGCGTGTCAGCCACCCCTCCCAGCTTTGGATCATGGGCACTTGCTGAGGGTGGGTGCTGTTCCCTCATCAAGGTCATCAATGAAGATATTGAACAGGTCTGGACCCAACACCAGCATTGGGGACACCGCTGGTCACAGGCTCCAGTCAGACTCTGCCCCACTGATCACACCCTCTGAGCTCGGTCCCACAGCCAGTTCTCGACCCACCTCACTGTCCACTCATCTATCCCATCTCAGCTCTGCTATCAGGATGTCATGGGAGACAGTATCAAAAGCCTTGCTGAAGTCAAGGTAGATGACATCCACTGCTCTTCCTCCATCTACCCAGCCTGTTATGAGATCGTAGAAGGCTGTGAGATTGGTCAAGCACGATTTCCCCTTGGTGAATCCATGCTGACTACTCCACATGACCTTTTTCTCTTCCAATTGCTTGGAGATTGCATCCAGAACAAGCTGTTCCATTACCTTTCCTGGGACAGAGGTGCTTAATGTTTGATTGTAGTTTGTTATTCACTGTTCATATACTTTCCAACATGGATTTCATTCCATTTGATGAAACCAGTCTTCCTCTTTCTCATTTTTAATATTCTATGCTTATTTACCTGTTTAAAATGTAGCTATGATAGGAAAATACCTCCTGAGGTGTAATATTTTCCTGTTCTTCTTTCAGAAACAAGTGATGATAAAGAATGGGCAACAAATTTACACTCCTAGGAGAGACTGAGTGACTCAGGGTGTGAGTGGCAGACAATGACAGAGCTGAGCAGTGATGAATGGTGCTGAGAAGATGCATGGGCTGCTCTTCTTGCTAAAGTAATAGAAGAACCCAAAACATGAAACTCAAACTGGAAGGCAGTAGATTCATCAGTAATTGATAAAATAAAATACTTTTGTCATGTTTCATAACTAGGCAGTGAAACTCATTACTGCAAGATAGCATGAAGGCACAGAGCTTAACTGCAGCTCTTTAATAGAAAATTCATCTGGATAAAAGTGCATCTAGGATTAGGTTATAATTTTTTTTTTTTATGGAATAGAATATACACAGAGGAGGTGGGAGACTTGCACTCATTGAATTTTTATGCCACCTTTTCCATCCTAGGATGATGCTTCTCACATGCTCAGATTCCTCTGTGATAGTTTACACTGACTTTCCCTTGTACTTGCATCAGGACTCTGTTTTGGCTGCTCTTAGACACAGGGTGCTGTGAGCAGGGTATGGGGTCAGGTGAAGAGTCCGCTGTGGCATGGCTTTTGGGTTTGTTCACCTTTCTTCTCCTGTCTGCTTAAAGTCAGTTCTATCCGAAATATCATCCCATGTCTGACTGTTAGGTTGTGCAAAGGGTCACCAATATCTCAAGTGCCACTGGTTACACATTTGGCAGTCTGGGGAATGTTTTGCTGTGACAAGGGGTGAGGAGTAGAGACATCACTGTGTTTTCACACTGAGTCCTTTCCCCTGCACTCTAAGTGGCTTTAGGACCCTTTGTGTGTATAAACTGCACGTGAGGCCACATGAGCATTTGGAAAGCTGTCCATTAACCACACAATGTTGTTCTCTACAAACCTTTCTGATTGCATGAGCTTGTTAAGCAGAAAGAAACCTTTTTATCCTCAGTGCTTCTGTTGTACTTAACAGTCCAGAATAGCACCAACCCCTTTTTTAGCAGCGCATTTTTCTCCATCTGCCTACTAATAACATACTGAGGGGAGAGGAATCCCTGGTTTCCCCAACTCTTCCTACACTGCATCCTCATCTTTTAAATTAAGAATAGATAAGAATTTCTTCTGGTGCAGTTTACCATTGTTAGGATTAAGAAAAGGTCTTTTTATGGTTTAGGTAAACCTAGATCTTTTCCCAAGGCTAGCCAAGCTATAAAACTCTGGCAGACCAGAATCCTCAAAGGCTATCTACATTTGGGTGCTAGTTAAATCCATAGGAGTTTGTAAATTTGTTTGTAGATCTGTCTTACTGAGGTTTATTTATTTTCCTAGGACCTGAACCTTTTTTAATTCCAGCCTAAGCTTGGAATATATTGAGTATATACTGCAACTACAGAATTCATCTTAAAAAGAGGATTCAAATTGTGATGTTTAGCCTTGAGCTTTCTAGATTTCAGTTTTCTCATCTAATAAAGTAGGAATTCTAATTTGGATTTACCTCAGTGGAAAAGATTAACCCCAGAAACAAGCAGTTAAGACATAAATTCCTTTGCACAGGGATCAGTCCAGCGCAGGGATTATATGCATAAACTAGAATGAGCAAAGAAAAGGAGGCTTACCTTTGGGCCTCCCCTTCCTCTCCCTGTCCTATCAATCTGTTGTGATTTATTGTTGAGAACATATGGAACCATTAAAAAAAAAAAAAAGAAACAAAAAAGCAAACAACCTAAATAGCTTTTCTGAATATAAATTTGGTTGATTTACGTGGTTTCTCCAACTCCTGCTTTCTTATACCGCTGTAATGTTTGGTGGCTTTGGTAGGTAAGGAGCTCCATCTAGTGACACAGTGCCCCTGTGTGCTCCTCGAGTGAGGAGCCAGCCTGATGCACGTCCTGTCTGCTTGGCTGGGGCTCAGCAGTGGTTTTGGAATACATCTAACGGGCAGCACGGTGACACTGCACGGGGGGAGGATGCAGACAAAAGCCAAGCGGTTCTGTGAAGGCATTAATCATCTCATTCCCCTTATTTTTCTTACCGCTTGCTTGCACTTCAACAAAATAACATCTTTTTTAATATAGATTAATTATTTTTACCTCTTAAACTGTAATTCAACTTGATGTGCGTGTGTATGCCATCGAGAGCAACATGAGCAGTGATGATCCCTCCGAAGTTCAAAAGCAATTCCAGCCTTTCCCTCTAGTTTACCCTACTGCTGTATTACTGCTGTAGTAATCACAGAGTTGTAGGGGTTGGAAGGGACCTGGAGAGCTCCTGGGGTCCAACCCCCCTGCCAAAGCAGCTCCCCAGCTCATACTGCACAGGTCGGCGTCCAGACGGGGCTGGAATATCTCCAGAGAAGGAGACTCCACACCCCCTGGGCAGCCTGTCCCAGGGCTCTGGCACCCTCACTGGGGAAAAGTTCTTCCTCATGTTGGTGTGGAACTTCCTGGGCTCCAACTTGCAGCCATTGCCCCCTGTCCTGTCCCCACAGACACTGAAAAGGGGCTGGCCATTTCCCCCTGCATCCCATGCTTAAGATAATTATAAACACCAATTAGGTCCCCCCTCAGTCTTCTTTTCTCTAGAGATCTTCAACAGAAACTGAAAATGGTATTTCCTGACAATGAGTCAGGGGACTTATTATTGCAGAGGTATAGGTACCACAGTGTGTAAATGTCTGAGAGGTTTGGTTCTTTCATGTGTATTCTGGTCTTGGGCAGCTCAAGTCCTCAGCTGTACATTATTCATAGTTATTAGAGCATATCTCTTAGCTCATTAATTGTAACCTGTACTTGCAGAGCAGAAATGTGAGGTCTGTGCTGGCTGCTGCTTACACAGAAGGAAAGCTTGTTATCTGAGAGTAATTTGGGCTGTCTTCAGTGTGCCTCATAGTAACAATACCAGGGTATTCTACTAACAATACTGGGGTCCAGATTGGCTTACAAAAACATTTCTGCACTCTGGCCATGTTAGAAACTGAATTAGTAAGAGGATGTTGCTCCTTTTATAGGGAAGAAGCTGGGGTACCACAGTACTGAGCCTTCAGACTGGCCTGGCAGCCAGAGGAAAGCCATGGAGCCTCTGCTGTGGCATGATGCCTTTCTCCCCCTCGTGCTCCCATGTGGAGATGTGTGTAGACTGCATGGAAAAGGCCTTGCAGACGAGTAGTAGAGCTGTGGGGCTCTGCTGGCAAGGTGCTCCCTTTGTGGCAAAATAGCAAAACTCAGTATCTGTTGGGCTAGCTCTTTTCAGGGTTAGCTTGCTTGTTGCTGGCATACCAAGATATATAGGCATACCTATATATATTGGTATTAGCTTGCTTGTTGCTGGCATACCAATATATATAGGCTGGCATCCCAATATATATAGGCTGGCATACCAATATATATAGGCATGCTTGGATCTTTCCACAGGAGCAAGGCACTTAGCACAGTCTTCAGAGTGGTCCTAAGAAGCAAGACAGGATGCCTGTGTGTGGTTGGTCTCTGCTGAACAGCCTTCTGCTGATTCCAGATTGTTGCCAGTACCTATGACCAGGATGTGATGCAGTCTAAACAAAACCTTTAGAGTGAGAAGGGAAGAATTTTGATAAGAGAAGCTAAATTTTCTGTTTTGAAAAACATTTTCTGATGTACAGCCTATCATGCAGCATTTCCTAGGCAGTCTGTGTGGAGCTGACATCAGTGGTTGGCCAGTAGTTAATTCTATACACTGTATCAAGCGCTACTTGTTATCTTCTTATTCTTTGAATTTTAATGAAAATGATATGTAGAAGAGAGGTTATTTATATCCCATTCACTATCTGCTGTGAGAGAAGGGTTCAGCTATCCTGTTTAAGTTTATAATTTTCATGTTGTCTTCAATGTTCTTGGGAGGAAAAAGGCCCAGAGGTTGCAGAAAGGCAACAGAAACTCCTCTCCTATGCTGAGTCTTGTTGTCTCTCTTTAATGGGAGGCATGTACAAACACCCATATCAATTTGTACCATTCTTTTTTTTCTCTATTAGGAGGAGGAAGAATAGTTCCCTAAATTGTTTTAACATCTCATCACATCTGTTGCATAAACCAAGTGTTTTATCTGTTTTCCCTCTCACATACTCCTATCTGTGAGGTATATTTTGATTTTGCTTTTTTTTCCTGAACTTCAGGCCTCATCTTTCTTCATTTCATCATTTTGTTTTATTGCCTCTTTTTTTTTTCCTCCCCCTTCTGAACTTCTCAGATGCCTCTATTTATAGATATTAGCAACCACTGGTACTATAATTGGCTACTGCTCTTTATTGATGTGTTTCTGACAGAGCTAATAGCTAGTGAAAGGGAATGTTTCTTGTGTAATTATGCTGAAGTCGTTGAGCATTAGTGTGCTTGTTGTGCTTGATGGTGTATGGGGTGGTGTCTTGCAACTCCTTGGGAAGGTAGGAGATCCAGATGATCAAGGACCAAACAAGGAAAAGTACTCTGCTGGACCTGATATGTGCAAACCAAGGTAGAACTGGTTGTGGATGTGAAAGCTGGAGGTAGACTTGGCTGCACTGACCATAAAACGATGCAGTTTAGGGTCCTAAGTGGAGGGAACAGAATATAAAGTAGGACCAGAACCCTGAACTTAAGGAGCACAGTCTTTAGCTACTTCTGAGATTTGCCTGTAAGAATCCCATGGAATACAGCCCTGGAGAGGAGTGTAGAAGAGCAGGTAAATATTCAAAGAGCTCATCCTTCTCCACCTTGTCTATTCTAACATGTAGGAAATGGAGCAGAAGCAATAGGAGACTTGCACAGATTAGTGAGGAGCTCCTAAGCCATTTCAGATGTGATTTGGTGAAGTAGGTGGGGGTAAGGAAGAAGAGCATGAGAGCTGCTTTCAGGAGGGAGTGAAGAAATCTGAACTACTGGGCTCAGCAGTGCTTAGTGAGTTGAAAAAAAACCAACCCAACAAAACCCCAAAAAGCCCCCACCAACAAACCAAACAACCCAAACCAGAAGACCACTTCCCCAGGAACACCAGATCAATAATAAAAACTCAACCAGCTTATGTTTGGTTTTTTGTTGATTTGTTTTTTCAACTGTGAGGATGTTCAAGCATGGAAACAGGCTGCCCCAAGAAGTTGGGAAGTCTCCACCTTTGGAGATGATAAAAATCTGACTGGATGTCCTCCTGGGCAACATGCTTTGGGTCACTATGCTTTAAGCATAGGCTCAATAACATCAAGAGATCCCTTCTGTGGTGGTTTAGCCCTGGCTGGAGGCTAGATGCCCACCAAAGCCGCCCTATCGCTCCCCTTTTTAGCTGGACAAGGGAGAAAATGTATATTGAGAGGTTAAGAGTTAAGATAAGGACAGGGAGAGATCATTCTGCAATTAGCATCATGGGCTAATGAGGGTTTTGATCAGTTCCTCACCTTGATGTAAAAAGGTATGCCACAAAAACAAGTACTAATGGATAAACTAGTGCTCCTGCTAGTGCTGTTGCTTCTCCTTCTGCAGCCTGAGGTATTATCGTTAGCAGGGTCCAGATGTGTGCTGAAACTGCTGCAGACTTCTTGTGTTGGGCTGCTTCAATGAAAGTATTATTTAATCTGCCTTCTAGTATTCCTTCTGCTCTCCTTTCAGAGTTGTTTTTCTTTAGTTAGTGTGCTCTCTTCAAAATTATCTTTAGATTTAAGAAGCTGTTTCCATCTATCTTATCTGAATTTACTCTTGTGTAGCTTTAAGGCCATTAACCTTTTGTTATGTCAATATAATCAGTCACTAAGTGCAGAGTTCCTTGCTAAGCCATTTTTGGAATTTGGAAAAGCTGTGGAATATGGCCTGGAAAAAGTGATGTTGTGCAAAACTCCCAGGGCCATCCACTTCTACCTTCTGACTAATGAAATGAAGTTGGTCCTTAAGAGAGATGCTTTTGCTGATGGGAGGTATTGCAGGACTGCATCTTAAGATTTGAGCTTGGGTGCCAGGATACTATGGTGATGGAAACTAAAAAAAAATGTCCAGAGCAATAAACCACTAATACATTCAAGTTCTTAAAAGATGCACTAAACTGGGTGTAGATTGTGTATCTGCTATTTTTTATGTGTATAGTAAAAAGGTTGGGCAATGGGAGAGGAAAGAAATGAGACATTAGGCATGAAATGTAGAGCTAATGATTTCCATCCAGGAACCATGCATCTTGTTATTATTTTATTATTTTTTCACCCTTTTAAAACTCGCTGTTTAGGGTTCCCTCATACCTGAAAGATCAGTCTGACTGGTATTTTACCCATGCAGACTGATCTTAAATTAATATTGACATGATGTGGAATATTCTCTAATTTTTTTCATGTGGTGCATGTTTGAGTATCTTGCTAACTTAATTTGCTTTGTAGATATGCAAGTATGTAAGTATTTTGAGGGTAAAAGCAGAGGCAAGGAGTCCTTTTGTGTGCTGGCATAATGGCAAACTGGGATTGTTTGGTGGAAATCAGCAATTGTCCCAGCTGTCCAGAATCTGAATAATCTGAAGACCATGAATGCAGGTTGTGGAAAAGCAGACAAAAGGGCTGGACTGCCAGTACTGTCCTAACCTTTTGCAAGTCTCATTTTTATACAAGGATGAATAGCCAGCTTATAGCAATAAATATTTGCTTTGTAAGGCTGAAGAGGAGAAAAGTAATTGCCTGTATATATAGGTTTCATGACCATTCAAAAAGGGTTTCAAAAATTGAAACATAATGGGTGCAGATTCAAAACAACTGCAGAATGCAATCATTGAAGTACTTCTAAAAGAAACATCAACATAAAGGCTTTGGGCTATTTTTGTTTGTTTAATGTTCACCAATTTTCACCTGTGTATGCCTTTTTTGTGTGTGGTCTGCACGGGCTAATTGAAAGAAAATGCTTAGGTTGGACTAAACAAAGGCAAGTGACTGTAATTTTGGGACAAAGGAACTCAGAGCCTGAAAAGGAGGCCCATGAAGACTTCTCAAATGCTGAGTTAGGTAATGACACTCCTTTGAGGTAGATGCATTAAGTGATGTTGGCTTATATAGGAAAGATATTTTTGTTGTCTATATGAAAATGTGAACAGCTTGTAGGTTTGTAGAGGAAAGAAATTGGCTTTGTGTTTGTGCTGGTACATGTTGTGCTGTGATGTGGGTTTTTTTAACCTGCAGTGGATAGCTTAAGTCAGGCAAAGCATCTGTTTACTTCTCCTTTTTCTCTTCTATTATCAAAAATGCTGTTTTCATTCATTAGACTGGGTGCTTTTGCTTTGGTGAATTATTTGGTGGTTATTGTTGCAGTGTTTTAGTTGATTTGAACTATAGTGTAAAGGTTATCACAGAATCATAGGGGTTGGAAGGGACCTGGAGAGCTCCTGGGGTCCAACCCCCCTGCCAAAGCAGCTCCCCAGCTCATACTGCACAGGTCGGCGTCCAGACGGGGCTGGAATCTCTCCAGAGAAGGAGACTCCACACCCCCTGGGCAGCCTGTCCCAGGGCTCTGGCACCCTCACTGGGGAAAAGTTCTTCCCCATGTTGGTGTGGAACTTCCTGTGCTCCAACTTGCAGCCATTGCCCCTTGTCCTGTCCCCACAGACACTGAAAAGGGGCTGGCCAATTCCCCCTGCACCCCATACTTCAGATATTTATAAACATTGATTAGGTCCCCCCTCAGTCTTCTCTTCTCAAGGCTGAAGAGTCCCAACTTATTCAGCCTTTCCTCATAGGATAGATGCTCCAGGCCCTTCATCATCTCTGTAGCCCTTCTCTGGACTCTCTCCAGGAGATCCCTGTCCTTTTTATCCCAGGGAGCCCAGCACTGGACACAATACTCCAGGTGGGGCCTGACCAGGGCAGAGCAGAGGGGAAGGATCCCCTCCTGTGACCTGCTGGCCACACTCCTCCTGATGCCCCCCAGGATCCCATTGTCTCTCTCAGGCCCCAGGGCACACTGCTGGCTCATGGCCAACCTGTCATCCACCAGGACCCCCAGGTCCTTCTCCACAGAGCTCTTCTCCAGCAGGTCACCCCCAGCCTGTACTGATACATGGGGTTGTTCCTCCCCAGGTGCCAGACTCTATGCTTGCTTTTGTTGACCCTCATCTGGTTTCTCCCTGCCCAGCTCCCCAGCCTGTCTGGATGGCAGTGCAGTGTCCTGCATGTCAGCCACCCCTCCCAGCTTTGGATCATCAAAACCCCTATCACTGGTATTAAGAACCTCATCTGATGAGATACTTTAAAATTTTGGCAAGTATAGTTTTCTTATCCATGAGCAATGGTGTTCCCATTGTCAGTGATATTCTGATATTTGATTGAATTTGCCTATTCTCTGTAGACTGCTTAGGTAATTGCAAGGAATAACCGTGTTTGAGTAGTTTAGGGATTTAGAAAGCAGTCAGGAATACTTAGACTAGAGCTTTTGTAAAAGACTCCTGAAGAAAATAATTGAAGAGTGAGAGCCCAAGGTAACAGAATACTGATTAGGAGCTTCTGCCTGACGTAATGAAATGCATCTTTGTAGCATTAGAGTAAAGGAGAGAGTAGTGGCACAGATGGTGAATTAGGAAACAATTTCCACTTGTAACTACTGGAATCAGTTGATATTGACAGTAATAAAGCTTGAGTCTCTCAACAGTGCTTGTTGTTTTTTGTGTGTGTGTGCCATATCATTATATTAGATTGTTTGGTGATATTCTGTTTTTCTCTATTCTTCTAAAGTGCACTGTATGTGGCTTGTTGTTGAGAAGCAGATTGTGCAACCACTCAGTGTAATTTCACTGCTGAAGGTGGAGGGAGAAAGCAAAATGAAATCTCTGCTAGCTTTCCACTGTGCTTTTCCTAACTGACAAGTGAATGTGTATGCAATTCAGCCTAGTGGAAGTGCTGCACCCAGGTTCAGTATGTGTCTGAACGTGTATGGAGAAATACATACCTGTCCCTCCATGCATGAGCCTTATATATGGCAGCTTACCCACTGGGTGTACATCATGTTTATTTTTCTGTAAGATCTCTGTTGGTAATTGAAACAGTAAAACAGTGAATATACTGTACACTGACATCTGTGAGGTGATTTACTCACAGAATCCAGCACATGGTCCTGAGGCAGAAGCAACTTCGAGAGTATGTGAGAAATCCTTCTGGAAGCTTCAGGAGATGCTGTACAATGATGTAATGTTCTCAGAAACTGAAGTTACTTGCCAAATGATGTGTGTGAGTATCTTGGCAGGGAAGTATTCTGCTTGAGTAGCAGAAGTGCTAGTGCAAAGCATCTGATCAGTCTGTGGGGAGATGTTATTGGAAGCTACTATGAATGTTTAAGCAACGTCAGAACTTCCTCTAAGGGCTTGTGATGCCTTACCTGCTGAAGCTTTATCAGTGTTTGCAGAAGGTATTAATCCATAAAATGTAGCTGTAAGGTGCCACCCTCAGAACAACTTAAAAAATCCAGTCCCTTGTTTTCAAAGTGTGTGTGAATGAATCCTACTCAAATAATGAGCAGCAGTTTCAGAACTCCTGGTCTTTCCAGAAGCTGGTGTCAGTGCTGCTATTATACACATTTGGCAATACCAAGATGTCTGTTGAATTTGCAATAAGAATACAAAAAATAGATTTGTGTGTGTGTGAATATCTATGTGCACACACAAACAATTTTCTGACTGAGAGGCTTCCACCAAACAGAGTTGAGACCCTTGTCTGGTGTTAAGTTCTGCCTGGAGAGGCAGATCAGGTGTTGCCTTTGGGCTGCTCAGGTGAAGTGCTTTCTTCATGCTTTGCACATCACAAGTGCTTTCTGTAGGTTTGTTCGGAACTGGAAGGCTGCAGGGAGACCTCATTGCAGCCTGCCAGTCTCTGAAGGGAGCAGAGAAACAGGAGGGGATTCAGCTTTTTAAAAGGACAGATAATGGCAGGACAAGGGGGATGGATTAAAGCTGAAGGAGGGAAGGTTTAGATTGGATATTAGGGGGAAGTTTTTTACAGAGAGAGTGGTGAGGGGCTGGAACAGGCTGCCCAGAGAGGGGGTGGATGCCCCGTCCCTGGCAGTGTTCAAGGCCAGGTTGGATGGGGCCCTGGGCAACCTTGTGTAGCTGCAGGCCTGAGGTTGGTGTCCCTGCCTGTGGCAGGGGGGTTGGAGCTCTCTGATCCTTGGGGTCCCTTCCAACCCATGCCATTCTATGATCAGTGAAGAAGTGTGCTGGAAATGAGAAATAGATGTAGTATGTAGTGTAACTGTTCTGTTGTGATGTGAGCCATCTGGGAGGCTGCTTTAGTTACCAAAAGATCTTTTGAGTATTATCTTCATCTGATCATCTTCAGTTGTGTGGTGAGGTTGTCATGAAAGGGATAGATCTCTGGCCATATGTAGATCAATATTCTCAGGTGCCTGTGGCATTCTTCCACCTGGTATGCAGTTATGTGATGTTTATTGATACAGTGGTGGTAATATTATGCAAAATAGATTATATCCCTCTTTTGAAGACCAGTGTGTATTTGCACACTGACAAACATTGAAGTCAGCTTTGGCCACAAAGTAGATCCTAGTGTCTGTATTTTGTAATAGTTAAGCATAATCCAGTTATCCTTTTTAGAGACCAGTGATCTGGGACCAGTTACTTGGTCAGTCACTCATAAGCTTGGATACAGATGCTTTTAAATATCCTGCTGTATTTTTGATACTGACCACTGATACTGTCTCCTCTGG
Source organism: Laterallus jamaicensis coturniculus (assembly GCA_022605575.1). Taxonomy (NCBI): domain Eukaryota; kingdom Metazoa; phylum Chordata; class Aves; order Gruiformes; family Rallidae; genus Laterallus; species Laterallus jamaicensis. The sequence goes on along the minus strand of JAKCOX010000033.1, from coordinate 6,535,560 downwards.
ATCCCCTGTATTCGTTGGGTTTTGGGGTTGGGTTCCTCCTCCTCATGCATGATACCTGGCTTCTCTTGCTCACACACACTGCTGTAGGAAAGCAGTGAATGCTGAGACCTGTAATCCCACCTCAGAAGCTAGCACAGGCAAGGTATGGAAAGCACAGAGCATGCTGAAGTGGGGCATGGGATAGTATTGGGTTCCCATGTTTAGAGGTGGCGATAGCTCAGTGAGAGATGGTCAAATGTAGCAGAAATCTGTATTTTTAAGTAGGAAGGAAGAAAGCAGTAGGACCACCTCTTCCAAAGGTGGCTCAGAAGGTCTGTCATTTAGTGGTAGAAGAGGTTAACATTCTTGTCATAGAATAACGTGAGACTTGAAAAGCCTGTTAGCTTGTTCTCCACCAGGAAGTGGGAAGATGATTAAAGTACAGATTGAAACAAGCAGAAACTGTTGTGGAAGCTAATTTTCAATGAGAAAGGTTACAAAACCATTCAGTTATGATCGGGTAGTAACCAACTCAAGGTTTTCCTAAATGCTCTTAGACTGTCAAACTGTTCAGACAATCCAGCTGCCTAACACTGAGTGAGGATAATTGTTAGCTGTTAATGGAAGGAAGTTACTTTTCCTTTTTCCTGTTAACATCTGTTTAACTGGTAGATAGGAGTTAAGTGGAGAAGTGATTCTCTGGTGGTTCTGTTTCAAGCAGAGTCATGGAGTGGTGAACACTTGTGAAAATTGCCCTCAACTCCTCTCTCTCAAGCTGCAGAAGTATTTAAACAAAAGTTGATAGCAACAAATTCTGGCTGGTTTTGTTGGAAAGTCATTGATACTAATGAATTGATAGGAATTGCACGTTACCTTCTTCTGACATATCTCAGTGATCAAATCAGCATTTCAACATGTTCTAACCAAAGCATTCAACCTCAGGCACATCACTTGTGTGAACTGACATCTGAAACGTTTTCCTTGTGAAAAAATTATTTCAAATATTTCCAGACAACAGGTCAGAGCTCAGTGTGAGCTGTCAAAGTAGAAGCAGTGATAGCACTACATCAGGGTAACTCTGAGGAGAAAAATCATGTCATGTTAACTGTTTCATAATATCAGATATGTCACAGTTGGTGCCTCAGATAATCCTAGATTATGTGGGAGATTGACAATCAGTAGTTGAGCTGGAGTATCAGACACAGGTGGCAAGAAATCCAACGAGCATTGTATTGTGAGCATACCCCTTCTATATCTGGTCGATCTACTAGAGCATACCCCTTCTACATCTGGTAGATCTACTAGAGCATACCCCTTCTATATCTAGTGCTTCTGACACTTTTTTGAAGTGCCTGCTGATGTTTTAGTGAAGAACCTGTTTGATAAAGGAAGCCTAGATCTTGTCTTGGATTAGGTTTTTTGTATAAAAAATTATAAATGATGCTGGTTTTCTATAATGTGACCTGAAGTTGTGGTGATAATGTGGATTTTTGGTGATGGGTTTTATCTGATTTTGGCCCAGAGAGGTGATGAATGTACTCATAGCTGAAATGAGTTTCCACCATACTCTGCTGTACCTTAGGGAGCTGTGGAAGGGTCATACAGGATGTGGGCTCTGCTTTTCTTTATTTTATGAGGAATATGGAAAGATAAACTCAATCCATCTTGGGGAAAGCTGTTAACCTCAGTCCTTGGACAGCTACGTTGGTGTTTAGGGAAACTAAACACCATCTTGTCCTATGTATGCAGGTAGCTCTGTTTTACCAACAGGAGGAAACTGCAGGGAAAGTGCAGCTCAAACAGCTGCTACCTATTGATATGGTTGACTCATGAAGTCCCCAATGTAAATGTACTGACTTCAGTAGGCTGTTGATGGTTGGCAGTTTTTTTGACGTTGAAGAACCTGTCTGAAGAAGAAAAACACATAAAGGGTGATGAAATGAAGATTTTTAGAGGGTGGATTTCAAAAATACCTTTATTTTCTAGTATTTCTGGGGTGTTGAAGATTACAGAAAGGATAATATTGGACTAAGCATCTTAGGTGTGGATAAAGAATGATTTGTATCTTGTTGCAGATGCAAGTAGTGTGGAAGAGAGCTACACCAATCATGCCCTCCTCTACAGCAGAGGAAAGCCAGAATTATTTGCAGTGAGGCTTCTCTTCAGAAATATAGGTGTGTTTAGTTTGCAGACAGCAGTGATATGTTCAGCAGTCTCTGAACTTCTTCAGAAATATTGAATTAGAGACGTTTTTTAGGGAGGTGCACAGATGGCTTTTATTGGTACAATACCTCAGAATGCTTTCAACCAGCTATATGTTGCCTACAGTGCTTGCTAGTCAGCCATTGAAGATCACAGAATCTTAGGGGTTGGAAGGGATCTCAAGAGATCATGGGGTCCAACCCCCCTGCCAAAGCAGCTCCCTAGCTCATACTACGTAGATAGGTGTCCAGATGAGACTTGAATATCTCCAGAGAAGGAGACTCCACACCCCCTGGGCAGCCTGTCCCAGGGCTCTGGCACCCTCACTGGGGAAATGTTCTTCCCCATGTTGGTGTGGAACTTCCTGGGCTCCAACTTGCAGCCATTGCCCCTTGTCCTGTCCCCACAGATCACTGAAAAGGGGCTGGCCAATTCCTCCTGCATCCCATGTCTAAGATATTTATAAACACTAATTAGGTCCCCCCTCAGTCGTCTTTTCTCCAGGCTGAACAGCCCCAGCTCTCTCAGCCTTTCCTCATAGGAGAGATGCTCCAGGCCCTTCATCATCTTCGACTCTCTCCAGGAGATCCCTGTCCTTTTTATACCAGGGAGCCCAGCACTGGACACAATACTCCAGGTGGAGCCTGACCAGGGCAGAGCAGAGGGGGAGGATCACCTCCTTGGACCTGCTGGCCACACTCCTCCTGATGCCCCCCAGGATCCCATTGTCTCTCTCAGCCCCCAGGGCACACTGCTGGCTCATGGCCAACCTGTCATCAACCAGGACCCCCAGGTCCTTCTCCACAGAAATGCTGACAGATGCTGACAGCTGGATAGTAAGGAAGGGCAGAACTTTACCACCTCTTCAGACTGCTGTTTACCAGACTAGCTCATCTCTCATTTCACAGAATACTATAGCCTGCTGAACTCATTTGTGAATTCCTCAGTCCTGGATACTTATCTATAGTTTTACTGACACAAGGAGAAAGCACTAGAAAGTGTGACAAGTAGAACAGTTACTCAAGCCAATCTAGAATTATTAATGGTAATTATTCTAACTATCAAACTTTAAAAATATTTCTCTTTGCACAAAATACTTAAGCTCTCCTCTTTTGTTCAGATCACTTATGTTGCAAGTACCTGAAATTTGTGACTAGAAATCATGATTTACAGAAGAGCCAGAAGACAGGAACTATTCAACATGAAGTCATTTGTTTTGCAATTTAAATAAAATCAGTTAATAACTTTACCTTTCAGTTGTGGCACACAAGTAGAGGGTAACTTTTTGGTGGTCTTAAGCAGCTCTGTAGTAATTTGGATAATATTGCATACTATTATTGTTGCAACTCTGAACAGGAGGAAGTTAAGCAAAGACACAATAATACAGACTAACTTGGTCTATTCCAATATGAAATATTTACACTGGAGAGACCATTCACAAATAATCTATCAGCCTCACTGATGAATTGGGAAGTTGCTCTGGTATCTGAGACACCTGAAGGTAAGCTGAGGGGGGGGTGACAGGACTGGCTACTCTTATTGGAATTCTTCCTGTTGTTTCTGTGAAAGATGGGCCTTTTTGTTTCTAGAAGTCTCTAATTAAGTTGTAGTTTCTCTAAATTAGAACAGATGTGGCATTAGAATTTTCTTGCTTCTAGGAACACCAACAGTTTAAAGATTTGTTTAATTAATGCTTGTCTGCTTAGATGAAATGTTGACACACCATTGGGAAACACTTTTTATGTAGCCTGCAGTGTATTTTGCCTTCTGCTAGACTTCACTTCAAGGGAAGTGTGGCTTAGTAGGTAAAGGATAGTTGTCTTTTAGGTTGCACAAACTCTTGTCCACTCCTCTGCCTCTTATTTGCTCTTTTTTTTCAGTAGGTTTCTAAGTCTTTTGTGCTGTATTTTTAACTCTAGGACAATTAAGACAATATGCTTGCTAATCAGTACTGACTTACTACAATTCTGTATTTTTCAATGAGTTGGACCCCAGGAGCTCTCCAGGTCCCTTCCAACCCCTCTGATTCTGTGATTCTGTTTCTTAAGGGATTTATCTCTCTTCTGCTATTCTCTCTTTCTCATACTAAAGCAATCTTGACATCTCCCTGACTCTGCCTCCCTGAACAGCTTATATACACTGAATAAGTGTTGGATTTGACTTTTCAAAGCCTGAACATCCAAAGATTGGTGGGATTGTGTGTGAATACACAAGTCAATTCCAGAGGTCTGTCTCCAATGATTGACAGTCCGTCATTGCCAAGCAAGGGTGAAAATTTTTAGGAATAAAGACCCTATCCTTTTGGGAAGGTAGTACACAATTCTTAAGGGGTTTCTCTTCCCTTAAGTTTTACCCCAAAATAGCTTGGGCTTTTAGCCTTCAAAGCACTCTCTTTTTTTGGTGAGTTTTGGTTCTTTAAGTTTTAAAAATATTTGTTTTATGTTCTTTAACGTGGCATGCAAATTGTATGTATTGATACATCATGTAAAGGGCTACTGGTGCTTTTTTGAGGGCAACCTGCATAAGACATTTCTGGTTTCCCTGCTGTAGGAAACTTAAAACCAAACAAAATTCCACATGCAGAAGACACATCTAGGATAGTGTAACTTCCTCCCCTCACCTATATTCTATATCTTGTGCAATGAAGTTATTTATGTAATGGCTTAACATGTTTAAAAAGGGAAACTGGGAGCTCTTAGAACTGCATTTCCTTTCCAGGTGAGCACCTAACCTGCTGGTTGGCGTTGCTTATCCTCCTCTCCCCTACCTGAGGGGCTTTTCTCCTGGGACTCTCGTGTCTTTACCTGTAGGAAAAGGATAGTACTTCATCCAGGGTTTACTTTTGTTGGTAATTGCTCTGGGATTCTTGTATTTATTCTCATGTTAGACATATAATTTTGTTGCCTTTTCCCTCAAAACTATTATTACTTACAGTTGTGACTTTAGGCTATTAAATGTCTTGCGTTTCAGAGTGATAGTTACATAGCATTCACTGTGCTTCAAAAGCATCTAGAAATAGCTCTTCTCTAGTGCCACCACAAATCCTTAATTTAACTATCTTTTCATCATTTTTTTACCTTGTGGACAATCCTTTGATCCAATCAAGGTGTGCAGCTACAGCTCTCAACTGTTTACAATGCTAACTGCACCTTGTGTACCCCATCTCTTCCTGACAGTTGAGTACTGTTCTTGACTCAGGTTTCTCTTCTTGTTTCTCCATTTCAAAGGGTATGGTGGTTTTGTAGAACCCCTGTATTTCCTCCCACAGTCATCAGAAGGCCCAGAAGTAGTTCCTATCCATGGTGTGGAATAGGTTTTATGGAAACAGACTAACCCATCAAAACCAGGAATCTGTGTTTCCTACCAGTGCAGGTTATTTGGGGGGGGGTGGGGGGAGAAGGCGTGTTAGGGTACTGTAACAGGAACATTGGTTTAGCTCAAACCAGCCTCCTTCCCCCCCATCTCCCACCCCAAAAGATGGGGTTGGGCTTGATGTAAATGGTTGGACTAAATTATCTTGAAGGTCTTTTCCAACCCAAACCATCCTATGATTCTAAGATGCAATCAGTACCAATGGTGTAGTGTTAGTAGGTGTCATGAGGAGAGGAATTTATATCTGATTAGGAAGTTGGGGATGTCTTCAGAGTCCTTGAGGACTGAAAACTTTCTCAGTGTGCAGTTGAAAGTGTTACCTTTTATCAGAGAAGGTTCATGAGAATTCTAGGGATGGGTTGGCTGACAGGTAAATGAAGTTTGCAGGATGAAAGGCTGAAGACGTCTCAAAAAGCAAATGTAGGAGTTGTATGGAGAGTTGTAGAAGGCCCAGAGATTTTTATTGCTTAGGCTCTTCAACTCTATTGAATTGTGAGGCAGTAATGAAGCACCTGCTGTGAAGAACTCCTGTGTCCAACTGTGTGAGTATGAAACAGCTCCCTTTACTTAAACATTTTCACCACTAACACCTCTCTTTCAGACATGTCTCTTTCTGCTAGTTATTTTCTTTGGGAAGTGAAGACACTTGCCTTCAAGTCCTAAAAGGAGCACTGTCTTGTGAATGTCAAAACCATTAAGCTTCAGGTTCCATGACAATGTGGCTGTCCTTTTGCATTTGAGGCTCTACACAAAAATTTTCTGTTGCAGTGTTGAGAAGTGATGACTCCTCTTTATAGATTTCTTGAGCATTTTAGTGTCTGCAGCACAATATTGTAGTCCATTCTGGAAGCAGTTCTACACCAGGTAGATCACAGAATCACAGAGTTGTAGGGGTTGGAAGGGACCTGGAGAGCTCCTGGGGTCCAACCCCCCTGCCAAAGCAGCTCCCCAGCTCATACTGCACAGGTCGGCGTCCAGACGGGGCTGGAATCTCTCCAGAGAAGGAGACTCCACACCCCCTGGGCAGCCTGTCCCAGGGCTCTGGCACCCTCACTGGGGAAAAGTTCTTCCCCAGGTTGGTGTGGAACTTCCTGGGCTCCAACTTGCAGCCATTGCCCCTTGTCCTGTCCCCACAGACCACTGAAAAGGGGCTGGCCATTTCCCCCTGCACCCCATACTTCAGATATTTATAGACATTGATTAGGTCCCCCCTCAGTCTTCTTTTCTCCAGGCTGAACAGCCCCAGCTCTCTCAGCCTTTCCTCACAGGGGAGATGCTCCAGGCCCTTCATCATCTTCGTAGCCCTTCTCTGGACTCTCTCCAGGAGATCCCTGTCCTTTTTATCCCAGGGAGCCCAGAACTGCCCAGGACTCACCTGGGCAGAGCAGAGGGGGAGGATCACCTCCTTGGACCTGCTGGCCACACTCCTCCTGATGCCCCCCAGGATCCCATTGTCTCTCTCAGCCCCAGGCCACACTGCTGGCTCATGGCCAATCTGTCATCAACCCGGACCCCCAGGTTCTTCTCCACAGAGCTCTTCTCCAGCAGGTCATCCCCCAGCCTGTACTGGTTCCAGGAGTTATTCTTTCCCAGGTGCCAGACTCTGCACTTGCTTTTGTTGACCCTCATCTGGTTTCTCTCTGTCCAGCTCTCCAGCCTCTCCAGGTCTCTGATGATAAACTACAAGATTTAGAAGAGCTACTGTTGAACACTGTCTGGAAAGATTGATGGAAAAAAAGACTTAAAGAGTTTTTCTAGAAGTCTTAAATTTTAGTGGAGGATATAGGGAGATGTTTAGAAGACCTGGGTATGTAGGTAGTAGTGGAGCATGTACTCTGGGCTACCTACCTAGACAGCAGCCTGCACGGCTGCTTGCAGTTGTTGGCTGAACTCAGTTACCTGTGCATTCCTTTCTAGTCTGGTAATCCATGGGGTGAAACCTGTCAGTCTTGCTGCCCTAAGTGTGACAGAAGAGTGCCACAACAGATATCCTCAGTATAAAGAGGAGAGTGTGGAGAATCTAGTAGTGTAAATGGTGGCAAGGGGATGACAGTGCATAGTAAGAGACATCAGAAGAAGCATCACATCTTTTATTTCTTTAATTTTTTTTTCCTTTTTTCTTTTTTCTTTCCTGCAAGTGATGGAATAGCACTGTTTTATCTCTTCTTGAGTTAGATTTGTCAGGACTCAAGAAAGAACATTTTGTTCTGTCTCATCTCAGCAAAGGGTTGTCAGAGGCACTAGGAAATTCTCATGACCAAATATTGCAAAAGTTGCTGTTGGGGTAAAAGGCTGATATCAATAGATTATTGCTGTCTGTCTAGTAAGAGTGGATAAATTTAACCCTGTGTTTTCCCATCTATGTGGGGAGCTTGTAAACTGCTTTTTTTGTGATAGATTCATGTTACCTTACAGGATACCGTTACCTTACAGGATACCATTACCTTGTCTTGAAGGTAAGACTGCCTACTAGAGTCATCCTCCTTTCCCTGCCTTCCACCCTGGGCTGGGTAGAGTAGTAAAGGACAAACCAGTTGCATTTTCAGCATGTGTGGGCTTAAAAAGATAACTTCTACAGATTATTCCCAATATAATTTCCAAAAGCAGAAAGTATCAGTCTTGATGCCAGCAGCACTGAGTAGGTGGAAAGAAAAACTATCTTGTAAAATTCTTCCTTAAGTTGACCAAATGAAGTGTTTGTGAAGAAAGTTTTACAGAGATATGATGCTGTTCCATCTATTCTTAATCTATGCAGAACAAGAAAGTTGCTGATAAGGCCTAGGAGACACTGGTAGTAGCAGAGATTTTCTCACCTCAGTGTCATTGATAGGTGGTTTTTGCTGTAGTCTTCTTTCTTTGCCATTTTAAAACATTCTTCTCCAGATTTTCTAATGAAGCTACTTTGGAGAAAACTTTTCTTCATCAAAAGCTAGTGGTAAAACATGGAGACTGAATGAATTGTCTATGGACATCAGGATTAGTTCTTGCATTTTTTCCACATCTCTTCCCAAAGCCTGTTAGTTCTGGATCAGGACTAATTGGGGGCTTTTTCCTTAGTCAGCCTTATAAATTACACTAATTCTATTTTAAATGATTTTAAGGATTACAAATTATACAGGTATGTATTTCACTGTTTTGCAGTCACATGTAGAGTAAAATTCAGTTGTGTGAATCTCTGTTGTCCTCTGTTAAGTCACTTGTGTCAGAGGGAAACAAAAGACAACCAGTAAAAAAAAGGAGGACTGAAGTCTTGAAAATGTAACTGTGAAATCAAAGTTATGGTCAGAATGTCAAGGTTTAAGTCCTAACTTCTGCAGGGACAGCTGTATAGCAAATTTTGCTTCAAGTCGTCTTGGTTGGATGAGAGTATATGCAAGATGACAGGCTGCTAAAAGAAAGGCTACTTAGCACCTCAAATTCAAGATCTTAGAATCATAGAACGGCATGGGTTGGAAGGGACCCTAAGAATCATAAAGCTCCAACCCCCCTGCCACAGGCAGGGCCACCAACCTCAGGCCTGCAGCTACACAAGGTTGCCCAGGGCCCCATCCAACCTGGCCTTGAACACCCCCAGGGACGGGGCATCCACCCCCTCTCTGGGCAGCCTGTTCCAGCCCCTCATCACTCTCTCTGTAAAAAACTTCCCCCTAAGATCCAATCTAAACCTTCCCTCCTTTAGCTTTGTTGTGGTTTACACCTCAGCGGAAAGCTGGGGCCACAAAGGTCAGAAAACAGAAGCCCCCCTACCTCTTTAAGAGGTGGAGGATGGGCGAACGAAGGAGCTGCAGAGCCAGAGGAAAAAAAAACCCAAGGCTTGCAGAGTTGGGATAAGGATAGTTTACTAAACAACAGGGAAAAGTATGAAAACAACTAACTACAGTGCTATTATATACAGTGCAAACCTCTCCCCACACTATGTCATTTGAGCCGTGCCCGAACCGATTCAGATTCCCGAATGCAGCACTCCCCGAGCCCAGCACCCCCGAGCACCCCCCTCACCACCGCCTGCCACGCCGATCCTGAAAAAGAGAGAGAGAGAGAAGCCGGAACTCCCACACGCCTGCTCAGACCGGGACTTCCCGTGCCCGGAGCAGGTTCTGATAGGTCCGGAGTCTCCCCCAGAACTGGCACTGCGCCTGCCCAGACCAGGACTTCCCGTGCCTGGTTCCGGAGTCGCCCCTGCAAAGGTGGGGGGGGCAGCCTGTCTGATCATGATGCAATTGGTATGGAATACTCTCAGGGCTAACATAGCCTGCTGCTGTGCTGAACCCAGGACAAGCTTTAATCCATCCCCCTTGTCCTGCCATTATCTGCCCTTTTAAGAAGCTGATTCCCCTCCTGTTCCTCTGCTCCCTTCAGGGACTGGCAGGCTGCAATGAGGTCCCCCTGCAGCCTTCTCTTCTCCAGGCTGAACAAGCCCAGCTCCCTCAGCCTCTCTTTGTAGGGCAGCTGCTCCAGCCCTCTGATCATCTTCGTGGCTCCTCTGACCCCTCTCCAACAGTCCCACATCTCTCTTGTATTGGTGCCCCAGCTCTGGACACAGGACTCCAGCTGGGGCCTCAGGAGGGCAGAGCAGAGAGGGACAATCCCCTCCCTGTCCCTGCTGCCACCCCTCTGCTGATGGAGCCCAGGATCCCATTGGACCGTCTTAGCTGATGGGAAAACTGAAAATGGCCTCATTTTTCAGGAAGTAGAGAGCAGTTTTCTAATACCTGTTGTGTTTGAAGGGAGCACCAGCATCACATTTCAATCAATTGGAACCTTGTTCTACCTTCAGTGAGACTTCAATGAACGCTGCTTCACTTGCCCTAGTTGAGAAGAATCCAGGAGTGTTTGCTTTTTGCTGTCACTTTTAGTAGATACAAAGAATTGCTTTGTGAGAGAATCAACTTCAGTGCAAACCAGGTGGAAGTCTTATTTTTGTAAACACAGCAGTGCTTAGCAGGGTCAGGTGGCATCACTTGTTTAGGACCTGACAAACCAGGAGAAAGATGGAGACTCCTTAAAGGCTCACTTAAATTCCTCCTTAAATGCCAACTCTGATTCAGTGCTAGATTTTTCTTTGTTGTCTTTTAGAGAAACTTAATAGTGTGAAGTTCTGCAGTCCCTGTCAGTCAGCTTCCTGGCATTCCCAAGGTGTTTGCCTCACTTAGAAGCTTCGGATGCTCAACAGTCTTCTGAATTAAAATCAGTTTATTTGTTAAATTTCAAACGCCATCATACTGTAACTCCTCTGCAATAATGTAGTAGCAGTTCATTTAATTTCAGTGTGATTGTTATTAGCTTTATGTTAATTTCATAGTGGTCCCACAGCACAACTTGTTATTTATTTCTGTCTCCTAAAGTGCAATCCAATTTACATTGCTATGATTTTAGCTCAATGCATAATAACTCAATACTCTAAAGGAAGCCTCTGAATGCTTTGTCTTAATGCAATATTAGCCAGTGATGCAAATTAAGCAAGCAAGCTGTCCTTCATTAAATTTTTCATCCGTGTCATGGTGGGTCCACTCTCTTTTTGAAGTTTCATTCAATATGGTTTACATGTGTGAAATAAAAAAATAGTGTGTTATGGCAAATCAGTTTCTACTTTATAGAGATTATTTTAATTGCAAAGATCTTTGTGGCCCAAGAAACCAGCACATCTGCCTTTCCCTTAGAGAAACTATTAGGATCTGTGATGGGCATCAGGAACAGGTCAGCTGAGGACTTCTGGGCAAGGTATTTCCTGCTTGCTTCTCTGGGGCATTGCACTATAGTGACAGGAGCTGCTGTGGCAGTTAGTCATGTTTACAAGACAGTTAATGAGCCAAATTAATCCTAGATGCAGCTCCACTGAAATTACTCAGAGCTTGATTCCATCTCCAGTGTGGTATTTCCACTTAGCCTGCTGTGAAGAGGCAAGCTGCATTTCAGAGGGTTCAGTAACATGGCTTATGTTCTCCATGTAGGGTGCACAAGGTGGATTCATGACTGGCTAGCTTGAGGAACAAGTCATGCATGCTTATTTGCCTTAGAAAAGCCAGGACACCTTCAGTAGTTCCTATATTTTTAGAAAGCATTCCAGAAATTTACTAGATTCTGCTTTTATCAGCATGGTGTCACAGGGTAACAAATTAAGTTCTTGGTAATTTAAGGGCCTTTTTTAGCTGGCATTTTTTGAGACCAAAAAGGGTAAAAAGAAGCTGCCTTCCCAACAAAAACTGCAGATGTTTTAATTTTGAATTTTTAAAGTGTGTGTCTAGGAATTGAAGCAAACCCATGTACAATTTGCATGTAAATATCCAGGTATATAAATCCCTGCATGAGATGTTAAAATCAGCAGTTCATATAGGACCATACCTACAAGTTAGTCTTCTCAGTACATGTTGCATTCCTCACTCCAATAAAAATATACATGTGTTCATGGTAGTGCACAGTTCTGGTTATTTGGTTGTTCCTTGGTTGCTCTGCTACATGTGACAAGGTCACAGAGATGGGCAATGCTCATATATGTGAACAGCAGAGTAGTATTTGAGTTTGAGAGCTGCTTGAACATTCCACTGTGCCTTGTGGAACTCCCTAGGAACCTCCAGGATACTGGCTTGCCATCCTTTTCTTGATTGCTCTGTGCTCTGAGATGTTATTTTCTTCGGAGGAAGAGCAGGAGCTGACTTGCTAATGCTATTTTCAGCGTGGAGGCCTGTAGTTTGTTGGTCTTCCTCAGCTTTGTGCTTTTAAAAAATCAATTTCCTACTTCTGTGTGCTTTTCAATTACCACGTTTGGACTATGTGCCTAGCAAAGCATTTATTTTTAGTTATTGCTTTGGCTTCTTTAATCCCAAGGGTGCTTTCAAATGATCTAGACTTTCTTTCCTGTCACCTGTTTTGTATGTCCTGTCTTTCTACCACAAAGCCTATCCTTAATGTTTCCTACAGTAATTGTTCTTGCTGTGGGCATGCTCTCCTCTGTTCTAATGTAACATATCATTCTATACCACTTTCTTTTTCAGTACATCACCTCACCTTTCATCTGCCCATCTGCTAACTTCTTGTTCCTCTCATGGTTCCCATCTTTTCATCTGGCTTCCAGATTATCTGTACTTTTAAGAAAATTGTTATTTTACTGTTTTATTTGGGCTCTATTAGAAGAGGGGTGGCAGCAGGGACAGGGAGGGGATTGTCCCTCTCTGCTCTGCCCTCCTGAGGCCCCAGCTGGAGTCCTGTGGCCAGAGCTGGGGCCCCAATACAAGAGAGATGTGGAACTGTTGGAGAGGGGTCAGAGGAGCCACGAAGATGCTCAGAGGGCTGGAGCAGCTGCCCTACAAAGAGAGGCTGAGGGAGCTGGGCTGGTTCAGCCTGGAGAAGAGAAGGCTGCAGGGGGACCTCATTGCAGCCTGCCAGTCCCTGAAGGGAGCAGAGAAACAGGAGGGGATTCAACTTTTTAAAAGGGCAGATAATGGCAGGACAAGGGGGATGGATTAAAGCTGAAGGAGGGAAGGTTTAGATTGGATATTAGGGGGAAGTTTTTTACAGAGAGAGTGGTGAGGGGCTGGAACAGGCTGCCCAGAGAGGGGGTGGATGCCACATCCCTGGGGGTGTTCCAGGCCAGGTTGGATGGGGCCCTGGGCAACCTTGTGTAGCTCCAGGCCTGGGGTTGGTGTCCCTGCCTGTGGCAGGGGGGTTGGAGCTCTATGATCCTTGGGGTCCCTTCCAACCCAGGCCATTCTGTGATGTTATATGATTCTTGAGTAGTGGGAGGTGTGCTAAGCAGGCCATGCAGTATAGGCAGAAATAGAATAGGCTGCCCAGGGGGTGTGGAGTCTCCTTCTCTGGAGAGATTCCAGCCCCGTCTGGACGCCGACCTGTGCAGTATGAGCTGGGGAGCTGCTTTGGCAGGGGGGTTGGTCCCCAGCAGCTCTCCAGGGCCCTTCCAACCCCTCTGATTCTGTGATTCTAAATAGTAGTGCCAGATCTTCCTAGAGATAAAGTAAGGGAATTGTGACTAATTTAGCTTGGAAGGGGTATCCTGAGCCATTCAATCTGGGGATGGTATGCAAAGTTGTTTGGTTTGCAGAGCCTTATCCAGTGAAGTTTTGAATATTATTAAAAATCTCCCTGACTCGAGATTTCTTACCCTTATGTTGTCATAAGCCTATTTGGCACCTTAAAGACATACTTAAAAGTTCTCTGTCTTGACAGCCTTACTGTACTGTTGGACACACTGGCATTAGAGATCAAGTGCTGTGTGCAGGAGCCTTGCAAGAAGTGGTAGAGCCTTGCAAGCAGAATTCTCCACAGCATTCACATGATTACCTGTGGTATCAGAGATAAGCAGCTGAGAGAACGTGCCTTGCAGCTCCAGTAAAATTAATGCAATTTTACTTTCTCATGAAGAACTCTTCCCATTTATACAAGTTGTGCAAGTGCCTTGCTGTTATTATTAAAAATAATCTAATCAAAGCAGAATATAATAGCAAAGTGGAAATATTAAATTAAGGGAATTGGATGCAGACATCATATATAAATGATGGAAAGATGCTGGGAGCTGTTGAGAATATTGTGAAATGGGATTGGTAGTCACAGACTAGTAGGATTGGGCCTTTTGGAAGCTGTGTGCTTTGGCTGTTCTGTGAGGAAGTCTATGGTAATGGCACACACTGCTGCTCTCAAGTTCATTGGAACTAAACATAGCATAGGCATGCTTTTCTTTTCCAAAATCTGGCAACATCATTAGGGCACATGTGCTAAAAGTATGAAAAGGTACTTTGTAGAGGTGCAGGCATCAGATGAAAAGGGCACAAAACAAAGGAAAAGTTCAAGGGTTGGTCTTTGGTTATTTTTTCTGAGAGAAGGTACCTTCCAGCCCTCTTTACATCTGCAAATCAGAAGCTTACTGAAATTGTCATTCAAACAATAGGTGAGGAAAAAATATTACCTTTGGTACTTTGTGCCTTGTTTATTATGAATGTTGAAAGTGAATCATTAATTCTGGTGAGAGGAGATGGTTTCAGTCATTACTTCCAAACAGCAAGCATTTTTCCCTATCAGTGATTTTATTAAATTCCTAAATAATTAATCATAATTCTCAATGTATGTGAACTATGGGCAACAATACCTGACCTTATGTCTCATTTTACCAGACTTATTTACTCTACTTGAATGGATTTCTTCAGATACAACTCATTTTATGTAAAGCAGCAAGATCTCATCAGTCTAGTATCTCTGTCTTGACTGTACTGTTGAGTTCTGTCTAAACCTTGACTTTGTGTTGGAATGGTGAGGAGAAGCAGCTTTCCTTCCTGTGTCTTGGCAAAATCAGGTGCTGGGAGAACTCAAACCAGTGGTACCTCCAGGTTGCAGAACTGCAGCATGAACTTCATAGCAGTACCTGTCTCCCATTCAAAGTGTGTTTGAGTGTGCAGCCCTAAAACATCTGCAGGTATTAGATCCTGGATCTCTTTAGGAGATTATGGCAACTCATCACAGTGGAGATGCCCAAGGTTATACTTCTGGGCTTGAATGCAAGAGATCTGGTCACATAGGATCTTTGTGGCAATTGGGGCTTTGTTTTGTGTTAGTTCTCCTTGTTACACCATTAGTGTCTGAGCTCTGTTGACCATCAGATGTATTATCAGATGTTTATGAGCTGGGGAGCTGCTTTGGCAGAGGGGTTGGACCCAATGACCTCTCGAGGTCCCTTCCAACCCCTACAACTCTGTGATTCTATGATCTTCCATAACTTCCTCTATATTATCCAGGTGGACATGAAAGGCATTGGGTGGGATAGAAGAAGTTTTTTAATTTTCTAGCTGGTTGGGAAGTTAAAGTACATTGTTGGGGTTTTTTTTTGGTTTGTATTTATTCTCATGAATTTTTAAACTGTTGATGTATACAAGATATTTGGGTTATGTTAACAGCTGAGCCACTACTTGTAGTTTTTGTCAGGAAGATCTTCTGTTGTTTATAGAGGCTGATATGTGTGTCTGGCTGGATGACTGACTGGAGTCCTGGTGATGTGTGAAGAAGGCTTAATGGCAAGAACTGGAAGCTGGGGAGCATCAGGCATCTTGAGTCATGTTTGCCCCCAGCTCACTTGTGTTGCTTTTAGGGTAGGCTGTTCTTGTTTTTACTTTCATATAACCTTTTTCTTGTATGCTGCTAGGGTTCCTAGCTGGTTTACTCCTTCCTGATGAGAATGGCAGTTGTGGATCACAAATACATTAGAGCTGGGAATGATTTAGTTCCAGCAATATGCAAGCTAAGGACAAACTGGCTCTTCCAGATCTACGTGGCTTCCCCTGAGGTGCATGTATGCATGTACTGAGCTTATGTAAGCACCATTAAAAGTAGCAAGCTGCTTTCCTGGTCAGGCTTTCTTAGCATGGTAAAACTTGTGATTCCACTTGTTTCCTGCAGGGAAATTCAGAGGCATAACTCAGAGGAATGAAAGTGACAGAGTGACAATGTGAGAAAGCCTTTTAGAACCACAGGTTGCTCCCCATTTTACCCAGTGACTGTCAGGGGTTAGAGTAGAAGCTGAAAAAGAACTAATTCAATCAATTCTGAAGAATGTAGCCTCCCAGCATATTTATAAGTTAATTCTTTGCCATGATAGTTTTAATGACTCCTGACCATACCTTGACTTTACCAGCCATCATCTGCAGGTAGAAGGAACACTGATGGCACTAGAGAAATCAACCACTCATGCTCAGAGTGATAAACAGACATTTAGTTTTGCTAACACCCATAACATAAAGGCACCATATTTTGAAAAATGTCTCTAAATATTCTGTAATGTAGGGGGAAAAAAATGCAAATATGCAGAGAAATGTGAATGTGGGGACATCAGACTCCTCTACCTCTGTTCTGTAATGCATCTCTAAGGAAAGGGCTCTGATTTTAGTCTGTGGCTATTTAAATATAAAGCTCTCTGAGGTCATTTCTCCTTATATCTGTTATATATCTGTAGTGACAGGCCAGTGTAAGGCGTCAGCTGGAACTAACTCTGTGTGATTGTTGGGTTTTGCAAGTTTGAATACATTTTGAACATTCCCAAAGGCTCATGCAGCCTGTCTGCAATGTTGAGGGTTTTTCTCTCTGAGCCTTTAGAAATAAATTTATTCCCCCCCCACCCTTTACTGTTTTATGTATTGGATTCCTTTGAGGGGATAGGTGAGTGGAGAGAAAATTCTGAAAGAATTTTGAAATGCCAGTTTTAGGCAGTTTCTGATAGCTGTTAATTTGGAATATGCTAGATCAAGATTTATGTTTACTGCACATCCACTGAGTTGCCTGTATGGACATCAGATATGCTGCAAATAGAGAAGGGGTGTGTTAATAGAGAAAGTCTCCCAATGTGCTAATCCTGAAGTTAGCATTAGTTTGCTTTGCATCTCTCTCCCTCATAGAAACATTTATGTTAGAAAAGACCTTTAAGATCATGGAGTCCAACTGTTAACCTAGCTCTGCTGAGTCCACCACTAAACTATGTCCTTAAGTGCCACATCTACATGTCTCTTAAATACCTCCATGAGTGGTGACTCAACTGCTTCCCTGGACAGCCTGTTCCACTGATTGATAATCCCTTTGGAGAAGAAATTTTTTCTAATATTCAATATCAACCTCCCCTGGTGCAACATGAAGCCATTTCCTCTTGTCCTATCACTTGTTGCTCGGAAGAAGAGATCTAACACCCACCTCACTACAACCTCCTTTCAGCCTTGAGGTTCAAAAGCCTCAGCCCCCTTTTCTCCAGGCAGAACAAACCTAGTTCCCTCAACTTCAGTCTCTGGACCCTTCATCAGCTTTGTCACGACCTGATGATCTCTTGAAGTCCCTTCCAACCCCTGTGATTCTATGATTCTTCGGATGCACTCCAGCCCCTCATTGTCTTTTTTGCAGTGACAGTCACAAACCTCCAGGTGCAGCCTAACAGATGCTGAGTGCAGGAGGACAATCACTTTTCCCTAGTCCTGTTGAGCATGATTTCTGATACAAACCTGGATGCTGTTGGCCTTCTTGGCCACCTGGGCACACTGCTGGCTAAAATTCAGCTGCCTCTTAAACAACATCTCCAGGCTCTTTTCATAGAATCATAGAATGGCCTGGGTTGGAAGGGACCCTGAGGATCATAGAGCTCCAACCCCCCTGCCACAGGCAGGGACACCAACCTCAGGCCTGGAGCTACACAAGGTTGCCCAGGGCCCCATCCAACCTGGCCTTGAACACTGCCAGGGACGGGGCATCCACCCCCTCTCTGGGCAGCCTGTTCCAGCCCCTCACCACTCTCTCTGTAAAAAACTTCCCCCTAATATCCAATCTAAACCTTCCCTCCTTTAGCTTTAATCCATTCCCCCTTGTCCTGCCATTGTCTGCCCTTTTAAAAAGTTGATTCCCCTCCTGTTTCTCTGCTCCCTTCAGGGACTGGCAGGCTGCAATGAGGTCCCCCCGCAGCCTTCTCTTCTCCAGGCTGAACCAGCCCAGCTCCCTCAGCCTCTCCTTGTAGGGCAAGGAGAGGCTTTTCCACCAGACAGTTTTCCAGCCACTCATCCCTAAGCCTGTAGCATTGCACTAGGGTGGTGGTGATCCAAGTGCGTGACCCAGCACTGAGCATTGTTGAACCTCATACAGTTGGCCTCAGCCCACTGATCCAGTCTGTCTGGATCCTTCTGTAGAGCCTTCCTATCCTCAGGCAGATGAACACTCCTGCCCAACTTGGTGTCATCTGCGAATTTACTGAGGGTGTACATTCAAAGTGCAGGCTAGCAGAAACCTTCTTTGATTTTAAAAAAGCTGGACTGAGCCTTATGCTACAATTTCATCCCAAGTACCACTGACAAAAGATGCTACAGCTACTCAGAGAGTTAGTTTTAGCTGTAGTTCTTGTCCTCCTGAAACCAGACGTTAACTGAATATATAAGGTACAGGCATAGAAGGGGCTCTGGCCCTAAGCCAAATAAGTGATTGTGTAGCATTAGTGTCAATCTTGCAGCCAGAAATTTGCATCTTTCCTTGAGTGTATGGATACACCTCTGGGTATGACAAAATAAAGGCCTTGTATGCTGGCTGTGGTCACATGGACAAATCATGTATGTTCATTGTCAGGAAGGAAATGGAAAACTGGTGCAAACACAAGCCTAGCAAGGAGAATTAGGCATTTCCCTGCCCAATCTTGTGATTTCACTTTATAAGTAGTTTGTGGTATTTGCTTGGGCTGAGAGGCCTAGAGGAGAAATGTGTCGTGGTTTCTTTTCCAGAAGAAATCTGTCAGGTCAGATGCATTGGTGATACAGCCTGTCTTTCTCTCTGTGTGGCTTATGGAGAAACGGAAGTGTCCAGGCTCCTTCTGCTGTGGGGCCTTGGGGATTGCAGTAGCAAATTTTAATATCCATGGCTGGGAAGAGCTTGAGCTGAATCCCAGCAGTGATTGAGAAGCACCGAGATAGAGTGTGGGTGACATAGCACACTTACCTGTTTTGGGGAGATGTGATTCCTCCATGGAACACTGCGCTGCCATCTGGAGAGACCTGGCCAGGCTGGAGAGCTGGGCAGGGAGAAACCAGATGAGGTTCAACAAA
This sequence comes from Laterallus jamaicensis coturniculus, assembly GCA_022605575.1. Classification (NCBI taxonomy): domain Eukaryota; kingdom Metazoa; phylum Chordata; class Aves; order Gruiformes; family Rallidae; genus Laterallus; species Laterallus jamaicensis. The sequence goes on along the minus strand of JAKCOX010000033.1, from coordinate 6,516,448 downwards.
AGCAAGTGGAGAGTCTTCCATCTGGGAAAGAATAACTGCTGGAATCAGTACAGGCTGGGGGATGACCTGCTGGAGAAGAGCTTTGTGGAGAAGGACCTGGGGGTCCTGGTTGATGCCAGGTTGGCCATGAGCCAGCAGTGTGCCCTGGGGGCTGAGAGAGACAATGGGATCCTGGGGGGCATCAGGAGGAGTGTGGCCAGCAGGTCACAGGAGGTGATCCTCCCCCTCTACTCTGCCCTGGTCAGGCCCCACCTGGAGTGTTGTGTCCAGTGCTGGGCTCCCTGGGATAAAAAGGACAGGGATCTCCTGGAGAGAGTCCAGAGAAGGGCTACAGAGATGATGAAGGGTCTGGAGCATCTCCCCTGTGAGGAAAGGCTGAGAGAGCTGTTCAGCTGTTCAGCCTGGAGAAAAGAAGACTGAGGGGGGACCTAATCAATGTTTATAAATATCTGAAGTATGGGGTGCAGGGGGAATTGGCCAGCCCCTTTTCAGTGTCTGTGGGGACAGGACAAGGGGCAATGGCTGCAAGTTGGAGCCCAGGAAGTTCCACAGCAACCTGGGAAAGAACTTTTCCCCAGTGAGGGTGAGGGAGCCCTGGGACAGGCTGCCCAGGGGGTGTGGAGTCTCCTTCTCTGGAGAGATTCCAGCCCCGTCTGGACGCCGACCTGTGCAGTATGAGCTGGGGAGCTGCTTTGGCAGGGGGGTTGGACCCCAGGAGCTCTCCAGGGCCCTTCCAACCCCTCTGATCCTATGTTACAGTGCCCTGATTGAGCTGTAGCTGCCATCTCTAGAATGAGCACAGATGAGGAACACAGGAAGCATTTCTGACAAATTGTTTAGGATGAAGACCAAAAGAGTCACGGTCAGGTTGGTAAGGGAAAGCTCTCTTTCTCTGCAGGTGTTTATATGTAAAATCCACCTGTCTCTTTAGGGATCACTTTGGAAGAGATTGTACTGGAAATGCTTATATAGATGGAATAGGTGTCTGTCTTTAGTGTGTTGCAGAAAATCACTGGTCATTGTATGGCAGAGCTGCTGAAGTTAACCAGGGCCAGTCTTCCTGGGTGACAGTGCAGACTTGAGCTTGGTGATTTTGATATCTGATGCTGAGAACATGCTTGTGTGTTGGCCAGTAGATAGCTAAATAAATATTGGTAAATAGGGACATTGGCCTGCAGGCTTTGCCTGAAGTAGTTAATTTTATATGCAGTTTCTCTGAATAGAGTATTTTCTCACAAAGATTTGTGATGTTTTTTCAGCAGTAGTACTGCTAAAATCAGCTGCCAAGTAGAACAGGATGAAGTGTTTTCATTTGAATGGTTTATTAGCTGAAAAGTGTCGGTTTATGTTGACTGCATCTATTTGTTAATTTAGTTTGAACTTGGCAAGTGTTTATGAAAAAGAAAATGGCAAACATAAAAATATTATGACATTTAATATAAAAATATTTTGACTTTTTACGTTTAACAGTGGCTCAACATTTAATTTATTTGAAAATTGTCTCCTTTCCCAGGCAGTGAAAACAAAAACTTCTGGCTACAAGTGAAAGACAAGGTTTTTGTAGAACAATTTAGGTTGAAAAGGGATCACTGGGAGCCTGTAGTGCAAATCACTGCTCCAAACAGGGGCAGCTTTTAAATTTAATTATTTTTTTTTTTGGTCACTTTGGCCTTCCTTCTACAACTGCAGCCTTTCAAAGGTAATGGAAGGTAGTTCTTTCATTTACAATAGCTGGCCCGCTCAATACATTGGATGCACCTTTTTTGGTGAATACCACCACTGAATACCACAGCAAAGAAGGCACTGACTATTTCAGCTTTTTCCGGTTTGAATTTACAAAGCTCCACACCACATGTCTGCGTTGTCTTTTGGGGGACAATTTTTAGTCCAAAAAACAAGGACATTTTCTGATTGGCCTGAAGTGATTTACCTTTCCTTCCTCTGTCTCCAATTTGTTTACTGGACAAAAAGAAAGCCTCCTGTTCTTTGTATTCCTCAGGTGGTGAATGTGATCTGTGCTGTGGCATCACTTCTGTGGTCCAATTCTTTTTCTGTGTTTATGTATAGTATGAATGTTCACCTCAGTGTAAGCACCAGCTATGAATGGTGGTATATTCTGTCAGCTAGCATCATTCAGTAGATAATCAGTTGTGGCTTACAGAACAGGAAATTCACAGAAAAAGGTGCATTTTCACATTCTGTTTGTTTATGTGCTGGGGGTTGTGTGTATTTCTTTATGTGTTGGTGAGAGCGGAGATGTTTTGTTCATCATTTTTGACTATGTGGCTATTGCTTAGTTGACTATAAATATAAAAGCCTAAGTTTGCTGTTCCAGATGGGTGTTCTGATACAAAGAGTGGTTTTTATGCTTCTTTGCATGAGACCACGTTGCCTACATTTGACCCATCATTAAAAGTCTGCATCGTTACAAGCCTGGAAGCTGTTTAACAAAAGCAAGTGCAGAGTCTGGCACCTGGGGAGGAACAACCACATGTATCAGTACAGGCTGGGGGTGACCTGCTGGAGAAGAGCTCTGTGGAGAAGGACCTGGGGGTCCTGGTGGATGACAGGTTGGCCATGAGCCAGCAGTGTGCCCTGGGGCTGAGAGAGACAATGGGATCCTGGGGGGCATCAGGAGGAGTGTGGCCAGCAGGTCCAAGGAGGTGATCCTCCCCCTCTGCTCTGCCCTGGTCAGGCCCCACCTGGAGTGTTGTGTCCAGTGCTGGGCTCCCTGGGATAAAAAGGACAGGGATCTCCTGGAGAGAGTCCAGAGAAGGGCTACAGAGATGATGAAGGGCCTGGAGCATCTCCCCTGTGAGGAAAGGCTGAGAGAGCTGGGGCTGTTCAGCCTGGAGAAAAGAAGACTGAGGGGGGACCTAATCAATGTCTATAAATATCTGAAGTATGGGGTGCAGGGGGAATTGGCCAGCCCCTTTTCAGTGTCTGTGGGGTCAGGACAAGGGGCAATGGCTGCAAGTCAGAGCCCAGGAAGTTCCACAGCAACATGGGGAAGAACTTTTCCCCAGTGAGGGTGCCAGAGCCCTGGGACAGGCTGCCCAGGGGGTGTGGAGTCTCCTTCTCTGGAGAGATTCCAGCCCCGTCTGGACGCCGACCTGTGCAGTATGAGCTGGGGAGCTGCTTTGGCAGGGGGGTTGGACCCCAGGAGCTCTCCAGGTCCCTTCCAACCTCTACAATTCTGTGATTCCATGATTCTGTTTTGCTTTGTGATGCTAGCGATGCTGAATGAGAAATTACAAATCCTTTAATTCCATCTCACCAAGTAGCACTTGGCAATTCTTTTACTCTCTCTACCTGCTTGAAATGACCGCAGTGGCACTAAGCGGTATTAAAAGTGATCCAGTTACCTGCAGGCTTGTACAAATGGCTTGGTTTATAGGAGAAACTTCACTTCCCTGTTTGATATTCCACATGCTTTGCACTGTACCAATGTTTAGCAGCTTGAAAAGTGGACTTGGGAGTAAATGAAAGACGACACGTCTATAAACATTTTGCTTCCTATAAAATTGGAGGTGAAATATAGCAGCGCTCTGTCGTTTATCGAGGCTTTGAATTGATGTGCCTTTGTGTCCGTTCCCCTCCCGAAGTGACGTGCTTTACCGCTCCCCTCCGGCTCCTCTGAGGATGAAGCTGCCGCTGGCTCTGCGCCGGCTGGAAACCGAACCGCTGCCAGTTGGAGACGCGGTTAATGAACCTGTGCAGCGGGAAAGGGTCTCCGAACGGAACCTGCTCCTGGGCGCGGAGAGAGAAACCCCCAGGGCCTGTTTGTAGGCAAAGGCAGGGGTAAAGCTGGACTGGCGGCTGTCCTGGCCGCACTGTGTGGGAGGAAGGAGCTGCTCCTGGGTGGACTGATCCGTGGGTGGGGAGCCGGCACTGGGTGGGGAGCGTGAGGTACAGTGTACAAAACGGTCCCGCGGGGCTGGGGCTCTCGCTGCTTTGGGGTCGCTTCTGTTGCTTGAGGAGCAGCTGGGCAGGCTTGGTGGCCGGCTCGCTTCCTTCTGCCTTTGCGCCCTCACACCTTGCGGTACGGACCGGCTGGGTGGCGGGGGGATGTCAGGCTGCTAGGGACACTGAGGCGCTTTGCTGGCCTTTGTCACCAGTGAGGACACTGGAGAGAACGGGACACCTGGAGAGAACCCCACCTGTGAGAAGAGCACGCAGATCTGGAGCTCACAGATTAGTATTTTCCCAAGCATTCTTCCATGATGAAAGTTCCTTTACCAGCCAAGCTGTTGACAGGAGATAAAATCCCTTGGTCCTCTGTGCCATACAGGCTGTCCAGCTCCTCCTCAGCCTGCTGGGTGGGAATGCTGTACTTGCTAGAAGCTTACAAACCAGGGAGAGGGAAGAGTTTAGGAACTGGGATCTAAAGGTGTGAATTAGGGCTACGAGGATGATTAGGGGCCTGGAGCATCTCCCCTTTGAGGATAGGCTGAGTAAGTTGAGACTCTTCAGCCTTGAGAAGAGAAGACTAAGGGGGGACCTAATTAATGTCTGTGATTATCTTAAGCAGGGGATGCAGGGGGAATTGGCCAGCCCCTTTTCAGTGTCTGTGGAGACAGGACAAGGGGCAATGGCTGCAAGTTGGAGCACAGGAAGTTCCACACCAACATGGGGAGGAACTTTTCCCCAGTGAGGGTGCCAGAGCCCTGGGACAGGCTGCCCAGGGGGTGTGGAGTCTCCTTCTCTGGAGAGATTCCAGCCCCATCTGGACACCGACCTGTGCAGTATGAGCTGGGGAGCTGCTTTGGCAGGGGCTTGGACCCCAGGAGCTCTCCAGGTCCCTTCCAGCCCCTATGATTCTATGATTACCAGAGCAGTTTAAAAAAATAAACCAAACAACCAAAAAAGCCCCAAAACAACCAACCAAAAAACAAACCAAAACCCCCACAAAAAATGCAAAACTCAAAAAAAAAAAAAAAAAAAAAAAAGGTGGCCTGTGGTCCTGCAGAGTATTACACAGGGGGTTATTTTAGCAGTACAACTTGCAGATGAAAGTGTTTGTTTCTATAAAAAACTGACTCTTGAAGAACTGATACTTTCAAGATTTGGGAACAGGAGCCTTCTAAAGTCTAACCCTCGTTCCCCTGGCCTGGCTATTGTCTTGAATAAGCAGTCAAACCCTTACTTCCCCACATAATCAGTGTTCTCAGGGGTGTGATAAGCTAAGTGATGGTCTTTGCTTTTTCTGAACTAATTCCTGCTTTGACCCTGGCTGGAGGCTAGACAGCCACCAAAGCTGCTCCCCTTTTCTCCCCTGTCCAGCTGAAAATCTATATGGAGAGGCTTAGGAGAGATCATTCTGCAATCAGCGTCATGGACAAAACAGACTCAACACAGAATAAAGGAAAGAAAACTCTCTAATTTATCACACTTCTCTACACACACAGTGAAACCAGAGTTGGGTAGTGACAACCATGACCAGATCTCAAGGCACCTTCCCCCCCGCCTCCCTTCTTAGCAGACTTCCCTTTAGTCATGATTTCTCTCTCTTTGTCCCCCACCATTGTGGCATGGGGAGGGGTGGGGAATGGGGGTTTCCATCAGTCCCTCTTAGTTTTCAGTTTTACCCAGAGAGTACATTCCTCTCACTCTTCCCCCCCACAGGAGACAGTCCTCCACAAATGGGTGAAGACCCACAGGTGTTCAGCTCTTCACCAGCTGCCCTGGTGTGGGTCACTTCTATGGCACATAATCATAAAATCATAGAATGTGTTTCAGGCCCAGACTGCTCCAGCCTGGTCCTCCACAGAGTCACAAGCACCCCACCAGAAAACCTGCTCCAGTGTGAATCTGTCTCTCTTGCTCATCTCTGTCTCTCTCCATGGGCTGCAAGTGCTGCCAGGGCCTTGCTCCATTGTGGGTCACAGCATCTTCTTCTATGTCTCTGCCTGCTCCAGTGTGGGGCCTCTCCATAGGCTGCAGGTGGGGTCTGGGCCTTCTCCATGGGCTGGGGAGGGACATCCGCTCCACCCTGGGTTTCTCCACGGGCTGCAAGGGAATGTTTCAGGCACCTGGGGCACCTTCTCCCCTTCTTCTTCACTCACCTTGGTGTCTGCGCAGTTTCTTACATCTTCTCACTCCCTTCTCTGGTAGCAAAAAGCTGCTGCTTGTGGGTTTTTTCTCCTCCTCAATGTGATGCCCAGAGGAGCTGTGACCATCGCTGATTGGCTTGGCCATAGTCAATGACTCCAGCCTTGAACCAGGTGGTGTTTACTCTCTTGAGCCTGCAGAAAGCTGCTAGCTGCTCCTTACTTTTGCCCCCCCCTTCTCCACCACAATCCAGCCATGCAAAACTACAACAATTTTGCCATGGGATTGTGAATCTTAATTAATCATCCTATAGTACCTTAGCCTTTTAACAGAACACTACCCCCCTCTCGCCCCCCAAAAAGCCCAACCAACCCACAAACAACCCAACACCAAACCCCAAACAAAAAAAAAACCCACCTCAAAACCACCCTTAGTGAGAGGAGTGTTTCTTGCCCTTGACATCAAAGGAACTGTATAGAGCCTCTTCCCCTCTATAGTAGTCCAGTGATCTGTATAATGGCCTGTGTTAGCACTGCACTCCTGGGAATCCATTTTCCTCAATGAGCTGACACTCAGGACTTGATGATCTCTTCTAATTACTGTGGTGTTTATTTTGTGCTGATTGTAGATTCTATAGATCTGTATTTCAAAGAGAATATGTAAATATTCTGCTGATGGCACGGACTGTATAATTGTTCGTGGTGTTACAGCATGTGTTCAGCAGAGGATCTGAATGTTTTCTAAACATGCAGAGATTAATTCTCACAGTGCTCTTGTGAATGGTAGAAATAAGAGAGAAATATTGGTTTGCTCAACGTTGCAGCACACCAGCTGTTTGCTAGCTAGAGATAAAGACACTGTGGAGAAAAATACTTAGGGAGAGAGGTGAGCATCATCTACCCATCCCTATAACAACCAACTTTTCTTATAGACAACTGGAGAAGGAAATAGAAAGGCAGTGGGGGGTTTGTGCTGGTTTTTTTTTAATGTGTGCTTTCTAAAAGGCAACACAAGGAATGTTTTCTTAGAGCAGAAGGCTGTCTTTCCAGGCTTGTGATGGAGAATGAAGTATGCTTGTCACTAAGCTTTCAACAGGAAATGAAACTGCTAGGAAGGTGTTTGTGACCAGCTTATGCCATTAATCAAATGCTACTGTTTTTACAGCTTAGCCAGAGGCCAACATGTACTATTGCTTGATAGTCAAACAACCTTATTGCTTAAATGTCACTGGAACAGTTTGAACTGATGTGTAATCCCAGTACAACTAGTTTTGGTTGTTTTTTTTCTTTAGGAACTTTACAGTTCTGGCTCCTACTACTGCTTGAAGTGTATTCCATAAGAATTCATAACCCTTGTAACCAAGATGACTGATGAACATGTACAGGCATCAGTTGGTTTCAGGAGCTATAAAGTTGTCATAGAATCACAGACTGGTTTGGGTTGGAAGGGATCTCAAAGATCATCTGGTTCCAACCCTCTGCCATGGGTAGGGACACCCTCCACTAGCCCAGGTTGTCCAAAGCCCCATCCAACCTGACCTTGAACGTTGCCAGGGAGGGGGCAGCCACAAATTCTCTGGGCAACCTGTTCCAGTGCCTCACCATCATCAGAGTGAAGAATTTCTTCCTAATATCTAATCTAAATCTACCCACTTTCAGTTTAAAGCCATTCCCTTGTCCTGTCACTACACTCCCTTCTAAATAGCCCCTCTCCAGATTTTTTGTACCCTTCCTTCTTTGTGCTCAGTTAATTATTTGTACTCTGGCATTGCTGTGGGAACTTTTTAAAGTGAGCATTAACTTCTGTGTGTTGGGGCAGAAAAGGAGGCTCTCAAACACTAGTGGTACCTTTCCAGGAGTAAGCTTGCTTTCTGGTGGGAGGAGATCTGCTGGCTTTCTGTCTTTTTTTTCTCCTGGTCTGTGGCTGTGTTAGGATGATTCCTTCCAATTAATTGTCTGGTGTAATCCTGTCTGATTTTAGTGATGCTGGAATTACGTGTCAGTGTTCTAGGAAATGTGTAGGGTTTATATGAAGGTATACATATGAAATTGAGTGACTTGGGAGATGTGTTTGAGAAGAATAGTAGTTTGGATAATAGACAGTGTTTGTCATTGGGAGCTCTGAGGGCAGAGAGGTGTGCATATGCTTAAAGCCACATGTGCTTAACTTCATCATTCTCTCCCCTTCTTCTCCCAGGGCATTTTTTCCTGTTATGTGCTTCTTAGCTGACATGAAAGCTGTGACTTTAAAATCTGAATTTCAAAGGAGTCCTCAATACTTGCCTCAAATGTCACCTTTATCTGCAAATCCTCCCTTATCCTTCAGTCTGCACTGCTGATCCCTCAGCTTTCCAGAAACACGTGATCCTTCCTTGATAGCTCCTTAGCCTAAATAAGGAATCTCTTTCATGTAGGTCTGTGTACCACTTGTCATCCTTCTCATCTGGGATTCTCAGTTCCGGTAAAAGGAACCAATGTGTGCTTCCGGTAGGCTGGAGAATGGTCGTGTCTGTAAAGTGTCTGGGAGGAATTTCATCAATGGGTACAGCTCTTGTTGCTGTAATTCAGGTGGGTTTCTGCCAGCAGGGTCCAAGTTCTTTTGGGAATGTGTCAAACTGCTGCTGAGATGTTTCTGGAAATAGAAGGGTTAAGTAGCATTAAATAAATTATTTTCAGCTAGACTTCTAAAGAGCTTCTTGGCTGCTGGATGTGTCTTCATCTTTAAATTCAGTAGTCAGTGCAGATCTGGCTTCCAAATTCCAATCAAGTTTTATCTGGTTTTTCAAAGTTTGCTAAAGGGAAGGGAAAACTCTCAAGAAGGGACCAAGCCTTTTCTGTGACACTTTGGGCAACACAACTTTGTTTCAGTTCCTACCTTACAAAGCGTGGTAAGCAGTATTCCTCAATCTTATTTTAAGGAGGCATTAGCATTGTAGTGTCCTGGGAAAAATGAGAAGTTTTGTAAATGATGAGATAGAAATGTGAAAGGCTTCAAGGATGGTAACCAAAAAAGAAGGGGTTTAGTTTACAGCTTCAGGAAAGGATGGCGGGGGGCATGTGGAGAAACTGCCCGATGTTTCTAGTCCTTGTATAAATCAGATTTTACTGGGTTATACTTGTTATTTGGTGTGTAACATGGAAATGTATAGTCCTTAATGAAATGTGACATTTTAAATAGAGCACTGCTCTGTATTTTCCACTGCTCTGTGGAGAAGGACCTGGGGGTCCTGGTGGATGACAGGTTGGCCATGAGCCAGCAGTGTGCCCTGGGGGCTGAGAGAGACAATGGGATCCTGGGGGGCATCAGGAGGAGTGTGGCCAGCAGGTCCAAGGAGGTGATCCTCCCCCTCTACTCTGCCCTGGTCAGGCCCCACCTGGAGTATTGTGTCCAGTGCTGGGCTCCCTGGGATAAAAAGGACAGGGATCTCCTGGAGAGAGTCCAGAGAAGGGCTACAGAGATGATGAAGGGCCTGGAGCATCTATCCTATGAGGAAAGGCTGAGAGAGCTGGGACTGTTCAGCCTGGAGAAAAGAAGACTGAGGGGGGACCTGATCAATGTCTATAAATATCTGAAGTATGGGGTGCAGGGGGAATTGGCCAGCCCCTTTTCAGTGTCTGTGGGGACAGGACAAGGGGCAATGGCTGCAAGTTGGAGCCCAGGATGTTCCACACCAACCTGGGGAAGAACTTTTCCCCAGTGAGGGTGCCAGAGCCCTGGGACAGGCTGCCCAGGGGGTGTGGAGTCTCCTTCTCTGGAGAGATTCCAGCCCCATCTGGATGCCGACCTGTGCAGTATGAGCTGGGGAGCTGCTTTGGCAGGGTGGTTGGACCCCAGGAGCTCTCCAGGTCCCTTCCAACCCCTACGATTCTCTGATTCTGTGATATCAGGAGGAATTTCAGTCAGGATAGTATCAGCTGTGTTGCCATGTGGTTACTATCTTGCTCTAACTCTTCCTATTTAAGGGGGAGGAGACTAGCCAATGACTCTTCAAAAGGTAACAAGGTAACCACAGCTAAGGACTGTTTCTATTTCCTTCTCTTTGCGATGGTTAACCTTTTAAATGCCTTTAAAATTAAATACTCCAGTCTGCTGTACTGGTCCCTCAGCTTTCCAGAAGCACTTGATCCTCCCTCAGTAGCTCCTGAGACAAAGATACTCTGGGGTGTAGGTCCCAGTACCACTTGCCATCCTTCTCACCAGAGTTTCTCAGTTCAGGCTAAAGGGACCAATATGCATTACCAGTTAATTAATCTGCATTACCAGTGATATGCACACACTGTTTACCATTAACAGCTGAAAAGGCGACGTCTCCACTTGCAAATTTTGGTTGCTGTTTGTATTTGATAGTATGATTCATGTGCTCGTGTTGTTCTCCCTCCCAGTACACATGGGCTTCTCAGTAGACTTAAATACCAGCTAATAGGCAGTGGTCAGGGGGTAAAAAAAGACCAGTGACAAACTTCAGACTGCAAGTAGCATTGCAGAAAGTGAACTATACCTCATGAGTGCATGCAGTGTTTTGCTCCCCCTACAGAAGGCTGGAATCCTGCTGGTTTTTTAATCAGAGTTGGATGTAATTTCTATGATGCTGATGTTTATGCTCATAGAGGGAAGTTGAAGCTAGTTCATGGAATACTCCTGCCACCCCTGGAGAGAAGGCTGAGTGCATTTGTAACACCTCAGGTCCCCAGGGAAAGGTCCCTTAAAATGAGAAAGAAATTTAGGTTCTCTGAATATGCAGTACTGCTTGTCTCTCTCTGCCTTTCATATCTGAATAAAGAAGCGTTAGTAGCAGGACTGTCTTTTGTTCTTGTTCATGTACTGTGCTCTCATTGAGGACTGTGCAGTGTCCCCTAAGCTACTCCTTTTTCTTTTATAATGCAATATTTGTGACTGGAGCATCAAAGATCTGGGTTTTTCCTCCAACTTAACTGTTCAGCTCTCAAATGTGTATTCAGGAATAGGAGTCCTTTTCTTTGCCATTGTTTTCTGTGTTCTGAAAAAGGGGAACAAAGATGCTGTGCAGTTGTTAGAAAGTGGGCTCTGATCCTTTCTTGAGAGAGATGTGCTGTTACTGTAAGGTGCTATATTGCCATATCTTGGCTGATTTGTCTTGCTTTTTGATGTCCTTGCTTTTCAGACTTGGATAAGAAGTAGCTGCTATAATATTTTAAAAAAAAAAAAAAGGGCACAAAACCCCTCCAAAAACTAGATAATTCCAGAATTCAAAATAATTATTTCCAGTGAAGCAATAGAGACAATTAGATGATGAGAAGGTTCACCTAATGCGATAATACAGGCTTCTCCAGCCTGCTCTAATATAGTTCCTTACTAATATAACTGAAGCAAAGAAGTTTTGGGGGTACTTGGTTTAGAGACTCATTTGATTCAGATTTTTTTCCCCTCTGAGAGAGTTTGACTCTCATGCAGGCAGTAAGTAGTCAAATTATCTCCTTGCCATTACATGCATGCCCTCATGGTACAGCTCACTCCAGTTGTCTCAGCCTCATCTCCAGCATCTTTTTCTCACTATATTTATGATTAATCCAGGTGTTTCATAGCATTTATGAGGATACTAACCAGAAGAGCAGCTCCAGTTGTCTTAGAGTCCATCTGTTTCCACTTAGCAGATGGAATTAGTGAGAAGCTGTTTGGTTTTGGTACCTGTACTACTACATCTACCCAGGAATAGAGAGCAGCTTTATCCTACCTGCGTCTCGCTTTGATTGCCATTGCATCACTGGAAAGTTAATAGAATGTAAAGCTGTTTTAAGTAGGATCTCTTTTCCTCTTTATCACTGTTATGGTCTGCAAAAGTTTGTGCCTAGTTGTTACTGTAATATTCGGTTTAAAATTCTCTCCCAGGGTAGAATTTTGTGAGGGTTTGTGTGTTTCCTAGGCCAGAAACTCAGTTCTTTGGTGGCAAGCTGCATCTGTTAAGTGAACAGGTTACTTGCTGTTAAGGGGGAGAATCTGGGCTGAAGTTCTGGAGTTATTTGATTATCACTGAGGTGTAGTCATCTTCATGTCGGCAGGTGAGACAATGGTAAGCGACGCTTTGAGTACTTACAGTAATTCCTCTGCACTTCTTTGAGCAGCGGCTTTAATGAATGTGGTGGTTTCCCTCTAGTGGCTGCTCTCTGTAGTAGTCCCTGTAGTAGAAGCTGCTCAGTGATTGATTTCCTTGCTGCCTGTCTCACACTAGCAGATCTCTTGAGCTTTACGCTGAAAACCTAGTGTGTACAAATATTTCCTTGGGCAAATTGTAGATGAGTCGGAGTGTGGCATCTCCTGAGTTCTTTGCACACACACTGAAGCTTTTGTTGCTCCAGAACAGAGCATCTCCCCTATGAGGAAAGGCTGGGTGAGCTGGGGCTGTTCAGGCTGGAGAAGACTAAGGGGGGACCTTATTAATGTCTATAAATATCTGATGCATGGGATGCAGGGGGAAATGGCCAGCCCCTTTTCAGTGTCTGTGGGGACAGGACAAGGGGCAATGGCTGCAAGTTGGAGCCCAGGAAGTTCTACACCAACCTGGGGAAGAACTTTTCCCCAGTGAGGGTGCCAGAGCCCTGGGACAGGCTGCCCAGGGGGTGTGGAGTCTCCTTCTCTGGAGAGATTCCAGCCCCGTCTGGACGCCGACCTGTGCAGTATGAGCTGGGGAGCTGCTTTGGCAGGGGGGTTGGACCCCAGGAGCTCTCCAGGGCCCTTCCAACCCCTACAAATCTATGATATGGTGTCCTGACTGATGTGAAGTGTCTCATGTCATGGCCCAATCTAAAAACAAAGATAGACCCAGTGTGACTGAAATCACTTTGAAGTTAATTTAATTAAGCTGTTGTAAATCTTAATTTTAAAAGCATGAATACTTGATTATTTTTCATATTTCCATGTCTTTTTTCTGACCTCCCTGCTGGCTTTGAATATAAAATAAAATCGCTTTCCTTAAAAGTAGATATAGCTCCCTTAATGAGAAACCATCTATTACCCTTAAAAATGAATAATATCTTGAATAGATAATAGAAAACTTTATTTTTAAATGCTGAAAACTTTTTCATTTACCTTGAAGTCGAAACAATCTGAATATTTTGTAAGTCAGAGTAAGATATTTATCAGAAGAACTGAAATGTCCTTTCACTGAAATTGTAATCTCTAATTTAAACAGTTTGGGGGGGGGAATTAGTTTTCTGTTAACATAGTCTTCCTAATGTCTACTAAAAATTACTCTGCTGTAGAGATACACAGTGGTTAAACAGTCTCTATAAGTGTTAAAATTCAGCAATAGTGAAATTGTGGCAAAAGAGAATAACCCTCTGCCCTTGATGGAAAAACCTAGGCACAAGTGCTGCTTGTGCCAGGGGTGACCTGTACCATATATTCAATCAAATATTCTGCTTTTTTGTTCTTAATCACCATTTTTATTCACATGAAGTAAAATAGAACATGATTTCTGCACTGTCTGGTTTAAGAGCCTGATGAACAAGCTGCAGTCATGTCAAATGCTGCCTGAATCCTTGTTGAGTCTTATTACAGCCATTGGCCAAAGCAAGGAGCAGTTTGTTTAAAATAAGTTGAATTGTTGTTGTGCTTTGATTTTTGATTGCCTTTTTATTTTTTAAATTTTTTTGGTGTAAAGACATTTTAAAAAAAGATTGTATCCAAATAATTAAATCCAGTTTAGCTTTTTTTTGTTGTCAGGTCTTTAGGGTGACTGGGGTATGTTTCAGAGAGCTAGTAGGGTGGTCTTGCTACTTCTCAGTTATTTCCTTGGTCAATTCCATGCTCTTGACTAGTTTGGGCTGTTGTAGGCATTCTTATTTGCTCTTGTGAGGCTAATTGATTTTGAGGGTATTTAAAGGCTTTTAGGGATGAACTTTTTATTGCTGTATGCAAGTAAATAATTAAACTTTTGCTTCTGGGTAGGCTGATATTAATCAGGCTCAACTTTATTGATTTCTGAACGAAGCCACTCTGTAAAGCTGAGAATATAACTTTCCTACAAGCCCTGCTAAAAGCCTTTGTTGTGTAAGTGTGTGTTCTTTTGTTTAACGTGGGGTAGTACATGGAGGTGATCCTGTTCCTTGAGGCATCGGAAAGGTTGGTGCAGGTAAGGTCCCTCATCAAGGTATTGACTCTCTGTAGGGAAATGCAACTGCTTATTGCTAGTTGGCAGCTAATGTTTTCTTGAAAAGGGTGATTCTACAACCTGTATATGAGCAAAACAAGTGTGTGTGTATGTGAACATGTGCTGGTTTGACTGGGATGTTACCATAAATATCTACAGAGTACTGAGAGTCTGGGCTTGCCAGTTGTTTCCTAGCAATTAACAATGCTCCTGGAATTGGACAGTGGATCCCAGTCAAGTAAGACTTGTAAACCGCTTTGTCCATGCTAGTGCTGCCTGAAATGTATGTTACTGACATATATTCAACCAAGACCAAAAGATATTGAAGGTTTTCAGAGCAGTTGCCAGCTCTGCTTCTGAGCCATGCTCATGTTTTGATATTCTTTGATGCTCCTTTGTAGGAACTTGCTGTAAAAGTGTTGATAACTGTCTTTGTCCTTAAACCTGTTTCTTCCCATTTCCTCCTCCTCCCCTGCTTTGTTTAAACCTGCCTGTGGAAATTGAGGCTGAATATCTTTGGACCTAGAATATCTTCTGCCCACCCCTTTGAAAGGGCAATATAGGGAAAAGAGAATTCTGTGTTTGATATGGTAACAGATCCATAACATGTGCCATATTGCATGACTGGGCATACGTATTTCACGTATGTTCCTGAATATATAGCCTGCATGCATGAGACTTTTATCTTCCAAAGCACTATTAATATCATCAGGCATGAGAAACAGGTGGGGCATTAACTTCAAACCCTCTCCTCTGTGCAGCATTGGGGTTATAATGAAGAATCTCACTCTGGGGTTGCACTAGTCACATCTGAATATTCTTTAGGGAATAGCTGGATCACGTCTAATTAGGGGAGATCAGTTTCTCCTGAGCTTTGAGAGAGTCTGACCACCTTGTCTCATGATTCATTCTCATCTCTCAGGAATCTGAGCACACACATTTTTCAGTGAAACACAATTTTCCCAGACATTTTGTAATAATGTCAGTGAAAACAACCAATGTGCTATCTGGCCTACCCTCTTGCAATCCCTTCCTCCCCACTCACACCCTCCAAAAAAAAAAAAGGGGTGTGGGGGGAGAGGGGGGCAAAGAACCTTTCCAGCCCCTCCCTGCCTTGGGATGCTGTTGGCATTCCTGAAGGATTTGCCCTATATAAAACAGACACAGAAATACATCTTGCCACTGAACAAAGCTGAGGTGACAGTTAAATTTTTTAATTAAAAAGAAAAAAGCAGATAAAACATTTTTATAGTTACTGAGGGTCTTCTCTAAGAGCATTAGTCTATCACTGCAGCATTATTTATTGTTGTGATTGTAATGAGGAAGAGCCTTTTCCATTCTCATGAATCTGGCAATGTTCTTTCTGGTTATCTCTTCTCCTGTCCTGAAGACTTGAATGCTTGACCTCTTGCTGGATAAAGCATGCAATAATGAAGATAGCCTGGTTTCCTGAAGGTCGTTTAAATCCTATAAATGGATCAGATCATGACAGCCTGCACCAAGGGCAACACCATACGTTTTGATACACCTATGGAGAACTGGTGAGGGTATTAACCCTCTTTCTCCTTTGCCTTTCATAGGCAAATTCTGTGTCCTGTTAACCACTGAGGGTGGATAACAGCAGTGTTTTCTGAGCTGTTGCTGTAAGGGTAACCCTCTGACCACTTGTTTGTTCTAAATGAGTGTGTTCTTGGGGGCCAGATGGAAAGCAACTTTGCTTTTTCAGATGGCATGGAGAACTTTTTGATTCTTTATACCTTGGCATTTCTGTTCTTGGCACTTTTACATAGTCTATTTGGGCCAAGCCATTGATTAGCAGCAGTGCACCTTTGATAATAGAGATACTGATTGAGACATACTGGGCAGATTGGATGGAGTTCTCCCATGTTTGAAAGCATATGCTAATTGTGTTTTATGACCAATATGCACATAAGTTTTGAGTAGGTGTCAAAGGATTCAGGAGAGCATAAGGAATCATTTCTGCAGCTGAATATTTGCTCAAGAAGCCTGAACTGCAGCTTGACCAATGTCTGGAATACAGGGATGCCCCAGAGAGATATATTTTGCTTCTATTTATGTAGTGTTTGCTACTGCAAGCATCAAAGGGGTATGTCTTAGTCTGCCTCATTTGAGTTGGAAAATGAGAGCTAATGATCAATTCTGTATGGTGTACAGTCTTAGAGGACTTTAGGAAGTGGGATGGAATGTCCAGGAAGGCCAGAGACACCAGCAGAAGTCTTATTCTGGCAGCTTAATGAATAAGTTATTGCTACAGTAGGAACTTTCTTCATCTCTTTGATGTTATATTGGCTTTTACTCTTATTACTCAAAAATTAAATAAATTGCAAGAGCCACCTAAAGCCCAAGTGCCATCTCATCAAAAGTATTATAAATAGGGATCCTAGGTATCCATCCTGTAATGCTGCAAGAGTTCTTTGTCTTTTATTGTAAAAAAGCCCTGTTACATAAAGGAAAGATAAAAATGTTTTCCTTTTTTCCTCTCTCCAGCTAACCTTCTGCTTTGCTTCCTCCTACATCTGGGTTATCCTAGTTGAAGGGTGGTGTAAGTGCAGACAGCTTGAAAGGAGGATCTAAAAAAACTCCTACAAAAGAAACACCCACCAACTTTGGTCTAAACACTTGGTGTTCTGTGTGTTTAACTGTAAGACCACAGAAATTTCTTACCTGGTAGGAGATGGTACTAGAAGAGAGCATTATCTTTCTGCTACATGTGGCCCATTTTCTTTCTGTTTACCCTGGCATCTGCAACTGTTGGTTTAGGAATCTTCTAGCTGTCTCTTTAAAAATTGATCACACATAAATGTGTGCATAGTAACAGCACATGTAGTAAGCGTGCTTGATGAAATGAAATGTATTATCCGGATGTGGTGGTTCCTGGAGCCACTTGGAATGCAGTAGAATTTTACACAAGGAGCAACAATTCAACTTCCAGTGTGTCAATGAAAAATGGGGATACAATTTTGCTGCTTTTCAGGTTAGTCTTCCTGAGTAAATATCTGGACAGTATTTGGAAAGAAAATAGTATTAAAAGAGTAAAATAATGTTTAACACTTTAAAAAAAAACCCTCAAATATATCTGGTTTGAAAAACTTACCTTCATGTTCATACACAGAGTTTCAGTATGTAGTGTTATTTGGGTAATCCTACCAAAAGAAGCAAATGCCCATTTTGCACACAACAATGGAGGTCTGGGAGTGAACAAAAACATTAAAGATTCCTTTTTTTACTACTGATAAAATACTGAATTGGCTGATCAAGACATGGACTTAGGTAGCAGGTGATAATTTGCATCTGCAGCGCTTGATTTTAAAAATTATTAGCCCAAACTATTATCCAGTTAGTTATAAATTGCAGTCTCATTTGCAGACAACCCTGTTCATTTGGAAAAAGAAGTTGGAAGGTGGAAACCTTTCTGCTCATTTATTTGGGATTTGGTTAAACTATGTTTTCTGAGAATCTAGTCAGAAGACTTCTGTTGGTGTCACAGTTTGGTTTTCAGAGTGTTACAGTGGGCAGCAAGACAGCAATAAAAAGCCAAAACAACTGACCCTTGTTTTGTCAGGGTAGGGTTGAAAAGAGACAGCTAGCAGGTCAGCAACGTTTTGATCCTCAACCAGGCTGAACACAGAGCTGCTGCACAGAAAATGGTGTTGTGTCAGTGGAGCAAAGCCAGCACACCTGAGCATTTCTCATGGCTGAGCTCTCAATAGCTCTAGACCTGTGGAAAAGGTTATAAGAAGTATTATCTACACACCCTCCACCCCACCCCCAGTGCTTACAGGTGGCATTATAAAAACACCCAGGTCCAGAAGAACTCCTTTATTTTCCTACCTGGGAAATGGTTGTGTGGAACTGTAGTAACTGATGCAGTATATTTTGATGGAGGCAATAATTTTGCTGACCATCCAGAGGACATCATTTTGTGATATGTGCTCTGGAATAAAATGTGCTCTCTCACTGATGTAAATCTAGCATTTCTTTCTTGGACCCTATTTAATAGAGTTTTGCTTGTCTGGTTTGAAGAGTTTAAGCTTTCTGGCCATCATCTAGCTGCCTTGTGCTGCTGGGTTTACATTTGTGGTACAGGTGACTTTGGCACATGGGTGAGGAACTGCAGCTACACATTTCTGCTGTTAGGGAGATACTCCCTTTAACTGCAGTATAAGACTCCCTGTCTTTTTAATCCAAGAATGACCCTTATTTTTCAGCTCACTGTAGAAAACCATGTTTTTTCTTTTGCTGTATGGTAAAGTTGGTTAGCAACAGGCTTTATCTGAAAGGGCATTAAACTCCTACTATTTTTTATGAACCTGATCTTCCTTAAGGACAACAACAGTGTATTCATTTTGCTTTAGTCTCCTTCCACAGGATTCCACTACTATGTTATACCCAAGCAGAATGAGACATCACCTTCTTTGCCCATGTTCCCCCTCAGTAAGGACTGCATAGTCCTGGGGTGTTTCTCCTCCCCTTGCCTTCAATTCTATCTCATTGAGGAATATGGTATCTTTGTTTGTGAGTCCCCCACTGTGACACAGATCATTGCGGGTGGATCCCCTCATCCAGAGTTTCACTTGAAGATGTGATGTCTGCACTGCCTAACCAGTCCAGTGAAAACTGGTCAAAATAATTGCTGGTTTTGGACTATCTGAAAAAGAAAAGATTGATTTGTTTGTGTTGAAAAAACAGAGAAATAACCTGCATACCTGACATTACTTTTGCCACTGCCATACTCTGAGCTGTAGCAGTGCTGCCTTTTATTCTGTCCTGGGCTAACATCCTAATATGCTAGGGTGTGACTCTTCTCTTGGTGTCCCCTTTTACCAGTTTGGGCAGTGGGCCCAGACCCAATATGTAAGAATATGTAACCCAATAAGTTCTGCTGTCCTTGTTCTGTGTTTTTCTTATATATGTGTGTCAAAAACACTCTAGCACTATACTGAAATGAACATAGATGCTTTTAATTTGGCATACACCATTATTCACTTTCACTTAACCATTTGACATGACTGAGGTGTTCCAGTCCTGTAATCTGAACAATTAATGTTTTAAGTAATTGCCTGTCAACTGTGATGGCTGAGCAGCAAAACTGGACAAGTATGGGTAGCACTGCTGGTGTTTTTCCAGGAGCATTGTTTGCAAGGGCAACTGTGGGCTTACCTCTTGGAGAAGAAAGGGCTCCTCTATCCCTTTTGACCTGTAATTCAGGGGGTGAGGTAAGCATCTTATAGCCAGGCTGCTTTGCCAAAGAACCTTAGAGCACTCAGCCACGTGGGTGAGTGGTTGTCTTTCTGTGGTTTAAAATGATTTTTAAAAAGATGCTTTTGGGGTGTTGTGTTTGAGGTGGATTAGGGGGGAGGGAAGTTGTGGCTTTGGTTTTGGGAAGTTTTTTTGTTGTTGGGATGATGTGGAGGTTTTTTTTGGGGGGGTGGGGAGGAAGGTGGGGGGTGGAGTGTGTGTTACTGAAAGACTTAAACCAGCCTGGTGTTTGATACCAAAGTGTTGAGAGACCAGCGTGATTAAGTTTGAAAAGAAGCCCGGGCAAGCTGGGGCTGTTGTAAATCCAGGAGCGAGAAATTCTGCCATGGCTCCACTCTTGAGGCATTTCTGTCACCAGCTTGTTTTTCTAATACTGCAGTGTCATGTTCTGAAGTGAATACCTTAGCACAGGAGAGGTTTCTACCCCTGTTTTAAATGCGTGTGACCTCTGGGCTCGGCAGACGAAGGCCCCTCTGTGAGGGGAAGAATTTGTGACCCCGACTTCCTTCTGATCTGGGAAGGTGTAAGGGTTGATTACAGGTCATACTACAGCTACGCAATCTGCTTGTCTCTATCACACCAGGTTGATTTTGGTGACTTCCCATTGAGCTAATACTAAATGAATTTGGAGTCTGGTTTTAACTGCTGTACCTATCACCATCCCCAGGCAAGGGACCTGAAACTCTTTATGCTGGGCAGAAACTCAACGACAACGAGTGGCACACTGTGCGAGTAGTTCGGCGAGGAAAGAGCCTCAAGTTGATGGTGGATGATGATGTTGCTGAGGGTAAGTGAGGTATTTTTTGGTCATTATCTTTGTATCTCTGTTCCCAGTCTCTGCCATTAAAACCCATCCTCGCTGGTTTGGTTTATTTCCGCCCTTCTTCCTGTTAATAGTCCAGTTCTGGGCTCCTTTGTTAAAAAAGGACAGGGATCGCCTGGAGAGAGTCCAAAGAAGGGCTACAAAGATGATGAAGGGCCTGGAGCATCTCCCCTATGAGGACAGGCTGAGTAAGTTGGGACTCTTCAGCCTTGAGAAGAGAAGACTGAGGGGGGACCTAATTAAAGTCTATAATTATCTGAAGCAGGGGATGTAGGGCGAATCAGCCAGGAGGTTCCACAGCAACATGGGGAAGAACTTTTCCCCAGTGAGGGTGCCAGAGCCCTGGGACAGGCTGCCCAGGGGGTGTGGAGTCTCCTTCTCTGGAGAGATTCCAGCCCCGTCTGGACGCCGACCTGTGCAGTATGAGCTGGGGAGCTGCTTTGGCAGGGGGGTTGGACCCCAGGAGCTCTCCAGGGCCCTTCCAACCCCTACAATTCTATGATTCTATCAATTCTTGTGTATTTAGTATTGCCATGTTGAAACCCACTGCTCATTTCCAATAGACTAACTGTGTCCTTAGCCAGCACTAGAAACTTTTGGGATCACTGTCATGATAGGAAAGGTAGGATTAGGGGACAGGTGATCTTGCACATACTCAAGAATGCAGAGGTGCTAAGCAGCACTCTTGCTTTTGCCATGTTTGGTTTAGAGCACATTGAGAGAGCACCCACTGTACCCTCAGCTGCAAATGTGGCAGTTTCCTATACTGTGGAATCAAAACTAAGGGTCTCTAAACCTTTTCCTCTGCACAAACTTTTCCTTTGTAATAAACCTGCATTTGATAGGTGGATTAGAGAATTTTGATTTCTGTCTCTACTGTTGGGTTGGTTTTTTGTTTGGTAGTCAGTTTGGGGTTTTTTTCCAAGTTCCCCTCCTTATGGCTCAGAGCCTTTCAGAAGAAAAAGCAAATAGAGAAGTTTGTTTCCAGCTTCATTTTAGAGGTAAGGGAGGACCCTAACTCACCAGACTGTATCATATCTCACATATATAATGTATAGAGTATGTCTGTCCTTTTTTCCTTCCCACCCCCACGTTTCCTGACAGCTTTTTGATCTTTTGCTTACTTCTGTAGAGAAATGTAGTTGAAGAGGGGGTGGGGAAGAAAAGATCAATTACTCAGGAAAGCCGGTGTCTCCCAAGTAATGACATCTGTACTGAAATTATCAAGGTACTTTAGATTGATGTTTTTTTCATTAAAAAATTTTAGAGGGGATGCTTTTCTGGTCCATTGCCCACAAGCTCCAAGAGTCAGAAACTTATTTTTCATCTTTTTGAAGGTCTAAAACTCTCATAGCTGTATATAACTGCAGGAACTGGGTTTTTGAGGAAAACACCTCAGTGTTTTCACTGTCATCAGTGAAGGCTGATAATAGAATCACAGAGAACAGTAATACTGGATGCACTACTGATGTGGATCGGTTCATTCAGTTGTGACCCGTACTGTTTCACCAAATGCTGATGTCCTTCCACCTGAGTATCTTCTACTCAGAAGGCAACTGAAAGGAACAGCTGCCACAGGCAGTGCCAGAATATTATACCCTATCTCTGCAAAAAGTTCTTTTCTACTGTGTGAATACCATTAATTTTAAGTAATGTGGTAACTGGATTATTTCACAAGTCATGGGTTGGGATTTTACAATAAGCCCAAAGAATTGGTTCAGAGGAAAATGACTTGCTAGATGTTTTTCCTCTGAAGTAAATATATGCTGTGCTATATAGGCTGCGAGTTTGCAAGGGATTCTGAAGAATATGAAAGAAGAATCTTTCCCTCTCCTTGTTGGAACTGATGGAGGCTTAGTCAACATTAGCTTGTTAGGCAAATTAAATTGCTGAATTAGTGAAACATGCTGGTAAACATTTGATCCTGTTTACTGCTGCATTTAAGAACAAATCTTCTGGATATGCTTTTTTAGCAAGCACCATGAGGTGGCACTCTCTTCATTACTAGCTCAACCCCAAAAGCCATCTGTTTTATTTTTTTTTAAGTCTTTTTTTCATGAAACTGAGTTTATAAATAAGAATGATACAATCCCATACTTAAATAGGATGTGCATATGTGCATGTATATGAATTACATAATTAACGATGCATTACAGCTAAAAATACCTGTTAGAAGAATGCTATCGTGGCAAAGTCAAAAGTCAGAAAAGCCAGTTAAGAATTGCTGTGCAATCTGCATCCCACTTCCTTGGGCTGCTGATATAGTCATCTATGATGTGGTCACATAGATTTATTATTTTTTTTCCAGAGAATTCTTGCTGCCTTTAGGCATAGATCAGAAGGCTAAATTGGGCCCCAGTAAAAATCAACAGCCTATTTGATTGACACCTTCTTGCTTAGTGCTTGCTGGGAACAATGTATGCCAACTAAATTTTGCTCTAGAGCAGTGTTTTTGTTTTTATTTTTTAATTATTTTGGGGTGTGTGTGTGTGCAAGCTGTGCACTACTCATCAATATGTTTATACAGAACTAAGAAGCTGTAACTGGATTTATTCCAATGTCCACGTTATATGAAGTGAGTAGGTGTCTCTTTCCAACTTACAAATTTGGAAAACAAGGCACCAGATTAAAGTTGGATGTGTTTGGTACCAATTTGACACGATTTTTCAGTCATTTACATGCACAAAAATATTGAGTATATCTGTAAATTGGATCCTTTAAATGAGCTCAACCCTGCTACTTGGAAAACTAGGTCTGGATGGTTAATGACCACCTGTGAAAATCTGTAGGGCAGTGACTGACTTGGTGTCCTGCAGGACATCTAAGGAAGAAGCAGAATCCAGTTTCTCTAGACAGCTGTTTGCTGCTGAATCACAAAACCCTCCTCTCACATTTTCCCCTACCACAGAACATCAACATTAAATAAAACCCAAATTATAGCAGTCGTATTCCTCCCTACACCATCTTCCTAGCAACCAAATACCACAGTGGAGGCTTGTGGTGACCGGCAGAGAGCCACACGCAATTCGATATGAATTGTAGGTGAAGCCGTTTTATGAGGTGAAATCACCCAGATTCTAGACCTTTTTTACTACCAAGGTGTGGCAAGCTAAAAACCTGCTAATTGGTTACACACACTGTTCACACCATATTGATTGGTTAGTAACTATAACGAGTTCTGATAAACACATCTTATAGCTAAACATCCTTAGTTTACCTTTAATACCTAAAAGCATCTGCACACCTGCTGGTTTGACCCTCTTGTTATGGTTGGTCCCCAACATGTTCTGTTACTCCCAAATACCTTCCCATAACTGCTTCTTGGTTTAGGGCAGCCTGTACCCCTATCAACAAGGCTGCTGTGTTTTGAGAATGTGATTATTAGGATCCTCTCAGCATGAGGAACTTTTCCTGTCTCATGGGAACAGGAGAATATTGTCAGGGCCTAAATCTTAGGAGAAGAGAGCTAGGCCGCGAGCAGGCCTGCTGTCTTCCCTGACAGAGGCTGGATATTTTTCTGACTGCTGTGGCTTGAATTCAAGAGCTGCTGATTGCTGTAGTAGTTACAGTACTCTCTACAGAGATGTTTTTTTTTCCTCTAGTCCTGCAACATCTTTGCATTTATCTTACGAGTAGGAGAACTAAGGAGAAAAGTTTTCTTGCTCTTGGTCCTTGACATCTCTACAGTTTATTTTCTACTGAAACAGGAATTTTAAAGTAATTTTTAAAAAGTTTTATTTTAAGAAAATACTATTCTTCTGGATTGGAAAATTTAGGAATTTTCATTTGCTAACACTAAACTGAAGCAGCCAGTAACAGTCATGGTACTGGCAATGAGATGGTTTGTCTAAAGGAACTTTCCCATATGCAGTTTCAGTTCCTGTGAACTGGCATTTTTCAAACATCAATATTATTATTTCTGTTGAAGAACTGTTTCAGGATTTTAAAATGTTTGCATCAGTACTGACAGTTGAAGTAGGCAGAAATAGGTGACTCCAGCTGCTTGTAAGCTTGTCCTGCTGTCTACTTGAATTGAAGCTTACCATGTCAGTGGTCTTTGTATAATTGTCTTAAAATTTAGGTCTACTGCTAAAATTGGGAACAAGTGAAAAAGTGAATTAATTTTTCACAATATATTCTCTCTGTATTTGGGATAGATACTTGAAAACATTTTTTCTAATAATAGCTGTGAGTTTTTACTGTCTTTGCAAAAACTTGATTGCTTTTGGACAAAGTATAAACTGAAAAAACACACTTGGTATGTGATCATGAGAAGTGAGTTAGGTATATTCCTGTGTTTCAAAAGGACCTAACCAAGAAATAAACATCAGTTTATTTAATCTGCCTTATTACACACCAGAAACCAGGATGCATCACCTTAGCGTCTTAAAAATGTGTTCAGTTTTCATTCTAACACCAACAGAGAAAATAGTGTGTTGCAAGTAGTAGGAAAAAGTCTCGGAAGACCTATTGATAGATCTTTTTTTTTGTTTTGGTTTGGTTTTTTGGGTTGTGTGTGTTTTTTAATGCCTGGGAACTGTTTAGGTGAGAAATACTTGGACATTTCTGGAGATAGAGAGTATGAGAAAGCTTGCAAGTCCCAGTTGATATGACCAGGGGGAATTAAAAGAGGAGTTTGTCCTGGACTCAGCTATGGTGATCAGTGTGGCTCCCAGGAATAATCCAAATGACTCAGAAATACCTCTTGCAAGATCCAAGAGCTGTGTATGCATGCTAACAGACTAATGGATCCAGTCAAGCTGGATATTATTGCTAATTTTTCTCTTGTCTACAGCACACTGGAAACATTTATTCATGTCTTTAAGTGTTGTTTTTTCACAAAACTAGCATGAATTTAAATATTTTTGGCCCTTCTGTCCTTTTAAACCTGATTGAATTTCATCAGCATGTTGAAACATCATTGGTGGCAGAGGGTAGTGCGGCTGTTTGCTTTGGAAAAAACACCTAAAACAAAGGACTTTACCTGTGTGGTAATTATATTAGCAGCATGTTACAAGTTAAGTAAAGAAACATGCTAAAGTAGGGGGAAGAGTTGGAAGTAGATAGGTCTGGGTTTGCATGTATTTTGATGCCTAATTTAGTATTTGCTGCTGTCCTTTTTCCCCAGAAGCTTTGCTTCCCTGCTTACATTAAAGCCAATACAGCAAATGGGTTACCATAGGCCTGTGTATTAAAGGATGTGTTTGTTCTTGAAGATCCATTTTGAAAATTCTGTAGTGAATGACAGCATGGTAAAAAACAAAAAGAACTCTATGTAAGGCATGTAAATATGTAAATGCAGCCTGGAGGAATTGACTTCCCTTCCTTGGAGGGCAATGGAAAGCTGGATAAGGCACTCGAACTTACATCTTTCACAGTTGATCACTAATTGTTCCTGTCCTCATTTTGGATTGTGGATCAGTGGTGGGCTGACCCTGGCTGGAGGTCAGGTGCCCACCAAAGCCACTCTATTGCTGTCCTTCTGAGCTGGACAGGGGAGAGAAAAATCTAATGAAATGCTCCTGGGTTGAGATAAGTGCAGGTAGAGATCACTTGGCAGTTATTGTCATGAGCAATATGGCTTGTATGACCAAACAGATCACTGTAGGCCTTAAGGAAGAGGCCTAGTCATCTTTGCAAACGGGTATGAAGTGTAGGAAAAAATGCAGAGCTTGCTGCCCATGGCCCTTTCAGTCCTGTCTTCTCTCTTCTGCCGTTTTTTGGCAACTGCTAGACTCAAGCCTCTCCACCAAGAGTCCATACATTCTTTCTTATGCAAGCTGCTGGATTGTCATCAGATAAGATTAGAGAGTATGTTTGGTCTGGAAATTGGAGGGTGAATGGCTTTGTATTACCTGCTACTAATCTTTGGGCTTTCTGCATGTTTCTCCTTGTTTCTGTCCTTCAGGCACAATGGTTGGTGATCACACCCGCTTGGAGTTCCACAACATTGAGACAGGCATCATGACAGAGAAACGGTACATCTCTGTCATCCCCTCCAGCTTCATTGGCCACCTCCAGAGCCTGATGTTCAATGGGATGCTCTACATCGACCTGTGCAAGAACGGGGACATTGACTATTGCGAGCTGAAGGCACGCTTTGGGCTCCGCAACATTATAGCTGACCCTGTGACGTTCAAGACCAAGAGCAGCTACCTGAGCTTGGCCACCTTGCAGGCTTATACATCCATGCATCTCTTCTTTCAGTTCAAGACCACCTCAGCTGATGGGTTCATTCTCTTTAACAGCGGTGACGGCAATGACTTTATTGCAGTTGAACTAGTCAAGGGGTAAGTGACCTCACTCTACCAGCTCATTTATAAACTTCCTTATAGGTAAGCTGAAAATGTTTGCGTAAAGAGAAATTCACCTAATATTTGTCTTCTCCGTTTCCAAGGTGCATGGCAAAGCACTTAGACATAAATAAGACTCCTGATTTTATCACTGGCTTCCTCCTGTCACTGAGGGAAAGATGCTTTTACAGTGTGAGACATTCATGTTTTGAGTCCTTTGGATGGAGTTAGGCTTGTGTTTTGTCCTGCTAACCTTGCAGAACAGCACAGAGGAGGAAGAAAGGTGCTGAGGCTCAGAGTATCTCTTCCCCCTTTTATTTTTCCTTCTGTAGCAGACTTGTGTTTTCTGCCATCTCTACTGAAGGGGAAAAAGAGTATATGGGCTGCTGAATTTGCAGGTGATACTTGAGGAGAAGGGAACTCAGCTTGCTTTTGAGCCAGGCTATTCTTTTTGCAAGACCAGTAACTTATTTTAATAAATTCTTTGTTAGCTGAACAAATTTTGATCTCTTCTCATCACAGTGAGCATGTGTTCCACAAATGCAGTTTACTAGTCCTGTTTATTTCAGTATAACTGTAGTTCAGGCTGTTGCATTTTAAACTTTGCACATATTTCTGTAAGTGGGACACCAAGGAATGAAAAGCAAGAGTAACAGGCTACCAGTGCTCTGCTGAGAGTTGAATGCAGAGGAGGCCACAAAGATGATCCGAGGGCTGGAGCAGCTGCCCTACAAAGAGAGGCTGAGGGAGCTGGGCTTGTTCAGCCTGGAGAAGAGAAGGCTGCGGGGGGACCTCATTGCAGCCTGCCAGTCCCTGAAGGGAGCAGAGAAACAGGAGGGGATTCAACTTTTTAAAAGGGTAGACAATGGCAGGACAAGGGGAATGGATTAAAGCTAAAGGAGGGAAGGTTTAGTTTGGATATTAGGGGGAGGTTTTTTACAGAGAGAGTGGTGAGGGGCTGGAACAGGCTGCCCAGAGAGGGGGGTGGATGCCCTGTCCCTGGGGGTTTTCAAGGCCAGGTTGGATGGTGCCCTGGGCAACCTTGTGTAGCTGCAAGCCTGAGGTTGGTGTCCCTGCCTGTAGCAGGGGGGTTGGAGCTCTCTGATCCTTGGGGTCCCTTCTAACCCTTGCCATTCTATGATTCTATGATTTTGCTGTATTTTTTTTTCTTAGTAGAATATTTTTCCGTCCTCAGGTGGATTTCTGTGTTTGAGCTATATAAATAACTCAGGGTAACACTCCCATGATTTCACTCTTTGTTAGGTCTTTATTTTTTGCCTAAAATTTTGCTAATTGTTTTCTAGCTATTTGAATAAGTCTAGGATCTCATGTGAATTTTAGTACAGTATTTTGAGTGAGTTTCCCTGATTAACAACTTAAGGGAGTTATTCAAAACTCAGAATGAATCATGGGGAATATAGGCCCCAAATGAACATGCCTAGTGTTGCTCTCCAGTACATTTATTGACAACACCATTTAAAAAAAATAATTGTATGCCCAGACTGGATTTTTTTTGAACCTGTGAGAACTGTGTGAAAAAGAGGAATGCTTTATGTTTAGAATCTAATTACTCCAAGTGTTCTATGAAAGTCCTAATCCTTCCACTTTCTTGATGGAAAGGAAACTACTATATCTTTTCAGGTTAGTGGCTAATATTTTGGCTTACTAGAGATATTTCCCTTCATGACTTCTGCAAGTTAATTTCTCAATTCTGACCAGAATAAGGGTCAGTAATGCTGGAGTTCCTATGCAGTTTTAACTAGCTCTTGCTTTATTTGCAGGTACATACACTATGTGTTTGACCTTGGAAATGGACCTAACGTTATCAAAGGCAACAGTGATCGTCCTCTTAACGACAACCAATGGCACAATGTTGTCATCACCAGAGATAACAGTAACACACACAGCTTGAAGGTGGACACTAAGGTGGTCACTCAGGTTATCAATGGTGCCAAAAACCTGGATCTTAAAGGTAAATTCTGCAAGACTGACAGTTCCCCCTTTATTCTTGCAGGGGTTTCAACCAGTAAACAAGAGGCACCTTCCAGGAACCATGTATTACAGAGCAGTACATCTGGAATTTGCTAATTTTGGCTTTAATTTTAATTTTTCTCTGTTTGGTAACTTCCTATAGCAGGATAGTTTGTCATATTTTGCTTTTTCAGAAATTATCATACTATGTTTTCCTAGTTGGGATGCAATTACAACTGTGTTTTTTTGGAGGGGATTGGGTGGGGTTATGTTTTTGTAGGGTTGGTTGGTTTGCTTGATTTCTTTTGGGGTTTTTTGTGGAGTTTTTGTGGTGTTTTGGGTTTTTTTGGGGGAGGGGCTTTTTGTGAAGGAGGCAGAAATTTGTGTCTTGCTCTGCTTTTAATGTTCTTCTGAGCAGCTGTGCAGCTTGCTATAGTGATGTGGGGGGGAGAAGCCATATGTAATTTCCTCCTCCTTGTATGTTTATCCCTTTTTCCTCTAGGTGATCTCTACATTGCTGGCCTAGCTCAAGGCATGTATAGCAACCTCCCGAAGCTAGTGGCCTCACGCGATGGGTTTCAGGGCTGCCTGGCATCTGTGGACCTGAACGGGCGTCTGCCTGACCTGATCAATGACGCTCTGCACCGCAGTGGGCAGATCGAGCGTGGATGTGAAGGTATCATTGTTTTCAGAGAAGCTCTCTCAAGTACTCCCCTCTTACTTTATTGCTGCCCACTGTGCATCTACTCGTCCACCTTACCATCCATTTCATTAGTCTGCTTTTATCCTGCCATCCTTCTCTACAGTTGTCTTCCAAATGGTCTCAGAAGAAGCTTAAGTGTAGATAGATAACTACTGTGAGCAGCTTAGCAGCTCTTCAGTTGTGTTGTCCATTCCCATAGGAAATTTCTTCTACCTCCAGGAGTGGAAAGGTTGCTATTTGGGATGGACTACTGCTTATTTTCTCTCAGTGGCTGATTTAACATTACAGGACTCTTAAAATACTTTGAAAGAGGTTCTGAGCCTTAAGTTCACTTGTGCTTCAGAGCACCCTAATTTGAAATACACAGAGGAATTTTGAAGACCAAGTAGAAGCAGGGGAAATAGAAGGTAGAAGAAACTGAAGAGCGAAGTTCTTTTTTGAACAGGTGGGTTCCCAGTTAAAGCACTGGGAGCGTCGTCTCTGCTGCCTGGAAAACTTTTCTCTTCTGTAGTTTCTCTTTTCCAGCCAGCTTAGAAGCAAATGTGATGAGTGACTTTTTGAAGCATGTAAATAGTAGAGACTTCTTGAATCTTCTTTAAATAATTTACTGTTCCTTCTAAAGTCTCATAAATCAAAATAATATGACATCAGCAGCACTGGCTCAGTCACATGCACATGGCACCAATCCCCAAACACTTGGGATTCTTACTATTGAGAAACTCACTTTTGCTGACTGGGTTACATGAAAAAATCACCATTATGCCTAGCTCCACTGAATACCAGTCTACTGTGTTGGCTGTCAGTCACTAGAGAGGAGGATAGTTTCATGTTTGCTAAGAACAGGTATATCCCAAACTCATCCCTCAAGGTAGGAATTCACAAAGTGAAATTAGTCCTTGCTTTTTTTTCCCTACCATGTCTAGAGTACAGGTTACATCATGTTAAAACTTTGCTGCTTGTCCCTTCTTAGGATTGAAATTGCTTTCCTTGAGGATACATGAAACACCAAATTGGCAGTCCAATTACATCTGATCCCTTCCTTGTCTTCCAGTGTTCTTGTTGGCTGGGAGCTCCTGTACCTCAGCCCTCCTTCCACACTCTCACAATAATATTCTGGCTTGTGAGCATTTTATGTCCTGTCACAGGCACTAACTCAATTTCAACTCCCAGTTTCACAGCACTGCTAAGTGCTGCACAGCTGTAGGCTGTTCTTCTGTCTTTCTGCTGTTTTTGATTGTGTCTCTTAGCCAGGTTCAGGACCATAGTGTAGCAGAACCTGTGGCTTTGCCCATTTGTGGCAGAGCCAAAATGCCAAATTAAGCACACCTTTTCTGTGTTGTTTACAAGGTTCAAGGGGTAAAAAATGCACTTGTGTTGTTTTGAAGATGTGATTACCCTCATTGCACTGACAGCTCCTCTTGAATATTAATGATTTCTGGTAATTCTATTCTAATCTGTTGGCTATATAGGCAGCATGTTAGCTCTACTAGCTCTGCTCCTTCAGAAGGCCTCTCATTAGATTAGCCTGTTGCTCAGGAGCAGAGTCATGATGTGTTCCCAGAAGACTGTACCATTAGTAGAGCTGTGGTCCCTTCTTCTGTACCCAGTGTGGTTCTTTGATTTAGCATTCTATTGCTGAGGTTGAATAATATCAGTGACACTCCCTAAACACGTCATGGGGCACTTTGTTTGTGTGTGAGTCTGGTACCAGCACAGCTTCTGCCTGGTTCACTCTTAGAAACATCAGGAATGTGAGTTCCCTCTCTGTTCTAAAGCCCTTCAAAAAAGATTCAAAGTAGGAAGCAGGCCTAAAAAAGTGGGTGGTAAGGTCAGTGAAGGCCCTCATTTCCTTTGGAAGAACTTGTTCTTGAAAGCACTACACGTGGCATCTTCTTGGATGGTCCCTGTTCAGTACCAAGGAGCTGCTGAAGAGGAAGCAATTCTCTTTGCCAACATATTTAGGACTAGTAAAAAGACTGGAATTAAGTCACCAGAGAGGGTTTTTTGAATCACAGCAATCCATAAAGTTTCATCTCACATCTTGACTGGTGCCTGCTGGTGCCACTGGAAGTCACACCTATCTCTCTTTTCTTTAAGAAAATCTCTGAGCATGTTCTGTCCCTGTTTCATTTCCATATGAAGTCTTGCCTTAATGTCTTTAAGAGCTGTAATCCCAAGCAGTTCTCACTGTCTTGGGGTGTCTGAATGTGTTAGTAATAGACAACTGCAGACCTTTTGGGAGAGTAGTTGTGCTGTGTGTTGATTTGCAGGACATGTCCTTATTTCATGACAAAGGACTGTCAGACCACATACATACATGATGTGAACATGCATGTTTAAAGAAATGCCATTCTATCCCCACAAATGACTCTTGCCTTCCAAATGTGTGAGAGAGATTTCTGCCAATGCTTGCCTCTTGTGGTGGCTTTTCAGAAGCAGAGGAGAATTTACAAGGTGGCAGCTGTTTTCTTGGAAAATGTCAGGTTGATCTGAGGACAGAGTGAAAGGATGGGAGAAGGAAGCCTGGAGAATAATAGAATATGAGATGTATATTAGAATATGAGACAGCACTGTCCCACCTAAGCCAGACCAGTAGCACTACAAATGGATGATGTCATTGCATCCTGTTCACATTTCTTATCTCTATTCATGTATTTCATACAGCCAATAAAGATTCACAAGTTTTCATAGGGAAGCAATATTCTTTTCTGTCATGGTTCTGCAGCCACTTCCTTTTCTCTGGTTTTAGAAAGGCATTCAACTTCCTTGACCACATTGTTCCTCTTATGTGCTCAGGCATAATTCATCCTTCCTGTGCACCCAAGCACAAACCTTCCACAGTATACAATTAGCTGCATTCCAGTCATGGGTAATCAATGCTCCAGTTTGAGCAGAAAGCATGTTTGAGATAAGTGATGTTTATGTGAGAGCTTTTTCTTTAGGACCTGCAGGATCCCAAAGCATTCTTAGGCCATGTGGGGGTGGGACATGATGATCTCTTGAAGTCCCTTCTGTGATATGTAGGAGTCATTAGCTGAAATGCAGACATCCTGGAGACTGAAAATGGCTGGTGCTTAGTAGTGTATAGTAGTGCTAAAACCAAAAAGGCAGTTCAATGTCTAAGGCAAGAATTACTTTATCTCTGATCACCTATCAGGTTTATTCTCATGATTTCTGGTGGGATTTGTTTAGGATAGTGCTGCTAAGTAACCTCCATCCTGTTAGCTGAAGTGTCACCTTTCTCTGGCATTATGGAGTTTCCTTGTTTCTGTGAAGACTTAAGGCTTCAGCTTTTGAAGGCTACCATTCAGTCATGGGTGTGCTGGACAAGATGATAGTTCTAAAATCTGAGTTCTTTTTGCTGAGCACTCCATTCCTGATCTTTCTATCAGATGAATGGATTAGTTTATTCCATCCACAGAAGGGAAGTCTGAGTGACTCACTACTTGTTCCTCACTGGTCATGGAAGAAGTTAAGCAGATGTCCAATCTTTTGTGGAGATTAAAGACATTGCCCTAAATATTACTGAGTGCTCCCTGCATTTGGGGAGTTTTTCACCTCTTTCTTAATTTACCATATGCTTTGTTTTCCTTTCCTTGATTTAGACATCGTTCTGGGGTTTATTGTGGGCACTAGAGCTATTTGAAATTCAGCTGCACATTCTAAATACTCATGTTCACCCAATCCTACCAGCAATGGTTAAAGAAAATTGTATTTCTTCTGCAAGGTGTTTTTCTGTGTGCTTTAGATGTCTTCTTCCTCTCCTCTTCACCTTTCCTCACCTGTTCTGCTGATAACAGCTTCTCACAAAGGAAAGTGAATATTATTAAACTGACACTGTTCCAGATGTTTTGGGACTTCTCTTGTCCTAATATAATCTTCTTCCACATCCTGGAGTAAAATCATAATCTTGTGCTACTTTCCATGAAATAGTATAGTTAACCTTTGGAATTCACTGGTGTGTGAAAAGCATGAATGACACATACAGGCTGGATCATCAGAAATGCCTTTTGCATACTAAGCAGTATGTAGAAAAAAAAAAAAGAAAATCTAATCTCATGCTTAAAATCTCACAGCAGGATAATGTCTGAAAGGATTTCACCCTTCATCTGCTCAGTAGTGAAACTTCAAATCTGATGATACTTCACTTTCTCTCTGGAATCAAAGGTGGTCCATTGAGGAGAGGAGCATTTACTCCATGATAGTTTGACAGCTCTTCTTTATGCTCTTTTATTTTTGTATTCTGTTGACATAGTACTATTGGAGTTAAGGAATAAATACAAGCTTTGCTCCAGCTCAACTAAAAAGATGATGAGGAGTAGGAAAAGTGTTGGTTGCACAGTACTTTATTAGAATGTGTGACAAAGAAGGTGCATGGAGAAATGCATCATCCTCCTCTTCCCACTCCTCCTCCCCCCTTTCTTTTGCATTTTGTTTAAAGAACTCTGGGGATTTGATGGCTCTTTGTAGTAGAGCAATTCTAGAAGTAGGAAGAAAAAAAATCTGCCTAGCTCAAAAGGGAAGGTAATTGCCATCTTGAGTCATTCATGAGCTGTTCAATGATAGCAAAGATTCAAAATGTTAAAATTCTTAGGAAGCACAGGGAATGGCATCAGCACATGCCAGTTCTAATTCATTGGGTTGTACATGTAAGATAAGACAATAGAAAAAAGGCATAGCTACCAATATCTCTTCAGTATCAGTAGTGATACCAAAACTTTTCTAAGAACAGAAGGTTATTAAGGTGAGTATGCAGCTCTTAAATACCCATCTTTTAAGCAATGACATCATTGATTTGGTGTTTTGTTGTTCCCATTGTGCTGTATAACAAGAACACGTAACCTTCAACAGCAAGGGATTCAGGAGTTTGCTGCCTGTAGTCCCATCTTTGCCCTCTGCTTTTTCCATGCTGAATGAGAAAACTTAGAATCAAGGTATAACACATCAAAAATCTATGTGGCTTCCTTAAGAACTGGACCCCATTTACAAAAAAATAGTCCTGTGCCTAAATGGAAGGGTATCAGTGGTGATTCTCTTGTTTTCATTTGCTTTTTGATGCTCTGCAATCTTTAGAAAGTCTGCTTGGATCTTCAGTCAGTCAGACTTGGTAGATTTATGATTCTCTTTTGCCATGATTTGGCCACAGATAACAAGATCCTTCCCACCTAAGCTTGTACTATTGTCACTTCTGTTGACTGCTCTGATGAGATGGAGAAAGATTATCTGGGTGTAAAGCCTGAGCTGTCTCTTTGCCTCATGATGCAAGTTTTCTTAAGGATGTCTTGAAATCCATGAGCAGGCAACACCTTGGGAGGGGGCAAAGCTTTGCTATCACTTTATATCCAGTGTCAAGTTCAGTTCTTTGGATAAACAGAGGTTGTCATCTTCCAGAGTTATCAGTCCCCTGTGGTTTTTTTGGCAATAAATCCACTTTGGACAAAAAGCCAGGGCGATCTGTGCTTGTACAGGAGACAGATGATTTAAGTTCAGATCCAGAGCCTTGATGGAGAAGCAGGAAAAAAGTAATACACTTGACTAAAGTGCTGAAAGTCAAATAGATTTCTTTTTTTTTTTACTTAAATGGATTCTAAGTATTTCTCAAATGAGACAAAAATCTCTCTTAAATTATTGGTAAATGCTGAGAGATGGGTGTTAATGTGTTCTTTTCCCCTTCTCTTTCTACTCTCAGTGAGTTCTGTGACCTTGCACATGTGTGAATGAAATGCATTTTCTCTGTTACATGTGGTTTTGTTATCTGTTGCTTAGTTGTGTTAAGGTACCTATGTCCCTCTGTGTCCTTGTTGCTTAAGCTGTCATCCTTGCATGTATTGATTATGCATGTGGGCTATGCTGCTTATACTAACTGCTTTTATTAATTCAAAGTGATGTGACCCTGGTTTATCTGCCTCTATACTAACCTGTTGTTTTTTTGCCTTTTTTGTTTGTTTGTTTTTTGTTTTGTTTTTTTATTTTTTGCTAACAAAGTTGAGTTGACCAAAGCTGACCTGCAAGGTAGAGAAGGTTCTTCTTCCCCATTACTGGTTTGAAACTGAAAGATGCTTTTATGTAAAATTTGGTACATTTTCTTGGATGCAGTCACACCTCTGAGACTGGAAGAGAATGACAAACCCCAGTCCCTCTGGAGGGGATATCTGGGTTGATGAAGGACATGGCAAACAATGGATGTGTTTTTGTTGACCTGGGGGGTTTGACTGTATCAATCTCTGAATATCCACAGGTTGATTTCCTGAAATGCCTAATGATTTTTTAGGCAGTAATTGCTGTGTATAGAGACAGGGCAAGGCTTTAGAGCATTACAAACAAAAAGCTGACTTGCATTCTTTGCCACTGAGCCCAAGGAGTGTGAACAGGAGCTTAAAGTTAGAGGGTTGTTTGGGTTTTTTTAACTTAGACTTTGGGAAAAAAAACCCACCCAACACAAATAACTTGCTGGAATTTCAGTGTTTTAAAAAATAAAATCTACTAATTACAATTTCCTATAGTAGTTAGATGGCATTTTACAAGCCATAATTGATCAAAGATGTGAGTCTTCATGCCTGACCCTTTTGTACCTGCTAATTTTTATATGTCTTGTGGATAATGTTTAGAACCTTTTTGATGGATAGACTTTTTACCAGTCAGATAGGATCAACATTGTCAAAGATCTCTGACATGAAATTCCTACTGATGTTTTTTATTACTATTATGTGCTAAGTAAAAAGGGATCAATCAATGATGTTCAAGGTTGTCAAAAGGTTGAGAACTATGTGGATGGTGTTAAAATACTAAAGCTACTCAAGTGAAAGCCATTAAAGAGACTGAAGTAGCTTCAGTAGGAAGGGAGGGGGGAAGTTGGAAGAAATTAAGGAAGGTGGCCCAAAGAGAGGGCCAAAAAGAGATAGTAATAGAGAATGTGCCAGAGAGGTGATGAGGTGAAGAGTGCTGACAGGAAACCAGTTGGATAAAAACTAATTCTTAGGAGAAATATAATAAAGGAAGGATTAGTGGTACAGTGACATACAAATGCCCTGTTTCCCTGGGACATAAGTGAGGAAGCCTGCTTATTAGAAATTAATCGGACTCTGATACTAGTATAACCAGGGGGATATTTCCCATGGTGTTGAAAGTCGATCCCTTTAAACCTGATAGTGAAAGTATACTTCCCAACTCCTCTAGTGAGACTCCAATATAGAGGACAAAGTCATTTTTTCCTGAATGTTGTGAACAATTTAGAAAATATTCTTCCTTTTTGAAGGAAAAAAGAGAGAACAGCCTCGGTTCTAAGGGGAAGTCAGAGGCATTGAACAATGTGTCTCTGTTTAACAGCCCTGAAGCCACCAATGATATCTGTTATGGTATCAGCATAATCACCTTGGAATTTTGTGTGTAATCCACAGGTGTAGCCTAAGGTTTTGCTGTGGGAGAAAATATGTCAAGTGTTCCTGTTTCACTCCCTGAAATAGAGACAAGACTACCCAACATTTTACATGTAACTGGCATCAAGTGTTTGTGGCTTTATTCACATCCTTCATACACACTTTTTCTACTCAGTGTTTACTGTGAGGAAGTGGTGATGTTGCTCACCTGGTTGCTATTTGCAAATTAAAATATTCCTGTTCCATATTACAGGTGTAGGAAGGTGGCAGTTACCTGTTATTCAGAATATCATCTCTGGTTTTAGGTAGGGTTTTGTATGTTACATCTCATTTGAAAAGGATAAAAATATACTTGGAGGAGCCAAGCCATTTTTATGGGGTGCACAGTTGATCACTGTAGCAGCTGTTAATAGACAAAAGCATATTAGGAGGTGCCCTCCTACCCAACAGGTAAAGATATTGACAGTCTGAGATAATTTTAGCCATTAGATGTACAAGAAACATTGAATCTGGGGGTCCTGGTGGATGACAGGTTGGCCATGAGCCAGCAGTGTGCCCTGGGGGCTGAGAGAGACAATGGGATCCTGGGGGGCATCAGGAGGAGTGTGGCCAGCAGGTCCAAGGAGGTGATCCTCCCCCTCTACTCTGCCCTGGTCAGGCCCCACCTGGAGTATTGTGTCCAGTGCTGGGCTCCCTGGGATAAAAAGGACAGGGATCTCCTGGAGAGAGTCCAGAGAAGGGCCACGAAGATGATGAAGGGCCTGGAGCATCTCCCCTGTGAGGAAAGGCTGAGAGAGCTGGGGCTGTTCAGCCTGGAGAAAAGAAGACTGAGGGGGGACCTAATCAATGTCTATAAATATCTGAAGTATGGGATGCAGGGGGAAATGGCCAGCCCCTTTTCAGTGTCTGTGGAGACAGGACAAGGGGCAATGGCTGCAAGTTGGAGCCCAGGAAGTTCCACAGCAACCTGGGGAAGAACTTTTCCCCAGTGAGGGTGCCAGAGCCCTGGGACAGGCTGCCCAGGGGGTGTGGAGTCTCCTTCTCTGGAGAGATTCCAGCCCCGTCTGGACGCCGACCTGTGCAGTATGAGCTGGGGAGCTGCTTTGGCAGGGGGGTTGGACCCCAGGAGCTCTCCAGGGCCCTTCCAACCCCTACAATTCTATGATTCTATGAATCTGGAAGATAGAACAGCCTAGAGGAAGGCAGAAGTTAGTGTGATGTATTGTGCTCTATGCATGCGAGCACCTGGCTATGGCCATGTTTTGTTGCCATCTCTGGCCTGTTCACAGCTGTAAAAAGTTGAAGTACCATGTCTTACAGAGGTTAGGGATTTAGAGAGTATTACATGCTGCCTGGAGGGGATTTCTGAAGTTTATGTAAATGGAAGTGGTAAAAGATGAGATTTGAAAGAGTAGGAAAGCTACGTAGGCTGGGACCGATGTAAAACTTGCTGGAAGCACACTGGGGTGTAAATAGCTTCAGGATTAAGGTGTTCTGTGCCATCCATTCCAGCTGTGGCAGGGAATTTGAGACTTGTGTTAGACATCAAGTTTCTTGTCTCTGTCCACAGCCACTGTTGTTCTCTGGAGTCACTTTTGAGTTCATCAGAATTCAGAATACATGCCCATGACTTCCTGTGTGATTTTTTTGATGGCTAAAAAGGAAGTCCCAGAATAAACACTTTTTTTTTTGGTTTGTTTTGATTTTTGCAGAGTCCTTAGAATTTAAAGACTTGACAGAATTGTGAACACTATTCCAGCTCAAGCTCATATTGTTACAGAGGTCTTAACCCTATAGGAATATTTGCCCTTTAGATGGAGACACCTAATTGTATTAAAGCCTAAGGGGAACCATTTGTCTTCTGTACATAATGTGGATTATTGGCTTTTCAGGAAACCAACCTTTACTAAATAGGTTTGGTTGTTTCAGAATAGCCCACGAGGCCTGGTACTTTTGTACTGCTGTGATTTGCAGTGGGGAAGGGTGTTTTTTCCAATTCACTGTATTTTTCTTGTTCACCTACAACCCTTTCAGTTTTTCCTTTCTGCTTTTAGTTTCTGTGTCTGAATGTCTGAATACTGTTTACTTCCTCTACTTCCTTTGTATTTCCCTGTTCCTTGGTGTATCTCAGGTGCAGGCATACTCCCTTTTATGCAGTTGACTTTTTGTTGTGTGGTTTGGGGGGTTGGGGTTTTTTGGTGGTGGTGGCTTTTTCATTGTTGTTGCTCCCTCACCAGTGTGTGTATGAACACTTTGCTCTAGACCTTATAGGTTGCTAAAGAGGGAGAGTGGCAGGCTGACAACAGAGCAAGATGGGTGTAGACCAGGTTCCATAGAGGTGAAAAAAACCCCCAAATCCTACCTTGTACATCCATCCTCTGTTGATTGCTGTTGCTGTACATTCCTTTCTCCTGCCATCTTGAGGTGAATATGCCTTTTCTGGAAGACTGGCATATCTGTTGTTTATCTGGTTACAGTCCCTGAAGTTTTTAGACCAGGCATGTATTTGGAACAAAAGAACTTGTCATAGCTGATGGCAGTTGAATGAAAAGCTCAGCTTCTGTTGATGCACTGGAATAAACAGCTGTATTTTTCAGAAGACTGCAGAATGCTGGATTTTGAGTTATTTCTGACAATGGGGAACTTCATGGAATCTCCCAAATGGAGATGATGAAAGGGATGAAGAGTTCTTAAAAAAGAAGAGAGAAAACTCTTAGTGAGAGAGCTCAAAGAGCTCGCCCTTTGCTCTTTTGGTTCAGGCTTGCTAATTTGAAGTTACTCTGTGATATTCCTCCTTTCTACCACATGTGACTCAAAGTACAGGATCTAATTTTCTGAATCATGCACTGAACCTTGAGTATCATTTCATAATTTTGTGCAAAGTAGTTGTCCATGTGCTACCAAGAGTAAGTCCTGGAGCAGGTTTATATTCTTCCTAGTGCATATGATTTCCAAGACCTCATGTCTTTGAGGTGTAGTGGGCCTACAAATTGAATTAAAAAAAGCAGACTATCTCTGGATATGAGGGGAGTGCTGATAGAAGTAGACTGTGGATTTATCATAGATATAAATTGCCCATCATAACTTCTGACTGGTAGCAGTAGGGACATTTCAGTTCTTGATGACATTGTCAATTTAGGTACTGTAGGACAAAAGAAGCACCTTATTCAGCAAAGACAGTAAAGATGTCTTGTGTGGGTTACTTTTCTGTCTCTTCTTAACCCCTTTGAAGGTACAAGGGGAAAAAAAAGGGAGCATTTAGAGAGATGGAGAGGGAAAATATACCAGCAATGTCATTGAACCTTGCCTGTTGTAGATATTAATTGTACTGAGAAAATATTAACACAAATGGTAGATTCCTTTCAATGGGAGCACATTTTTGATGTGTGAAGGAAAGTGGTATGTGCAAGACCAAGAATGGTTTGCTTAGCTTAATGCTTACTGCTAGTTATGATCAAAGCACAGGGCAGTTACGTTACAATCCTGCAGGTGGTGTATAAAGAAACTGTGATAAACACAATCCTGTCTTTGATTCCCAAAGTTCTTTTTTTTCTGTAAAGAGCTTTCAGATGGCACAGCAAGAATGACTTCTCTTGCCAGTGGCCAGCAGGTCTAAGGAGGTGATTCTCCCCCTCTACTCTGCCCTGGTCAGGCCCCACCTGGAGTATTGTGTCCAGTTCTGGGCTCCCTGGGATAAAAAGGACAGGGATCTCCTGGAGAGAGTCCAGAGAAGGGCTACAGAGATGATGAAGGGCCTGGAGCATCTCCCCTGTGAGGAAAGGCTGAGAGAGCTGGGACTGTTCAGCCTGGAGAAAAGAAGACTGAGGGGGGACCTTATTAATGTCTATAAATATCTGAAGTATGGGGTGCAGGGGGAATTGGCCTGCCCCTTTTCAGTGTCTGTGGGGACAGGACAAGGGGCAATGGCTGCAAGTTGGAGCCCAGGAAGTTCCACACCAACATGGGGAAGAACTTTTCCCCAGTGAGGGTGCCAGAGCCCTGGGACAGGCTGCCCAGGGGGTGTGGAGTCTCCTTCTCTGGAGAGATTCCAGCCCCGTCTGGACGCTGACCTGTGCAGTATGAGCTGGGGAGCTGCTTTGGCAGGAGGGTTGGACCCCAGGAGCTCTCCAGAGCCCTTCCAACCCCTACAACTCTGTGATTCTGTGAAATGTGTCCACCTGGGGGATAAAACATGGCAGTTCTAGCAATGTGCAACAGTAGAATTAATTTTTGGGGTTTTTTTTCTCCTTTTTTTTTGTTGGTTTGTTGTGTTTTGGTTTGTTTGGGGGTGGTGTGGTTGTGTGGGGGTTTTTTGGTTTTGTTTTTTTTGGGGGGGGGCAAGGGCATGGTTTTGGTGGAGTGTTTGTTTTTTTTTGTTTCAGAGCAAAGAGAAACCTACCATACAGCTGAAATTGCATAAAAGTGTTAGGGAGACAAAGTAATTTTTCCAAGCAGAACATGGATCAGACACTTGGCTACTGTAGTCTTCTATGGTTACTTTCTTCAAATACTTAGCAGTAAAACTAACAAACAAGCTATGTGTGTATATATGTCACTTGGAAGAAAAGTGGACTCCTTCCTGGGTAGGGAGACCCAACAAGATCTCAGATCCTGCCAGTCTTCAAATACTGACCTGTTCCAGTAAAAATCAGAGCTGTAGAAATAAAGATCAAGTGAACATTGTTGAAGAATTCAGCTTTGCCATCCCCTATTCCTCAGGATCCCCCTCTGTCTCTAGACTTAGTCTAGACAGGAGGAGACAGAGTCACAGTTCAGCTAACAAGGATGCTTTTCTGCACTGCTGACTTCACCAGGTTTTTGGGTTTTTTTTCCTGTGTCTGCTGCCCACTTCCCTTTCCACTGTGCATGTGGCATGAAGAAAAAAATGCCCTAAGCCTACAGACAAGTAAACCAGGGCCTTTGGACAAACCCATAAAAATAGCAAGTGCTGTCAGGGTGTTGGAAATTTAAAGAGAAAATAAAGGTCAGCATGCACATTGTATTAATTAAAAGCATAGTGTGATTTATCAGATGTATCTTAAATTATTATGTGAGGAATAATTCTGAGACTTTGATTTTAAATACTTGGACTGCTGTAAGTATTGCCAAAAGAATGAGTTAAAAATAGGCCTGACCCCTGGTGGCATGGGTATTTAGGGCCAGTTCTACTGCTGTGTACATAAGTTGATTGTCATCTCTTTCCTTGTTTAT
The DNA here is from genome assembly GCA_022605575.1 of Laterallus jamaicensis coturniculus. NCBI lineage: Eukaryota > Metazoa > Chordata > Aves > Gruiformes > Rallidae > Laterallus > Laterallus jamaicensis. Next base: position 6,474,615 of record JAKCOX010000033.1, on the reverse strand, counting down.
TAGCACTAAAGGGCATGTGCATGGTAACGCAGTCTTTCTGTTTTATAAGCCTTCCTGTGCTTCTGTTGCTTTGCTCCCTAATCCAAAATCCTAATCCCCTGTGACATCCCTGTTAGTTGCTCTGAACAGAGTTCTGTTGCCACAGATGGAGGATTATGACACCAGGCACAGACTGTAAGCAGCAGGAGTAGATGAACTCTGAGGCAGAGATCCTTTTACCATGCAAACGGCTCATAGTACTAAAGAGAGAGGCAACACGTAATACCCAGCACCTATGTTGTGTCGTCACAACTGACTCTAAAGCAGATCAGGCTTCTTTGTGGTATTGTCAGGCTTTCAAAGTTCCTCAGCATAAATACTTTTTATTCTTTCTCTGGTTTTGTGTGTGGGTTTTTTTTCCCCTTCCTCTGGCTGCTTTGAAAGTACTGTTTGCACCTTCACAGTTGGTTTCTGTAAAATACAATTCAGAAACCATAATATTGGTCACAAATCCAAGTCCTTTGGCTCTCTGAACTCTTTCACTGTGAGCACCTCAAGCCTCAGGTAGTCTTACTCCTTGAGTGCTTTCTCTTGTGGCACCTAGATAAAGGATATCCCCATTAGATGACAGCCATTGTCAAGTCCAGTTACTAATTAAAATGTTCTCAGAAGAGTGTAAGGAGAGAGGAGGAATGTTGCCATTAAAAATGCTGTTCTACTTGTCTTCTATGTAATGACCTTTACAGTTCATGCTGTAGCAAGCTTGTATAGAGTTGCAATTGTTTTCTGGTTTTATTTTTAAAATATACGTAACCTTTTTTTTATGCTTCTAGAAGTATTGAAATTCATATTATGGGTTAGAGGTTAGATATTGCAATAGTAAGGTACAGACAGGAGAGGTATTGGCTCCTTATCCTCATATTTTAGGCAAAATGAAAACTAATATTCTATTTCAGACTGTTATCCCTTCTTTTACTAGGCTAGAGTAAGTCTGAAGCAAATGCCAGACCCCAAACTGATGCACATGTATCTCTAGAGTTATATCAGTGGCTTTTGTAAGTGTGAAGGCAGGAGGGAAGCGTGTACATACATGTGCTTGTCAGCCCACTCTGTCATGTCTCTGATTACTGTTGTACTCCTTGAAATGATCTGTGAACGTCATACAGTGCCAGTTCAACCACTGGGATTTGTACAGCTGCAAATGAGAGTCAGGAGTGTGGGAAGAAGAGGTGGAGGGGGGAGTGGAAAAGTCTTGAAAAACACTGCTCAACTTTCAGCATGGTGGTAACACATTGTTTTCTTGCTGTGGCTACTGCTGCCAGCCCTTTTTGATAGGTGACTTTTATTTCAGGGATTTTTGTTCTCTGCATTTATTATCCATGCTTATACTTCTACCTAGAGGTTTTGGGTTTTGTATTTTTTCTACAGGATAATGGATTGTGGAAGGAACTCAGATTTTTGCTATTTTTCAGTCAATTTTCTGGTAGTCACATGTTCCTTGTTATTGCAGGAGAGATGTAAAGAAACTCAACACAGCTAAAAAGCGACTGAAATTCACCCATTCTGCTCTCTCAGAGAGGAAAGGTGATGTGGTGGGAAGAGCAGGATCTCTGTATTAAAGCTATAAGGGTCTTTTCCTGGCTTGGTGTTAGAACTGTAGTGAGGATCATGGCATGATGAAGGGCTGGCAGTTAGATGTGGGTTCTACAAAGGCTTGTAAACGTGGAAGCGCCCAGATGCCCAATCTGAATATCAAAGAAGCTGTGTAACTATGGGGTTCAGTGAAATCACTGTGGGTGGTGTCAGGTGGGGGGTTATGGGGTTCATTTTAGGTGAAAATGTTTGCAAATGCTGTCTCAGCTTTTGTGTCCTGTCTCATGTGTAAAGTACAGGTGGTGATGCTGATGTGATGAAGAGTAAGATAAGCCTGATGGAATTGCTGTAGCTAACAAAGGCTATGACAGAAGATTCTGGGATGGGTAGAACAGTTGTTGCTTTTGCCTTATGCTAGTGTCCTGGACTGGAAGCTGTTAGCAAACTGATCTCAGGCAGCCTAGCCAGTTGGTCATCTATTATCTATTCTATTTGGATTTGTTTCTTCTTCTTTTCCAACAAGTATGGGGTATAGATTGGTAGGTGTGTGTATATATATATATATATATATATAAAAATATATATATATATGTAGGTATATATATATGTGTGTGTATATATATATATGTAGGTATATATATACGTGTATATATATAGGTATAGATAGCAGTATGTTTTATTTGAAGTACTGCACAATGGGAGCAACATACCTTTGTCTAGAGTGTTGAAGATAAAATGCTTTCTCAGGAAGTTACTTCTAAAACTTGTGTTCTTATTATTTATGGCTTGCAGCTTCACATCTGCTCTTGGGTGATTCAGAACCCAGCTACCAGCCTGTGGATGACATACTGGCTGTCATTCAGATGCTGATCTGAAGATCACTTTTTTACCTGTTGCTTGGGATGTGTCTTTGCAAGGTTTATCTGAGCAGGGTAGCTACTCTTAGCTCCAAATCACAGAGCAATAAAAGGCTGTTCTGTTAGTAGTGTCTGCTTCCCCCAAAAGGCTGTGGAAACTGATCCTGAATAGAGAAGTGTTGTGGACTCATGACATGGAACCTGTGTAATGGGACTGGTCAGGGTCTTCAACTTCATGTGCATTTGGGTTAATCTAGAAAGTCAGGTTGTAGCCAACTGAGTCTTCAAATCTTGAGTTTGAATCCACATATCAGGGTTTTTTGGTAGCATGAAGCGTTGTTCATGGGCCTGTTTCTTAGCCTTCATTTCTGCAAGGGGATCAAACTTCCAGGGAAGCATGGCAGTCTGGCAGTATTTGTTATCCTTGCATCACACCATCTTTTACTGTCAATTTATTTGAGCACGTACTGAACATATGAGTTGGGCCTGCCTAAGAGGGACTATGTTGCTGTTCACTCCTCCTCCTTGCTCTGTGTTGCAGTTTGCTGTTTTGTTGTGGAGTGTACAATTGTCTTTGTGCTCTTTTTACCTGAGTATCTTGCATGTCCAAGAATGGAAAAGTGTTTGGTTAGTGCTTTTTCTCTTCTGCATGAGGATCCTCATAGTAATGGTAATGATGAATTGGAGCTTTTGTGAGTCTGAGGAAAATGATTGTCTCAGCTTTGTCTCACCCTGTTCTTGTCATCCCTTCTCCAGGACCGAGCACAACCTGCCAGGAAGATTCCTGTGCGAACCAGGGCATCTGTAATCAGCAATGGGAAGGCTTCACCTGTGATTGCTCCATGACTTCATATTCTGGGAGCCAGTGTAATGACCGTAAGTAGGCTTTTCCATTGGATTGGTGAGCTGTGAATTCTGGCTGGGAACACATGATTTCAATTGAAATACAATTTTCCCAGGTCAAAGCCAAGCTTTGTTTCCTGGGAAGTTTCTTTGAAGCTAGCTATTTTGATTTTTTTTCCCCTTGTTAAAATGAAAATAGGCTAATTTGATATGTGTTGGGTTTTGGTTTCTTTGTGTTTTTTCCCCTTCTTTTAAAAACTTACTCAACTAGACCAATGATGGCAATTGATGTTAATAGAATTCCTGATTTGGAGCAACCAGGAATTACTTATATATATATTGTGTGTAATATTTACATAGGTACAAAATGGTTTTGTTTTGTGTACTGAATTATGCTTTCAGGTTTTCATTCAAACCTTGGTGACAAAGACGTGGAATCCATGTAAAATTGCTGAGTGGTATTATACATTTGTCATGTTCTGAGTCACTACCTGCATGCTAAGATGAAAAATTGGGTACTGTTTTCTAGAACATTTAGTTAAAACCAGGTGGTCAGTAAATTGTGCAGCAACAGTGTTATGCTTCTTGGCATATTGGTTTGCTTCATCTCAAAACATTAGATGTTATTCTTGACAAATTACTATTAAGATCTCTAATAATGTAATTTAACAAGCCCCTGAAGCCTTTCTTTAGGGGGCAGATAACCAGCTTTTAGACATTCCCTCTGCTCATCCTGATATGGCCTTTGCTTCTGCCTGGAGGGAACAGATTGGTTCAGCTCTTATCTGTACTCACTTCTAGTATTTAAGGTGAAATTAGTGCTTCTCCCTCCCTGCTCTGAGGTAGGAAACAGGGGAGCACATTGAGTGCTGTAGTAGGCCTAACAGTAGGCTTCAGTAGTTTGGCCCATTGCGTGTGTAAATTTGAAGAAAGAGCAGTGAAGACTGTTATTGTCCACTCTCACCACCTGCATCTCACAAGCTGCTTCATTAAGGATATTTGCAGTAGAGTGTTTCTTACTGGTACCAGCAAGGTCCATGCAATATTGGTGCCTTGGCACTTTGATAACTGCAACCTTTCCCCTAGAAGTTTGAGATGGGGCTGAACTGATGGCTTGTATGATAAGCTGTTAAACATTTTATGACAGTGTTTCTGCTGAAGGCCAAAAAGCCTGCTGTTCCAAGTTATTCATAAAATGTGGTGGGATTTGCGTTGGTCTTCCCTTTCTCCCACCACAGTTCTCCCAGACAGATATTGCAAAGGCCTATCAACACTTGTACTTTGACAGGAGCTGTGAGAAGGGTGCCACAGACACAGATTTATAGGCTGCAATGCTGTGTGTGATTTTGGATTATATTGGAATCCAGAATGACTCTTTTGGGTCCCAAAGAAATATTTCATGTTGGAGCCACACGATTTGGCTTGAATTTTCTGTGGTTTTGTTTTGGTTTGCTTTTGTCAGTTGGATGCCTGCTTTCCCATTCTCACAGGGCTTGTTGAATCATTCAGTTTGGACTTGCTAAACCTAGTGTGTTCTAAACCTCTTGTGGAAAAGAATCACTGCTTGGAATCCTGTTGGCCTGCATTTAAGTACTTGCCCAGGAAATCACCAAGGAGATTATTGATAGCATTGGTTTTATTTCTAATGTGCTGGGCTTTACAGCTCCAGAATGTTGCAGTGGCCTTGCTATGTTATTGCTAATGATTTAGAGCAGCCTCTTAGGTGTCAGGAAGCCAGGTTCCTGTGTCTGTAGCTTGGGATTCCTTTGCTGCTTTTAAGAGCTGGCAGCTTGAAAGTGTGTATGGCAGAAATGGGGGGTTTGGAATATGTGCAAGTGGTACAGGCAAAGCCTGGTAGCCAGGCTCTTAGTGTCAGTCCTGGTGATTTAGAAATGCTTGCAGGAAGATGTGGGTTTCAAAATGGTCAGGAAAGGTAAGTCATGTCCACTCCTGGAACATAACAGGACTTCAGGATCTTCAAAAAGTACGTATATCTCTCTTTGGGGGGGGAGGTTGGGGTTGGGTTGGGGTTTTTTTTTTCATCTTTGCCATGTATCAGGGCATTGAAGACACAGTTCTACTCCTGGATGTCTGATGAAGTGTTGTGGGCTGTGGAGAGGAAGAAAGCTGAGAAAGCTTCCTTCCTGTTCCTATCTGTTAGATATGGTTACTATTACACCCGAGTTGAATGGAAATGCAGGCACTTGGATCTTAATTGAATTAAACGTTCTTTAGGCTGGATTTAGTTCATGTCATAGCAGGGAGAGACAACTTTGCTGTAACCTGAAGCCTTGCTATTTAGAAAAACATCAGCTGGATACTTACTTTTTTTACCACAGGAGTCTAATTTTATTGATTTGGTAGATGGCTACTTTCTGCACAAATTGTGGTCTCTCACTGCTGTGAAGATGGAATATTGGAGTCAATAGAACCAGTCTAGATTTACACAATGGAAATGGTAGCAAAAGGAGGACTTGCTGTGTATATTTTGTCTTTCCACTTCTGTTAATTAACTCAAGCATCCACACTGGAAAATTTCAGTTCTGCATGTTCGATGCAGAATGTTTCAGTGCCTCTGAGGTAGATAAATGGCATGTCTGGGGTTCTTGATGATCTCTTTAGATCATCCCCAGTTACCTATTGGTAAGTATTATTTGTTATTTGCTAGTATAAACTTTGTGAAGTCATTAATTCTTATGAATCCTAGAGAGCTGGGTTTGCCTATTGGTTTTCCTTTTTAATTTTTGTCCCAGGACTGGGTTATTAAGCTTCACAATTCAGATGCAACTGCTGTTTCTGAAAGGTGAAGAAAAAGCATAGGTGGCAGAAATGAATGTTGACATCTGTAGACATGTTTGTACATTTTCTAGTGTTGTTTAAAAAGACAAGGATTTAAGTTCCTAGTGGAAATGATGATACCACCTTGATCTTTAGCTGCCATTGTGTAGGTCTGTTTTAGATGTTATTTACACTGTAGGAATCAAGATTCTTCAGAATAAATAATGGGAGTTATGGGGACATAAATTCAGTTTTATTATACTTGATTTTGAATTCTACAATTTCTTGTGCCAGTGTTAAAAAAACCCTAAAACAACAACAAAAAACCTGACACCTCTTTCCCTCCATTTGAGAAGGTTTGTTGTACAAAAGTTAATTTAAAGGACTGCCTTGCATACTGGCCAGCACATAAAGAAAGGTAGAACTAGAGGTAATTGTTATCTTTGGGATATACTGGTTCCATTCTCCTTGCTATTTAAGATTTCTTCTTCTTTTTTCTGAGGTGGTTCCAAATTTTTCAATCTTTAGAGATGTTTTATTCATTCCAGCATCACATTCAATACATATGGGCTTTCAACCTATTTTAAGAATTGTTTTCTTACTCTAAAGGAGTCAGCATTAACATACTGCAATTAATATTTAGGAATATTAAAAAAAACCCAACCCTTGGCATGCCAAACTGTTGCTTAGTCTGTGTATGTTCTAAGGTGTAAATTTGAGCAGTTAAAGTACCAGAATTAAAAGTTAACCCACAATGTTAATGGAGCATCTTATATCTGGAAAGAAGTCAGTCCTGTTTACTGTTCTTCATCCTTTAAAACATATATTTTTAATTACCTTGTCTTTATCTAGTTAAAGACTGCAGGTTACCTGAGATGTGGCATGTATTTGAACTGTTGTCCTATGAATGGCTTTATAGATTCTTTAACTTATTCATGTTTCTTGTCTACCTGGTCAAGCAATCCCATTTTCTTTCTTGCACACAGAATGCATTATGAAAAAGGCTTTGGCAATCTAGCTAACAGGAATGGTAGACATTTGTCAAACTGGAGCAGAGAGAGAGCTGCTTGTTACTTGGTGCCTCGTGCAGATGAGTAACACTGAGGGTCAGACTTTCCAGGAGTAATTGCCAGGCTAACACAAGTATGTATTAAAGGAGGCTGTTTGTAAAAGATCAATAACCTGCAGCAATGACTAGTGCAAGCTGAGTGTAAAGCACTTTTTCAAACAGCCTTTTTTTTTTTGTTGTTGCTGAAACAGTTAAGTGTGTGGAATGTTGATTGGTTTTTTAGGGTGGTTACTTCTTTGTTTACTTTATAAACTCTGAGTTGTAATGTCCACCTGGCTTAAAAACAAGTTTTCCATTTGAATGGTAAAAAGAAAGGGCAACCCATGGTTGTCTTCTCTGTGCATCTTCATATGCTTCCAGTCTGCTTGCTTTTCAAAGATCCTGTTGATAAGCAGAGCCATGCTCTAACTTTGCAGTGTGATGGGTTTGATTAAATGATATTTATTGGTTTAGGGTGTTGTTTTATTTTTGCCTGGAGGGGAACTAATATATAGGACTGTTGGGGGTTTTTTTACACAGTAAGTTATATTTTTCTTCCAAGATTCCTTTCTGTGCAGTGTATAACTGATCATACTTCTAGTGTCTTTCTGTCAATCATATTTGGTGGAGGGAAGGATTAGAAGGAAAGGGAGTCTTGGTGACTTTGCTCTTTTGTTTATTAATTTAGCAGTCTCACAGGAAGAAATTTCAATAACTTCATTTCTGTTATCATAGTAAGTGAGGCTTAGTCACTACCCAGAATGTCTTTTTTTCCCCTTGACTTAAAAGGAAGGATATCAAAATTAGTGGAACAAGTCTAAGACCAGTACTTCTGAGTAAAGCACAGAGCATTTTGTACTGGATGAGGAAGACTGAAGCTGGTCTCTGCCACAGGTGTGCTCTAGGTAGATGTCAGGGATGTTGGAGCAGACCCATCCCATTGCCTTTCTTTCCCTCCTCTGTGTGAGTGAGTGAATGAGTACCTGAGTGGATTGATGCTTCTGGAGCATAGTCTGTAGACCAGATTGCAAAAAGGCAGTGGCAGAACCAGTTTCCTTCACCCTTGTTGGCTAAATATTGTGGCAGAGTAGTCATTAGAAGAGATTGCTCGCTGGGCACATACCTAAAGCAGCAACCAATGGCTTTTTTCTCCTGCATTCATGAGCCATTTGCACTCCACGCTTGTTTTGTCTGTGCCACTGAGCAGGAATCAGACACCTAGCTGGGACATGCACCCTATTCCCCTCTCCATCAGAATTTTGTGATCTTCACCATCTGGGCCAATTTTTGCCAAGACTTCATGACCTCCCTGAATGTTAATGCCAGCATGCTCAGCTTGCTTTGCTTACAGAAACCCTCTTTATTGTTCATGTTTAATTATCACCCATTCATTTCTAATGCGCCCAGCTTATCACTTACTGAGTCAGAGAGCAAGAGGTTGCTAGTGTGTAGAAAATAAATCTGCATAGACTTCATTAGTCATGCATGGCTAAATCAGTCAGCTGTTTAAATATCTGCACACTTAGGGATTTGCCTTTGATACCACAGAGACATCCACCCTACATGCAGCAAGAGTCACCTCTAATTTATCTTGAGTGAATCATCCTTCGTTACGCAGGTCAGGCACCCTGCCTCCTTCTTGCTTCCCTCCTCATGCTTTGCACTTGTTTACTCAGTGCTCTGTGTGTACCCTCTACTATAACTAGTGTTTTCTGGTGGATGGCTCATTTTCAGTTCCTACCCTAAGTCTTTGGTGTCATCTGCCTCTGACCTTACCCTCTGAGAACTGGGATGAAAGGGGAGGGAAATGCAACTGTGTGCTTTAGCACATGATTTAAATTGTACTATTGTGATTTGGGCTGTGAACCCTGCTTTTACCCTTCTTACCTCTGTATACTTTCATTTGTGCTGCAACTCCAAGGACTGTAACATCTTAAGGGCAGGGATCTTGTGCTAGTTCCTATTAAAGCCCCATGCTGTTTTCTGATGCTCAGTAATAACCTGCTACATAACTGGTTTAGAATGTGTGTGGTTTAAGAATGCTTGTTGCTGTTCTGTGTACTGAAAGGCATTTCCCTTCCCTTGAATAGCTGTAAAACATCACATCAGGCTGCAGATCAAGAGCTTGCTTGTCCCATGCTCCCTTTGAGAGCTGTCCAGGATGGGGTGTCGCTACTAACAATGGGGGTAGTGTTGTTGACATCATGGGGGAGGTATTTGGGTGTCCCTGTTTTGGATGCCAAAGTAGGAATTTGAGTGTGAGGTGCTTTTTGGAATGCCTTCTTATGCACCTTTCAGCTTCTCAAGGTGCCCTGCCAGAAAAGTATTTCCTTTTTTTCCCATTGTGAAAGCTAGCCAACTGTATGCTTTTGTGATCCCCAAAATGCAGCTAGGTCTCTAGTGAGTAATTTAATTACAATTGCTTCAACAGCTTGGCAGAAGGAGCATTTAGGATGAGAGCTGCAATCAGTCACTGATATCTGTGCACACCTGGCTGCTGTCAGCACATAAGCTATGGTCCAGCCGTGCTACAGGCTTCAGGAGGATGGAAGGAGAGAGACTTTTTGCAGGTGGCAGGATTACAGTTTCTGTTATCAACCTTTGAGCAGTTCAGTTACTTAATTCTCTTCCTGCCACTGCTCAGCAGCTGTGTCATTTTCATAAACATGTCACAGAAGGCTCTTGCCATCATTTTGTTCCTTGTGATTTCTGCTCTCTTTGACAGTATTTTTTTTACATGATACCTTTTGGTAACCATGGCAATAATTATCACTTCTCATGGTGTAAGTCACTGAGTGAATGGCACTGTGTTCTAAGATATTTTGGTGCATGAAAGAGCTGGCCTCTCTTCCTTTAGTGATGGCACACCCAGGATATGATCTCTGGTAAGACACTGATGTAAGTTGACAGTAGTAACAGAAATGTGGTACGGCAGAAAGAGTTTGCTCTGTTACCCCAAGCTCCATTTGCCAATCACAGAGTTGTAGGGGTTGGAAGGGACCTGGAGAGCTCCTGGGGTCCAACCCCCCTGCCAAAGCAGCTCCCCAGCTCATACTGCACAGGTCGGCGTCCAGACGGGGCTGGAATCTCTCCAGAGAAGGAGACTCCACACCCCCTGGGCAGCCTGTCCCAGGGCTCTGGCACCCTCACTGGGGAAAAGTTCTTCCCTAGGTTGGTGTGGAACTTCCTGGGCTCCAACTTGCAGCCATTGCCCCTTGTCCTGTCCCCACAGACACTGAAAAGGGGCTGGCCAATTCCCCCTGCATCCCATACTTCAGATATTTATAGACATTGATTAGGTCCCCCCTCAGTCTTCTTTTCTCCAGGCTGAACAGCCCCAGCTCTCTCAGCCTTTCCTCACAGGGGAGATGCTCCAGGCCCTTCATCATCTTCGTAGCCCTTCTCTGGACTCTCTCCAGGAGATCCCTGTCCTTTTTATCCCAGGGAGCCCAGAACTGGACACAATACTCCAGGTGGGGCCTGAGCAGGGCAGAGTAGAGGGGGAGGATCCCTCCTTGGACCTGCTGGCCACACTCCTCCTGATGCCCCCCAGGATCCTATTAGCTCTCTTAGCCTCCAGGGCACACTGCTGGCTGAGAACATCTTTCCACTAAATGTAAGTTAATAAACTAAGTCTTCTAAATTGTCAAGTGTATCAAGGACTTGATTATTTTTAAATGTGGCTTTTTCCTTGTAATATCCTGCACATGTTTGTATTTGCTTTAAGAAGCAGTAAATGTTAAAAACTAAAACCCCCACTGAAATAGGCTTCATCCATTATTTTGCACTCTAAAGATTCTGTGCTTCCTACATCAGCTTCTCCCCAGAACATGGTACTGTACTGTATTTGGAAGCTGATGGCAGATGTGTGTAGTGTTGGATTTTGTAAACTGAAGTCACCCTGAGCTTGCAGGCTATTTTAAATGGATTTTTTTCCCCATATAATGCTATGAAACTTCTATCCTCAACTGTATTGTCTGAATAGTCTAGATGAATCTCACACCAGCTACGTTTTCACAAGCATGAGGTATTTTGAGTGCTGTGTTGTATCTGTACTTTTGCAGAGAAGGAAAAACCCATTGCAAAGCCTATGAGACTTGGAGCTGTTGCTGGTGACCAGTCACCAGTGCAAGTGAAGGGAGCAGAGAAACAGGAGGGGATTCAACTTTTTAAAAGGACAGATAATGGCAGGACAAGGGGGAATGGATTAAAGCTAAAGGAGGGAAGGTTTAGATTGGATATTAGGGGGAAGTTTTTTACAGAGAGAGTGGTGAGGGGCTGGAACAGGCTGCCCAGAGAGGGGGTGGATGCCCCGTCCCTGGGGGTGTTCAAGGCCAGGTTGGATGGGGCCCTGGGCAACCTTGTGTAGCTGCAGGCCTGAGGTTGGTGTCCCTGCCTGTGGCAGGGGGTTTGGAGCTTTATGATCCTTGGGGTCCTTCCAACCCTTGCCATTCTATGATTCTGTGAAAGCCTAGGTGGCTTTTATTGTTGCCTCTATTCCCCTATGAATCTGCCATCACTGGTATTTAGGGATTATGAGTGTGATTCCTGTGTTGTACTTGTGTCCTGCATGGAATTTCTGGCTTGCAGTAATCTTTAGCACATTTTTTTCCCCACCTGGGTTTTGTGTGCTCTCCCATCTTCACAGCACCCAACTGAGATACCTGCTTCTAAGCCATGGCTCTCAGTCTGTGTGATAAGTGGAGTGTAATGGTGTTAATGGGGTGGGCTAGGGTTCACTTAGTGCAGTCCCAAGCCAGCCTAGCATTCCCTTTTGCAGCACACACTGTATTGCAGCCTTATTCCTGTGGAGTCCTCAAGGTGATTATTGTTTTTCCCATGCTCCCTGTGTAGAAAACAGTGTGCAAAGAGAAGCCCCCATGAATGGGTGAGAACAGATAGCTGGAGACTGAAGATGGTCTTTGCATTTTACAGGCTAGACTTCCTTTGCAGTAACACTCCTATATAAGTACAAACAATTACCTCAATTTTAGTGAGGTAACTTGAGATTTATGTCAGTATTGGCAGATCAGAGTCTGGCATGGTTTTCTCTGAGCCCATGTATCAACTCTGCCTAGCTGGTTTGTATGTAAGATGTCTTAGATGCCTTAGACTGAAATCTACCTTTAAGATTAGTCATTAGCATGGACAAATATATGTCATAAAATATTTACAGGGTGCAGGTAGCTGAGAGAATGCCAAGATGCAGAGGGAGGCTGGCAGTGCTAGAATTTTTTTTTACTGCTTCTTGCTGGCTTTTGAGCCTTCAAGTCGGGGGCTACATAAGGCAGGAGGCTGTAGTGAGTAGGAACAGAGACACGTCATGTATGCTTGTCCTGTTTCTTGCAATGGAAATTATTAATAGAAAAACAAAAGCAGGAGGAGTCAGAGGTCTTGAAGGAGATTCTTGTTTGCTATCCAGGCTGCCTAATTTACTAATTATTGTTTGTAATTGGAAGAAGGCTACCTATTGATCTCCAGTAGAGTTTAGCTGTGTATAAGGACGTATCTTTATTATGCTGCAATCATGTTACCCAGGAGCTGGTCTAATAATCTCAGCTGAAGAACATTGGGGATTAGATGCAAAACCTTAATTACAGTTATCTTAATAATTATCCCCAAGGGGCAGATTGAAACTGGCTGCTTGGGTACCTGTGAAACAAACTTTGGTGGATTTCTTTATCTTTGTAGAGGTGTTTCACTGTGTACTGACACCTGAGGCCTGTGCAGACATGGAGAGCAGAGCCTGGGACTTCAGTTGCCTTTTGCTATCCTTAAAGATTTTGGCCCACAAAGGAATTTCTCTGATTGTAGGAGGAAACAGGCTTTTTAAAAGCCTCCAAGAAAAATCAAATGGCATGATTTCTATTGGGCTTTGTTAGCTGAAACCCCAGTTAGTTAATGGGTATCAACAGAAGAAATGTGGACACTTCAGTTTCTTGGGGACATGCAGAACTGGTGAAAGTGTTCTTGGGTGCTAGTGACAACTGCATATTTAGAACAAGAAAAAAAGGGCATATGTCAATGAAAATCTTGAACACAAAAGTGGGATGTGGTTGACTTTATCTTTTTCAAAACAAAGTTCAGGATTTATTTGATGACTGCATCAAAATAAGTAATTTATCTTGAAAATTAGCAGGGGACTTAAAAACCTGAGAAAGATGACAACTAATCTCAGTTTCTCACCTAAGTTAATTTGTACTCTGTCTAGAGGTTTAGGATTTAGTCACTGCTCTGTGATCCCCTGAGGCTCTTCCCAGTGCTCTGTGTTGGAGATGAGCAGCGTGGGCTTGTGGTGGCCTCCCTGGCCAGGGAGGTGCTTTTTGAGCAACAGGCTCAAGAGGGTGGTCTTCAGTAGCATGGGGAAGGAGTAGAAAATTACTCCTTCCCCGGGAAAGCAGAGTTCTCTGATCTCTGTAGTGTATTGTTCACGTGCCTCTAGCCTCAGCCTGAGCTGTGTTCATGTCTATTGTGTAACTAACTCAGATAACATAACTGATCTCTGGACTAGAGCATCCTGACTAGGCTCTGGCTTTAATACACCTGCCAAATAAAAGCAGCTTTATCTTCCTCTGGCACGTTGATTTTGAAGGAAATGTGGTTGGAGCTCTATTCTTCCTCTTGTCTCTGGTCTGAAACCTAATTGCACTGCTTGGCCACAGCAAAGCTGGTGTCAGGTTTGCTGGCTTCCTATAACTATCTGTCATATTTCTTCTATTTCTTTTTTTTTTTTTTTTCTTTTTCAGATTGCACTAAATGACCTTCTGTCTGTTACATTTCTGCCCTGCTGATCTCAGGCAAATGATGAAGATAGATAGCAATATCACAAGCCATCCATCATACAGGTTGTAGGTCCCTTAGAAGCATCTGTGTCTTTAATAGTTCATCTGTCACAGATATTCTTGTTATTGAAGACCACAAAATGCTGCAGAGAGGCCTAATATTGGTATTTCTTTTTGCCACTGGAGACTTCAGCAGTCAGGTGTCTTTCACACAGAAATGCAGACTGTCTTGAGAAGTTTAAATTATGGTTCCAAGCCAACTGTGCATTACAGACAGCAGCACTGCTGCTGACATCAGCAAAGACTCATTTATCTGCTTTGCTGCTGTAACACTGAAGTGGCTGTGTGAACACTGCAGAAGGAACTGACCTGGTTCTCAAGCCCTTGCTCTTTGTGAATGAGAGAAGGTCTCAGAAGCAGTGACTCTGCATCTGACTGCTGACAAATGGTTGTATGCACTCCACCTATGTGATATGGGACAAGAGAAAATCTGGTTGAGGGAGTGTGTGTGTGAAGGATACACTGGTCCTGATTTGGAGGTCAGTGGCATAATACTTGACTCTAGAAAACATGCAAAGCTGCCTAATGAGGCATGATGTTGATCTCTTCTTGTAACAGTACTGTCATGGAATCATAGAATGGCATGGGTTGGAAGGGACCCTAAGGATCAGAGAGCTCCAACCCCCCTGCCACAGGCAGGGACACCAACCTCAGGCCTGGAGCTACACAAGGTTGCCCAGGGCCCCATCCAACCTGGCCTTGAACACTGCCAGGGACGGGGCATCCACCCCCTCTCTGGGCAGCCTGTTCCAGCCCCTCACCACTCTCTCTGTAAAAAACTTCCCCCTAATATCCAATCTAAACCTTCCCTCCTTCAGCTTTAATCCATTCCCCCTTGTCCTGCCATTGTCTGTCCTTTTAAAAAGTTGAATCCCCTCCTGTTTCTCTGCTCCCTTCAGGGACTGTCAGATCTGCTGCACATGAGTGGTGGATGAGTTGCCATACATAAATACCTGAATTACCTGTCTGAAGTATTGCTGACTTGCAGATTTTGCATGGTATGGTAGACCATATAGGACACCATGTTAATTCTATGTGCTTAAGTTTCAGGTTAGCCTGGGTTTCTCCACATAATGCTGCAGAATCTGAGGCCAGGCAGAATTGCCCATATTTCCCTTTGTTTATGACACAAATCATGGGAGCTCAGTGTTTGTACTAGCAAATTCAAGAGAGAACAGGCTGATTCCTCCCTCCCCCATCCTATTTTTTGCTAGAGGCCCTTACCTCATCCTGGTGAAATAGAGATACTTCTGATAGATGCTTTGGATATGAATTTGTGCTTTGTCTCAAGGGAAGCATCTTCACAGAAATCCCTGCTTGGCTGTGGAATTGCTACTGATGGCTCATGTGCATGGAAGATTGATAGATCAAGTCATTTAAACTTAATTTAGGCATACCAGAGAGCTTACTTCACCCAAATATCACACTTGAGACCCCCATGCTATACTAAATGTGGGAGTTACTCAAAATGCATAGACAATATATCACAATGGTTCCTGGTTTTAAACCAATTGCATCCTAGAGACCAGGATGAAGTAAGAATAATCTTGGAAATATTTGCTGAAGTGGAGTTAGCTATAACAGAGTACTTGGGTTGGAGCAGAAAGCAAGATCAGCTCCACCCCCCTCACACAGACCCCTACATTGGCTACCTCCTTTAGAATCCAGGACATTAAAAGCCTTCTGCTGTAGAGACTAATTTCTAACTGGGTTCAGGCAATGAAGTAGGAACTAACCAGGTTTTCCTATTTCCCTGATGTCACAAAATTCTTCTTTATGACCAGTAAGGTGGGAACCAGCTTGGTAACTGAAGTTGTTCACTCTTAGACCCTCTGCCAGCATACCTGTGTGCTTAGGAGCAAATGCTGGAAGGGATGGAATACCTAGCTGCCTTTCTGTGTCCTCCAACTCTCCTTTCTAAATGGAAAAGGGCTTTTTACCTAGTAATGAGTAGGTGGAAGTATAGGCCCTTAGTCCTGGCAAGGTTAGCATTTGGAGACTTGTTTTCTTAGCCCACCTTTTAAGCAGAGGAGATTGAGGCTTGCAAGAAAAGGGTGCTCACAGCTGCGCTAGGCCTGCTGGCACACAGCACTCAGTGCAGATGGTTCTCTGCCCACACGTCTCTATTTATGAAGAGGCCCCCAGTGTTTATGTTAATGGTGATGAGTTTGAGAGATAAAAATAGGGAGTTGTTTGTTGTTCATTTGTTCTTTATAGATCTGCAGTGAACTTTTTTATAAGCACAAATTTGATAGAGAGATTTGTTAACCTGCTAGAAGAGCAGGCTGTCAAAAAGCCAAGCTGCGGATGTCTGAAGTGCTGAACTACTTATTCCTTGTTTCTTCTGCTTCCCTTCACTCCACGAGATGGTGCTGTGTTCCCACAGACCCCAGGCATCCTTTTGCTTGGCTTTTCCCAGGTCCTTCGTGGGTGTTTGGAGTGGGAAAACTTGAAGTTAGAAAGAATATCTGTCTCTTTGTCTAGTTGCCTTTTTCTGCACTCGAAATTAAGCTCAAACAGAGGTTTTCCAAAATCACCTAAGGCTTTGTATAGCCCTCTGCTGTTTACATCTTCCTTGATGTTCACTGAGTCCTGTGGCTTTGCTGTGACTCAGGAGGGCTTAGGAAGCCCTCCAGAGACTACTTCAAGATGCCATAGTTTCACAGCAACCATACTAAACAGCAAACAGTAGAGCTGAGACTGTGTCTTGTGGTCTGTGATCATTCCTGGTTGATAGCCTGCTAAGTCGTGAGGATGTTTGCATATTGCAGGGATCTGCTTAATCCCACATTTATTTGTTTATTGAGATACCATGCAAAAATTTGCAGGGCTCCAGCCCTTGAAACTTAAATTATCTGATCATGTCACTTAAAACAATTAGCAGTTCTTCTCTCCTCATTCTCCTACCACATGCTTTCCTATTTATATAGAAACTGTGATTTTGGGAGCTCTTCTCTGGGTTTTTTTTTCTCCTGCTTTCAGTTAAATTTTGAGGAGAGACATACTGATCTAGGAATCTTATCCTTGCAAGGAGGAAACATTGGAAACTGGTGTTTGAAAAGGCTGAAGTCCATTGAGCTGCAATAGGGTGGAAAGAGACTTTTGGGGAATAAGAAGAAAAGTCACTTTTCACAAGCTGGCCAGAGTATTACCCTGCCTTGGGTTGCTACAATGAATTTGATGTTGAAGTGATAGGAGTGATTCATATTTGAAGCCATGGCTTTGGAGAACTTCCATTTGACCTGCAAACCAGTTTATTTCTTCACAGAAAGCTGGGGTGAAAGACTTCTTCACCCATAGTGTGTCCCTGGAGCCTGGCATTTTAGCTTCCAGGTTACCACACATACCTCTGTGTGTTGTAGATGCACGTTCAGTGTGTTCACAGCTCTGCCTCTCATTTCTTCGTGCTTCCATAAAGAACAGTCTGACCTCCCTTGTCCTCCTACTTTTGTTCTTAGCATTTTCCAAAAGCTTGAACTTGCACTTTCCTGTTTTTCTGCTGACTGAGAGTGGATTCTTGATTTATAATTTCTAGTCTCAAATCCCCATAAGTGGTGTGGAAGTGATGAGTAGAGAAGAGGTACCAAATCATTACATGCTTTTATGAAGCTGATACCAACTTGTCTCCCCACTTTTTAACTCTTCCTGGCTGGTCCTGATGAATGTGGAACTGTAATTCCAGAGCAAGTCAGTAAGTTTTCAGTTTTAAAGACCCAAATACCTTTCATCAGGACTACTAATTCTTAGAATTTTCATAACTGTTACATATCATAGAATGGTTATGGTGAAAAAGACTTTCAAAATCGAGTCCAACCATCTATCCAGCCTACAAGATCCAGCCATCTATCCAGCCTACAAGATCCAACATTAGAGTGTGTCACCAAGTACATCTACTCTTGTTTTCAACACCTCCAGGGATGGTGACTCAACCACCTCCCTGAGCAACCTGTTCCAACGTTTGACAACCCTTTCAGTAAAGGAATTTTTCCCAATATCCAACCTACATTTCCCCTGATGCAATTTAAGACTGTTTCCCCTTGTCCTGTCACTAGCCACCAGGGAGATCAGCATCCACCTCACTACAACCACTTTTTAGGTGGTTGTAGAGAGTGATGAGGTCTCCCCTCAGTCTCCTTTTCTCTAAACTAAACAATCCCAGCTCCCTCAGCTGCTCCTCATAAGATTTGTCTGCTAAACCCTTCAGCAGCTTTGTAGCCCTTCTCTGGACATGCTGAAGCATCTCAATGTCCTTTTTGCAGTGAGGGGCCAGGTTTTGTTCAGCTTGGGAACTTTAGGACCTAAATAAATTGCTGACACCATTGTATAAGGATTTTTTCTCACTTAGCTCAAGACACATTCTGGACATGAGTTGCAGTGTCTGCAAACAGCCATTAATCCCAATGAACTGTGGCATGTAAATGCCATGTCATGCATCTTTTCCAGGACAAGAGAAGCTTATCATCTGGATACCTCTAGCAAGTTTTTGAAGTTCCTTGTAATTGTTCCAATGCTCAAAGCTCTTCTCTAATTTCCCACTCAAATTTGACTATCAAGATACAATTTCAGAAACACTTCTGAGCGTGATGAGATACACACCAGAGAGATTTTTAACATCAGAGGTGCTGGTTCTTGTCACTTCTTGTCCTCTGCTGCTATAAAAATATAGCAAAACATAAAATCTGGGCTGCACTGATTGGTTTTCTTTTTAAGTCTTCTTGTAGTAGTTCTGGCTTCAAGGCACAGGGTGTTGAAAATTATCAACATGACTTTGTGGATAACAGTGAGAGTGTTTTTTGTATCCAGTGTGACATTTCCTTGGCCGCCTTCAAAAAATATGCATGTTAGCAAGTAACTGAACTCTTCTTGCTGTTCCAAATATTTGACTGCATTTACTACATCTAGATTATACTGAGCTTTGAAGATCCCATCGGTTCACACTGTGTCAGGACCTTGAGGGCGTTTTGCATGTGAAAGCAGGAACATGGGTGAGGGAGAGCTCAAAGCCTTGTCTGTTCTATGAGGGGACTTTTGCTCTAAGGAGAGCAGCATCAGTTAAGTGCAGCTTTTGTCCAGGCTGACCCTGACATCACTGGTACAATGCAGACTTCTGGCTTCCTTCACCATTGCTGTTGTTCTCTCTGACTCCAGATTTGCTATTTTCAGTGGGGGGAAAAGGGTTCTTTGTCTTTTCCATGTGCTTTGTTCTGGAGGTAGCGTGGGGCCTGCACAGAGCAGCAGCTGTGAATCGACAGAGCTTGCAGTTAAACAGCAGGAGGACACATTGGAGCAGAAGGAATTCAATTCTCCAGGGCCAAAGTTTTTAAAGTAGTAAGCACTGAGCAAAGTTTCCCTGTTTGCTTTCTTCTTTGGGTTTGTTTTCATGTTGGGGGTTCTTGGTTGATTAGTTCTTATTTTTTTTGGAGGGGGGGGGTTGGTTATTTTAGGGGCTCTGTTTTCCCTTTTGGTATTTGTGGGTAGAGGGAAGCCTGGCAAAGGCAGCCCTCGGTTGTTTTAAGAATGGTTACGTTCAGACTGCATGGGGGCATCCTCCTACTCTGCAAACTAAATGGAGAACACTCAATTTCAGCTTGCTCCAGCACAATGAAGAGGCTAAATCTGACCATGACTAAACACAAGTCTAAAAAAAAAAAATGATTAAAAATCTGTTTTCTGTCTCCTGCCTGAAATGTTACCCATTTCAGGGGACCCTATTTCAGCTTTTCTCTGACATCATAGGATCTATCTCTGATTGCAGGAATGGAGTTTGTAAGTTATCTCATTTGAAGAACAGGAAACCATTTTTATCAGCTGGGCAAGTATGCTGAGGGACCTTAAAAGGTGAGAAGATGCATCAAGGAAGGTGGTGAGGCATGAAAGCATTCATTATATATATAAAAAAATAAAATTGAGTAAAGGAGCAATCCTTCTGTGTCACAGATGAAGTATTTCTCATTTTTCTGGGAGCCTTGGAGCATCTCTGGGTGAGAAGGAAGGATTTTTACTATTTAAATGAAGGAAATGTAATGGTCACTATAGTAATGAATAAATTCTAAAACAACCCCTCAGAGAACCCAACAGTTAACAAAACCAAACAAAACCAACCCCCCACCCCCCAAAAAAACCCCCAATGTATCTGCTATGTTTCTAATGGTGGGATACTACCTGGTGTTGAAAATAGGTAGGTAGAAGATAGAGATTATTTCCTATCCCTTCTGATACCTTTCTAGTAATTACACAACATTAGATGTAGTTAATTAAAAGGCAAATATTCCTGGAATGTCTTCCCTCTGTCCACCATCAATCCCTTTGCCTCAGTTCCCAAAAGAAATTATTCTTTCTTTGAGTAAAGACATAGTAATGGAATGACTTGCTGTCATGAAGGTTGGTTCTAGCTGTGTCTGGAATGGTTAGGTCTTCTTGATACAGCAAAGAAACCCTTTGGCTCTGTGGTACCCATTCTAACTTCACTGAAGATAAAAGGTTACTTTGTGGATGAACACTGGATGGTGATGTGTATTGTCTGAATGTAAAGAGGAGGAGATGGCACTACATCATTGCCAAAGCTGTTCCTGAGGTATGCAGTAATAGGAGGTAGCTGGAGGTTTGCTTCATTCTACATAGGTTGAGACTATTCCTCTCTCTTTTCCTTCAGCTGTGTAGATATGCTGTGTTAAGACTACTTTTATTTCCTTGAGAGGATAAGAATCACACACAGTGTGATCTACTTCCTTCTCAGGGCAGGTGTAGCCCTCTCTTCTGAAGTACAAATTCAAAGTGTTAGCTGGGGTATTTCCCTTCCCTACATCTTGTGTGGACATCTCTGTCCCTGAGCAACCTTGGAGAGCTGCTGTTGGTCTTAATGTCACAATCTTCCTCTTCCTGTCAGGAGAGCACCCTACTGCTGATCAAGTGCCAAGCATTGGCTGTATTATTTGGTTAATGTGATGGATGCCTCTTTCTCTGCCTTTTTGGAGCCAAAACGTACGATTCTAAGTGAGAAGGTGATTAATCTTTCATAATGGGACTCTGTGCTGCGAGCAGGATCTCACCCACCGCGTCTTCATTAGCCTCAACCAAAGCCTGCATTACCTCAGATTAGGTAATTGGTCATTTATAACACAGGAGAAGGAGGGGGAGAAAGGGCTTATGAGAAAGTGTCAACTAGATTAAGGGCATTAAAATTTAATTCCTGTTATCCAAGAATTCTGGGAAGCAGCATTTAATCAGGCATGCAGTTGAAAACCTTCCATCACCAGAGGATTCAGTCACTGGGAGAATGGCCTTAGTCTGAGGAAGGAGACGTGTAGTAGTAATAGATATGGCCTCTGTATGTACCGTGCTGTGAAACAGTTAGTTTAAGGCTATTTCTGCAAGTTTAGAAGCTCTATGGATTTACACAGTGGGACAGAGCTTACAACTTGAAACCACACACTCTCTTCAATTAGTTAGCTGAAGAAGCAGGGAAACTATGTTCTACAAAATCCCCTCACTGGTTCTACACTTTCTCAGGAACACTTTTGTCCCTGTAGCTTTTACATGGCCTGTTGTTGACTGAGGATCCCAGAGAACATCTACTGAAGGTCTAGGGCTTTCCAAGCACAGAACACGATACTGTATGATGCAGACTGTGTCTAGTATTGTACTAGATACAACCTTTTATCATTATTTTGGGATCAAAACCACCAAATAAAACAACAAATGGGAATTTGCTACAAAGATTGTATGTGGCATGTCTACAGACAGTAAACACAATGCAGCCATAATTAAGGAATGAAGCAAACTGGTCAAGCCATGTTACTCCACAGTACTTCTCAGAGTCACTGCAAATGACTTTCCTGCTGGGCTGTTAACACTTTTGGCACATACACATATTGGGAAGATGAAACATGTACAAAAGTCTGTGGGCCTGCAGGAGACTTCACTGTGTCCTACTCAAAGAATGAAGACAATGTGTGATCATATCTCCAGCTGTGCTGTTAATCTTAAGGTCTATGGTCTATCCTTGTATTTTGTAGAAAACCTTAGTGAAAATAAACAGTGAGGAGGAAAAATAATTGGCCTTTTGATAAATGTATTGCATGGCCAGGAGAGGAAAGTGCATCTTCCAGTGGCTGGTGGTCACAAGGAGCGCTGTCTTACATGCAGCAGTGTGTTGAGAGGTTTTCATGAACCTGGGAGCCCCTGGGATTTTTCAGGAGTTTTATTTTATGTCTTCTAAATGAGATTACATATACTGTTTACACTTGCCCTCTTTCTCTGGCTTTCTTATTAAAATAATGGAAACACTCAGGTCAGGCCTCCTTCTCAGGTTTGGCTGCTCCACAAGTTCCTCCCTTAAAAGCTGTCTTGCTTCACCTTGAGCACAGTCCAGCCACCATGGTTCTCCGTGTAGCTGTTCTCGGAGGTCGAGGTATTTCAGAATTGTACTTTTGATGTGTTGGTGGTGCTGTGAATGGGTTTTAGTGTGAAATGCAGAGAAGCAGAAGGCTGCAAGGGACCTCAGGAGTTGTTGCCTTGGGTACTCAGCTTTGGTATGGAACCATATTTCATAATACCTATCATAAATACATGAAGCTTTATCCCTCAATTAGAGCAGCGTTTTGCCCCTGATCCCTGTAAAGGCTTTTTAAAAGCTTCATTGCTCTGCTCATTAGAAACCTTTGTCTAATTTCCAGTCTAAATTTATTCTTTGGCAGTTTATAACCATCTGTTCTTGTACCAGTATTGTCCTTTAGTTAAATAGTCATTTCCACTTCTCAGCTATTTCTACCCCTGGGTATTTGTGCACAGCAAATGTATCCCCTCTCAACACTTACTTAGCTGGTCTGAACAAGCCAAGATCTTTTAATGTTCCTTTTATCAGATAGGCTTGTCAGTCCCCTGGTAGCCTTTCTTTGCATCTGCTTCAGTTCATTTTTCTTGCCAATGCAGGTACAATGAGAGTCATTTTTGTCATGTTTAGAATGCCCAGGCATGACTTTTTGAAAACGTTTGTGTGTTTTTTCTGGTCACTGTGGAAGCATGACTGTTACCCAAATTGTGCTACTGGTTTTCCTTGCAAGTTTTACTTCCTTTGCTGCTCAGGAAAAGAGGGGTAAATAACGGTGGTAATGCCTGTGCAGTGCTGTCACAAGCCTGAAGGAAGGCTTGTCTGTAAGCCTTTGAGTATATCATTCTCCTAGTGTTTCCATGAGCATCCCCAGACCAATGCTGCTGTCCCCTTCAGAGATGCCTTGTGGTGCCTGCCTGGCATGACAGGGCTGTTTCTTGGTAAGCAAACCTTGGTGCAACTGACAGATTTGGTTGCAGTGTAGACTTATAAGGGTTTCATGGATACTTGCCACATGGGCACATTTGAAGTAGTCCAACTCCCATCTTGGTTAATGAAGAACAAAAGGAATCCTCCAGGGCCTGAATCATCTGCAATAGATAACTTTATAACTTTTTACTGTCTATTGATTGTGAACTAAACTTAGGAACATCCTTATAGTTAGGATGATGGGTTCTGTTAGGTGGTTAAACCCACCTTTGTACTGTTTTCCCTAGCCTGTATGAGCAAAAGAGAGCTAGTAGCCGTTATGTGTCTTTCAGATACACAGTAAGGAAAAGGGCTGCAGGGCCATTCAGGGTTTCAAAACTGTGTAAGAATGGTATGTGGGGAAAAGCAGAGAATAAATGATAGCCTGGTTGAATGATTATCTGTGGGAAGATCTTGTCTTTGTCAGCGTCTGAAAGATTATTCAGTCTCTCTTTGGGAAGCTGAGGGCATGTCTTGGGGAAAAAGGGCAAAGAAAAACAAAAGGAACAATAAAAGCTGCAGCACCTCAAGGGGTTGGAGGACTCTGGGGTGGATATGGTCCCTGAGAGGTCCAGCATTTCAAGTGATTATTTGTCTTGTCACTTGGTACGTTTGGTAGCAAGCCAAGACAGAACAGATCCAGCATGTTAGGGGCTCTTTTATTTTACCTTCTCTGAAAGAGCATACAAAGCAGAAATCTCATGTATGGTGGGTAGGTACCTCAGGAGTTCGCTCTAATGTGGAACTCATTCCACAGAACAGACCTTCAGCATGAGCCAGTTTTCAGCAGCACAGCAACAGGATTTCTTTGAAGGGATTGGGAAGAGGCAGGTGAAAGATGACAAGCCAGGAGATGAGCTGATGTGCCTTTACTTTGACCCTACACCATTTCAGAGAAACAGAAGAAGATTACATGGCAGCCACTCCATTAAAAGAAGGGAAGTCTCTTAAAGGATCCTCATCTATTGAACAGATAGTGTGGATGCTAATGAGAAGGAAGACTGATTAGGAACTGTCTAGTAGCTAATCTACTGTTTACTGGTATAAATGAGTGGAATTTAGGGAGTGACAGATAAAACCAAGCAGCACATGATATGAGCGTAAATGGTTCTTTATAGGACTTGAAAGAACTCATAAGGATAGCAAGAAGTGTTGAGAAGCATTGGACTGTTGAAGGAGGGCATTAGGACTGGGCATACTGCCTGACTTCTTTGATTCCTTCTCTCTAGTCTGCCCAATTGGGACTGTGATGTCAAGTGCCAAGTGTATTATTTTTGGTGTGTAGAAATGTTCCTACCTAAGGAGAGGAAAAACCTGAGTAACCACGCCACTAGAAGGGGAACAAAAGTGAAAGCTATAGGATATGTGGGATTTTAGGGTGTTTATGGTGTTTTCCTGTGCCAAAATACAGGCATTGTGACCTCAGCTTAAATAACAGGAGGCCATTTCTTGTGTGTGATATTTTTGAGATGCTGAGGAGCTGTTTGCAGAATTAGGCTGTATAGATGGGCATCACCTTATAAAATAATTGTAACATTTTTACACTACATCATTTGTTTTTATAGACTGTGATAAATAAGTATAAGTAAACAAGAAAAGAGAAAAGACCTAACAGTAAGTCTTAGCAAAAGTCAATAATTGTGGGGTTTTTTTTTAATATATGAGCTTTCTCACAGCATTGCTGAAATCCCAGAGTAGCAGAATGATTTCTCTTTGCTTGCAGTGTGCCACCTTTATAGAGTTTCTTTTTCTTTACTACTTGGTAGCTAGTAACTGTGTGGCTTTCCCTTTACTGTTATATGAGATTGAGGATTCAAAATGAACCTGGCTTGTTTTTCAGCACGATTTGAATGAAATGTTAAACCCAGATGGATGTCACTGGTGAGCAGAGAAGTCACAGTAATTTATTTTTTAATGCTATTGTCATAGTATAAGTTAGTACATAGAATGAGTCACTTCAAGCACAGTTACAGCATTGGCTTTTTCACTTTAGCAATTGCCTTTATGTTATTTTGTTGTTCTGAGGGGATTTTAATCTTGATGTCAGAGCCATGGGACATTTTTGGCCTTCCTGTGTAAGGGGAACTAGTAATCAGCACCCAGCTTCTGCTCTGGCAGACCAGGCTGTTCATGTGGTGCCTTTTCTCATTGTGCAGTTTTCCATGATTAAGAAATGAAATTCCCAAGTCCCTGTGCCTTACCAAAGTGTGGGCTCATTGCATGCTCTCCAGAGCTTGAGCTCCCTTCCTCTGAAGCTTCTGTTCTTCTGCCAGACATGAACATTAACATTAGAACTTAGCCAAAATGGAGCAGGTGTAGTAAGAATTCAGGGAGGCAAAACATCCTTGGCTACACTGACACTGGGTACACCCTCTCCTGTGATGCTAGAAGTTCTGCAAGTTCTTAGGAGACATACTGTTTTAAAAGCCTTTCCTCCCTGAAGTCCAGTGAACTGGTGTGAGTAGTGTTTGATGGAAATGTGTATGAGCATAAGTCAATTCAAAAGACTGATAGAGTATGAGAGTGCTGCGTCTCCACTGCTGGCTCACCAGTGATCAAGTCAGTACCGTGACCAGCACTGCCTGGGTTCATTTGCAGCATCCTGGAGGGAGTGCAGTTTATTTGGAGTATATACTTGCTCCTTGACTTGAGTGATGATGGAAGTGCTTTCTTGACTCTCTATTTCCAGCACCCCTTTTCAGAAGGGGTCTGTTTTTTGGTAAGATCTTTATGAAGTTAATTTGGGGTAGGAATCTTAGTGAAGCCAAGACCCGATTAAAAATCATGAACTGACATAATTTAAGCAAATAAATGTCTTAGTTAACAGAAATTTAGCTGTTTCTTATAAACTGAAGAGGTTTTTTTCTTTTTATATGCAGAAGGAAAAAGCTGTCATGAATTAAACTATTCTACCAGACTTTCCAAGCAGCTTCAACTACCATGTAGATAAAAGTACTCTTTTTTTTGGATTTTTAAGACCCATGTATTTCTTTTTATATCCAGAAGTGCCTCCTTTGACAGGGTGGCTGCTGCTTTTCATTTCCTATTTTCTTCAGGTTTTTATCCCTAATAGGCAGAGGGTGCAGTCATACATTAGTAGCAGCCAGTGTTCAGATACTTAACTAAAAGCTCAGACACCACATCTTTGTTAAGGGTACATTTGATTTGAATCTGTCTTCTGATTAAACCTAAAGCTAAAAATCTCTTCAATTCCTTCCAGTAATTTCTTAATAATTTTTTGGTTTTATTTATTCCTTTTGCTTAGCAAAATATAAATATTAGTCATTTCCAGAGATCTTCCCTTCAAGACTCAAGCTTCTCTCCACAACCAATTATAACACCTTAACTTATGCTAGTGCCAGAGGACTATACAAGCAAATAGTGAAAGCATTCCCTGCTGTATAGGTGTTAAATCTCCTGTGCAACTCTTAACTGTTCAACTGCTGAGCTGCTGTAGGATCATGCTTTCAGATGGCTTGTTCATAAAGAACTGCTGTGGTGGCCTGTTCTGATGGTCTGTCAGGCAAAGCAGGACAGTAGCAAAAGGCCCTGTGAGGATGCTGTCTGGAGCTTGGTGTGGACTGGAGAGGTCAGTTTATCACAGACCAGGGAAGTAGGTTTGTACCCTGACAGTCAGCTCAGGAAGGAGTGGGCAGTACTGTGCTCTTATGTTGGGATTGAAAGATACAGGGATATAGAGGGAGACAAAATGTAAAGCATGGTTTTAGGGGGGGAGGAGTAAAAGCAGTAGAGAAGATTTCTGAAGATGTAAAAACTAAGTGACAACACCAGGGGTGCAACACACTTTGTTATCATTTATAAGGAAGTTAAAGCAAGGGGTGGATAAGGACATATAAATTGGCAGCAGATTGTGGTTTATGGTAATGACAGTCCCAAAGGAGTGTCTTTCTCTTGGTGACATTGAAGTAAATTGCATTACTCAAGATGTATACTAAGGATGGATAATGAGATGTGTGCATGGGAAAAAGGAGACTGCTGCTTTTGTGATGGTATCAAATGACTGAGATGAGTCTCGATGTGTGTCTGTACATGCGCATTCCAGAGGGGATGCAGGGGAGGAGGGTGGGCAGCAGAGCACCATGGGCTGAATGATATCTGTTTGAAAGCCCCATAGTTCAACTTGTGAGGAGAAAGGGGCTTAGGGCATAAATATTGACCTAAACGTTCTTCCCAACTGAAATTAGGCTTTAAATTACTAAAGCTTTGCCTTACCTTTATCTGAACAGAGAGATGCTTATTATGTTGGAGTGATGTTTTGTTGCTTTGAACTGCAATTGCATGTGGAAAATATCTGGAAAGCTGGTTTTGTGAGGCTGATGACTGGAAAAACCTGGGTAAAGTTTATAGCTTGGATGTCCAAGCCTGGACAGATTGGCTGTGGTTCAGAATTGAACCACTACTCCAAAGTCTCATATGCCTGAAATAAAGGAAATACTGGTGGGTGGAGAGCACCCATATCGGCTAAGCTTAGGTGCCAGGATAAGAGAAGTTGTACCAGAGCTTTCAGAATAGATCTGTTGTTCATCTAACCATTGATCCTGACTCTGTGATGCACCAGGTTTGCCTGATGGCCTGCTGACTTTGGCAGAAACTTCAGAGGCAGTGCAAGGCCAATGGGATCCTGGGCTCCATCAGCAGAGGGGTGGCAGCAGGGACAGGGAGGGGATTGTCCCTCTCTGCTCTGCCCTCCTGAGGCCCCAGCTGGAGTCCTGTGTCCAGAGCTGGGGCCCAATACAAGAGAGATGTGGAACTGTTGGAGAGGGGTCAGAGGAGCCACGAAGATGCTCAGAGGGCTGGAGCAGCTGCCCTACAAAGAGAGGCTGAGGGAGCTGGGCTTGTTCAGCCTGGAGAAGAGAAGGCTGCAGGGGGACCTCATTGCAGCCTGCCAGTCCCTGAAGGGAGCAGAGAAACAGGAGGGGATTCAACTTTTTAAAAGGGCAGATAATGGCAGGACAAGGGGGAATGGATTAAAGCTAAAGGAGGGAAGGTTTAGATTGGATATTAGGGGGAAGTTTTTTACAGAGAGACTGGTGAGGTGCTGGAACAGGCTGCCCAGAGAGGGGGTGGATGCCCCATCCCTGGCTGTGTTCAAGGCCAGGTTGGATGGGGCCCTGGGCATCCTTGTGTAGCTCCAGGCCTGAGGTTGGTGTCCCTGCCTGTGGCAGGGGGGTTGGAGCTCTCTGATCCTTGGGGTCCCTTCCAACCCTTGCCATTCTATGATCTCTTGCACTGAACTAGACACTGCACATTGTTGCACATTATTGCCATAACTGTGCTTGTAACTGGCTCTGAACAAAACTCCTCTATTTTGGGGGTTTTTGGGAAGGCATTTGAACTTTTTTTTGTGCTACTTTATCAAAGAACTCTTGGATATTTTGTGATTTTTTAAATTTTTTTTTTTAAATCACAAAGTGGGTGAAATACTTGTAATGTTAAATCCTTATTTGCATATATTCAAACTAGTTATCAGGTGAGCAGTGTATATGTTGTGCCAGGGAAAGAGCGTGGGCTGTGGCTTCACTGGTATAAGCTGTCTTGCCTATGGAGAGAACTGCAGGACAGACAGGAGTCGTAGGCATGTAGCTGTTTACATCCAGGCACTGACTTCCTGAGCCAAAGCTCCCTGTTAGATCTGGCCCACTGAATGGAGAAGGCTGCTTGAATGCTGGTGTATATACCACTGCTCACTGAAAAGGAGGAGAGAAAGAGCAGAAGCTGAGGAGCTGAGTTGTTTATTCAATTGGCAGATATGACAAGTACAGTAGCGATGCCTTCAGGTACAGTAGGGAGGAGGGAATGCCATTAGCCTTTATCTGAAATGGAGGATGCTGGCATGTCAAGTGTTTTAAGTAAAGATGTCATTCTACTGGTCTGGACCAGCTGACCAGCTGTGTACTGTGCCACTCAACAATTCTTGTATTAGCCATCTGAACGGCTACTCAACTCTCCAACTGCAATCCTTCTGGCTATGTGAAATGTAGCAGTGCCATCCCCAAGGGAGTTCAACAAAACCTTGCCAGAAACCCCAGGCAGCTGCTATGAAAAAGGAGAGTGATGCTCTGTGTATCTTTCACTGCTGCTCCAAGTTTTTAAAATAACTGCATCTTATTTATCTTCATCCTGAACTCCAGGCAGATGCCTGCTCTTCAAACAGGCATGGTTCAGGGGTGAGTTGCTGGGTTTGGTTTTGTTTAGGGTTTAGGTTTGTTTGGTTTTTCTCTTTCTCATTTTATTCTTGGAGTTTTAGAATGGTAGTCAGTTTAAGGAAAGTTTTGTCAGTGAAATAACTCCACTTCTAAATTTTTGATGAGAAGGATTCTTAGTTTGGATTTCTAAACCTTTGAGAAGCATCTGAATGCATGGAAGCGACTTGATGGTATTTAGGCACATCACTGCCCTTTGGGGACGTGGGTTTTAGTCATTCCTTCCCTTTGCAGTGCCACCTTTTCCCCAAAACAATGAGGAACTTTTCCTTGAATAACGTGTCATCTTAAAGCTGGCTTGTTCCTCTGAGCAGCGAGGGAGTCTTTGCCAGTGCTAGCTGGAGTAAATTCACTCAGGCTGATGGCTGATGAAGGCATGGAGGATTTATAACTTATTTGAGTTCCCATACATCACCCTCTGTGTCGCTTGCTTATGATGGCTCTGCCAAAAGATAAAGAAGTGCAGGACGCTCAGTACAGGCCATGGTGACAGGCCAGGGACAAATGTCTCTGTTGGGTAAATTGATTTGAATGGTTCTAGTGAAATATCAGGCTGGGTTTGAAAATATGATTTGGTTTAATGATCCTGCTAGCTTTGTATCCTGGTGGAATTCCAAATGCAGGAAAAGTTAATTAAAGTCATCTTTGTATCTATTTTGTCTAAAATAGCAAGACATGGATTTTTTTTTTAGACATCTATATATGCTAATCTTGTACCCATATCTTATCTATCTAAATACAGTCTTGTAGTATTTCTAATGTAGTGAAATTGCCACAAGGCTGATAAATATCAGTTGTAATTTATAGGGTGTTTATCCAGGTAATGGTGTACAGAATCCTTTTTACAGCCCCTAGAGTCTAAACAAGCAGAGACCTAGAGGCATAAAAATGCATTATGAAAAAGCAGAAAACAGACAAATGGTTTTATTTTCTGCAGGTAAAATTTAATGGACATAAAACTTAATATGGTGTTAAGAATGTGGGGTTTGTTGTTTTTTCTTGGGGTGTTTTGGTTGGTTTTTTTTTTCCCTGTGAACAATGAATGCAGAGCTTGAGAAAAAGTGGCTGGCATGAGAACTGTTTAATTACATTTTTCTGGAGCAGAATACCTTGTTTGCCTTTTCCTGTTCTCATTGTGTCCTCCAGTGAGTCTGAGCCAGTGTTTTCCCCCCCCACCCAGCTGCAAGATGCCTGATGGAGAGGGCCTGAGAACAAGGGCAGCACAGAAGGGTATCCTCCTGGCTCTGCAAGCTGTGCCCACAGAGTGGCTGGTACCTAGCTGCACTGCAGGGCTCTCACTCCTTTTAGATCCTATTTGGTGCCCATCAAACCTTTTGATTGCTTTAGGGAAAGGTAGCTGCTCCATATCAGCACATCTCACCGCCCCTTCTGTTAAGAGAATGTCTCTGTACAGCCCTTTATAGCAGAGAGGTGTGAGATATAGCTGTCCTTGGGCTGGGGGGGCTGTTGTGTCCATGCTCTGCAAGGCACCAGGATTGAAGCTATTCATGGCTCTTCAGCAAGGGAGTGCAATTTGAGGAGCTTTCTTTTATGTGTGTCAACTAATAGTGCTCTTAATGCTGCTGGTAAATTACCAACTGTTCTAACTCCCATAATTGTGGCCAGGGAAGCTGAGGCATGGGGCATGAAGTGACACTTTGCCAAGTTCACTTGCTACCTGAGAGTCAAGCTAGAAACCCAAGATCAGCCTGTCTCCCTGTGTCACCAAGGGGTGACAGTGTCACAGTGTTCCTCCTAGCCATAATTCTTTGTCGCTGCATCTGGTATTTCAGTTAAGGATGTGAGTTTAGAAAGTGCTGGTAGCTGGCAAATTAGTTTCACCCTTTCCTTTTGAGACAAATCTCTTCCATCAGCCTTTTCC
The DNA here is from genome assembly GCA_022605575.1 of Laterallus jamaicensis coturniculus. Lineage (NCBI taxonomy): Eukaryota > Metazoa > Chordata > Aves > Gruiformes > Rallidae > Laterallus > Laterallus jamaicensis. Next base: position 6,443,271 of record JAKCOX010000033.1, on the reverse strand, counting down.
TTCACACAGCTTCCCCATCTACATCTGCCTGTAAATGAGGGTTGGGATCACTATTCTTTCCTGGCTCAGCTGATTCCTCAGCAGCCTTGAACTGCAGGCCTCTCCTGCTGTGTCAGGGTTGAGATCCTTTTAGGACACTGCCAGGAAGGCCTGGAGCATGGAGATTTGAGAACAATCCAGCAAGGACTCGTTAGAGCTCAGGCTGAAAATCATGTGGTCTCCCTCCTAATCTGTCATTTCCCATCAGTACAATTATACAGGAGATTATCCTTAGTGGAACTGAGAATTCAGGGGGCTTTGGCTGGTGAGCCAGGGATAATTGGGGGAAGCGTTAGTGCAGGGCTCAGTCTCCTGTAGCCAGTAGTGGTGACAGGGAGCAGGACTCTGTGGCATGCTGTTGTGGCACGGAGACACAATGTCAATCAATCATGTTTTATTGCCTCAAATTTTCTCAGAGCAGAAACCTAACAAAATAAACCCATAGTACTTGCTATACTCCTATCCATGGCTTGCTCAAAAGCGGTCAGGAAGGATTCATTGTCTGTTTATAATCTAATTAAATAGAAATGATGCTTTTTAATTTGCTTCTGTATTGGATGGGCACTGGCATGTAGCATCAGGATTTTTGGGGGTGTGAATACTGTACTTAAAATCTCATATTTAAACCCCAGACCTGGCTGCATTTTAACAATTGCAGCTGATGTTGCAACTCTATCTCTCAGACACATTCAATTGCTGGTATTTCCCAATATATTTTTAAATTCTTTTGAAAAATGTATGATAATGCAAAGTGTAAGTTCCTAACAGTATGTATATTATGGTGGGAAGTGTTCACTTTAAGCAGAAACCTATTCAGGTTGTTTGAGAAAGTTGCATTCCTGCTGCAGAGCTTGAAATAAATAATGTAGGGCTTTTTATTAACACTATAATTAATGGCTCTTGTCAGTGTCCAGATTTCCTCATTATGTCGTTGGAAAAAGCTTCATTAGGTTTTCAGGAGTGTGTGGCCAGAGACAACTGACACTGGTGTTTGATAACTAATAAATTTATCAAGGGGATCTGACCTGATCCATGCTTTTTCTTCCCCTCCAATGGAGTGTTGAGGTCCAGCTCATCAGTAAATAAGTTTGTTATCTCCTTGTCACAGCACTGGTGGGTTTTCCCCACACAAGGCTAATTTTTCAATAAGGTGAGGGAGGAAAAAGCCTGTATTTTGGCATAGGACTGTGGAGTTCCTCAGGGGTCAGTGTGGGAGCTGATATTGCTTAATGCCTTCACTAATGACTGAGGTGATAGGCTGGAATAATCTCTCTCGTTAAATTTGCAGGTAATAGTAGATAGTGGGAGCAATTGATATGCCAAATGTCAGGGCTGCAATTCAAAGGCACTGTTGTGACCTTGAGAAATGGGAGGCTGAAAGCATTAGCCACCCTAAGCACTGTGTGGTTGGGGAGGAATTTGGAATCTTGTTACCAGCTGAGAATGGGGAAGCAAGAGAGAGGCTAAAACATCTGTTGCATTTGCTGCAGGTCCAGGGTAACTTTGCAAGAGTACAGGTTTGATGGTGTTCTCCACTGGTTCTTCTTGTTCCTATTGCCAGTCCAGCATCAAATAAAAAATGCAAGGCTGCCAGATTTATGGCATAAGGCAAATCCAAATCTTAGCTACAGTACCCCTCTTTTTTCTTCTATACAGGTGTTTTTTATGAAGTTTCAAAGAATAAAAGAATAGAATTTGAAACAGTCCAACCAAGCAAGCTGGTTTGACATGTGGGTTTGGTTCTTTGTTTCCCAAGCAGAGGCAGCAGAGAAGGCAGAGTGAGTTTGATGATCTCTGAAGGTTACAGGAGTGCTCTGGTTTGCCAAATGCCAGTCTTTCATTTCTCAGGCCAGTAGAAGGCAGCTTCTTCCTTCACCTTAAATTTCAAGTTAAGGGGTAATTGCAGTGAAGTAGAATAAAAGTCAAGTCGTGTTTGAGGAAATAATGCAATATGTGTCTGTCCTCTGAATGAAGCTGCCTCATATCTGAAGGAAAGTGGCACCCACATGAGCGTTACAGAGCTTTAAAGCTCTCTATATACACAAAAGCAGCTTACTCAAAATTTTACAGAGCCCAGTCTTCTCTATACCTTTATTTTTCTCTCTGTCTTTAGGAAAGAAGTGTTTTGATTAGGTAGGCAGCCTAATATTGGTGTCTGTTTCTGTCCCTTTATTTAGCTATTAGTTTCCTCATGTCCTGGCACACAGATACTAGCATATAAATAATGTGTGTGTAAATTAAGCTGGAGACTTGGAAGTCTGATTTTTACCTCCCTTTCCCTTTGCTTTGTTTTCATTTCTTGCTCGGATGTGTTCCAGAGTTGAAATGCAGTCTCCTGAATGCTTCCAGGAGTCTGGAAGCACCTGAAAGACTGCAGGTCTCCTTTTGAGATGATGTATTCTAGGGAGTTAATCAGAGTTGAGGAGTCATCCTACTTTAGTGACTGGCATCTTTCCTTCCTTGTTTTAAGTTCTTTGTTATGGAGCTGGCCAGCAGTTCAGTTTTGAAGTTAAACAGTGAAATAGATGTGTTAAATGGCCTCCCATCGGTTAGGGTTATATTGTGCTTGCCCCTTTCTAAATGATAAATAAATTCTTTCAGGAACTGTCACAAATTCAAACTGTATTTTCCTTATCTGTCACAGAATATGAATGAAGCATGCACTTGAAATGCAGCCACTCTGTGTTGTAATATATCACTGAGTAGCCATTTTGTTTGCAAAAGGAAGGATTTGAAGTCCTGTCAGCTGCTGCTCACAATAAAAAAAAATACATTCTGTGACTTAGATTTGATGCAAGAAAAAGAAATTCAGTTTCAGCATTCAGGCCAAAGCAAAGCAGTGTGATCCATTCAGAACCTGAGACAAATTTTGAGCAACATATTGCTTCTTATTTTACTTTTTGCATGATCTAGGACTACTAGTCTACTTTGGCTTTTTTATGGTTATCCATCATAGAAAATAACAGCTCGCTCCTTTTCTTGTCATTTTGTTGGAAATGATTGGATGAAAAGTCCAATAGAGGTACTGCATGTTCTTTTTGATGGGATTTTTCCTCCTCACAGCTTGCATTTAGGTCTCCTGTCTCTGTCCCTGGAACAATGTACCTTTTCAGCTCCCTTGAAAATTGGACCAGTAATCTGATCTTCAATTTGCATAGCTGTAATATGGGGATAATGTTACTACAAGCTCTTTGTGAGGTGCTTTGTATGGGAAAGGGATATGATGGCCCATGACAGATCATATGGCAGAAAGGGTTATGTCCTGCTAAATGAGTGTTCTATATCTTAAAAATTGGCTTTACTAGTCATGAGTTGGAAATCCAACCTAAAGAACAGCTACGTGATGAGCCATAAATTGTTTTATGGAGCTGCTGGCAGAAAGAGGCTGTAAACAGCAAGAACATATTGTAGGCTCCTCCTCGTGTCTTTTGGGGTTTGAAGACTTCTCTATTTCTCCTGTGGATTATTATTTAGCAGTTCAGTAGACTGAACTGTGTACTTGGAGGCAAATCCACAGGAAGCACTATCTTTTCAGGCTGCAAGGCCACACTAGCTTCTCCCAAGTGCCATCATCTCAAACTTGTGTCCTACCCTAAGCAGCCACTTTAGAGCCAGCTGGCAGACTCTGGCCACCCTTTAATTTGTGCTTACTAGCAGCTGTCTGGCACACTGCTGTTTCCAAGATCATGACTTTTGTGTGTCTTCAGTGCTGCTTGTTGAGGATGCTTTAGGTCCCAGCAAAATTCGCCAACTCTTTGAACGGTCATCACATTGAACCTTTCTCTGGCAGCACAATGGCTTGGTGTGCTGCTCCTGTTTTAAGACAGGTGTGGTGTTAGAGCATGGTAGAGGGAGGACCCTGTTCTGCCAGGCTGAAGTGCTAGCCTTAACTGCTGGTGGTTGCCACTGTCCATGCTAATAATAGCTCTCATTTGTCTAGCACCTTTACTGTGGAAGACAGCCTGAAGCAATTTATGAGCTGTACTCAAGCAGTGTGTTCACCTCTGGGTTACAATGAGACAGATGCGTGATGGTGCATAACAAAGCTACACGGGTTGCAGTTCAAACGAATGTTGGATAATTATTAAAAGCTACTGAGTGAATGACAGAGTTATTGTTACATGGAGTAGACTCTGATGGCCATTGGATTCTCTTTAGTCCATGTGGATGCAATCAGATCTCCATTATGTTGTGTGGGAGGATTAAGATCTTTCTGAAAGTCCTGGCAGATGTTCATTGCCTTGTTGAAAGGGGAGTCACCTGGGACTTCTCATTGGGAAATTGCCCTCTTTTGGTATATCTACCTGGAGGCAAAATCAGGGTCTGCAAACTGTTCCAGCGTTTTGTCATTGTTCAGCCAACAGGCAAGTGATGCCTCTCTTTGAAAACAACATGAGAGCCAAGGAGAAAATCCAAGAATGGACTGAAAAAAATTGTGGTTTATGGTGATTTGGCATTTTCAGTGATTTCCTTCTTTTAGACCTCTGCTAATGTTTGTTCAGGAGATCCTAGCTGCTGGGAGAAGCCCGGAGCTACCTTTATGCAAACACTCATGTAATCAGAACATTTCCCAGGAATGCAACAGCTGGGCACATGCCTAAATCTAAGGCTATTTATTGTTAGAAATTTATCTGCTGGAGCTTTTTGTATACAGATCTTCTGGACTGTGGTTGTGTGGGAGCATGCTCAGTGTGTCAAGTGTCCAGGTATCTGGGTGTCCAGGTATCTGGGTGTATTTAATGGGAGCTGCCTGTCAGAGCTGAAATGCGCTAATAGAATTAGTGGTAGGTGAGTATGTGAACTGAAGCTGTTGTACACCAAACCCCTCTGAGCAATTGTGTAGTTGTAGGTTAAAATACTATTAATCAAGCTCAGCAGGAACTGTCTCTCCAAAGCAGAGGTTCTACATGTTAAATAATCATGTGCACCTCACACCTTGTCATTCACATCACCCTGATTTGAAAGGCTCTGTTCAGAGGAGGAGGGATAACAGGAGGATATGAGGATACTGTGCATTAGGAAATTTTCCAGACTTTTTAGAGTCTGGAAGACACAGAAAACAGATTTTTGTTTTTTCAAGTGTACAAGGTGTGTGGAACCTTCTCTGTTGCAATTTCTCATTTCCAATTTTCTCTGTAGGCAGAGCGTTCTCCCTGATTGCTCTGCATGTCAAACAGGGTCTCTTTAGTGCTTCCCAGAGTAGCTTTGTAGCCCTTTTACCGCCTTAGGGAGGATGGTTTTCTTTCTGAAGTCCGTCTATCTTTCCACAGCACTTGACAGTAGTGTCTGAGCTCCTTTTATTCCTCCTCTCACAGAGCAGAGGATGGGACAACTACACCTGTACCATTGGTGCTGTAGACAGAGGATTTAGGAAAGAGAAATTTCTGACAAACGCTCACCTGTGAGGAAGAGAAACATATGCTTCCACCCATGCAAGACAGTGCAGAATGAGTGCCCTGAGGCAACTGCAGTTCTCATCTGTTTCAGGTGGATGGAGATATGCTTTTTGGAATCAGATTTACTCAGGTGTTAGTGACCTCCTGCCTGTATAGACTCCACCAAGATAGTAATTACTGTTACTGCTGAAAAATCATTAAATTTCTTTCACCTAAGTAATAAAAGCCAGTGTGATTTAGAGGACAAGGTGCTTTGGAAAAAAAAAACAACCAACCAACAAACAGCTAACAACTAAACAACAAGAAATGAAACAAGAAAACAGTACTGTCCTGGACATGTTTAATGATGTCTGTTAGGGAAGAAGATAGGAGGTGTTTGCTACGTATCTCAGGGGTCAGTAAAGTGAGAGTGAGTGCCTGGCTGGGTGAATAGCAAGTCACTCTTGGCTGCTCCAGAGACAAAATGTGTTGCCACAACTGATTCGCTCAATATCTCTACTCTCAACTTTGTGTTCTGCTGATTCCCTGGTTTTGTGCTCCTGTTTCATTGCTAGTGCTGATGATGTCCTTAAGTTAAGGCCGTGGCATAAGCAGTTGAAGATCTGGGCTTTCTCAAGCCTCTTCTTCTCCAAGTGAGATGCAAATGAAGTTCTGGACTCAGGCTCGTTGCTCAGGGCTCTCGGCATCGAAATGGAGAGAATCATGGAACCAAAGTTCAGCTTTAAGCAAGACATTTCTTTGCAATTTTTTTGCCATAAATGTTGAACTGCTTTTTGACTTTCAGGGAATATATCCCTGAGCAGTAAAACTGAGGCAGTATAAAACTTAATATGTGCAAGAGGATACTTAGGTACCTCAACTTGCGGTTTCAATAAGTTGGGGGTTTTTTAATCATTTTTAGAAGAGACTTTAAAAGTGAGCAAAAATGCTGCCACAGCATTTGGTGGTGGCAGTGTGGAAGCTGTATTACAGCAGCAGACAAAGGGTTTTCTAAGGGCACAACTCCTTCCAACCCCTAAGATTCTGTGATTCTGTGTGATTCCTGAGATGCTCTGAGAAAACCCTCAGTGCTTCCACGACGGATGGCTGCGGACACGTTTTTATCTCTCTGCCTATCCATACAGAGAGAGGAGAACGCTAGATTGCCTGATTCAAATAGGTTTCAGGCTCCAAAAGGACATTCAGAGTTAGCTCTGGTACCAAAGCTGTTTTGCAAATGTTCTTGGTGTGTGGCCCCAGGTTAGGGTTGTCTGAAGGCTTTTCATTTTAGCTCTGCACACAGTACACCCAGTGCCGATGCGAGCGGTAAGATGAATGGCTATTTATTTCAGCTTACCAGGGCTAATCCATCATGGTGCATGTAGCAATTGCATTTTCCAACTCCAAAAAAGCTTTTACTTCTAGAGATTAAATAAATAAATAAATAGATGGAAGGAGCTCTCTTCCTCAGTCTTTCTTTTCATTCTCCTTGCCTGCTGTGTAATGAATATGTTTGTTTATTTGGGGAAATAGCCATAATTTGAAAATCGCTTCATTTAGCCCTTAGCCCACCGCAGACATGAAGTGACTGATAGCAGTTTTGTGCTGGCATGCCAGGAAAGAAAATAAAAAATTTCTTTTTGAACCCTTGATTAATTGCAAACAAATGTTTTCATTCCTATGAATCAGCAAAGACATCGCTTCAGGATGGAAAGGTGTGACCTTTGCTAGTTCCTATTAGTACCTTTCTGTTGGAATTGATTATTTTTTTTCTTTTTTGATGTTTCAGCAAAGTAGATGAAATGATGATTAATACTTCATCATCTGAGGTTCCCTCTGTACTCACTAATAATTCAATGATTCTACCCACCCTTATTACCCTCTAGTTTCTTGATAAGCTTCTGGTTCTATTTCCAGAAATTCTTGAGCATAAAAACTTTAAGATATTTCATTGACCATCTTTGACTAATTTGCTTATTTTTAATTCTAATGATTATATAGTGACCCACCTACCTACTGTGTGTTCTACTGTACCAAGGTCAAACCATTTGGTACTCTTTCCTATATCATTGGTTAGTTAGGTGGGCTTGTTTTGTTAAAATAAATTCCTAAGCCTAGCACTTCAGTTCCACCTGATATTCAGGTGAAAAAATTCTTGAGGTTTATTATTTCAAAATTAAAGGACAATAGGGGAAAAATCAAAAAGAATGTCATCATCCTTCTTTAATACTTCATGGTACTTGTTTTTGTAAATTTTTTTTGAAGGCTGTGCTTAGGTTAAGACATTGGGGCCCAATGTCCCAGAGCTGGCAGAGGGGGCACTGCTGCATTATAAGAGCACAGGTGAGGTTTTAGTGGCTACCATAGTCAGGTTTTACTGTTGTCATGGTTTAGCCCCAGCCAGCAGCTGAACACAGGGTGGCTGCTCACTTGTTCACTGCCCCCTTCCCACAGTGGGATGAGGAAGAGAATCAGAAGACAACTTGTGGGTGGGGTGGGATACAGAGAGTTTACTGGGGCAGCAAAGGAAGAGGAAAATAGCAACAGCTACTTAGAATATGCAAAATAGATACACAATGCAATTAGCTCATCCCATGACTTGATGAGAGACACTTAGCCCAATGTGAAGCTGCTGCTCCTCCCTGGCCAGGCCCCTCTATATGCTGAGCATGATGTCATATGGTATAGAATACTCCTGACCCTCAAACTGCTACAACACAGCAGTAAATTTAAGCATTACAAACTGAGGTAGATTTCCTCAAGGCAAGAACTGTGGTGGAGAAGTAGAAGAAACCTCCCTTCAGCTCACTTGAGATACAAGAAGGGAGAAAAATGGGAAAAATACCACTGCACACCAGAAATTCCCCATTCCCACTTTCCAGAGAGCCTCCCCATAACTTAAGATTTTTTGGGTTGTTTGTGGCTTTGCTGTCTTCCTTCCTTTCCAGTTAATTATTCATGCAGATGAGTTTTTTGTTTTCCTTTAGGTGTAATTAGAGCAATCAAAGGGTTTGTAATATTGTAATAAAACCACACTTTTATTCTTCCTTCACTCTCTGTATCTCCCTTTTTTTGCCTTTCTTCCTCACTCTTCTTTTTGCTGATGTCTGTCTGCTGACCACTGTCTGTTCACCAGTCCTTGTAGCCTTTTTAGTTTTCCTGTTTGTTGAAACTATCACTCTTGGGGGTTTTTTGGGGTTTGATTTTGGGTTTTTTTTTGTTTCTTTTTCTGTTGTGCATTTGCCAGTTTAAGAACCCATCTGAAGACAAACTTCTAGACTGCAGGTTTTATGAATTCTTGCAGGGAAAATTGGCCTTGCCATAATAGCTCTTGACGGTGCTAATTCTGAAATGAGCAAAATGAAATTATACCCTTGAGGTGCATTTGTATACAATGCATTTGAACAGAAGGGTAGCAGAGGGAGAGGTGACAGCACAGGTGAATTTTTAATGTGGCTTATCTTTGCATGTTGTGGTAGACAGTGAGGAAAGATTTCCTTCATGATCCTCCAGCTGAAGATGCATTAGGATTTTGGGGTATTTTTCTTCCTGGGCCTCTCTTTTTTTTTTTTTCCCCTCTCCTGGTGTGGATTCTGGAATGAGACAGGTATTGAATTTTCTGTTGATAAGCTGCCATTATTTGCCTTGGGATTTGCAGCAGACAGACTTACTAGATCATGCATCTAGGGAGGACAGGGAGTGGATTGTCCCTCTCTGCTCTGCCCTCCTGAGGCCCCAGCTGGAGTCCTGTGTCCAGAGCTGGGGCCCCAATACAAGAAAGATGTGGAACTGTTGGAGAGGGGTCAGAGGAGCCACGAAGATGCTCAGAGGGCTGGAGCAGCTGCCCTACAAAGAGAGGCTGAGGGAGCTGGGCTTGTTCAGCCTGGAGAAGAGAAGGCTGCGGGGGGACCTCATTGCAGCCTGCCAGTCCCTGAAGGGAGCAGAGAAACAGGAGGGGAATCAGCTTTTTAAAAGGGCAGACAATGGCAGGACAAGGGGGATGGATTAAAGCTAAAGGAGGGAAGGTTTAGATTGGATATTGGGGGAGGTTTTTTACAGAGAGAGTGGTGAGGGGCTGGAACAGGCTGCCCAGAGAGGTGGTGAATGCCCCATCCCTGGCAGTGTTCAAGGCCAGGTTGGATGGGGCCCTGGGCAACCTTGTGTAGCTGCAGGCCTGAGGTTGGTGTCCCTGCATGTGGCAGGGGGGTTGGAGCTCTCTGATCCTTGGGGTCCCTTCCAACCCTTGCCATTCTCTGATTCTATGGTTCTATGCCTTTTGTTTTAAACCAGTGTGTACTAGTGTTTAAGCTTATACATATATTTTCTTGGCAACGTGTATGCACATACACACATGTGCGTGTGTACAAATGCATTTCTAGGTCAGCCAGCGCTCCCTGAATGCAGTTGTTCTCTTGCCTGTGTCAGAACCATTCAGAGATTTTGCAGGATTTATTCAGGACATCTCAGTACCTCTTTTGTGCGCTCTTTGAGGTGACCTGTGCACTGGAGTGTAGCAAATGAAGCATCAAGGAACAAGATTCTTAGTAACCAGCAGTGGCAAAAAGTAGTCCATAAGTACTGAAGGTAATTTTGGCTAAACACTCTCTGTATCATCCTCAGGCAGCTGATGGGCCTCTCTTTTTGCATTGCTGGTGCTATTATTATTTGTGTGATAATGTTGATAAACTTGCAAGGAGGTGGTATTCATCAATATTCATAGGACAATTAACTGGTCAAGGCAAGAGTTGCCTACTGGGTGGGGAGCTCTAAGAGATGTCCCTCTCTGACTTTGTTCTTTGAGTGGAAGTGTAACTTCTCTTGCCAAATGTCTGACTGACTCCTTGTAGGTGTTAGTGTGGGCAGAGTCCTTGAGAGAATGGGGACTGGGACAGGGGAGTAATTTGTTAATGGCTTTTCAAGTGGAAAGGTTTTGTTGATGAAGGGGAGGAAGAGCTGGCCTCTTGACAGGAGGATTTGGGGAACATTTTGCATTCCTTCTTCCTTTCCCCAGCCGGTAATGCTGATCAGCGCTTTTCTCACCGCTGCATGACAGTAGCAATTCTCAGGCTGTAGCCTGTGCATCTCTAGCAGTAGAGAAGAGTCTGTGTTGCAGACACTGTGAGCACCAGCTCCCTGTACCAGGTTCACAGATAGAAATGTGGGAGTTCTGACTTGGGCAGGCAGAGCTACGGACAGGACCCACAGGGAGGAACCAGCTTCAAGGCATTTTTGTCCTCAATAGCAGAGTGAGCCAATTTCCATGTATGAAATCTTCCTTCCATCAAAGATGTTGCTTGTTTAGAAGGAAAAAAGAAAGCCCCAAACTGCTTTGTTATTGTTGTTTTTTCTTGACATCTGTATCCTGCTTGCTGTGCTGAACACCACAGATGCTGCTGCTCTTCTCCATCTATGCAGACACCGTTGTACCATCCTGGAGGGTAGAGGCATGATTACTCTGATTTTTCGCATATGAGAAATGACAGGGCTTGTCATGTCCAAAAAGCAGCAGTGGGCAAGGGTCTGCTGGTGAACATTAGCTCGTTTCTCCCTCCTGACAGCTTACCAGTGCTGCCAGGAGCCAGCAAAGGTAAATGGATATGACAGCAATACCTCTTTCTAGCGGCTAAACTAGATCATGCAGTCAGAGATCCCCTCTGCACAGTGTTGGGCAGGATCAGCTCTTTGAGAGCTCGGAAGATTACTGAGTATGCTTTGTGGAGAGGCACATGGCTGTGATCCTGCCTATGTTTTATGTTGCTGTTGAGGTACCGGGTGTAGAGAGTGGGGCAAGGCTCTGCTGAGCACTCTGCACCCGAAGGTAATGTCACGTTCTGGTTTGTTTTTCCTTAGAATGATGCTGTATGTTGTCATTGGCAGTTTATTGGGACAGTGGCCTTACCATCAGTATCCTGGCTAAGCAGCCAAGGTCTCCTTATTTTTGTTTATTATCCCTTTCCAGCTGCTTTACAGAGTCTTTTAGTCCTAGCTGTGATTTAGCACACATTGGCACATTTCTTTCTGGGATGCCCAAGCACTTCCTCTAAGACAAGTAGTGAAGATGCTGGTTGTTTAGTTTCTCCATCCTTTCCTTGGTCTCTGAACATTGTAAACTGTAGCTTTGTAATTTAGCCAGGCTTTCCTGGAACTCTGTAGCTGTCTTTCCTCCAATTTGATTCAGGAACTGCTCTGCCATCCAGAGCCTCCTCTAGAGCAAACAGCTTTGTTAAAAACAATAGCAATGTCAAAGCCAAACTGCTTGAAAGCCACTTAGACTGTGTGTGTCCTGTAACCTGCTTTTTGCTTATGTACTCTTCTGGCAGCTCTTATGGAGGTGTATCAGGTATTTATTAGGGATCCCTGGAAGCCTGGGATGGGAATCCCCTGCACATGTCTTCTGGTGAATATGCTGTGCTGTTTTTGATGTGAGAATTGTACTGTGCTTGTCTCAGAGGTGTTCTGGAATTGACATAATGATACCAGTGAGTGGGCACAATCTCAGTGAGATGGTTTGGCTGATGTTCAGACTTGCTTTTTGAATTTTCCCTGCTCCTCTGAAAGCCAGTACTGTTTAGCTGTGACATCATCCTTCTCAGCACATGGCTCTTCCACTAAACCAGGAAGTGATTGTCTTGGCCCATGTAGTGGTGTCAGCTGTCAAGGCTTTCCTGAGCCAGAGTGAGCACTTTGTATCCATCACTCAGCCTAGAGCAATGTAAATGTGGAATTTCTGGTATCACTGTTTCAGTAAGAGTTCCTTTGGTATGAGGCTGCCTTGGATGAACAAATGTTGTTTCACTTAGGGTACCTGATAGGAGGATCTGATTTCTTCTGTCTTAAGGAACACCTTGACATGATCTGTGAGATGTCTGACCACCAGTGCTGGGGAAGGTGACTGCTCCACTTCCTCTGAGAAACGCTTTCCTGGTCTTTTGAGCTGTCAGTGCTGTGAGCTGCTAACACTGCACCACCACCCCTGAATTTTTACTGTTGGTTGGGGTTTTTTTAATTTACTTTTGCTTTCCTTGATTCTGGACTGAATCTGATCTGCTCTTTTTTTCTTTTTTTTTTTTTTTTGTGGTTCAATTTTGGAACAGAAAAAAAAGCTGAAAACAGTGCTGATAACACAGGGATGTTTTTGTTGTTGCTGAGCAGCGCTTGCACAGAGTCAGGGGCTTTTCTGTTTTTCATCCCACCAGTTATTAGACTGGAGGTGCACAAGGATTTGTTGAGGGCACACAGCTGGGACAGCTGACCCTAACTGCCCAAAAGAATATTCCATACCATATGATGTCATGCTCAGCATAGAAACAGGGCTGGGGGAAGAAGAAGATGGGAGGGAATGTTCACAGTGATGGCGTTTGTCTTCCCATGTAATGGTTATGTGTGATGGAGCCTTGCTGAACACCCTCCTGCCCATGGGATGTGGTGAATGAATTCTCTGTCTTGCTTTGCTTGAGTGCATGACAGTTAATTGCTTTCCTTTCTAAATGGTATCTCTTTCAACCAATGAGTTTTTTCACTTTCACTCTTCTGATTCTTTCCCCATCCCACTGTGGGGGGAGCAAGCAACTGGGGTTAAACCATGACAGGCTGGGTAGCCCATAAATTGGTAATTTGGTTGTCAGCTTCTATAGTGCCCTGGACAGTAACAAAACCCTGAATTTACACACTCTGTAGATTCCTTTATAAAACATTAATCTTTGAATTGGATTGTAAAAGGTTTAGGTCTTTTATCTTTTTTTCTTTTACTTCAGTAAAAAAAAAAAAACCCAAGACTGAATGAAATTAAAAATTTAGCAGTACTTTTAATATTGCAGTGACAACAAACGGCATCTCTCAAAGTCAGCAGCCCTCATCCTTACCACTGACACACAGTAAAGAAGCATCCTCACTAATGCAATATTGCCAAGAATTTAAGCAAGTGCTAACCTTTCCTGAAAACTTCAAGTTTTACATACAAAAGCTGAACTGCTCTAATGTCACACTGCATTTCACCTTCCCTGGAGTTTTCTTACTATTAGTCAAATGGCCCCTGGGAATACAGGGTCATGTTTTTGCACTGTCCTTAGGATTTACCTGCAGGCAAGGTGTGGCAAGGTGCCCATTGGGGTTCATTCAACTGAGAAACTAATACTGCAGTTTTGACTAGAGTCAAACTTCCAAGGATAGCTGGCATCTTCCAACTTTGAGGTGGATTTTGCTGCCGTGTAACTTGTCCAAAACTGAAGCAAGGAGATCAGAATCTGAGGATAAGTAGCACCCAGTAGGTCCTGCTCAGTAATTTCACATCAAGACCTCGGGGCAGTCTTTCCTCTCTCCAGGTGCTGGGCTATTTCTGGGTCTGTCTTGGTAATGTCCACTGAACAGGCCTGACTGTATTTCATGCTATATTACTGTTTACTGTAGCTAATCTTAATTTCTATTATTATATAATATAGCAACGAGGCAACCCAGTCACTGCAGATCAAAGGGATTAGTGCAGCTGTCATGTGGATAAGCTCACTTTGTGCCTTACAACACTACCCCAGGCTTGCTGGAATCGTGCAGACTCAACGCTGTCTCGCTCTCATCGCTGTAGATACAGCTGAGGATATGTAAATGTGTGTGGGTATGTATGGATCCTGTAGGTATTTACACACGCTTAGGCATTGCTGCCTTGCAGCACAGTTCATTATCTGGGTTTGACAGCACCCTTTGAATGCAGGCATCAGTTTCCTATTCGTATGCTGCCCGAGGCTGTCAGCAGTCGTTGGGATGACTGGCGGGGTGTCAACTAAGCTCTCCTCTCCTAGAGGAATATTATAGTAGCAAAGCTGACGAGGGCTGTGACATCTCTGGGAGGGGGGGGGGGGGACGGGACACTGCTTGAGGTCTGCATGGTATGCATCGGCCCCTGTTTGACGAGTTTTTCACAGCAGGGACTTTTTTATTGTTTCTATTCTTGTCTGTATCTGTCAAGGTACCCAACTTAGCTCCTGCTAACTTTTTTTTTCCTCTCTTTTCAATTCTTTTTTTTTTTCCTCTCTTTTTCTTCCCATTCTTAATTTGAGTCCCCATTTGCAATCCCTTGGGTTATCATCATTGCCGATGACTGGAGTGACCAGCGCAGTAGGTGGCAGTCTGTGCTTCCCATTGGCTTTGACCTCGGACACAGCACCAAACCAAAGGTGCCTGGGGCTGGTGGTGTAGTTTTATATCAAGCATGAAACAAGAATCTCATCTCCAGGGGTGGTTGAAGTTCCTGGAGATTTCTTGGCAAGAGCTGTCTTTTACCCTTCTCACTTTATATTACATAATGACGTTTTACTTTCCTGAATTTCTCCTTTAATATTGAATACAGAGTTCTTTTCTTTGTTTCTTTTGCACACTTTGGTGTGCCAATACTCCAGTTTTATCTCAGGAATAAATTGCAGTGAGAGGAGAGACGAATGTTCCCAGATATGCATTTTTTTAGAATAGTTTAGTAGTGAAGAATCACAGTATAATTTTTAATTGCTTTTTAAAAAAAAAAATCATTTCTCCGTGCATGCACTTGTTCTGCTAAGAGGAGATGGTATGTGGATGGAGATCATTGCTGGATGGACACTTACTCATGTGAGTAGTCCACTGATGTTTGTATGTTTTCTGCACACACTTCTCCTTGGTACTCCAGCGCCAGAGTAAAAAAACCTTTACCTGAAATTCATTCCTTTTGGCAGTGTTTGCTGGGATCAGGTACCACGGTTCTTATGTGGACCTGATAGATCGAATACCCTTGACAATTATATGTCTCCTATAATTGTCACTTTTCAGAGAAATGCTAGGTACTCAGTTCCCCTTAAGAAAGAGGCAGAGCATCTTGGAGATACCTCTATAAAGGTATCTTGGCTTGTCTATTTTTGTCAGGCTGTAGCCACGTGCTGCAGTAGGTCACAGTGACAGCAGAGTAGTTCTGTGCTTGCAAACAGCTTTTTCCACAGGGTGCTGTTCTTCCTTACTCTGGAGATTGAGGCTTTGAGGGAAGAGCAGGGGCAGGATACAGGGCAGCGCTGGCAGCTGCCCGCCCCTGCTGTGAAAGCCAGGCTTGGAGAGTTGTGGACTGGGTTTGTTGGCGCTGATGGATGTTGTGCACCGCAGTTTGCGAACTGTATCAAGTTTCCCCCCTCCTCCCACCTTGCCATTGCTGCTGGCATAGCTTGTTGTGTTTATGAATGTGACAGTCAAACACATCAGAGGCACAACTTGCCCACTGATCTGTGAGACCGCCTGCCTTGCTTCAGTGGGAACCCAACCGACAGCAGCGGAGGCCACACAGATTTCTACGAGAGCTAGATCAGAGGATTTGGGTTTGGAAACTTTATTGAGACATGCCAGCCTAGGAGGCTTGGTTCTGCATTTCTCAAGTTTGTTTAATCCTTAAGGGGGGAGGGTATTCTCCTAGTCTCAAGTGTGCTGACAGGTGTTGGAAACAACTCTCCATCTTCAGTTACAGTACTTATTATAAACAATGAGGTTTCACCATGATAGAAAGTGGATAAAGAACAAAAGGTGTTAAGAATTCAAATGCAGGGCACAGTAGTTTTAGAAGAGGGGCAGAGATGCTTGTCTTTGCCATTGTTACTGTGTCAACATACAGAATTATGTTTAGGGTTTATGTGGGCATAGTGATTTTGATAAATATCACATTCAAATGAGAATAGTTAAATAAAAACAATGATCTGCCTTAGCCTGTTTGTGGTGGGAATGGACAAGGATTTTTTTTAAAGGAATGTCCTATGTTTTTCTGACCTCCAGGTAGTTGCATAAAGGTTTTATTTCTTTTGAATTGTAGCACGCAGTGATTGCTGCATGTCGTGATCAGGGAACCCTGGTGAGGAAGGTGTTTTACCTTCCTCCCCAGGACCTCCTTGTCTCCTGCTGTTGTGAGGTTGTTTTACAGGAGCTTTGACTGTCTACTGCAGCTGGTTTTGCTGGAATCTGTGTGTTTTTCATTAATATAGGGCTGATTATTATCTGGGTGAGGACGGGGCTGGTAGCTGCATTACGCTGACTTGTAGCATTGCCGTGGCCTTTCTTTCCTGAAGGTAATTCCTTGGAGCAGCAGTTGCAAACTCTGCTTTCCTCATCTTCAGCTTTAGACTGAAAAATCCCTAATCACAAGACAAGGTGACATTTTCAGGTCTCCTGCAATGTAGTTAACTTTACCCTAGCCTCTGTCTCTGATTGTTGCCCTTTTCACAGCAGCGTAGGATCTTCCTCTGTGCCCAAATGTTCTTGGAGTGCAACAAATCTCCTTAGTGCTAGATTCCTATAATAGAAGCAGCCCTGCACTTCTCCTTTTCAGCTCTGAATCTCATTTACTGGGCTTGGTGGTGTATGTTTCAGTCCTTTAATTAAGTCCCCCCCTTTGTCTCTCTATCTTCCAGAGCACGGTTCCCATTTTTCTTGCTGCAGCACTTAAGCATAATTTGGTGTCAAACACATGCTCTCCGATTGAGGTCCAACCAGATTTACTTGCAAATGTGTCTGGGTCAATAGCATTTGTTTCAATTAGATTTACAAAGAGCCGTTCTGGTGCTCTGGCCTGTTAGATTGTGGGGAGAGTAGGAGTGGGGAGGGCCTTGGGCCTGCCAGGCACGGAACTAATTTATGATTTAAAAGAAAGAAAATAAAAAATAAAAGGGGGTCTGTGGGTGGGAAGAGGATGGGGCAATCTGACATCATTGGCCTGTGGCCAAACAGGACCCTAGCAGTTTTCTGCTAAGGAGTAGTCAGTAGCCAGGGCTTAGCCTGATGGATGCTTTGAGATACACACTGAGGTGCCAGGCATCTTTGAATGTAGATGGGATTGTGGCCACAATTGGTGAAATGAGTGAGAAGCATTTGTAGCAGGACTGAGCCAAACCACAGCAGATTGGGAAGAATTGGCTCTTATTCAGTATTATTTATTTATCTATCCATACTTTCCCCTGGAAATGCAGGGGCAGGATTTTCACACATGTGGAATTTGAATGTATGCACTGAGGTAGGATGCTTGATACACCTGCCTTGTTACCCCTGCAGGAATTTGTCTTGCCATTGATGATAAAGGAATTTTTGTAACAGATTGACTGAGGTTCTTAACATGAACTGGATCACATCCTGTCCTCATAACACAGGTGATATCCAAATTGTATTAATCCAACCTTTGACACCCTGGACATTTTGGTGTTTTACACACCCATAATTATCTCTATGGATAAACAAGCTCGAAGAATTCGATTTGTCCCAAAGTTCTTGAATGTCTTTTTCCAGTGTTTCAAAGAATCTGCTAAAAACCAGGCTTAATACTGTGCCACTCTCCTGGGCCCATGCTTTCTTTGCAATATTACTTACCCCAACTTTTTCCCAACCATCTTTTTGATGGCTGAGTGCAAGGCTCTTTGCATCAAGCTTTATTTTGTATTTTCCCCTGCTTGAGTTGCTAAAGGAAAATTTCAGTAGAGTCAATTATTAATCATTATTTGTTAACTCTTTCTTTGCATGCCTGTTGTCTGAGAACCATCCAGTTTACAAGTTAAATTAGCAGCAAAAGTTTGCAGTGGGGGTCAAGGAGGGATCACAGTGAAACTGGGCTGGCAAAAGTTCCAGCGGTCAAGGCAAGCCAAGTCCCAGTGGATGAGCTGACCAATGGGACAGGAGAGGCTTTTATTTTTAAAGCTTCTCCTGCTGCAAACCCTACGAGTTGCCCTGAACTCTCTTTATTTTAAAATCTGATTTATCTTTTGACCAGCTATGCTGTTGTTTTCTGTGTGTGCAAGTGCTATGTGTTGAACTGTGGTGCCTCTGATCTCTGAGCTGCACCTTACACAACTGGGATGCCTCAGAGTCATTGGAAACAACGTGGAAGAAGATGCTATTCATCATAAAAATACAAATATTTGGAAATGTTAGAGCATTGAGTCATTTTTCCAATCATAATAAATCCTGGCACGTTCCTCCTGTATCTATCAAGGTTTTTCATTTTGGCATAAAAAAACAGACAGCTGTTGGAGAAAAGATCGCAGGGTTCAAAGTGCCTGATATCAAAGGTCATTCATACTCTTCCCATTATTAACAGGCTTCTCTAATGTTCCTAAGTTAAATCTCTGCCTTTCTGGTGTCTCAGTTATGCTCGACTTGCCATCTTTCTCAGTGGTTTTGAGAAGTGGCTGGACATACAGATACCTTCTTTCTACAGGGGAACAGTCAGACAGAAACTTAACGCTGTTACTCTGTAGCCTTTTGGAATTTATGGAAGTAAGAAACACATATAAAAACAGGCACAGATGCCACAGACCTGGTTCAAATTTACCTTTTGGAGTGATCCCTGTATCCTTCTCAAAAACAGTAGATTTAGTAGCTTTGCAAAGCATAAAGCGGGGTGGGGGGAGTGGGTCTTCCAGTGTGTTTCTCATGACTGCGCCAGTACTGCCACCTATGTTCCCAAAACAGAGTGGAGGCAAAAGAGACAAAGTACTACGCAGATAGGTACATTATGGTTTTGAGTGTCTGCTCAGACAATTTGATCTGCAATCACAGGAAGAATAAATAAGGAGCTCTACACCATCACTTTTATTGGTGTTGCTTTTCAGAACACACTTTTAAAATATTGCAAGGTGTCAGATGTCAGCAAACTGGTGAGCTCCCCACTGCCTTAGATGGAGCAGCTCCGACCTTCCAAACCTGAAGCAAGGCAGTTGATTTGTGGCAGTAAATAGCGTGACCTCACATTTTGATAGGATCACCTGGTCCTTACATCTGGTCTAGCTGCTGAGGAGAGAACTGCACAGCTCTTCAAAACCTATTGTAGAGGGAGAATGCATGTGGAAAATCACACATCTCAGAGGGTAGGGAAGCAGCCTGCTCTTGTGAGCAGACCAGAGAATAGCAGCAAGATGACTTCTGGGTCCTGTGCTGCTTCAGTTGCTGTCTCTTGACCTTGACTCTCTGACACTGAGTGAGGGGGATAAGTGGCCTATTCAACCTCAGGGTGCAAAACTGAACAAAAGCAGTAGAAAAGCAGCTGCTTCTATGCAGAGGACTCCAGGGTGAGTGTGGGACTGATTTAGTATATTGCTGAGGGGCTCTTAACTCCAGCTGACTTCACAAGTCTTCAGTAGCTTGTGTAAATTCACAGATCATGGACAAATGCACTCTGGGCTTTGTTTGAAGAGTGGTGCTTAACCTCAACATCTTCTCCAGAGGCAGTGGAGAAAGAGGTCTCTTCTAAGAGGCCCTTTTCAAGGGATCCTTTTTTGAAAGTATCTTGTGGCAATGTTGTTCTGTAACGTGAGGCAGTGTGTTTATTTCCACGCTCTGCCAGCCCCTGATGCTGGTGCCACCTGTTTTCCTTCCCACTGCACAGCTGTGTCTTTGTGTACAATTTCTGGAATGGCTTTTTATGACATCTGTGTTTTAGCTCCCTTGGGACCCATCACTTGCAGTCTTAGCTCACTGTGCACTCCCTCCCTCCCTCTGCAGAATCAGTGCTATAAATGTAACTTGCTTAAATCGCCTCTCACTGAAAGAAAAGAGTCAGGAGCAAAAATTCACCTTGGTGGCAATGAGATCCTCACTACCATGATCTTATCGAGTAGCACAGAGTGTAGATTTCTTTCATTTACAGTTGACTCAAAATGACATTAAAAAATGAGGGCAAGGCATGCACAAACCTTCTGTGAAGAACAGAACTGTACTCTAACATTTTCTGTTCCTGAACTTGAATGCCTTGTGGTAGTAACACATGGGCATGGCTTGGGAGGATTCTGGGGAGGGATGTGTGGTAGTCACCATTACAAGGACCAGTACCTGCTAATGGAGGCAATTTGCTTGTTCCCTGTTCTGAAGTCCTTTGCCCTTAGAAGAGCTATGAGGATAGCTGCTCCAGTAGAAGTCGCCCATGTTCCCTCAGCATATACACACAAAAGGTGCTTAAGGTGGTGTTGTGTGTTGCTATGTGTTTTCTAGAGATGTACAGATACCCCAGGTATCTGTCTAGTGCCTCTGCCCTGGGCACTGCAGCACATACTCTGATGCCTGTACCAATCCCCAGTGTAGGCTACATGTAATGGAAGAGGATGGTGGTATCCTAGCTAGTAACTGTTGGAAAAGTCTGGCTGCTTGCAGGTGACTGGCATGTGTATTTAAGACATGCTGTTTGCTATAACTTGTAGGACACACTCTGATTTTTAAAAACAGAAGACAGAAATGTGATTATAAAAACAAGTATTAGGTAGCTATGAGGACATGTTCTTTCCTCAGCTTATTTTAGAGAACAAGAAGAAGTGAGGAGGGAAGAGGAGACCTGATGTGAAACCAGAGGTGATTTCTGCAAGCAGTGCTGGCTGAATTTGACAGCGATTGTGCTGGCCTTGAGATTAGAGAAGTTCTGATGGCTGCCTTCAGGAGAAGGAGGTCCCTGAAATGCCCTCCCACTGCAACCCTGTCAGATGGTCAGAGGTTCACAGAATTGTAGGGGTTGGGAGGGACCTGGAGAGCTCCTGGGGTCCAACCCCCCTGCCAAAGCAGCTCCCCAGCTCATACTGCACAGGTCGGCATCCAGACGGGGCTGGAATCTCTCCAGAGAAGGAGACTCCACACCCCCTGGGCAGCCTGTCCCAGGGCTCTGGCACCCTCACTGGGGAAAAGTTCTTCCCCATGTTGGTGTGGAACTTCCTGTGCTCCAACTTGCAGCGATTGCCCCTTGTCCTGTCCCCACAGGCCTCTGAAAAGGGGCTGGCCATTTACCTCTACACCCCATACTTAAGCTATTTATAAACATTAGTAAGATCCACTCCTAGTCGTCTTTTCTCCAGGCTGAACAGCCCCAGCTCTCTCAGCCTTTCCTCATAGGAAAGCTCCAGGATGCTCCAGGCCCTTCATCATCTTTGTAGCCCTTGGCTGGACTCTTACTAAGAGAAAGAGTTCTCTGGAGGAGAAGGATTGCAGTAAGATTCAAGCTTGCATTTTAATTGCTGGAAGTGAATATTATTGCAGCGTACTGTTTGGGGTATTAACTCCCAAAATGATAGTGTTGTCCCTATTATTGTCATTATTCAAATGTGATTAGTTATCATATCTTCGGAGAATCAGTCTCACTGCTGGATTCCCTGTGTTTCTTCATTATGTACAGACTGAAAGTGTAAAACATATTTCTGCCCCAGTCAAAGCCTTAATGAGAGAGACTTCTGACAGAGACTCAATAATTAACTGATTGCTTGAAAAAGCTTAAAATAAAGCTTTGTTCAGCTGAACTGATTAATTTCTAACCAGTTTGCAATTATACTGTTAATACTCAAAAGGTCTATCTGGCTGTTACCTAGTTGGCCATCTTTACAAGGCTGTCCTTCCATTCTTGACACATAACCTCAATTACACTTGAAGGCATCATAAATTTGCAAGGAGGGAGAGGAAGGCTTTCCCCCTGAGCAGAGTGCCCAGCAGCTTTTCTGAACCCATTCTTATAACTCTGACTTGCTTTGATTGCTCAGTACCAGCAGGGTGTTCATCTAGAGACATCACAGGAAAATTAGAAATTGTGGGTTATCATGAATACACCAGACTCATTTTAAGGCCAGAGGTGTTCCCTAGGGCAGTTGATGTTGACTTCCAGAGAAAGAAAAGAATGTGTGACTGTCATAAATCCCAAGTATTGGACCTTTGGAGAAGTATTCAGGGGTTTTGTTGCTGTGTTTTAAGAAGCTTGGCTTTCTAGAAATTAGCCTCTGAAGTGTGGTGAGCATGGCAAACTTGTGCATGTCTCCTGAAGTGTGAGATATAAAAAATATGTATTTTTTAGTAGCATGGTCTTAAATTTTGCTCAGGAAAGCCTTGTTCCAAAGAATCTGGATGCTCTGCTGCAAGACCTGTGACATCACTGGGCTATAGTGAGCTGCCACCAGAGAACCTGTGTGAAATAGTAGCGCTGCTGGTGAATGGAAGACAGTATTTTTCACAGTTGCCTAACATTTTGTCTTAGGCTTGAAGACTCAATATAAAGGTTGTGAGTGTAGGCAAACTTCCTTTGATTTAAGCAGAACAATATAGTTTAATAATCTGTTTTTTCTTATGAAGATGGAGCTTTACTGTTGGAGAACTGTCATTCATTTTAAAATGTAAGCATTTATTCAAATTTACAGCATCAAATGCATAGAAGCAATGTTAAAGTGCAGTATATTCTATTCCCTGAAGGAAATCAGAGAAGTGAGCTTTTCTTTAATAAGCAAAGGCATCTTCTCTTAGATGAAGAAATGGGTTGGCTGAGCTTTTTCTTAACATCACAACAAAGCAGTGCAGACCATCCTGCTAGTTCATCCCAGTACCTGCCTCCTATTTGCAAAGGTAGGAAGGAAGTTGTGTTGTCTGGGCAGAGCTGAACAATTATGACACTAACCTGAGGGTGACACAGTTCACCCTTCTCTTTGACTACAGCCATTCCCTTGTGGGGTGACTGTTCTCTTTTTTTCATGGGCCTCAGTTTCATGTTTGTAAAATGGAGCTGATATTTCTGTGCTCTGGAGATGTGTCAGTGTATTTTACATCTGGGACAGTCTGAGCACCTATGGCTTCTATGGAAGAGCCTGGGAGAGAGCATAGATCAAACTCTGTTGCTTGTATTCTTCAATAAAGAAGCATCACCTTGTGCCAGTTTTTATCCATTTTGTGTACTTATCCTTCACTGAGTAACTAGATTGATTTGTGGATTTTCTTCTTGCACTTGAGATTTTTATTTTGGCAGGCATCTCTGCTCTGACAATTTCTTTCTGACATTTGTCCAAGGAAAAAATGACACAAACAAATTAAAATTTGCTTCCTTGCTATAACAAACCCCAGGCACAGATGAGCTCAAGAGCCATTATCTTTCAGCCTACCAGAGCAGGGCTCAGGTTTCTGTGCTTCCCCTGGTTAAACCAATATCACTTCCTGCAACTGAACTGAGAATTTAGAGACTTGGTAGAAGCAGAAGTCATGTGTATTTTTTTTTACAGAAGGAGTGGTGAGGGGCTGGAACAGGCTGCCCAGAGAGGGGGTGGATGCCCCGTCCCTGGCAGTGTTCAAGGCCAGGTTGGATGGGGCCCTGGGCAACCTTGTGTAGCTCCAGGCCTGAGGTTGGTGTCCCTGCCTGTGGCAGGGGGGTTGGAGCTCTGTGATCCTTGGGGTCCCTTCCAACCCTTGCCATTCTATGATTGTGGGAGCACTGGACTGATCTGAGAGTTTTACATCTCCTGTGAGTGAGGGCTGAGTAGCCTGGCTGTATTGTGAAGCTTCCTGAGGAGCCAGTCAGCCTCCTTCCCTAAAATACATGAGCCAGTCTGGGCCACTTCCACAGCACACAGCTACATCTCCACTTAAAAAAGTAGGATTTGGGTCCCCAACAAAAGGCAGTGTGGCTTTTTTTTTTGTTTGGTTGGGTTTTTTTAATACTCCTATTAGTACTAGGTGATCTATCTGATCATCACCTTACTTCCTTTTCCTCTTACCTTCAGTTTTTCTTCCTCTTTAGCTGAGGTCAAATGCATATGTATAGGTGATACCAATCATTTCATAAAGTTTGTCCCATTCCTCTGTTCTGGCTCAACCCCCTTGTGACATTCTGCTGTTCAGCTGATGATAAATGGGGCCTGGAGTGAGATGGAAATGAGCTCAGGAGTGAGTTTATGGGACTGGGGGGGACCATCTGTTAATGTAAATGTTTAAGGTAAAATGCATTAAGGCCTGCACGCTGAAGAGACATTTCATTTGCATCCTGCCTCTGGGATTATTTCTGGCTCATGCCTAAGGGCAGTAGAGTTCCAGGGCAGACAAGTGTGCTTTTTCTTCTCCATCTTTTTGTAAGTGCAGGTTTTACGTTACGGTTGAGATACCAGACCCTGAAATGTGAAATGTGCTACTTAGATTCATAATGTGGGTTTGGTTTTAAAAATTAACAAAGCCTCTCCTTCTCCCCAAGAACTCATAGATTCTGTTACACTTTTTAATATATATATATATATATAAAAATATTGTAAGTATAATTATTTTTAGGAGCAGGAGAGACTGCATCCAGTCTGAGATGTGATCCAGTTCTTTTGCTGTTCAGAATTTAAATGTAAGAAAGCTAGTGAGCCAGAAAGAAGAGTTCATAAGGAGAAAGTGCAGTGGGTTGATACTACTCATCCCTTGCTTTTTGCATGTCTCTTATCTTGTAATCAATAGAGAAAGCTAAGATGGATTTTTCTAAAGTGTTCTGATAGTCTCATTGAGTAACCTGGGGGGAAGACAGTTAAAAAAGTTCTGAAGGTGTGTCACTGCATGCCCATCAAGGGATAGTCCATAGTTTTAATCCCACCTACCTCCATTTGAGTCTGCAAATAAATATTAGGTGTTCCCAAACTTTAAGGGGGACATTTAACCAGACACAGATACAGACTGGGAGAAGAGCTTCTTGAGAGTAGCCCTGCTGAGAAGGACTTGGGGATTCTGGTGGATGAGAAACTTAACATGAGCCAGCAGTGGCTCTTGCAGCTCACAAGGCCAATGGGATCCTGGGCTCCATCAGCAGAGGGGTGGCAGCAGGGACAGGGAGGTGATTGTCCCTCTCTGCTCTGCCCTCCTGAGGCCCCATCTGGAGTCCTGTGTCCAGAGCTGGGGCCCCAATACAAGAGAGATGTGGAACTGTTGGAGAGGGGTCAGAGGAGCCACGAAGATGCTCAGAGGGCTGGAGCAGCTGCCCTACAAAGAGAGGCTGAGGGAGCTGGGCTTGTTCAGCCTGGAGAAGAGAAGGCTGTGGGGGGACCTCATTGCAGCCTGCCAGTCCCTGAAGGGAGATTATAAGCAGGAGGGGAATCAGCTTTTTAAAAGGGCAGAGAATGGCAGGACAAGGGGGAATGGATTAAAGCTAAAGGAGGGAAGGTTTAGAGTGGATATTAGGGGGAAGTTTTTTACAGAGAGAGTGGTGAGGGGGTGGAACAGGCTGCCCAGAGAGGGAGTAGGTGCCCCGTCCCTGGGGGTGTTCAAGGCCAGGTTGGATGGGGCCCTGGGCAACCTTGTGTAGCTGCAGGCCTGAGGTTGGTGTCCCTGCCTGTGGCAGGGGTGTTGGAGCTCTATGATCCTTGGGGTCCCTTCCAACCCAGGCCATTCTATGATTCTAAACATGGTGTAAACCAGACCTTACTCCATTCTTGGGGTTTCTTGGACATGCAGCTCTGAATATAGGAAGGTACATTGGATGTGCCAGGCACTGACACCAGCAGGGGGGGAATTCTTGTCTGTCTTCCAATCATAGGAACAGAGAGCAATGATTCTCACGTAATTCTTTTTCCTACCTTGGCAGTTTAAGTCTCTGTGAATAACAAGAATGACATTGGAAGGTTGATGAAGAACTTTGTGCTAAGGTCTTGTTAGCTTAGCATACTTATTCTCTACTAATTCCTTGCGTGGGCACCCTGCACTGAACACGCCTTTGTGTGGGTTAGAAGTGGATTAAGCTTAACAGCCAAAAAGAACTCGAGGTATAGAATAAGGGAATTACGGACAGAATGCTGTTAAGTCACATTCTTATTTGTTCTGAAATAATTTCCCTGCCTTGGCAAGCACTAAAGAAAAGCTTCTCATCTTATGGTAAAAGGGGAGAAAATCCAGTTTAGATTGAGCATGCCCTTCTTCTCTCCTTCTCTTTTAACTCCAGTTTGCCCTCTGTGCCATGCTGAGGAATCGCACGTTCACCTCTCATTCTCCTGCTGAAGAAGATTGATGTGCAATTAAGATCTCTAAGGAGATGTATTAGACCCTACAAAGACTCCAAATTCAGCCATGAATCTTCTTGTTATTTTGTTTTTCCTTTCTATCTTGTGCATGACTCTTTTCTCATCTCCAGGACCATGGCGACCCTGACTCATACTCTAGCGAAAGATGGGAGCTGAAGGTGTTATGAAAACTAGGCACTGAAATCTGCCTTCAGTCACAAAGTTCTCTGAAACTGGTTTGGTGTCATGCCTTTTTACTTTTGTCTTTTCTCCTTGCTCATGCTGTGTTCAGATAAGATTTGATGAGTCACAGTTGCTGCGATGTGGCTGGATTCAAGTGTTCATGAATGTATCGTAAAAATTGGAAATGGTTTCTTTTTAATATTGAAAGAACTTCTGAAGTGTTGGAACTCCTGTTTCATGGCAGCTTCTTCAAGAAAACTTCTGAAAAAAGTGGGAGGTTTTGTAACTTTTAGCTGATGACACAATAGGGGTGCTGTTAGAAAATCTTGAGAGACCTGTAATTGTGAGATACCCTCATTGGGATGACAAGGGGCAGGACAATGGCAGGACAAGGGGGAATGGATTAAAGCTAAAGGAGGGAAGGTTTAGATTAGATATTGGGGGAAGTTTTTTACAGAGAGAGTGGTGAGGGGCTGGAACAGGCTGCCCAGAGAGGGGGTGGATGCCCCGTCCCTGGGGGTGTTCAAGGCCAGGTTGGATGGGGCCCTGGGCAACCTTGTGTAGCTGCAGGCCTGAGGTTGGTGTCCCTGCCTGTGTCAGGGGGCTTGGAGCTTTATGATCCTTGGGGTCCCTTCCAACCCATGCCATTCTGTGATTCTATGAAATGGAAATCTTTCTGCTCAAATCTGTGAATTTGGAAATAAGGCCTTATACAATGGCAGATTAACTGAGAAGTCAGGCATGTTCTCATGACTTGTTCCTTCTTTGCTTGTCATCTGAGGTACAGAAAGATCTGAGAGCAGATAAAACCCAAAAATATCAATAGGTTTAACATGAGTCCTCTGTTTATAGAGGAGACTCATGATAGCAAAGACGGTTGAATTTTACCTCTACTCTTATAAAAATCTGTGAGAAAATTCCCTCAGCAGCAGCAGAAGCCAAGCCTTGAATTGTGTAGTATGTTTAGCAAAACTAGAGCATTATTTTCAGTGTTCTGAACAAGTTGGACTAGGAGTAATTATTAAATTCTCTCTGCAATTTCAGTTGCATTGGAAATTCTTCAGTTCCTTGCCGGAGCGACTGTGAAAAATTATTGTGCTCTGTTAACTTCCAGTGGTGCTTTTTGTGTCACCTGTTGGTAAAATGACCTGTCTCTGTACCACACCTGCACTAGTCTCCTCTACAGTAGGAGTCCCTGTAGCTGTAGGATGGTACTTTGTAGTTCTTTCTGATTGGCATTCTGTTTGCAACCATTTCAAAAGTGAAATAAAAGAAGGGGTTTGAAGGGGTTTAAAGAGCAGAAAAAGAAAGATAAGCACCTTGTCTGGCTCCTGGGTTCCAGTCTAAAAGTGGTGTCTATGATTAATTTAGCAGTCTGTGCTCCTTAAAGGAGGTGCCACTCTAGCAGGGCTTTGGCTGCTGAGGCCAGAGGGAATGCAATGGGCTGGGCTGGTGCCTAGCACTGGCAAGACAAGGTCACAGAGGTGTTAAAATCACCAATAAGAGCGTGGAGGTTAGTACCTTCCCTGAGCACCTGCAGTGAAGAGGAATGGAGATCTGACAGAAGTTATGCACTGCATTGTGGCTATATCAGTCCCAGAAGACGCTGACCATCTAGATGAGTTGTCCTGCCAACCCTTTGATACTCCTGGTAATAAGTGGTTATACTGCCAGTTCCTCCAAAATCATCAGCATTGCTGAACCTGAGGACAGGACTTTGCTCCTTAATAGTGCTATTACAGTGTGCTTGGAGATTGCAAAGGTCAGCATCACAAGACACATCAGTGGGGATATGAGCCTATGCAGCAAGTGTGAAAAGTTATGTTGTAGGGACACTTCTGAATTTAATTGATTTTCTGAGTATCTCCTGAGGGAGTATGAAATGCTGAATATCCAAAGATTCCTCCCAGAGTACTCGAGTGCTGTCACACGAGCTCTTGAATGGACATAACAGATTCTAAAGAGTGGACACTTCGGGGAAATAGTAGAAATATTTGAAACTGGATTGAGACTGCTGTATAGATTCATCCTCTTGCAGAGAGGTTAATGGGCCTGGCTTATGCTTTTCACTAGCTCACGCTCCTTTGGCTAAGAGAGCCAATGGGATCCTGGGGGGCATCAGGAGGAGTGTGGCCAGCAGGTCTAAGGAGGTGATCCTCCCCCTCTACTCTGCTCTGGACAGGCCCCACCTGGAGTATTGTGTCCAGTTCTGGGCTCCCTGGGATAAAAAAGACAGGGATCTCCTGGAGAGAGTCCAGAGGAGGCTATGGAGATGATTAAGGGGACCTTATTGATGTCTATAAGTATGGGATGTAGAGGGAAATGGCCAGCCCCTTTTCAGTGTCTGTGGGGACAGGACAAGGGGCAATGGCTGCAAGTTGGAGCCCAGGAATTTCCACAGCAACATGGGGAAGAACTTTTCCCCAGTGAGGGTGCCAGAGCCCTGGGACAGGCTGCCCAGGGGGTGTGGAGTCTCCTTCTCTGGAGAGATTCCAGCCCCGTCTGGACACCGACCTGTACAGTATGAGCTGGGGAGCTGCTTTGGCAGGGGGGTTGGTCCCCAGGAGCTCTGTGATTCTTTAGAAAGATATGCTGGCATAAGATATTGGAAACAATCTGACATTGGTAGAATTGTGCCAACATATGACATAAGTGTGTTGAGCTCCTAAGGTTACTAAGCATAAATCTGAAGACTGCAGACACACTCAGTAGCTATGAAGTTCAGAGCACAGTCTCCATCCTGTAGTGTGCTGAGCAATTGCAAGTCCTCCTAGGTATGATGGATGTCTGCACCTATTGTCTGTAATCCGAGATTATGCAAGGCTTTTAAAGCAAATGTAGATTTTTCTGGGAATGGTTGGGGTAGAAATGAGATTTTTTCAAATTTATTTTTTTTCTAATGCTGTAATCCCAGCAGGGCCACGTACTTGGGGTTTTGTTCATTTGTTTTCCCAAAAGTAAACTTTTTGAAGGTGGTGGCATACAATGAAGACCAGCTTGTGATGGTGAATGTGGCTGCTTTGCTATTTATGAGAGCAGAGTTGGTCGTGTTTAAACCAAGAAACCTGATGAAGCCAGGGCAGGCAATAGAGTTACCTTAGTGTTGGGTATTTGTATCTTCCCTTTTTGAGTGTTTCACTGTTTCAGGAGGGAGAAAGAGTATTATGTTCTTTGTCATGCCTTGTGTAAGGGAAATGGTGATGTACTAAGGAACACAGTCATGACTGAGCACTGATCTTGAACAAGTACTGAACTTTGCTAACCTGAGCAGTATTGATGCCCTCATGCAAATGTTGTCACTAAAGTTAAACCTCATGTATTGAAGACTTGGAAGCATAAATAATTCTGTGTTAACATTTATAATATATAAAAAGCCATCACACTTTTTTGTCTGGGTAAGATATCTTTTGTGGCCTGGGATGTTTTATTTGGTGTGATTTCTTTTGCTTCAGGAAAGTAGCATGAATTAAACTGTAACTGTCTCAATGGAACAATGCTAATAGCCATTTAAATTAAACTACAGCCTCCAGTGGATTACCACCTCACTCTCTTTGCTCTAAAATAGAGCCATTTTATCCCCTAGGTTACACAGCCTTTCCTTGTTGGTCATGGGAATTTAAATGTGATGCATTATCCACAGGAGGGCTCCCTTATTGTTCCCTGAAGGCAACAGCAACATATTGGGAGTTTCAAGGGGAAATTTCAGTTTCAAAATGCAAATGCAAGCAAAACAGAGTTCAAAGAAAGTCATTTTCCTAGTTCACACCAAAATCTGGCTTCGTGAAGCCCAGCCTTAATGTACTTTGGTTTGTCTCTGCAACTGAAATCAGGGTTAAGATCAATGTTCCTTTATTATATTTGTACATTTCCAAGGAACTTCTAAGGTGGTTGTGTTTTCTTGGAGATGCTAGCATTAAGTCTGTGGAGAACTACAAAAGCAGCTCACATCAGGGTGGATGAAAAGAAGATAAATGCAAACACCATGTTGCAAATGAGATGTTTACAGAATATGATGAATCCTCAGATGCTTCTCCAATTGTTTTATATTTCTCTCACCATTTTTTTTTTAATGGAGGGTATCAGGAAAGGAATTAGATTGGTAACAAGTATCCTGTAATAATTGCTGAAACCAATCCTTTGTGAACCAATGGCAACATTGGTTTTCCTCTCTGCTGCTCTGGTCTTACACCCTTAGAATGGGAGAAAGGTCATTTCTTTTGGTCTTTACAGTTCCTGTGATGGGGAGGTATTTATGATGTGTTTGGGGAGACACACATGAACATGCTGCACCATGCCAACTTATTTTAGTTGCTGAGCAAACTTGTGCCTGGTGATGGGGCAGTGTAAGAACTTAATTCAAAGTCTCCTGAATCTTCTGTTTTCTTTTCCCATGTGTAAATTTTGAAGCTAGATAGTTACTATTAATTTACATGGTAATTTCTTCCCTTGATGATGTTCAGCTTGGGTTGATGTCCATCTGTTGTTCTGTCTTACCATGTTTCTGGCTAGTTCCAGATTGCCCACTCCAAGGAAATGTGCCCCTTTCAGGCTGGTGTTCACAGCATAATTATTATTCTGCATGAGAACGTTATGCAAAGAAAATGTCAAGTGCTGTAGTGAACTCTGACTTTATCTGATGTCTTTTAGCTGGTTCCATTGGACAAGAAAATCTCAAGAGAGAATTCTCAGGAGATGACTCAGGAGAAAAGTCTTGCCAACTCAGTTAGGAGAACAGGATTAGATTCCAGCTGTTTGTTTGAGAAATAACTAGCTATTATCTGATAACATTAAATGACACTATGAAGAGATGCCAAGCTGTCTGTGAATAAAGTGCCAGTGGCTATCTCCAGCATAGTTTTGTTATGTTTCTCTCAGTGTTAGATTGACTTTTCTTGTGCTGCTATGTGGAGAGGAACTTGGGAGCTTATTTAGAAGTGAGAACTACGGTGGTGAGGGCTGAAAGATACCATGAGATAGTAAAGTATTGGTGTTCAGTGGGCAGACCACCTGTACTGAATTCCTGCTTCTGATCCCATATTCCTCTAAGAAGCCCAGCCTGCTGTAGGCATGAAGATAAAGGCTAGTACTTGTGTACTTCACCTGGGTGTTTACGAGGTTTATTGAGCATTGTCAAAGTTCTTGGGTTGGAAATGGCATGTGAATAGGCAGTATTATGGTTTAGCATCAGAGTCTGGGCTTCAGAAGAGTCATCTTCTATATAGTGCTGCTTTCAGATCACTTCTCAGTTACTGGGCTAGTTTATGAAAATAGAGATCCTTTGTCTCTGTGCTCCTCACCATCAGAAGGACATTGAGGTCCTGGAGCGAGTCCAGAGAAGGGCAACCAGGCTGGGGAAGGGGCTGGAGGGCAAATCCTATGAGGAGTGGCTCAGGGAGCTGGGGGTGTTTAGCTTGGAGAAGAGGAGGCAGAGGGGAGACCTTATCACCACCTACAGCTACCTGAAGGGAGGTTGTGGAGAGGTGGGCGATGGTCTCTTCAGCCAGGGGACAGGAGATGGGACAAGGGGAAATGGCAAGAAGCTGCCCCAGGGCAGCGGCAGATTGGACATCAGAAAAAAATCTTTTCCTGGCAGAGTTGTGGGGGCTGGAACAGGCTGCCCAGGGAGGGGCTGAGTCACCTGCCCTGGGTGTGTTCAAAAAAAGGGGAGATGAGATACTTAGGGATATGGTTCAGCTTAGGATGGGAATGGTTGGACTGGATGATCTTCAAAGGTCTTTTCCAACCTTGTGATTCTGTTGTGGACGTTGTAGGGTCATCTAAGCAAGTTCTGACAAATGACAAAATCTAGGTAAGAGAGTACTGTATACAGACATTCTATATGATTAGTTTGAAGCTATATTTCATGGTCTTAGAAGTAATATTAAAGTTTAAAGGTAGTTCAGAATAAACAACTCATTTGCCTAATTCTTCTTTCTTGTCCTACACGAATTGAAAATTTGTTGGTTCAACATGCTCTCCAGGAACTTCTTTGGGAAATGTTTCATAGTGAATCCATAGAGAATCTCTTTCTTATTTTTCCCCATTTCACTGATCCTATCCACATTTGCATTATCTGTGCAGTATGCCATCTGAAATGTGCATCTTTTCAACACTGGAATATTCCTTTAATAAATCCCATTTGCTAGGCCATCTGCAAGTGTAAAAAGGCTGCAAAAATAATTCTCAGATGGGATGCCTGTGAAAACTATAGGAATTGGCTGATACAGGGGTAAAACCACCATTCTTATCTATACCATTTACTAGTACTGCTTTTGTGCAGCTATAATGATGATGAGTGATGATCTTGATATTACTTTTCATCCTGTTGGTAGAGAAAAGGTAAATTAGGGTTCAAATTTCTGTCTGTAGTATTATACTTTAATGTGAATTAAGCACCTTTTCCCATGCCTATGTTGGATTTTCTTTTGGAAAACCTTTCATGCAAAAACAAGTTCCTGCCAACAGGTGTAGTAGGAGCTTGAACACAGGCTGCAGTATTATTTCAACCTTGAAGAGAAGCATTCACACATTGTCATCTCTGTGTTGCTTCTCTTATGCCAGTGGAAGTCGGCACGTTGAGTGTGTTAGTGGCAGATTTCTACATGAAATCTACTGTGTAGGAAGTGGCCCAACATATCCTGTGGACTGTCTCTTCTTCAAAGTTCTGCAAAGTTTCAGGATTTGAGGAAAAAAAAGTCACTGCATCAAGTTCTCCTCTGCTTTCCCCCCTCCCCCCCCCCCCCCGTCAGACTTGGACCTGTGCATGTACCATTCATTCTTTCAAGCATTTCTGCACATCTACAAACTGCATTGATTTGTTCATGGGCGAATGCTGAGACCTCAGAAGGCAACTGTATGGGCTGAGTTTTGTCAGAGACATGGAATACAGTGTCTATGGTGTGAAACCAGAAGGAACAGTAACATGATGGATTTACTAAAAAAGGGGTTGGAGCTCTATAATCCTTGGGGTCCCTTCCAACCCATGCCATTCTATGATTCTATGATCTTCCCATTGATGACCATGGTCTTAACAATTCTAAGTGGCATAATTTTTAAGGTCATTTGGAGATGCACGTTGCATTGCATGTCAAAGCAGAACAGACCACGCTCGGTTCTCTGCTGCCATTGCTCTCAACGGACAAAGACCTACTCTCATCAGAAAGCCACATCTCTGAAGTAACCCACACCTCTCTTATAGAATTTAGGAGGAATTAAGAAAAGAGTCTTCCCAGAGTCAGACTGTAATTGATCATGTCACTGTATCCCTCGAGGGCTCGTTAAACCCCTGAGTATACTTCCTTGTCAGTTATTCGTGTGCAGTGGCCTCTTGCAGATGGGTCACACTTGCATTCATCTCAGCTACTTTATCATGCTGCTGTTTGGTTTTGCCTTGTGTGGATCTTTTTGTCTTCCCAGTTGCTCTCAGACATGCTGGCTTCCATTATTTATTCCTGTACCTATTGCTCTGGTGAGCCTGCAGCTTGGGGATCTGCATCTAACACAGGCTTTGCTTCAACTCAAGTGTACCAGAGTGTGAGTGAGAGGCCACAGGAGGGCAATTCTGGCTTCCTGCAGGCCCTGTGAGACTGAGCATTGGCACTTCCAGAGGACTTGTTGGTATGTGTTGGCACAGCAGCCACCTACCCTCTTCAGTGGGGTTTCGTGGAGGAAAGGTTGCACAGTGCCAAAGGGTGGTACTCCTTACTCTCCTGGTGTTGCTACAACAGGGCAGTGCCCAGCTGTGCTTCCTGTGTGCCTGAGAAATCTGGAGCTGCTTAGAAAACTGAAGGTGTCTCTTGAGTCCAGTTTGTGATAGTGCTTTGGTGGTGTATCAATGTAGCTCTTCAAGAGTTTATCTGTCACAATCCCAGTGTACTTTCAGCATCTTGCAGTAAGAATTGTCAAAGGTGACCAAATTGCCTTAAACGTAAGAGATTTGAGGGGATTAAATGACAAATTCTTAGATTACTGGATTTCTCTTGGTATTATTAAGCTTGGATTCATACTTTTACTGTAGCTACAGGATTTAGCTGTACTATTTTATGCTGTGTTCATCTTCTAAAGAGCAGCACATTCAGTAGAATCTCTTCTTGGCTGGAAACAATGGTGAGCACGTTAAGGTGAATGAGTTGTTGGTTCTGAGTGTCTTTGATTAAAAAGACTCATAGAGCTTGTATTGTTCCCCACACTTGGCTGCTACTGCTGTGGCTAAGTTTGATTTCTCTGCAGCACAGAGTTATAACAAAGAGTGTCTCTGTACTTTTTTTTCCTGTTGTGCAGACACCCACCTTTTTCCTCTGTTCTTTATTGTTGGCTCTGCAGTTTTTTTCCTCCTCCTATGTTTGCAGTGGGGCTGACCATCCCAAAAGGCCAAAAAGGGGTGTAGGGACCAGAGAGAAGGGAAAAAACTTTTTGCTGAAGAGCAGTGTTGCTGGAGCCCCAAGAATCCAGAGGTCTTGACTGGTGTTCATTTTCTATGGTTATCTGATAGCCACTTAAAGGATGTTTATTTACACAGCTCAGATACTGAAGCCTTAGTTAGTGTGATTTTCTGTAACTTCTATCCTGAAAGTAGCTCATTGAAACATTGAGGATTTTTTGTGTGTGTGATATAAATATCTATGAATAAGAGATACTCAAGTGCTGCACAGCATTCATCCCAGCCATAAAGTTCTATAAACACAGGATTTGATGTTTTCTAGAGGTGCTTATAGTCTATAGCCTTAGTCTATGCTGTCAGGGATTTAATGCATTGAAACAGGCAGGAAAAAAAGTGAGCAGTGCATGGTGTGAGAAATGGACAGGGGAAATTAAGAAAAGATGATGTGATTTTGTGACATCTGATAGAAAACAATGTCTGTATTTGAGGAACTGGAATTTCTTGCTATTGACTGACGACACAGTAATCACACAGGTGTCACAGGAAAATTCTCATTCTCCTAGGGATTTAGTAAGGTTATTGCAGAGAATTGATTACCCATCCCCAAGCAGGTATATGGCTTCAGTACATTCAGGGATGAGAAGGTACTTGCATCTCTAGGCAGCGTGTGCATACCAGACCCTCAAAAGTCATTGGCCAATTGGATTTTTAAAGCCTCTGTTTTGACTACTTTATGGGATAAAGGTGCTCCAGACTTGCTTTGTTAGGCAGGTGAACTGTTCATATATTCAGAGAAACAAACTTGAGGTGAGAATGTAATATCTAAGATTTGCCTGTTAGGTGACATTTAGATATGTGTATTAACATTTAGGTAGGTGTCTTTGAATGGAGGCTTTATTTTGACTCACAAGTAAGAACCAAGAGAGAACCAAGCTCCTGTGTGGGTATTGGACTTCCCAAATGCTCCCAAAGTGTAGTTGTCCATGGAGATACGGTTTGGGCCTGGTTCTGAGAGATGATCTGGATGCTGTATATTGGTGATATACGCATCTTACATGAGCTTGCCATAGAGTTGTCGTGTTTTGACAGGGTGGGGGAGTGACCCTCTCCCAAACTTGACAGGATGACTCCTCTAGGAGCTTCTTGGCTGGAATACGACTGTGAAGGGCAGTCTCCCAGGTTAGACTTCCTTGCTGTGGTGCAGGCTTTTTGCTCCTTCTTTCTGAAGTACTAAACTCTATAATCTGATGAGAGACAAATATTAGAAAAAAATAGTAAATCTCTAAGAAAGTTAGTGGATAATGATGTAGATATACTGCATCAGAAACCCAAAATCTCTTGGGTTTGTGTGAGATGTTGCAGGGAGGGGGGGGTGTGTGTGTCTGTGTGTGTATTTTTCTTAATTTTTTTTTTTAATTTTTTTTTCCAGTGAGATAATTGTGCCCTATGATGGAGTTTGCTCACTCTGTTTTTGGTCCTGTAGTGCTGCTGCTGCTCTATTTTCTACATGGCTGGGCTTTACTGCAGACCTGTCGAGCCATATCTCACTTTGATTGATTTTTCTTTTCTTTTTTAAGAAAAGAGATTGCCATAAGCCAGCGTTATGGCAATGCAGCCCAAATATGTAATTATCAGGGCAGGGAGACCCCATGGGCAGCCCAGGCTGCCTGTCTTTGGTATAGCTGGATTGGCTTAGCTTTGCTTCTTCAATGTTTCTCACAAAAGGCTGAAACATTTCCTTTTGTGATGAGTTTGTATGTTGTTTGTTTAGTAGATTTGGGCTCCTATTTTGATTTGGTTTGGTGTTTTCTTTAAGTGGAGGGAAATGAGCAAGCCAAAGAACTAATTTAAAGAAAATAGTCTTGTTGACTTCAATGTGCTTGTGACAAGGTAAGGACACATCATCACTGATTTCTGAAAGTGTTACTGGGGAGTACTGTCCAGCAGCATTTATCACAGAATCACAGAGTTGTAGGGGTTGGAAGGGCCCTCCAGAGCTCCTGGGGTCCAACCCCCCTGCCAAAGCAGCTCCCCAGCTCATACTGCACAGGTCGGCGTCCAGACGGGGCTGGAATCTCTCCAGAGAAGGAGACTCCACACCCCTGGGCAGCCTGTCCCAGGGCTCTGGCACCCTCACTGGGGAAAAGAACTTCCCCATGTTGGTGTGGAACTTCCTGGGCTCCAACTTGCAGCCATTGCCCCTTGCCCTGTCCCCACAGACACTGAAAAGGGGCTGGCCAATTCCCCCTGCACCCCATACTTCAGATATTTATAAACATTGATCAGGTCCCCCCTCAGTCTTCTTTCCTCCAGGCTGAACAGCCCCAGCTCTCTCAGCCTCTCCTCATAGGATAGATGCTCCAGGCCCTTCATCATCTTCGTAGCCCTTCTCTGGACTCTCTCCAGGAGATCCCTGTCCTTATTATACCAGGGAGCCCAGCACTGGACACAATACTCCAGATGGGACCTGACCAGGGCAGAGTAGAGGGGGAGGATCACCTCCTTGGACCTGCTGGCCACACTCCTCCTGATGCACTCCATTGGATCCTGTTATGGTTGTCATGTAAGTTTTATGAACTGTCTTGGGATCCTCAGCTCAGCCTTAAGGTCTGATCTCAGGTCAAGCAGCTCAAAGCTCAACGGAAATTCTGTTTCTCCATTCTTGTTCCCTCTCTGGCAGAGAGCCACAGGTCAGTGCACTGTACAGCTTACACATAAAGAGTTGGGAAGAAGGATGGGAATGATTACAGGTGTGTGCTTGTTGAAATAGGGAACATGCACTTGAAAAATTATAATAAAATAGCTATATCAGGGTAGCACTGAATTAGATGCTCTTTTCCTACAGAGTGAGTGTGTCACCTTAATGTTTTAACTGGTGAAGGGTTTGGATATTGGAGACACGTGGATTTGATGGATGGACCACACACTGGATAAGGAATTCTTTGGGTGGTTGCACTCAGAGTTGCAGTCAACAGCTCCATGTGCAAGTGGAGATCAATGACAAGTGACATTGCTCAGGGGTCAGTATTGGGACTAGCATTGTTTAACATTTTTGGCTGCATGGACAGTGGATTGAACCACACCATCAGCAAGTCTGCTGATTACACCAAACTGTGTGGTGTGGTTGACACACTGGAGGGAAGGGATGCCATCCAGAGGGACCTTGACAGACATGCCCATGCAATCTGCATGAAGTTCAGCACAGCCAAATGCAAGGTCCTGCATCTGGATCAGTGCATTCCCAAGCACAACTACAGGCTGGGTGGAGAATGGATTGAGAGCAGCCCTATGGAGAAGGACTTGGGGATTGTGGTGGATGAGAAGATCAACGTGAGCCAGCCTTGCAGCCCAGAAAGCCACCTGTATCCTGGGCAGCATCAAAAACAGGGTGACCAGCAGGTTGAGGGAGATGATTCTGCCCCTCTACTCTGCTCTTGTGAGACCCCACCTGGAGTACTGCATCCAGCTCTGGGGTCCCCAGGATAAGAACGATACTGAGCTATTGGAGTGAGTCCAGAGAAAGGTAACCATTGGGCTGGAACACCTCTCCTATGAAGACAGGCTGAGAGTGCTGGGGCTGTTCAGCCTGGAGAAGAGAAGGCTCCAGGGAGACCTTATAACAGCCTACAGGAAAGAGGGATAAGAACTGTTTACAAGCACAAGTAGTGATAGGACAAAGGATAATGGCCTTAAGATGATGGAGGAGGATAGATTCTGTTGAGATTTTAGGAAGAAATTCTTTGAGGGTGGCAAGACAGTGGACCAGGTTGCCCAGGGCAGCTGTGGATGCCTTATCTCTGACTGTGTGCAAGGCCAGGTTGGACGTGGCTTTGTGCAACCTGGTCTAGTGGAGAGTGTCCCCGACCAAGACAAGGGATTGGGACTTAGACAATCTTTGAGGTTCCTTTCCAACCCAAACCAGGGAGGGATTCTGTATATCGTGTTAGGTGAGTTGCTTTAATTAACTGTTTGCACACACTTCATTGCAAAGGCAGGGTAACACTTAGCTTAAATCTCTTTTATGGTATCCTGTTCAATTGCAGTAATGTGATAATACACCTAAGAATAGTCCTGCTGTAACCATGTCACATAGATCGTTGTTGTATACTGTTGTCAAATAAAAACATAAAGTTGGAGAGGCTGAGAGCATTTATTGATCTCTCAGTTGAGGCATAAAAGAAGTAGACAGCCTTTCTAGGCTCAGTGGCTTAGATCTGGGGAAGAAGACTGAGGAAAAAAGGGGTATCTTTGACACAGATGACACAGGGACAGTGGTTATGTTTCTGACATAACCCCATAGGCCTGAATGTTGAGAATACTGTGTCTGCTGGGATGAAAGGAGAGGTGTAAATGAAGGGAGAACTGGGTGATGCTTGAAATATTTGCTGGCATATTTGAATGGAGTGTGTCTCATAGGTATGTATCCTTTTAAATGTTTCCCAAGCAGATGGATAAGGCTGTGGACAACCTCTAAGCAATACTTCTGAGGGATGTTAGGACTGTGGCTGGT
Source organism: Laterallus jamaicensis coturniculus (assembly GCA_022605575.1). NCBI lineage: Eukaryota > Metazoa > Chordata > Aves > Gruiformes > Rallidae > Laterallus > Laterallus jamaicensis. The sequence continues at coordinate 6,404,061 of JAKCOX010000033.1, read as the reverse complement.
TCTTTTGAGGGGAAACAGCTCCAAAGCCTAACGATATTAACTTTAAATATAGGCATAATACACTCTTTCACAGCTGATTATTTTGGTAGGAACATGTGGTGAGTTTGAAATAGCAGTATGTGAGACTTTTACACTGAATTAGAGTTTGAATGTCATCAATTTCGTTTGCAGATTTAATCCTCTGCTGTTGGTGGTGCTTTAAAAAGACCTTTTAGGGTAGATACAAAGATTTCTCTGAAGTAAGCTTTTTAGGCTTCTCCTGGCTCTGCAGCTTAGGTTGTCTCAATCAAATAATCATTAACACTTACTACTTTTAGCTGGTGCAGCACTTTCCTAATGTCTAGTCCTAAATGAAATATCCCAAGTATGAGTATTAATTAGGAGCAACAAGTGCATTTCAGGTATTTTATTTGGTAGATTTGCAGTAGCATTGATCCTTAATATTAACATTCCTGATATGTTTGTGCTAGCTTTTCAGTCCTAAAGAGGGAAGGGGGGTAATATGAGGAGTCTTTAGGTAACTTAGGGGCACCATGGAGGGGTCTGGTTGCTCATCTGGTTTTTAGAAGATAATATTTGAATCTGTGGAAGAGGTGGCTGTATGCATAGAGGTAGATCTGATTTAACCTGCCATTTTATGTAGAATGATTTCAGAGTAGCAACCATCAGTCATTGTCAGCAGTGTGCTCTTATCGCAGCAGTAGATGCTAGATTATTTATTGCTGCTACCTTCCTATTAAAAGCTGTGCTCCTTCTCATTACAGCAGCTAGCCTAAGTTTGGGGGATAATACTTTATGCCAGTTATGCAGAGGAAATTAATTGGATTAAGTCAGATATTTTAATAGATTTTTGTAATTTTAAGGGAATGTATAAAGCCCATCACTCTCAAACAAAATAAGATATGAAATCTAACGGCTCTTCTCCATACTCAGAGTGCCAATTCTCTCTGTATGGTGTCCTTACACAAAGGCTCTGTCCCCAGCCACACTGCACATCACCTCAGCCTGAGCCAAACTTTTGTCACTCTTTTTATCTCCAGAGTGTATTTTGCTCTAAGGAGTCTTCAAAGGAGTTGCCCAGCAATGGTATGTTGTCTTGTGGTAGGGTTTTTGTGATGTTTATGTTGGGTTGGGGTTTTTTTTGGGTGAGGTTTGGTTGTGTTTGTTTGGGGTGGGTTTTTTAAAGTTTTAAATACTAAAAATCTGAAACAACATTATATTATCCTTTTGTCATAAGTGGAAGGCTGTTTTCAGAGCTCTCTTGTAACTATCTTGGTGGGAATTGAATTTATGATTTCCACTGAGAATTACACTCTCATTATTACAATTATTTTAGGCAGACCTTTTTCAATCCTCCTTCAACAGTAAACCTTTGGTTTTTTGCTCTCCATCACTTGCACCAGTTCAAGATATGGTTTCCAGTAAACTTCATTTAACTAATGCACTCATTTGGGTTTAAATATGTTTTTCATTGACATAGCTGAAAGCAAATAAAAGAAGTTTATAATCAAACAAGAAGTCAGTTATTAAGTTGATCCAACCTTTAATAGAAATAAGAACGTTTGTATGTAAGTTTCCCCCAGTATAATTCTGCCAGTTGTTCATAGGCATAGCTGTAATGTTTTCATGCAGAGTAAAGCTAAATGTCATTGTTTGTCCCTCTCTGCTCTGCCCTCCTGAGGCCCCATCTGGAGTCCTGTGTCCAGAGCTGGGGCCCCAATACAAGAGAGATGTGGAACTGTTGGAGAGGGGTCAGAGGAGCCACGAAGATGCTCAGAGGGCTGGAGCAGCTGCCCTACAAAGAGAGGCTGAGGGAGCTGGGCTGGTTCAGCCTGGAGAGGAGAAGGCTGTGGGGGGACCTCATTGCAGCCTGCCAGTCCCTGAAGGGAGCAGAGAAACAGGAGGGGATTCAACTTTTTAAAAGGACAGATAATGGCAGGACAAGGGGGATGGATTAAAGCTAAAGGAGGGAAGGGTTAGATTGGATATTAGGGGGAAGTTTTTTACAGAGAGAGTGATGAGGGGCTGGAACAGGCTGCCCAGAGAGGGGGTGGATGCCCCGTCCCTGGCAGTGTTCAAGGCCAGGTTGGATGGGGCCCTGGGCAACCTTGTGTAGCTGCAGGCCTGACGTTGGTGTCCCTGCCTGTGGCAGGGGGGTTGGAGCTCTCTGATCCTTGGGGTCCCTTCCAACCCATGCCATTCTATGATTCTATGATTGCTTAACCCTAGCCAGCATCTAAGCACTAAAGAGCTGCTTGCTCAATTCCTCCTCAGTGGGGCTGGGGAATCAGAAGAGTAAAAGTGAGAAAACTCATTGGTTGAGGTAAAGACAGCTTATAGGTAAAGAAAAGGCATGCACAGAAGAAAGCAGAACAAGGAATTCGTTAATCACATTCCGTGATCAGTCAGGTGTTCAACCATCCCTAGGACAGCAGGGTTCCATCATGTCTGATGGCTACTTGGGTAGACAAATGCCAGTACTCTGAATGTCCCCTCATTCCTTCCTTCTTCCCTCGGCCCCTTAATATGCTGAGCGCATCATCATATGGTGTGGGGTATCCCCTTGGGCAGTTGGGGTCATCTGTCCTGGCTTTGTCCCCTCTGAACTCCTTGTGCACCCCCAGCGTACTCACTGGTGGGGTAGTGTGAGATGCAGAAAAGCCCCTGGCTCTGTGCAAGCACTGCTCAGCAGCAACGAAAACATCCCTGTGTTATTAGCACTGTTTTCAGCACAAATCCAAACCCCATAGCCCTGTGCCAGCTGCTGTGAAGAAAATTAACTCTATCCCAGCCAAACCCAGCACAATAAGATAGACAAGAAATGGGATAGAGGTGATCAAAGAGAGGGATGGTGTAAACTTAAAGGAAATAAGATCAGGCAGGTTGGTCTTTGGATGTGGTGATGTGCAAGTACATGTACACATGGATTCTGTATAGCTTCTTCAAGCTGTTAACTATTGCATGTCACTTTTACTGGGGAAATACTGGGGAAAAGGGAAAATACTGGGGAAAAATAATTTATATGGAGTCTCCTGGGATGACAATAGCAAGATGCTAATTGAAGCTTTGGGTTGTTTTTAGCTTCTTGGTCTTCAACCAAAATAGATGTCCTAGTGTCCTGAAAAAGCGAAAGGTTGATGATTTTTTTTTAGAGAGGAGGAAGGGGTTGGGGCAGGGGCAGTTAAAGTATTGCTTTTTTTTTAATACCTGGAAACATAAATCTCTGTACTCCAAAAGGACGGCCTCTGTGAGCACATGAGAGAGAGAGAGAGAGAGTTAGAGTGAGTGGAAATACTAATGCATCATGGAGGACAGGTCATTCCGCTGAATGCAGTTCAGCTCCTGAGTGTTTGGAGATTAGAGGCAGCAATAATTTCTGGCTGCTGTACTTTATGTTAATGTGGCAGCCCATGGTTGTATATTTCTGCTGAGATGGCCATTTTTGTGAGGCTTAATTCTGACCGCAGTGGAAACTGCAGGGCTTTCAGGTATTGGTGTTTGCCATTTGCTGATTTAGCCAGGTAGTGAAACAAATAATTTTATTGTTATTATTTAATGTTGGAATGTTTCTTCTGACTTCTGTGGGCTAAAATGTTAAATTAACAGGAAGGAAGCTTGTAAGTTCTCCCTCTCACCTTTGGGTGAATTAGCCCAGTGTTAATGGAGAGGATCTACCACTCCTTTCAGTTCCAACAGGGTGATAGAAACATTCCTCCAGGAGAATTCCATTAATCCCTCAACCCTGGAGGTCTTATGACACCATGGATTTCCCACTCCAGATTCCAGGTCCCATCGTCTTGTTTACTGCTACAGTCTGTCCCATCAGCAGGAAGAAAAGAAGTACTGGTCAAGGTCAAAGAGCCTGCTGAGGAAAGGCTGAAATAAGTGTCAAATATTGCAAGAGTAGAGAGAGTTTAGAGGGAAAAAAATGGTTTTGGAGTTTATGGAATTGTTTTTAGAGATAGTAAGGAAAGTTACTTTTATATTGCTTGATTAAGTGATAGCTGGGAGAGAGAGGGGGAAATACGACTCTGCTAGTGTTTCAAGATCATAAATACTATGGAAAGAGACAAGATATTTGGATGACTACAAGTACAGAATAGAAAAATTTAAGGTAAGTATCATGGAAAACTTCCTGTCACGGAGATGTGTCCTTGCACTGTCAAGCTTTGGAATCATTTCCCAAGGGAGTAGAACAGAAACTTCATGGCTTGACGGGTTTTGAATTAGACTTGAAAAAAATGTTACTCCATGCAGCATGTAGAATAATCTTTCTCTGGCAGCAAGATAGCATATGAAAGCAGGAAACGATGATCTTGCAGAAGAATTTATGGCCTAGTGATTTATGTACAGGAGTGGGCATCAGGACATCTGATTCTTTTCTGTATTTTATTGCTGATTTACTTTATAATACTGGGCAAGTCATTTAATCCCTCTGTGCCTCTGTGTTCCCATCCGTAAAAGGAATGTTTCATCACCTCCAGAATTTACTCCTTGAACAATGTTTCCTTAGCAAGATTGTACTCTGGAGTGTTGTGATTATTTTTTAAAATGGCCATGCTCTGGAGGAAACTGGAAGCTCCCCATCCCATGTGAGTTACTGCCTTCCCTCACGACCCAAACAGTTGGTTAGAGCATCCAGTCTCTCATCTCCTTTGTGCTAACCAGTTGAAGTCTGCATGGCATTGCTGAGGGAAACCTCCTTTTGTCTGTCTGCTGCATTGGTTTTTCTCTTTTGTGGTTCTCACTTTAAATTAATACTGGCTAGGGACACTAAAGAGAGGAAAAATCATTAGACTCTGTTCATTTACACCTAGCAAGCCCCTAACCATTGCAGCCTGTGGCTCAAACCCAGAATGGAGCCATGGCACCAAGGCACCGTTCTACCGCTTGCTCGTTACAGCAGATTGGTGCCAGTCCTGTTTTCCTCTAACAAGCTTGTTTTTCCAAATTGCTAGCTCAGTCTCCTACAAAAAGCCACTAGCAATCATGCCAATTTCATCACTGTTTTTCCCCTCAAGGATCTTCCCTTGTCCCTTGGCGCTGCAGTTGTGCAGCTATGTGCGCCCAGCCCGAGCTCTCAGCCATGGAAGGAGACAGGATGCTTCTCTCCACCTTGATTAAAAGCTCCTAATGCACATTACAAATGAGATGTGATCTGTGCTGTCAAAAGTCTGGCATCTCATGCTAGGCACAGTAAATGCATGCCTCACTGGGGTCTCTGTAGCGTTTTCCTGGCATCCTCTCTGACTAGCCTGTTACCGGATTTGAGACTCTCAGGAAGGGTTTCTTCAGCAGGAAGCTACAGCAAGACTGTAATAGATCCAGTGGCCCCCAGGCAACCAGTCAGCTAACAAACCTTTAGGGAACTTGCTGGGCCTATTTGAGAACACCTGGGGCTACTGTTTGTTTGTATACATAATATTCCAAACAGCAGCAAACCCATAGATCTCATTATTCAAATTTGAGTTTACTGTCTCTTGTTTGCACCATTTATTTATTTTAAATTTATTTATTTATTTGCTGAGCCACTGAAGAGGCTGCATTAATGCAAGGGCTGGTCTTCTAACCATGGACCTGACATTTTCTTTCACACTGATGTGACTTCTCTGAGATCAGTGGCATTATTGTTTATTCATGCCAATTTAATTGAGAGGACAAGCAAACACACCCAGGCTATCTATAATCCTGGAAATGGAATAAATCTGATGATTAAACCCAGGGACTTTCAGCCCTATTAAGAAGCTTCCTGATGTATTTGGAGAGATATAGGCCTTGTAAAAACCTTTGTCTAGAATTTACATGTCAGTCAGCTTGTATTTGCCACAAGATTCTACTTTAACCAGGAATATAATGGCAGAAGAGTCCAGATAAAGTCAGTAGTTAGGAACCAAGGAAAATAAGCTGAGTATATACCTACCTTGTGGAATACCCTCTCTGCACTGCCGAGTCTCCTTCATGTCTAGGGTCCAGTATTTTGTATTTTGACATATTTTCCATTTGCAAAGGATGTCAACCAGCTAGGGTGTGAGATAAATCTGTGGATTTTATACCCATCTTGAAAAAGAAGATACAGAAGGAAACCAGTGACTAATAGCTGTGGGAAAAGAGCTCAGGAATCCCAGTGTTTTTCAAGTACAAGTTTAGCAGCAAGATATCCTTGTGAAAGCAGTTTTCTAGCACTTGTTTCTTCAAGTCCTTCAAGGGGAGAACACACCTGCTGCATACGCCCAAGCTGTCTGCACAGCTCCACCTGCTCTACCACAGCCTGCTGGAGTGTGATCCTCCCACTCTGTATTATCTGACTCATGCCACAGAATGCTTTGTTTAATAAATAAATAAGTACCAACATGCAGCAGGCTTTGTTCCTTTGACATAAAAAAAATTCTCCCTTTCCTTGGTGACTTGGCAATTGCCATGTAAAAATTTGCCATAGCAAGTGCATGAGATAACACAGAGGTCCAAGTGAGAGGGACCTAAATTGGAATCTTAAGTCAGAGCATCCTCTGTCCCTGTTTTAAGGTGTGAAGTTGTGAATGGATGTTGGTCTTGAGTCTTTCTCCCTGACATTAGGGTTTGGGAATTTGTCAAGGATACCAAGTGAATTCTAAGAGAGCAGTTTGCAACCCTGACTCATAATCTCTTTCCTTCCTTACCCCTAGCCTATGCTTTCCCTACAGATGCTCAAGAGGGCTTCACCAGACCTTGTCAGTGTTTCAGTATTAGGTGTCACACTGACACCTGATACAAAATTTATAACATTTATAATACAGGTTTTCTAAAGTACAAAAATTACTTGGAGGGAAGTAATTTTTGTGGGAAAAATCTGTGTCAGAGCAGCTACAGTAGGGAATAAGTCTTCCAGTTCTGATCTGGTAAAAGCTTTGGAGAAACAAGTTGAGAAATAAGTAAGGGAGAGGAAAGAGCTAGAGCATAAGGAAAGGAGCTCAGTGCTGGGGCTGTGTACGTGTTCTTTCCCTGGCAGGGCTTCTTGACAGCTCTGTTGTAGGTTTTGTCCATGGCAAAACTCAATGAGCAGTTCAGGGATCCTCTGTCATAGTTATGTTCTTATAATGATGGTGTCTTTCTTCTCTTGACAAGTTAGCAGGGTGAAAGATTTGCTGCTATCAATAAAAGTGGAGGGACCCTGTAAGCAAGAAAATCATAGTGAATGTCATTTCTGAGACAGTTTTGATGTTTTACTTATTTAAAACTCAATGGAACAAAGAACAAGAGAATGGTCTTTAGAAAAATAATTCTTTCAAGCTGAAGGAGCCAGTGACTGGCCATTATGTGACAGTTTACCTAATTTAATCACTAAGTACATGGTCCCTTACACACCTGCCTACTCATTACTCAAGTAGTAAAGGCTTTTACAGTCTGCAATTTGGAGATGTTGTAAAGATAAGTAAGTTATAGCAAGGTGCAGTTATCCTCATAATGAGAACAGGATCTAACAGATTTGTAAGGATGTGCTTAAATTTCTTTTAAAAAACCTCCTCTTTAAAGATTTTATGTGTAACACACAAGGAATCTGTGGTGTGGTAACGAGCTAAACCTAGATTTTACAATGCCTGATTTGCCAGGGGGTGTCATTGAGGCCAAGAGCTTAGTAAGATGCAGAGAGAGATGACATTTATGTAGATAATTGCTGTAACTTTGGATATTCTTGTTAACAGGGACAGGGAAATTGGAAAGGGTACTAAACCTCATGCTTTAGATCAAGCTTAGAGATTAGGATGCTACATTTCATGTTAGAATCTGATTGCTCATTGCTGCCTACAGCAGAATCTCCCTGCATGTTCCTCTCAATGGCTGGGGCTTGGCAACTAATGCTTTATGAGCTGAGCTGCTGTAGCACACGAGCCACTCTTTGCATCTCTCCTTAGGTGCAGGTTTAAGCAGATCACTAGTTGCATACTCACTAGATCATCCTTCTCTTTTGTCTCCTGCAGATACTGGTTGTCAGTTTTCTTTCACTGTAATGACATTGTCCTTTTCTCCTGCCTTGAAGTGGTTTCATTGCTCTGAGTAGCTACTGGTATATATGCAGGTGAAATAGCATATGACCACAGGTATCTTAAAATGACTATTATATCCCCATTAGGGCCACGAAGATGATTAGAGGGCTGGAGCACCTGTCCTACAAAGAGAGACTGGGGGTGCTGGGACCACATTGAAGCCTTCCAGTCCCTGAAGGGAGCTTACAAACAAGAGGGGATTCAACTTTTTAAAAGTATAGACAAGGGCAGGACAAGGGGGAATGGATTTAAACTAAAGGAGGGAAGGTTTAGATTGGATATTAGGGGGAAGTTTTTTACAAAGAGAGTGGTGAGGGGCTGGAACAGGCTGCCCAGAGAGGGGGTGGATGCCCCACCCCTGGGGGTGTTCAAGGCCAGGTTGGATGGGGCCCTGGGCAACCTTGTGTAGCTCCAGGCCTGAGGTTGGTGTCCCTGCCTGTGTCAGGGGGGTTGGAGCTCTGTGATCCTTGGGGTCCCTTCCAACCCATGCCATTCTATGATTTTCCTTTCCCTTTTCTGCATTTCCATTCCATATTGCATTTTTGTGGTTTTGTTTCAGTGAGAAATCTCCTTCTCCACAAAACAAAACCTTATTAAAATATAACTCTGCAGATGTTAAATACAAACATAAATAGAGATTAGTTTCTGTATTTAAAATTTACGTCACTGATTAAGTAACCTGTAGATTCTTTGGCAGTCGCAGTAATAAAATTATTTATTAAGGTACAGTCTGTATTTAGGGAGAATTAATCAGGTTTAGAAGTAAAATCTATGTGGTTGAAGGAAAGGCCTTTGTTGCCTTTCAGAAAAAAATAAAATCTAATGCTAGTGGGGAGAGATGTCACTATCATCAATTAAAAATCAAAGGACACATTTAAGACTGAAATGAAAATAAATAAGACCTAAAAGCATTGCTGCTCTTTGGACTGTATCTGTTCCATAGATAGCACAGGACATCATCTCCAGGGTTGTCAATCTGAGATGTTTTTGTGAGTACCAATCTCAGTAAAAAGTAATTAAATTGACAGAAGCTACAAGGCTGGATTATTTCAGTGTCTGGGAGCCCCACACCTCTGCAGAGCAAGGTTTGTTTAAGCCCTTGGTTATAAATGTGTTGGTCTCTTTCTGCCTAGTCCCTATTCCTATGTTTACTAGAACCACAGGGATAGTTCAGCATGTTAATTTGTCTTGAGAAAAAAAAGTCCAACTGTTTTGTAGTAGTAGCAAAGGCTGTTGCTATACTGACTGTCATGTGGGGTCCCAGATATATGTGGGGCCAAGGTACAAAAGAACAGTAACAACAGAGTTTAAGATGGGTCAGAACTCTGCTTGTGGAATAGGTCCTACATAAATACTGGCAGTTTCAGCAGTATGAACTTTTATATATGACACTTTGGCATGATCAACAGAGGAAAGATAGAGGAGAGCATGACTGAAGCCAGGAGAGGTGGCTTTTAAACCTTCTGCATGACTGCAAGTAACTTACGCTACCTCTCTGTGTTTTCCAATCAGTTGAGTGGTGTAAGTAATACTGGGCAGCCTCTTCAAAAGATTAGGAATCAACATGCATTCATAGGCTGATTTTTTCAGGTGTTGAAGGAGTACAGATGAGCACAACAGGTGTAGCTGCAGTGATTCCACAGATGAGTCGAAAACTAGGAAGCAAAGTCAATGGTAGCTTTTTTTAATTGTATGTAGCACTGAATTGCAAAGGCTGTTTTTATAGTCTGCTAATTGAAATTAAAAAATGGAGTGTTGGAAAGAGTCAATCACTTTTTCTCTCCCCTATATAATTAAAATATGCTTTAATGTATATCTATACATGATGGAGCAAGGGTGTAGTTGCTATTTTTCCTGACTTGAAAATCTAGGTAAACTTGAAATGGAGGGTTTCACTTTTATATGAAAATAGAAAGGCTTTCTTTTGAAACACTATGTAGCATTTTTTAGATTGTTCTTGACATTATTCTTTTGGCTGGAGCAGTTTGAATATGATTCTCATTTGGAGCAGTTTCAGTTACATTGAATATGCACTTTTTTGAGTGCGTGAAACACACAATTAAATGTTGTATACCTGTATTAAGGATTGTTATATGAAGGGGTACACTTTCTTTGTAGGAGAATGGAAAATTTAGAGGTATCCAACCTATTTTCATTCTCACTCTGTTCAGAAAGCTCTTGCTGTGATTGATGTGACCTCTTCCTAGCCTTCTGAGGGAAGGAATGTAATCATCACATTACTGTGTTTAGAATGGACAGAAACCCAAGAAGAATTAAAAGCATTAGAAGAACCATGAAGTGAAAGCTACACTCAGAGTAAGATATATTGTTAGGTAGAAGCTGTGACTGAAGTATGGGGCTGCTTTCCCAGTCAGACATTAATGTGTTGGATATTGTAGGTAAGGAAGATTTTCCTTGAACATCCCATATAAAACTAATTGAGAAGCAAAATCTTTACACCTCTCTCACTCCCTGGCCCAAGGCCAGAGTATTTTGTAGGTACCTAAGAGAACTGAACTGACAGGATTTCAATTCTACCAATGTGTAGTCTAAAAGGGAAGAGCTGTTTAAGAAATGAGGCTTGTACTCATATTATGAAACTACTTTTCTGGATATTGCCCTGAGAACCAGTGTGTGAAAAAGTTCTAGCCAACTTCCTTGTGAGTTGGTGGGTCTCAGTCTAGTTGAAGAGAAGGCATGACTCTAATCATGAAGCTCAGGAGCACGACTGGCTCCCTTTTGGGAATCTTAGCAGCTGGAGTATTTAAGCAGTGAGGAAAATTAAGCTGACTTGATGTGAATTAATCAGAGTAACTTTAAAAGTTTTAATATACACCCCCATCAGTACCAAAAAAGGCCTTGCCTACTGGCCACGGTGCTCATCTCCAACCCACACACATACTGAGAGACACTGAAGCTGATTACAATCTGTATGAATATTATTTTTAATCGTTACAATAATCCACTTCTGAATAATCATTAAACACACCTTTTTAATTTTTATTTTGAAAAAAAAACCCCAAACTAGAATATATGCAGATGAATAAAATATCAACAGTTCCTTTCTTCCTACGCAGAACTATTATGCTCAAACATTCCCAGTGAAACTGTCTGCAGCAGATCACAAGCAGGAGTTTAACCATTCAGTTGTCTGATGTGCAGGTTTCTCTGTTCATTGTTTTGCAGCTTGGGAGTGGGTTGTCAAGGTAAAATTTTCAAAAGCTCATTAGCTTGACTTGGAATAATTGAAGATTCCTCCTCTGGATGGCCCAAAGATATGTGTATGACACTAATTCAGTCTGCCTTTAGAATTTTCTATCAACCTATCACCTTTATATCTGAGAACCTCGTGGGTTAATGGGTTGGCATCCTTTGTGATCTTCAAGGCTGTGGAGTCCATGAAGATGAAAGGAGGCTGTTACAAAGTTGAGTAACAAAGAGAATGTGAAATGTATCCCAGAATGGGGCTGGTGGAATGAGTTCAGAAAGGGAAGTTGTGACTGGTTGACGATGGTACCATGGCTCTCACCTTCCTCTAGCATGTGTAGTCTATTGACTCCCTGGTTGGTGAAGTGTTTTTATGTCTAGAAATGTTCATCCTCCACTTTTTAGAGACAATTGAAGAGGATTCATTGTGGAAGTCTGTGCTTTTCATAGAATTGTGTTTGTGCAGAAGATTTTATTATGTGCTTTTTTGAAGTAGTTACAGAAAGGGTTTAGAGATGTTGAGGTGGGGTTTTTTGGTCTCAAGTATGTTCCTTTTGTGTGGCACACATTTTATTTGAAGTGAATCTCTCTAAAAGCAAATATATTTATATACTCTTGGAGGGGAGGCTCAGTCTTTCCTTCCCAACACAGATGCTCCACTGCTGCTTTGCCAAAGGCAGATTCAAGCTGATCTGGATTATCTGGCAGTGCCAGTACTTGGGCAATAGTGTCTTATGATCAGCTGGAGTAAAGAAGCCACGAGGGAGTCGCTATCTGTGTCGGTATCAATCTATGCAGGCCCTTAGTTTTCAGTTGCTCTTGTTATCCCTCTCTGTAATTCCTTTTTCAAACTGGGATGGCTCCAAAAACAGCCATCCTGTTGTGTTCCACCAGACTGACCTCACATGCAGGCTCATTAAGCCCCAGCTTGCTTATTGTTTGCGTTCTCAAGACTAATGTAAGTCAAGGGAGAGATTGGAGCTTGGCTTTGGCTCAGAATGCTGAACAAACAGTCGACTGGTTTCTAACTAACTCATTTAAAAGAAGAGAAGCAAACTCTGGTTTTAATGTTAGCTTGCTCTAGTAGCAATTTTTCCAGGGCATTTGTCCCTGTTGGATGGAAATACAGAGCAAGAATGAGTGCAGTGAAGAGCTTTGGTGTCTGTACTTTCAGACATTTGACAGAGATACTAGAGTTGAATAGGGATCCCTGACTTAATTAGCCCTACAGAGAGACAGAGAGAACTGCAGATTTCCAGAGCCAACAGTGTAGCAAATGAAGGCCTTGCATGTGGCAAACCCTACAAAGCAAATACTGTAAGCAAGGACAAATGAAGTATTGGTCTTCATAGTGGTAGATAAAGCAACAAGGTATTTGGTGACATACTGTGTTGCTGAAATGTCCCATTTTCAGGTCCATTCCAGAAAAGGAGACCTTGCATTCATCTGCCTCTTTTCCCTCATACATGTGCAAACAGATCCTTTTAAAAGATGGAGAAGAAAGAAAAACTAACTGGTTCTCCAACCTCCCCCTGGCAGACAGGATGGTGAAGTGATACAGCTACAGTTAACAGCTTGCAGCCAGCAGTTACTCTCTTCCTTGAGCAGCCTGGTCTAGTGAGAGATGTCCCTGTCTGTGGCAGAGGGGTTGGAACTTGATGATCATTAAGGGCCCTTCCAACCCAAAGCATTCTATGATTCCCCTGGATTTCAGTATCAAAAATCTCAGCCTGATGATTCCTGAAGCACTGGTATTCAGAGTGCATGGATGGGCAAAGATGCACTCATTAAAGCTCCACAAAAAGTAAATTTGCTATGATGCAAAACCAAGGAAAGATCATTTTTTTTCTTGATCTAATTTTTAGAGCATGACATCAATGCAGTTCCAAACTGCTGGGGAATTGGAAGATGTTTGCAAATTTCTGTTGGTGGTTAAATATCCAGGGGGTGGGGGTGTAATGGGGGAGGTGTTGTTTATTTATCCAGCTTCTTACAATTGCATATTTGTGTGTTTTTAAACTTCCTCTCAGGGACTAACAGTTGAGTCACACTGAGGGTTATCAGTAGCAGATTAAGAAAAAGAATAGCATACTCAAACTGGCCATCTCTCACCTGGAGTTGGGGGTCTTAGCATGAGTTATTTATTTGTCTGCTGTGGAAGGATTAATGAGCAAGGAGAATTACTGTCAGTGGGAGATGTTTAAAAGGACCACCTCTCCATAATGCAAAGTGAGCCCGAAGCACTCTGTATTTTCCCCTCTACTCTGCCCTGGTCAGGCCCCACCTGGAGTATTGTGTCCAGTTCTGGGCTCCCTGGGGTAAAAAGGACAGGGATCTCCTGGAGAGAGTCCAGAGAAGGGCTACAAATATGATGAAGGGCCTGGAGCATCTCCCCTATGAGGAAAGGCTGAGAGAGCTGGGGCTGTTCAGCCTGGAGAAAAGAAGACTGAGGGGGGACCTAATCAATGTTTATAAATATCTGAAGTATGGGATGCAGGGGGAATTGGCCAGCCCCTTTTCTGTGGTCAGTGGGGACAGGACAAGGGGCAATGGCTGCAAGTTGGAGCACAGGAAGTTCCACAGCAACATGGGGAAGAACTTTTCCCCAGTGAGGGTGCCAGAGCCCTGGGACAGGCTGCCCAGGGGGTGTGGAGTCTCCTTCTCTGGAGAGATTCCAGCCCCGTCTGGACGCCGACCTGTGCAGTATGAGCTGGGGAGCTGCTTTGGCAGGGGGGTTGGACCCCAGGAGCTCTTGAGGCCCCTTCCAACCCCTACAACTCTGTGATTCTGTGATCTGGCAGTAGGCAGTGGAATTGATCACTACAAATCCTGAGCTGGATTAAGATGAAGTCTTGGATCTTGGAGAGAGAAGCTGAGGGGGCATCTCACCATTTGCTTGCTGGAGATGGAGGAGTTGAGATAAGAGACAGTGGGAAAATGAGCAAAGGATCCCACAGTAGCAGTTTCTTGAGGATTTAGTGAGGCATCAAATTTTGGTAGTATATTCAGATGACTGTGAAAAAAACAAAAGATACCTATCTGAAGCTGTGGCCTTTGCTCAGCAAAGTCACCTTGTCTCTGTATTCAGTGGCAATGTTTCAACGTGCCTGTAAGATTTGTCCTACCCTCCTGTTACTGTTTTACTACTGGAATATCGTACCTCTACAATCATGCCTTCTTTAGAGATAAGACCCTCTCAGGCAGTATCCTTTTCCCTGCACGCATAAGTCTTTCATTACAAACACATTGTTCAGAAATGGAAAACTTATTTTATGCTGCTCTAGACATCAGTGGGGCCCCTACAGGTTTGCTTTTGGTTGCTTTTCTATTCTTCTGTATTTTTTAAGTGTCCTTAGTGATGAGATTCTTATCCCCTAAGAAATGATGCTGTTGCTTTGTCATCCAGTTTTGAGGTTCTGTGACAAACATTATAAAGAATAAATAACAATTCCATAGCATCTTCTCACTTTCTGGAAGACTTCCATGCTCTTCATTCCAAATTTTTTTCTGCTTTTAATTTGATGTTGATCTTTCTGAGTAGGTTCTTCTGTCTTTCCTATGCATCTTGTGTTTCTATATTTTTATTTCTCTTAGCCAGTATTTCTCCAGGATTTTCATATTCAAATTTAAAACTCTTTTCCTAAATTAGTTGAAGGCATTCACAGATTTTCTTTGTGTCTATTCCTACTTAACACTGTCTGTCAGAGTTTTGCAGTGTTTGGTAGGCAGTCTGAAGACAAACGAAGAAGCCAAACCCACTAACCAAGTTAGAATGAATAATTAGTCCTTTAGACACTTTCCCAAGCTTTTGTGTGTTGCAAAACAAACCAAACCAGGTTAGAATCCCATGGGGAAATCAGGCTTTTGACTAAGACTTAAAAAATTTACTCCTTTCTTAATTCTACCTATACAAATTTTCTTCAAATATACCTTTTCTATGTGCAACATGGAACTGTATATTTATTTACAGTATATGTAGTAGATTTCACACACCATTTTTGTCTGAGTCCTGTGTTTTGATCATCAGTCGCTGTTCATCCACAATCTGGGTCATTCTTTCTGAAACATGGGATAATTGTTAAAGATAACTCTACTGTAAATTCCTTTTGGTATAGAATAAGGTACTGTCAGTAGAATTCTAAAATAAATGTACATGCACTATCCACAGGTTCTGGTTGCCTTAAAATATGAAATAACACTTTCCTGCAATGCTATTTCTGGGAGTGTGTTTTTTCTTTGTGGAAACCTCTTAGAAAGCTTTATGAACAGTATTTTCTCTGTCATCATGGCACAAAACATTATGGCTGGTTAGTGGCAAAATACAGCAAAAGAAAGAATGTTGTCTGCAGGGGAGTTTTATTTAGCCAAGACTATGTTCACCCAAAGAAGATGTTAGTCAGACCACTGAAATTCTTCCACTGTGCTTATGTGAGATCACATATATCAGACTAAATGTTTGGTGGTGTTTGGGATCATTTTTGAGCCTGCATTCAGGATTGCTTTAGCTGTCTCCGGAATTTGTTCCTCAAGAAGTCCTGTACTGGTAGGGTGCATCACAGACCTCTTCAAATCCCTTTCACTTCTGTTTTCCAAACAGTATCTTCATTGGACTGGTCATGCATGGAAGGAGGCTTGGTTCCCACTTGCAGTGTGGTGATTCTGCACATCCTTGTTTCTCGCCCTTCCTCCTTGCCATCTCCTTATCTGAGTCTTCCTATTTCTCTTAGTGCCCGTTTCCCAGTAAACCCACAGTGGGATGCAGGATGGAAGCCCCTGGGGTTTTAAATTCCAAGTCTGAGAGAGGCAAATATTGTTCCCACACCCTCACCACAGCTGCTGCCTTGATCTGTAGATAAAAACATCTCTTATTGTAGCCTATATCTCACCTTTGGCTCCTTTGCAAACCCCAGTGTCTTTGACTTTGCTGACCATTGAGGCATATATCATTGTGTGGATCTGAAGTGTCAAACTCCATTTCTGGTGCTCTCTATAAAGATATATGATAACCTTTCAAAAGATTCTTTTCTTTAACTCTCTGTATTGGAGCTAATAAAAAAGAAAAGGGGGGGGGAGAGGCAAAAAAAAAAGCATAAGAATTCAGGTTATTTTGGGAATAAAAATATTACTTTAGTTTTTGTTTTCTCTCCCTCAGCAAGCTTTGTAGTTGGACACATGGTTACTAAGAGAGTTTGGCTTTACAGCTGGAGCAATATAAAAATAGTTTCAATTAAAAAGATGTGAAAAAATATAAAAGTATCACAAACATTTGGCTTTCTTAGTAAAAGTGTGAAATTTACAGAGACCAGGATGGTGCAGTTGAGTATAAAGATTTTGCTGCTAGTCAGTTGATATGACCTTCATGAATCACTCTGGGCTTTTTTTGTCATGAATAATACCCACATCCAACCAATAAAACCTATATACCATACCCCACAATATATTATTGTCTTTCCATAATTAAATGATAACCTTCACCTAAAATACTCTGCAAATTTCTCCATCTGGACCCTGTTACCAGAGTAGCTGGAAATGATTCACTGTCTACAAGGGTTTCGTAACACTGAAGTAAGGAGATGCAATCCACCCCTATTTTACACCTAGAGCAGATCCATAGGGATCTAGTAACTTTCCCAATGTCATGTGCTAAGTCAGACACACCAGATCTCTGGTGTGCTGGCCAGGCAGCCTAATGACTGAGACACCCCTCAACCCAGTGGCGTTTGTGACATAGATGAACATGTTTGGTGCATCTGGCAACACTTCAGCCCTGTTTCTGCTAGGTACATCTGTAATGTTTGGCTGTCTTGCAGGTATGTTGCCTCTGTGCACATCTGGAAAGCTGGCAGGTATGCAAGTACGGCTTATTGCTGCTTTCTGGAAAAGATATCAGCAACAGTTAGGGTTTCAGTGAGCTCTGCATTATAATATCTTTGCAGAACTGAGCTGGGTTACCCAGTAGTAGCTGCAATGAGTCTGCAGAGAGCTTTGGATAATGGAAATCTGCCATAAGCTGTGCTGTCAGTAGGTAGAAAAGGTCAGCTGTGTATTCTGTTGGAGAAAGAAAATTGTGGTAAAGGTCAGAAGGATTAAGACATTTTCACTCTGCCTCAATCTGGCAGTTCCTCTGGTTCTTTACTGCAGCACATGTTTTATGGAGTGTGGTATATAATTAGAAAGCTGAGAAACCAACAATGAAAGCCCATCTCCAATTTTTACCTTCAGCCCTTCAAGATGGGATTAAGTTAAGGAAGGAGGTTTTTCATAATACCCCTTCTCCTCCCTCCAAAAAAAGTAAGCTAATAGAGCACAGTGTGCTTTCAATAACTTCTGTGATGTTAATCTGAAGTGAAACACACTCTGTTATTGAACACAGCTCACTATAGCTGAATACTGAAATCACTGCACTGGCTTTATTCTATAGTGCGCTATAGGCTTCTCCTGAGAGCCAGTGGAATTACTCTTATTTTCTTGTAAGTAATGTCTTTAGGATGTTACCCACCTTTAATGAATGCAAGGAGGCAGTATGTAGCCTGGTGTAAGGTTATAGTGTATCAACACGCTGCATATTTGCAGGGAATTCCCAAAGAAGCTGTATATTTGGAATGGAAGGAAATCCTCTGTTTTTCTGTATGTAATGAGCCTCTGGAACTCACTGTTGGGTAGTGTTGGGGAATCTTAAGTGTGATAGAAATATTAGATGGAACACTTCATCTACAAAATGAACAATTTCTCAAATAAAAGTTGGTTAGAAAACCTTGTAAGAAATAAAAAAAAAATCTGTATTTTAGAATATTAAGAACCCCTATTTTTTAAAATAAAGAAATATGTAATTAGGGCAGCTATTCAGTAACTACCTACCAAAAGTATTCTTGTACTGAAGCATCTGTTACCAGTAACTCCAAAGCATATTCTCAGTAGCACTGCTAACAGCTCAGTGTCTGTTCATTCTTCTCCTCTGCGTTCCTCAGGAACTGCACGTTCACAGTGGCACAGTTCATGAAGCAGAATTGAATGCTGGATATTAACAAACCATAATCCACACAAATCTTAACCAAAATTTCAAACCTCTTGTTTTAATATTCACCAACTTTGGTCTGCTAACAGTTGCCTGTGCTTTTTTTTTTTTTTAAATAATGATATCATTAAATAGTGGAGCTCGTGGTATGTATCTCTTCTTATTATATGTATCTCTGTGAAGAGGGCATTGGCACTTTGAGGGTGCAAGAGGAAAGGCAGAGTTTTTGCCAGGACCACATTGCTGTGGGGAAGAGCACGACTCTGCTGCAAGCTGCTCTCTCTTAACAACAGAGATACCTGCAGCAGCCCAGAGAGAACAATAAGAGCTAATGAAAGGAGAAAATGAGCTTCATAAACTAAACGTTTAAAGTTCACAGTCTAATCCTTGGGGACCAGCAGATGCATTCCTTAGCAAGGAAAATATTAAGTTTTGTTAAAATATAAAGATGGAAATGTATATGGCAGAGAAATCTGAGTGTTTGTCCCTAATGTTTTCCTGTGGTAGCAAAATTGAGCCCAGGATTTGAATACAAATACTTGCTCTGAAATACCTGGGGCTGACATTGCTCTGTGAATGACAGCATCCTGGGAACTTGTGCCATGCAGAGCTGCCAAGATTCAGAGGCAGCTTTCTCCTCCTACATCATGCACCACAGAGAGCGAGTCCTCCGTCAGTGATGGATAGGAGCTGTTCTGTAGAATCTGTAGCTATGCATGCTTCCCTTCCTTTGGCCCACAGCTAGGTTTCAGCTCCAGCTCAGAGGAAAGAGAAGGTGACTGGGCACTTGTCACTCATCCAGTTCTTGGTCTGGCACAGCCAACAGTAGATCTAGCTTTTCTGACTAAACCTGATCTATCTGGAAGCTTTGTTCATACTTCTGTTAATGTCATGCACTGACCATCATGACTTTCTTCCTTTGGTTTTCCTTGAGTGTGGTTTGCTCAAGTGACTGCTGAGGTAGCAACCTACAGACTTCTCTGTAGCTTTTCCCACCCTGATGTCTTCACATTTCTTTTTGAGTTGTTTGTCATCTTGTGTTTCATATTCAAATCATGTTGTTTGTTATCCTGTTTGTTGGGGGACCTTATTAATGTCTATAAATATCTTGAGCATGGGATGCAGGGGGAAATGGCCAGCCCCTTTTCAGTGTCTGTGGGGACAGGACAAGGGGCAATGGCTGCAAGTTGGAGCCCAGGAAGTTCCACACCAACATGGGGAGGAACTTTTCCCCAGTGAGGGTGCCAGAGCCCTGGGACAGGCTGCCCAGGGGGTGTGGAGTCTCCTTCTCTGGAGAGATTCCAGCCCCGTCTGGACGCCGACCTGTGCAGTATGAGCTGGGGAGCTGCTTTGTCAGGGGGGTTGGACTCCAGGAGCTCTGGAGGTCCCTTCCAACCTCAGTGATTTTATGATTCTAAGGTGCTGCAAAGTGTGTTTCTTGCTTCCCTTTGTGTCAAAGTGCTTCCCATGATTCCTGTCCAGCTCCTTAGGCTCCAGTATCATCATACCTTTTTTTTGCTCCTTAGTTGTTACCTCTTTAACAACCATTTGGTATGAATGCCATGCCTTTCTCTCTCTTTTTTGTGCCTACACCACCATGTTTGGCTCATCCAGGTATTTTGTGGCAGGGTCCTTCTATATGATTTTTTCCCTGAACGCATCACTGGGAAAGAGAGAAGTGTAACAACATGGGTGAAAGGGGAAGCTTCTGGAGAAAAAAGTAGTTTGGAGTTCACTTACCTTCCCATTTATGATATCTTGGGAATTTATTTCTAGTTCATTCATCACTGGGTGATGCAGCAGATGAAAAATATTTTTTGCCATAAAGAACTCAGTGATGCTACCTTTGCATGACAGTATTTTTGGCTAAGGGTAAGTTTTCAGGGTCTTTTGCTGACAGATGTGCATTTGGAATTGCCTTGGTGTGTGGTCAGGTTGGTGAGTAAATGGGGAGGTCTGGAAGCCATATAACCAGTCCTGTTCTTGAACTCTTCAAGCTCTTCAGCTTCTGGGAAGAAGTTGGAGCAGTGAATAAGTAACTCCCTCCATGCTTTGGACTCAAGATGCACATAGATGTGTGCTAGAGCAGAGATAGCCCTATTAAAACATGAGGGACCTATGTGGGTAGCTCACAGAATGTGGACTCACCAGATGGGGTTGATGGGCAGAGGGAGTGGCTGGTAGCTACCAGTCCCTCCTGGTAGGGAGCAGCTTGCCCAGAAAAGCTGTGGCTGCCCCCTCCCTGGCAGTGTTCAAGACCAGGTTGGATGGAACTTTGGGCACTCTGGTCTAGTGTAGGGTGTCCCTGCCCATGGCAGGGGGATTGGAACTGGATGATCTTTAAGGACCCTTCAAATCCAAACCATTCTGTGATTCTAAGGTGTCTTTGCTGCTAAGTGCCAAAGCTACACCAGAATGTAGCTGAAGATCCTGATTCATACTGAGAATATTGTTACAGAGATAACCTCATGATTTTTGATTCAGAGGAAGCAGAAAAGTCGTATGAATGCACTAAAATAAGGCCTTCTGTATGTTTGATATTTCTTTCCTTAGTGTGTATTTCCCTTTAAATATTGTCTTTTTATTCTCCTTCTACCTCATCTAGCACTGGGGGAAGCCATTTCCCCACTGAGGCACCAGCATACCAATCAGTTGTGTGTATACATTTCCCTTTAATTTCACTAAGCTGAAGGCTCTGACATGGGTTTCCAAAGATGTTACTGAATTCTACTTGGCAACATTTAAGTAAACAGATATACCCTATTCACATGTTTAATAAATGTGATTGGCATTGATAAAGTATGGGGCCTATTTCCCCTTGTGTCACATAGATTTAAACATGGAAATAGGTGGCTGTGAGAGGATTGCTGTTATAGAGAGGGAGCTCTTTTTTAAGTTTACTAGTGCAATCTTGCATCAACTCCATCATTTCTTCTGCTGGAGGCTGAGGGTAGATAAAGGGAATACGGGGCAGGTCAGCTGCCACGGTTGTTCGCTGGGTGCTTTTGGCAGTCACTTTGCTGCTGTAAATACCACCAGCAAATTGCTGAAGAAGAGCAGTGGGACATTTGTGATCCTGCTGTGAGCTGGGCAGTGCACTTTTCAGCTGCAACTAAAAATTTGGGCCAATTAGCACAGTACACTTTTGAGAATGTCATATATTTGTGATGGATTATAGCAGGACTCGCATGGGCAATTATATTTTCCAGTCAAGAATATAGATGCCTAAACTTAGGTTCTTGAATCTGTTTTCAAGCACCCAAAGATGTGGCCTGATTTTCAAGTTTTGAGCATTTTACAGCTCTTGGCAATTTCAGCACTTCTGAGAATGAGGCCACTTCTGTAGATGCTTAAATATGGATTTTGGAATGCATAACTTTGGACATCTATTTTTGAAAATCTTGGCCTACATCTGTGGAGAAATTCTTAATCATGAAAAGATTCCTGTACGGCTCTCCTAGTGCAGGTGCATGCTTAGATACACGTGGGCATGGGTAAGCACTTGGCACCATGAGCAAGTTCTCCTTGCTAGTCCTAGCCTGGCTGTGCTGGGTGTTAACTCAGCCCTCTGCAGCAGCCCCCTTCCTCAACTTAATCAACAGCTGTGATTCTGGGGCTGTCATCAGTGGACGTGGCATCCTTTGTACTTCTGGCTTTTGTTCTCAGTAATACTAATGCTAGTGCATGCATGTTATGACTGTGGATAAGTAATGAGAGAATTAGGGCCAGGAAATGGGAATGTCATTGTAGTGAGTGTTCATTAGCTTTTGTTTAACTAACACTGCTGCTGTTAAGAATCTTGCTTGCAAAGTCCATTGAACACTGAAATCATTTGCTAGCTGTTTACTTACTGTACTGCCATGGGGAAATCGTTGTGCTCAAAGATGCAAAATGCTCCTGTCTTGAGACAGCAACTGTCCACATGAAGTCTCTTTCAGGAAGAAAATGGGGTAGAGTTGTGCTGTTTAAATCTGCATCCCCTCCTTCACCTGTTACAGTAAGAATCCTATCACTTTTGAAGAGCTGATTTATTTAACTGGGAGTTGCATCTTGTGAGGAACTCTGAGAGGAAAAAGAAGGGTTCCTCTGTCTTTCAGTTCTTGTCTGTTAAAACCATAATTGAATTTTTGTGACTATATGTTTTGGTTCAGATACTATTGGAAATGTTCGGAGTGTTCATACTGTATGTGGGTCAAATTGTCAAAATCTTTCCAAGATTTAAAAATCCAAAGTATTTTCTTTTTAAATTCCTGTCCTCCTGGAAGCAGCCTTTCTGCAATTTGCATTTAAAAGAAATAGATGGCAGAGCTTCTATAACATCAATTTCATTCTGAAATAGAAGCTACTGTGATTTTTCCAACTCGAGGGGCTGTCTGCAACCCCAGAAAACATACACAATTTTTAACAAGGCAGAAGTATTTTTGAATCTAAGGTGTTCCCTGATGGCCTAGCTCTGTAAGTAGCAAAATGCCTGTAGTGCCATGGGAGCAGCCTCGTTCTTCCTTCTCCCCTTACAGCTTTCCTCAGAAGCCAGAGGTTTTAGCATATTGTAACTGTTCTTTCTTGTGTTTGTGCATATTAATGATAAGGTAATAATATCTACAGAGGTCTTGCTAAAGAAAAGTATCTGCAACCCATGCAGCACATAAGTGTGAGTAGCAAAATGATGCATAAATACCGTTTCTCAAGTATTTTGTACTTCTATCCCTAACTAATGCAACATCTACTCCAAAGTATATCCATTGCTATCGTTCCCTGTGCTCTGAACTCTTTCACAGAATCACAGAGTTGTAGGGGTTGGAAGGGACCTGGAGAGCTCCTGGGGTCCAACCCCCCTGCCAAAGCAGCTCCCCAGCTCATACTGCACAGGTCGGCGTCCAGACGGGGCTGGAATCTCTCCAGAGAAGGAGACTCCACCCCCCCGGGCAGCCTGTCCCAGGGCTCTGGCACCCTCACTGGGGAAAAGTTCTTGCCCAGGTTGGTGTGGAACTTCCTGGGCTCCAACTTGCAGCTGTTGCCCCACAGACCACTGAAAAGGGGCTGGCCAATTCCCCCTGCACCCCATACTTCAGATATTTATAGACATTGATTAGGTCCCCCCTCAGTCTTCTTTTCTCCAGGCTGAACAGCCCCAGCTCTCTCAGCCTTTCCTCATAGGGAAGATGCTCCAGGCCCTTCATCATCTCTGTAGCTCTACTCTGGACTCTCTCCAGGAGATCCCTGTCCTTTTTATCCCAGGGAGCCCAGCACTGGACACAATACTCCAGGTGGGGCCTGACCAGGGCAGAGTAGAGGGGGAGGATCACTTACTCATTGTTGCTCATTTTCAGAGGAGGAGGGAGAGGGGCGTGTGACTGTACCTGTGTGCAGTGCTGCTGTTTAGATTGAACTCTCTAAGTTTGCCTGCATCATCATTTTCCCCTTTCATGGGGGAGTGTCTTTGGTTTCTTCCATTCGCCTGAGGTTCTGACATGGCCTCCTCTTAAATCAGGCTTGAAGGGAAATTGATTGAAAAGAAAACACCATTATGGGAAAACAATTTATTCCTTTCCCCTTGACAGAAGGCAGAGTTTTGTCTGTACTGTGGAATAAATATTAGCTGGCTGTTTGCTTTAAGAAGTAGAAGCTACTCATTCCCTTATGATGGCTTTGATCATTATTTGAAATAGGATTTCTCTTCTACTCTGTACAGTCATTTCATGTCAAGACCACATAGTAAGCATCAGATATTCCATGCCCTGCTGAATGCCAACCTTTTTTTTTCCTTCTTTCATACGTGCACACACCTGCAGGTATGTACATACCTACGTAGGGGGAATCCATTTTCCAGACAGTTTTTTGCTACTTAATTGCTCTTTATATTTGCCCTTAACTGATCCAGCAGTCTCTGCTGCAGTGTGGTGGCTGAGGAAATCTGGATTTGCTCCCTTGTATCCTTGAATGCCCACTACAAAGCGTGGCCCTCTTTGGGTAGACAGGGCCCAGTACTGTTACTGTTCCTCAGATATGATTGCTTTTAGGTCTCTGGGATTTTTATACACTTTCAAAAGGCTAAAACCCTGTGCTGAGGCTCTTGATCGCTGTAGGAGTCTTGCTCTGTTGAAGGGCAGCTCTGGAGTAGTGCTGTCATTGATGGAAGTACATTAGGTTCTCAGCTATGCTCCTGGTCAAGGCTGGCAACCACAGCAGAGATTGCCTGAGCCCCTCATGCAGCGCTTTGGAGCCAAATACTACCACAACTGCTGCTTGACAAAAGTGTTCTATCCAGACTGCACAGCACTACAGTTTTGCCAATAAAAGTCCATTGTGATCAGGTCAAGAGCCCTAGAAAGGAGATCAGAAATGAAAATATGGCAGTTTCAAGTGAATCAGGTACCTACTTTGCCTGTAGTATGACAGGTAGGTGATCCAGTGGGTCCTGTCTCCAGGGGTGAGGAAAGGGGGAGGGCCCTGGGAAAACTGAGGGTGGATGGAGATGCTGAAGTGTGTGACTAGGAGAGAGTGCTCTCCTTGAGGAGGAGCATGGAGGTTGGCAGGTACAGAGAAACTGCTGGTAATATCTTCTTCCTACTGTGGGGGAGTTCTGGAGGAAGATATGCTCTCAGAGCCCAGCCAGAGCGCTCAGCGCCGAGTGCTCACATCTTAACAGTTCTGCAAGTCCAGTGCATTTTCCCTGTAATGTTTTCCTCCCTCTCTCTGAGCAGTGACTCTGTTTGTAGGCAGTGTATCCTGGAGTGTTTCTGCTGGGTGGCTCTGCTGTAATTCTAACTGTTTGCAGAGTATCATTGGTAATTTCTATGTAAATTTGCTCAGGGTAGCAATTGAGCCGCTTTCTGTTGACAAATGAAGGAACATCTTAATAGCAGAGAGGCTGCTTAAGTCTCTTTGGAAGGAGTTGAAGTGGCATCTTGAAGGTCATGGGAAAATCCAGTTCCTGTGATGTGATTAAGGGAGCCCTCTCTGGCATGTTTGGCTTGACTTGGTGTTGCCATGTCTCCCGTGAGGTTTTCACTCTGCCAGCTTGGCAAGATGCTCACTAAGGGTGAACCTTTCAGCCTGCCACAATCCTTTAAAATAGCAATGAACTTTGAGGGGTGGGGGGGAGGGATAGAAAGAAATTGATGGATTTTGAACTTGTTTCCTGAAGTTAATTCAGGGAGAAATGCTGGGAGGACAAATTCTATGAGGAACGGCTCAGGGAGCTGGGGCTGTTTAGCTTGAAGAAGAGGCTGAGGGGAGACCTTATCACCACCCTCCCCTGAAGGGAGGTTGTGGAGAGGTGGGTGATGGTCTCTTCAGCCAGGTGACAGGAGATGGGACAAGGGGAAATGGCAAGAAGCTGTCCCAGGGCAGGGGCAGATTGGACATCAGAAAAAAATCTTTTACTGGCAGAGTTGTGGGGGCTGGAACAGGCTGCCCAGGGAGGGGCTGAGTCACCTGCCCTGGCTGTGTTCACAAAAAGGGGAGATGAGGTACTTGGTGATATGGTTTAGTTTAGGCTGAGAATGGTTGGACTTGATGATCTTCAAAGGTCTTTTCCAGCCTTGTGATTCTGTGACACATTATAAACAGGAGTTTCAGTGGAAGAAGAACAGTTTCACCCATGACCTTGAACCCTGAACCTCCTTAGAGCAGACAGACCATCTTCCTTTCAAGTGGGAACTTGCACTAAGAAAGTTATCCAAGTATGGACACCTCAAGTACTGTGTCCAGTTTTGAGCTTCTGGCTACAAGAGGGATGCTGAGATGCTGGAGTGTGTCCAGAGAAGGGCAACGAAGCTGATGAAGGGTTTGGAGCACAAGTCCTATGAGGAGCAGCTGAGGGAACTGGGGCTTTTTAGTCTTAAAAAAAGGAGGCTGACTGGAGAGCTAATTGCTGTCTACAACTACCTGCAAGGAGGGTGTAGAGAGGTGGGGGTCCGTCTCTTCTCTCAGGTAACAAGCTACAGGATGAGAGGAAATGGTTTCAAATTGCACCAGGGGAAATTTAGGTTAGATAACAGGAAGAATTCCTTTACTGAAAGGGTAGTCAAGTATTGGAACAGGCTCCCCAGGGAAGTGGTGGAGTCACCATCTCTGAAGGTTTTTTAACAGTCATGTAGATGTTGTGCTTGGAGACATGGTCTAGAGGTGGGGTAGGCAGGATTAGGCAGTGGTTGAACTAAGTGATCTTAAAGGTGTCTTCCAACCTAAGTGCTTCTATGATTCTACTCTTCTGGATAATCCCTGTAGATTTTGCACACCACCTGGCAATAATATCCAGATCCTTGTCTCCTATTTTATTTTGGGGGGAAGAGTTGGATCATTTTTATTTTGTCCTTGTGAATTTGGTTTGGGTTTGCCTTTCTTGACCATTGGGTGTACCTCACTGAGCTGTCTTTGGAGCAATCACAAACCTCCATTGTTGAAGTTATAATGGTCTCT
The DNA here is from genome assembly GCA_022605575.1 of Laterallus jamaicensis coturniculus. Lineage (NCBI taxonomy): Eukaryota > Metazoa > Chordata > Aves > Gruiformes > Rallidae > Laterallus > Laterallus jamaicensis. The sequence continues at coordinate 6,377,394 of JAKCOX010000033.1, read as the reverse complement.
ACAGTAGATTGAGGGCTGAGTAAACCAGAGGTCAGTAAAGAAACAGAAAGTGGTTTGAAATGGGTTGGAAAATGGAAGTTTATAAATTGGATCTGTTTTTTTTTTCTTCTTTATTCTTTGTCCTAAAGCTTTCTTGCACTTGGGCTCTCTGGAAGGCAACTCCCAGATATTCAAGCATTACCACAGATATAGATGCTGTAAGAAATCACCCAGGAAATTACTTTGTAGTTTTCCTCTCCCAATGCCATCATCGTTAATGAGCAGATGAAGAAAGACCTTACCTTTCTAGGGACTCTTGGGTCCTAGCAGAACCCTCAGGTACCTGTGTGGCAAACATTGCAGTTGCCTCTTCAACCACATCCAAGTGAAATGTGCCTAGCTGCCTATCAGTGTGCAGAAAATAGGGCAGGCAATGACAAAGAATTTTTAATTCAAATTACTACTTATCAGGTCATTTCTTGGTCACTCTCTAATTCCTCCTTCAGCATCAGGATTCCAATGTAATGTGTGTATGAGTTCTTATGACAGCATGACTTAAGGCCCTTAGGAACTTTCAGACAGATAGAAGAAAACAACAATAAGAGCACAACAAACAGGAAAGGAGGGGGTAAGAAAACCTATGGTAAGTATGGGCGTAGAAATATGCCACATGAACAAATGGGGAAAGTTCCAAATTATTTCAGATTATTATGTGCTTGATAAACAAGATAATGAATGTGAATCTTGTGCATACCCCAAAAGAGGCATGCAAATGAAAGAGGAGTGTTTTAGAACCCACAGGTAAACTTAACAAGAAACATTTTCTGCTGAAAAGGTTGAAAAGCTCCCAACATATTCCCACCAAGACAACTTTTTACCCCAACATGTAAGCCAAACAACTGATAGGAGAGACACAGAAGGCCAGTGTCTTCCCTGTATTAGAATCATAGAATCATAGAATGGCAAGGGTTGGAAGGGACCCCAGGGATCACAGAGCTCCAACCTCCCTGCCACAGGCAGGGACACCAACCTCAGGCCTGGAGCTACACAAGGTTGCCCAGGGCCCCATCCAACCTGGCCTTGAACACTGCCAGGGATGGGGCATCCACCCCCTCTCTGGGCAGCCTGTTCCAGCCCCTCACCACTCTTTCTGTAAAAAACTTCCCCCTAATATCCAATCTAAACCTTCCCTCCTTTAGCTTTAATCCATCCCCCTTGTCCTGCCATTGTCTGCCCTTTTAAAAAGGTGAATCCCCTCCTGTTTCTCTGCTCCCTTCAGGGACTGGCAGGCTGCAATGAGGTCCCCCTGCAGCCTTCTCTTCTCCAGGCTGAACAAGCCCAGCTCCCTCAGCCTCTCTTTGTAGGGCAGCTGCTCCAGCCCTCTGAGCATCCTTGTGGCCCTTATTTTTACTAGTATTTTTGTGGCCCTTATTTTTATTAGTATTCTTACTAATAAGCTGCCAGAATACAGCCACAGCCTCAGCTTTGCAGTCAGTGATACTGATGTGGCACTGTGCTTCTGAGGTACCTTTAACTCAATTAAATTTGCAAAAAAAAAAAAAAAAAGAAAAGAATGAAATGTCTGTATTCAAATTCAGTGTAAAGCAAACAGATGAGAGATTGTTTTAGCAGTTAAATAATTCATGCAAGACGTTTTTAAACTGATAATGTAACAAGAAAAATAATCAGCTGAGCTATCAGTTCACCTCTTAACTCATGTTCATTCATGTCAAACACCATAAAAGTGCAAACACACAAGTCAACTGAGCAAATATTTTCTTGGAGATGTATGGTCTGGCTAGAAGAAAATTAGAACTGAACTATGCTTTCTCCAAATCCTACCTGCACCCCCCAAAAAAAGAAACCCACCAAAAAAACAACCCCCCAAAAAACAATAATCCAAATCTGGGATTCCTTAACTATGTACAATTTAATTGTCTTATTATAAGGGATAGAGTCTTGAGATTAGAAATGCTCAAATCTTAAAAAAAAGAAGGGATTGGTATTGCATCTTGCATGAAATTTGGAGGTACCTTAAATGTTCTCAGTCTACTTCATCACAGCACGATCTCATTTCACAGAACAGGGAGGGGCTCTGATGAAGTTTGGAGAGAGGTTTGAAATCTCTTTCTGGTATGCATCTTACCAGTATGACAGAAACTGTTGTGCTCAGCTGTGTGTCAGAGGGTTTCAATTACTACCATCAGTTAATGAAGACTCTGCTTCAGCTCCCACAGCACACGCAGATGTTTTGAAGACCTAGATGGGATCATGACTTTCCAAATATCCATCTTACATATTATGGTAAAAAATCCACAACCAACCAACCAACAGCCATGACTTCTGCAATGAACCAAAACTTTTAATAACTCTCCTCAGGACATACCTCACAAATAGCAGAATGCATAAATCTTCAGGAGGCGGTACTGATCCCATCTCCAGATTTAGGTAGTCATGTTTTGCTTTTGGCCTTCCTGTTTTATCATTGCTGCTGCTGCAGGCTTGCTTGACCGTGGTTTCAGAGCACTTATCTCACTAGGGGTCATCATGTGATTTCTCAGAAAAGGAAGAAAAAGGACATAGTTTATTTCACAGCTGTTTATAGGGAGTGTTAAGACGGGTTTGTCCTAAATGTCTGAATTTGTAAGTGGTCATTCTAATTCCAAAGGGGTGAACCCACAGAATGAATGTATATACCTTACAGCTGATTCAGTGAAGTGATGCTAAAATTATGGTTTATTAGTTGCTAGCAGCCATGCTTTTGACAGTGACAGGCTGCAATTGTGATTTAATTGTGATCTCATATCTTGATGGTGAACTGAACACTGAAACATGATATCCTTTGTAGTACAGACAGGGCTAAATTTACTCACTGTAGTGTCGCAGTGGGCATGGTTTGGATCCCAGTCTCCATGTCCTATGGTAACCCTTCTACAAAGGTTTAAGTGCTTCTATTAATATTTTTTGTCATGCAGTGCAGTGCCAATACCTAGATAGTACAAAATGAGGCACAATGGAAATGTCTGAAGTTATATTGGTGGGTAAAGCAGTGACTGTATGCAGGAGGGTAGGGTAGGTGCTTGTCATACACCTTTGAAGCACATCTGAAATATGTTTGCATGGCTCTGCAACTTGTCCCCAACACTGCCTCCTTCCTCAGCATGTGATTTTAATAAGGAGTTTAAAATGTGGAAAATAAGAAAGTAGGTTAAGAGAATAGGGTGCGTGTTCAGTTTAAGGTCAGTGTTTGGTGTAGAATAAGGAGAACCTATAGGAAGCTTACTTGCAGGGCAATAGAGATACTCCATAAAAGAGAGTGGATAACCAGGGAGAAAGGAAGATGTGAGCTCTCCTTCCTGAAAAAGGAATTCAGATTCATTGTTAGGGGAAGACAGTTTCCCTTTCAGAATATGGAGACTGCAGAAGATGGCATTTTTAGTAATAACAAGTATTATTATAAGAGTATTTTTAGATGATCCAGAAATAGAGAGTTGGAATTGCAGATGGACACTAGTAAGGCCAAGCAGAAAGGGAAAGCTGGGACAAAACCCAGACCAAATGGAAAGAACTTTGTCATTAGGGAAGTGAAGCCACAAGGCAAAAAGAGTCAGAGAGAAGACAGAGAAGCAGTTTGCAGTCCCTGTGTTATGCACTATATGATGAATTCTTCAAACTATGGATGCAGAGGCTGGGACAGTTCAAGGAGGCAGGTGCTTGCAAGTGGCTACCCACTGAAAGTGGTAACACAGATTACCCCCATTGTTTGCTTAATTTATACTGGAAAGGAGAGGAATTAGGTGCTGAGATACCATGTGCTACCTGCACTGCAGATTTCTGCCACTGAGTGTTTTGTGGCAGCTGAGCAGCCTGGCTTTGGCTGCAGCTCTCAAACAGGAGGCAGGCTTGAGGGGGATGGTGGCCCTTTCCATAGACCCCTGCTGTCCCACCAGGGATCACTGCTGCTGTTGTCACTCCAGTGCCCTCGTGGGATAGGAAAGGACACGGGTGGCGTGCTCAGGCTCTTGTGCTGACTCAGCATTCTCAATCTACTTCATTTTGCCTTTCAAAATTCAGTTTTGGCAGTTCTGCTGAGATATATTGAGCTAGTTTTAGTAGGGGAGAGAAGGTTTGTAAGTAGATTTTGCTGCAGCCATGTTGCATAAAAGATTTGCTTTTGGAGAAAAAAAAGCATGTCATATACTTTTCAACTTTTTTAAAAGTCTATCCTTTTTTTTGCAGCTGCTCTTTTCCCATTTCCTAGCTCCTGTTCCAGCTTCTTGCTGTTCCTTGTCTTCTTTTTCTGCTTCTATATTTCTTCCATTTTTTAACATTTTTTTTCCCCCCTCTTCAATATATTGCTCTTTTCTTCTCCCACTTCCTTCCCCCAGTTCTCTTCCTCCTCTGCTATATGCAGTAAGTGATATTTTTAACATTTCTCAGCACTGACTGCCTGGACTGTGAAGATTGAGGATTTGCTGGCAATAGGTAATCTTGTGCTAAATTGCAAGTCAGCCTGCAGGTAGCTATTGTGTTGATGAAACTTGGGTCTGACACAGGTTGATTAGTAAGAAACAGTCCTTTTCTCTAACAGAATAAAGATATTTATTCTAAGAGAACATCCCTCAAACAGCATCAGGCAAAAGTGTGAAACTCAGGCCATTCTGCAGTATCTCCCAGGACCCTCACTCTCCCTAGCTGTGGATGGTGGTGTCTATCAGAACATACCTAGTTGTTTATTGAAACATTGTGGGAAGAAGTTAGGCTTTGGCTTCAGTAGGAGTCGGTATGGAAAGTGACTCAGGTATAGATAGTAAATGGACATGGAGATAGGTGAAAATACAGCAAATATGTCAGGGAATGGACAAAAAGCTATGGTTGATTTTGACACGTTCTTTTTCCAGCTCTACTGTTGATGTGTTGTGCTTCAGGTTTCTGACCTGTGAAATTTCAGATTTCTTTCTTGTAAGGCTTTTCAAGCACTTGTGAGGCTCCAGAGTGAACAGCTGGAATGTGGAAAGGAGTTTAGTTTGTATCTTCACCAAGTTGCCAAGTGGATGGCCTCCACTTCTTTCCACTCACTTCACTGGGAAGTGAGTGGAAAGAAGTGTCTCCCCGAAGTTTGGGAGGATGTGGAGTTTGACCTCTTCCAAAGCACATGCTGAGGGCACGCACTTAGGATGCTGCTACTGCCCCTGCCAGGTTTAGTCTCACCTGGACCTTTTCTGTTCAGATATTGCTGTGCTGATCAGTAGACAGACCTGCTGTATCTACTACAGTTGAAATTTTAGAAATTGGAAAGGGAGACATCAAAGTTCTTAAACCATTAGATTTACCTTCACTACCTCATGTGTCAGTAGATGCAGGCTGAATAGCAAGAACCTTGTACATATGCTAGTCTGACACTTAAAATGTATAGTTTTAATCTCAACTCAACTGCTTTGATTTATAGTAGCAAGATTTTCCTTTAAACTTGCAAGAAGTGTCTCCCTGCAGGCCTGTTCAATGAGCAGCTCTATATCTCTGTAACTTTTTTCTTTTTCTTTTTTTTTTTTTTGTCAGTTCATTATCCTAAACAAAGATTTCTATTCCCATCAAGCCTTGTTTGGCTTTATTCTGTTTGAAGTTCCATATCTATTAAGTAGAGCAGAGCCATAGGAGATGGCAGTGATACCATAGGAAGTTTACGTGGGAGAAGATGGCCTAGTGGAAAGTGTCTTGGATATTTGATTTCATCCTCTTGACAGTGCTGCAAAAATTAGTTTGTCCTTAAATGCATATGGCACCAGATATCTTAGAAGGGGAGAATTGATGATGCAGACAGTCACAGTGCCCCCTCTCATAACTTGCCAGGCTGACTCCAAGTCCCCCATGATGGGACCATGGTCCTGATTGTGCCTGATGTGCACATGGCATGTGTCTGGCAGGCCTGGCAGTCTCTAATTGGACACCCTGCTGTTTAGCACCCCCCCATTGCCTTCCTCAAAACCAAATCTATTGATCATAGAAGCATAGAATCATAGGGGTTGGAAGGGACCTCAAGAGATCATAGAATCATAGAATGGCAAGGGTTGGAAGGGACCCCAAGGATCAGAGAGCTCCAACCCCCCTGCCACAGGCAGGGACACCAACCTCAGGCCTGCAGCTACACAAGGTTGCCCAGGGCCCCATCCAACCTGGCCTTGAACACCCCCAGGGATGGGGCATCCACCCCCTCTCTGGGCAGCCTGTTCCAGGACCTCACCACTCTCCCTGTAAAAAACTTCCCCCTAATATCCAATCTAAACCTTCCTTCCTTTAGCTTTAATCCATTCCATTGGGTTTGATACATGGGGATCTTCAAGAAGTTATGGAAAGGTATGAGAATCCAATTTTGCTTTTGTTTTGCTTCTACAAGAAACCTCGCCATGTTGTAAAGTCCTTTTAATATTCCTCAGAGCTATTCAAAGTGTTTTAGATACTTAAGAAAAATCTTTTGTTTCTCTAATAATTTTTTTAAAAGTCAAGAAAATTAACTAACCCATTTTCCATCACTCTTGCTGTTCAATACTGGCTTTGCCTTTGTAGTAGTTTATCTTTTACTTCAGCTTCAAGTTATGAAGTTTCTATTCAAACCAGCTGGAAATGCATACAGAGAACAGTCTAACTGGCATGGAATGGAGCCTCTTTTTGGAATATCCAAGCTGTCTTCCACCAATTGGAGTCCTGGCAAAATTCTGAATTAATAAAAGGGAAGATAGCTATGGTCTCATGTGGGATTGGAGTATCTGTGGATGCTGCACGTTACATCCCAAGTGCAGGGGGATAGTGCTGTGGGACTATCAAGAGGATAACAGAGGTTTGCAAACACTGTGGCAGAATTGCTAAGAAGGAAGCTTGCTCTTCATTCTCACTGTTGTTTCCAATGCAATTGCCAGGTTACTTCTACTAGTTACTGGAATGACTTCTAACCTATGGAGCCCTCCACGTCCTGCCCATCAGCAACACTGCAAGTCCTTCACCTCCATCCCCCTAATCCCATCACGCGTAGAGAGACACAGATGTCCCTACTAAAGGCTGTACATTTTCTTTTGTCTTTCCTCTAAGCTGTCTAAAGATTTATTGATTTCTCATAGGAGGGATATGTTCCCCTTATTACCATCCAGGATTATAAAGACTAACCTCTCTGCAACACAGACTAAATGAGCTCTGAGAGGGGTTGGCACACAGCCTCATCTCTTGCTCTCTGTCTGTGTCTTCCACCCTCATTTGCTTTATATATAAAATAAAAATGTCAACTGACTCAGAGACAAACTGTGATCGGCATCTCTTGTGTCTCAGTAAAAGCTGCCTTGATTATTCATCAGGGCACACCGACTGCAGGAAGAGAAGTGATGACATGTCACTCGTGTGTAAGCACCTAGTATGTTCCCTTTGAAGTGAGCATTGAATCAAAGCCCCCATCAGCCCTGCAGCTTACAGTCAGCTCTCAACTGTAAAAAGTATTTTTAAAAAGTAGTGTATAGAGATGATAAGAAGGAGGGGGTGAGCACTGTATTGGCAAACAACAGGGGGAATTTGAAGAGCAAGGCGGGGTAGGGTAGCTAGGCTTGCAGGGATGTGGGAAGTTTGTTGCCTTTCCATTGTCTTGATTTTGGCTGATTTCCTCTGACATTAGTTACAGCCTTGGGTTTTTTGTATTTATTACTGCCTGTTCAAAATAAAAATGAAAAGAGGCCTCAGAAGAAAGAGATTCTGTTACTATAGATGGCGAGAGTGGCACTTACTATATCTATCTCATTTGTGACTTCTGTCAGCTCCAACAGCTTCATGTCTATTCCTTGCCTTAAAAAATGAGGTGAGTCCCCTGTGGCAAAGTCAGGGCGCAGCCACACCCTATCAAACTCTGTCTTGCAAAAGCTCTCCATCAATCAGGCACCCAAATGTCACCCTGCAAACATCGTGACACTGCAACTCACCCATGGCAGCAGAAGGCTGTTATCCACTCCCTAAATTACATACTACAGCACCTCTCCTTCTTCTGGCACAGAAATAGCATAACCAACCTTTAGCTATTGAGGTTGACGCCAACAAATTTTTGGCCGTCTCCCTTCATGGTTATCATTATGTTTCACACTGTAATCAAAGAGAACTCTGCAATGATTAGTTATCAATCAGGTAGTGAAAAAAAACGTGGGTGGATTTTTAGTGTCACAGCTTTTGGAGGAAGATGAAATTACATATGTGTGCAGCACGCAAAATGGGAAAGGGGAAGTGCTGGTGGTTGTCAGTTGTGAAGGTGCTGGACCTGCTTAGAAATAACTGAGTTTTCTTGGTTGTGGCTGTTCTTTCAATCTGAAAACCAGCAATGAATTCTTCAGTGTAGCATCACTGCTTGAGAGTTTAAAAACCTGACTCTTGGATATTAAAATTTGCTGCTTAATCCAAAAAGCCATTTGTAAGTACTTTTTAAATTAAAGCACTGTGTGAGTAGTACTGTATGTGGGGTCATGTTACTCCTTTCTCATAGGTATTTGTAAAAAGGTTTCTCTGGGTTTTTTTAGGTTTCATAGACTTTAATAGGAGCGTGCAATCATGCAGTCATCTATCTTAGCTATTTACGAACAATGATTTAGCATTTGCTACTTATCACTCCCTCATTTAAAAAGTTTTATGCCTCTAGTCAGGAAGTAGAAACAATACTGTGCTACCATTCCTGAGCTGTGAATAGGGAATAATTGAAGTGAGCAGCTCCCAAGTGTTCTGGAGGCGGAAATGTGCTCAGATGAACTATTTGGATGTTTCTGAATAACAAATCCATTCACAGAAATCTGGTTCAGTCCATGAAGAGGAAAAAAAAGAGGCCAAACTTGCATGGATTTTTATTCTCTGTGAATTATTTATCCTAAGCATAACCATTATACATATTTATACATAGTGCTGCCGACGAAAAGGCTGAGCACAAGCGAGTTAGAAATGCCACCTTCAGCAGAGAGTGCACATACAGCCTGTGTCAGTCATAGGAAAGGGAGGGTGATAGAGCAGAGCTGTGCCGTCGCGTGTTGCTGTGTGAGCATCAGAACCTTGCAGTTGGTACTAGAAAGCATCCCTCTGGCTGCACCTAGGGAATTCCAGGGAAAGAGCTGAGCTATGAGGTGGCAGTGCAGGTTTTTAACCACTTACCCCTCTTTCAGAAAGACTGGGTTTTGAAATTTGGTTAGGATAAATCCATAGCTGTGTAGATGCCTTCAGCGCAGTTTGGTTTCTGCTGGCGCATTGACAATGGGAATAGATCCAAACTCCCTTGAATCTGAAGTTGGTAGCAAAGGTTCAGAAGCTTGGAGGCTCGTTCTTACCGTGGATGAACTAGCATCGCTCAGAAAACCTGTCACAAAGATCTGCTCCCCTGGATTTCCAGTACCTTCTACCTCCCCACCTGGAGTCCTGTGTCCGGAGCTGGGGCCCCCAATACAAGAGAGATGTGGAACTGTTGGAGAGGGGTCAGAGGAGCCACGAAGATGCTCAGAGGGCTGGAGCAGCTGCCCTACAAAGAGAGGCTGAGGGAGCTGGGCTGGTTCAGCCTGGAGAAGAGAAGGCTGCGGGGGGACCTCATTGCAGCCTGCCAGTCCCTGAAGGGAGCAGAGAAACAGGAGGGGATTCAACTTTTTAAAAGTATAGACAAGGGCAGGACAAGGGGGAATGGATTTAAACTAAAGGAGGGAAGGTTTAGATTGGATCTTAGGGGGAAGTTTTTTACAGAGAGAGTGGTGAGGGGCTGGAACAGGCTGCCCAGAGAGGGGGTGGATGCCCCGTCCCTGGCAGTGTTCAAGGCCAGGTTGGATGGGGCCCTGGGCAACCTTGTGTAGCTCCAGGCCTGAGGTTGGTGTCCCTGCCTGTGGCAGGGGGGTTGGAGCTCTCTGATCCTTGGGGTCCCTTCCAACCCATGCCATTCTATGATTCATCTGTGCCTTATATGTGTAAAGTTTTATGTTCATAGCACCTTGGTGCTTTACTAAAAGAAGCAGAAGTCACAGAGGTAGTTGGAAAAATAATGTAGTTTGTATGGGTTTTGCTAAAGAACTTTTTCCTACTTTGTAAACCTCTTTAAACAATCTGCTTTACTGAATGTGGAAAATCACTGTTATTTGTCCCAAACACGACACCTGTTCTACATGGCTAAATTCTGTTCTTTGTTGCAACCTTTGAAAGGTAAGCTCAGGTGAAAATTACAGCTCTGTGTTTTCATGTGACTTCACAAAATTGGTTTTAGTTCAGATTGTACTTCGGATGTTTTTGTAACTGCAACAATGGTAACGTTGTGAGCTGAGAGCTGATGGGGCCTGAGGTGGGATGGTTTTCCAGAAGAAAAAACCTCTTCTCCAAAAGCTGACATTACACTGAGTGATCTCTTAGCTGAGGGGATGACATTGGCTTGTGAACTTAATGTAAAGCCTCACCAGTTGTCTCAGAGTGCATTTTTCATTTAGAAACTTCATGACTGAAATTGTTTCCATAACTAACAAATTTACTAAAGAAAAAGGTATAATAGTGATCAGATCACGTTCCTGGATGAATGATATTAATGAAGAACTAATAAGATTAGCTGTCAATTTTGGGAGGTAAGTGTTAGTGGAGAAAACCTTGAGGGATGCCTAGTTCCAAATTCTGTCATGTTATGGTACTGGGATTTGCATCCAGTCTCTGTGATCTGTGGATGGGTATTTCCTGACAACACCTAGGTTTTTTTACTCATGCCATAGTCCAATTCTTCTTCTTTTCATTGCCATGTACAAATTTAATGGGAGTAGTGGAAGAATAATGGGGGGGGAATGATGGGGGTGAGGGGATGGAGGAGAGATTTCCACTCTCAAGAAAATTAAAAAAATGTAGAAATGACTTCATGGAGCAGCCATGGAGCAGAGCTTGGCATTAATGTGCAAACAGATGGCTGTGATGATAGGGCTGCAGGCACCAGCAAGTCAAGGTAGAGCGGACAGAGAATATTTGTTTTGTACATGTGCATGATAAGTGGGAGCAGTCAGATCGCTTGTTCTTTTTATAATGTGAGTCATGACAAAATTACTTTAGCTTTCAGGAATTTGAAAGAGAATGAGGGGAAGAAAACACTTGGCATCTGCAATTTAATGCTTTTAACTGGAGAAAGAGAGCTAAGCGAATACTCAAGCGTTTCACGTGTTGCAGGCAGGCGCTAATATACCCAGAGGGTAGTTAAAGACTCCTTGGAGAAACCTCACAGCCACCTCATTCTCGCCTCATCACGACAACCTCACTTCCCACAGGTTTGGGTTTTTTTTTTTAAAAAAAAAAAGACACCCTGAGTTGCCAGTAAGGTGGGAGATGTGTGGATCATTTTTCAGTTCTGCTCTTCTCAATAGCTCTCCTACTGTGCCTTCTCTTCAGCTGGGCCCTCAGATGTTTAAGTGATTATCTAATAATTTCTCTCTATGTAGTGATGCCTCAGGTACAATTTCTTTCAGGTCAAAAGAAACCCAGGATGAGTTCCTGACTGTTGCTATCCTACCAAAAAAAAAAAGAAGACTGACCTGTCAATACTGATTAATGCTAATGAACATAAGTCCAGTCCTGTTCTTTCAAACTCCAAATCCAAACATAGTCACTACCTGAGTTGAAGGAGACCCTCTTCTCCATCTTCATAATCTAAGCATACCAGTAGTGCTGCCTGCTAGAGCAGCTCTGACCTGTGCTGAGGGTGCAGCAATATGGGCAGGTACATCCAGTCTCCCATAAGCAAATCCATTACAAATGTATCATGGGTTTGGTTGGGTGTGTTGGTTTTTTTTTAAATAGGATGCAGGAGAAATGTAGTTGCTGTTTTGCTGAGAGCATTTGGTTGTAGAATAAGAGCTGGGAAAGCCCTGGCATAGTCCATTTAGTAAGTCTGCCTAAGTGCAAAGTAGAGTTATTCCCCAGCAGTGTAACCTGCAGGGTTTTCTTGTTATGTATAAAGGTAGCATTTATTACATATTTATTACTGCAGAGCCACTGGGATTTTCATGTTACCGTTGCAGCTAATGAAGTGGCACAGCTCTGCCCTGAGGTCTGACCTAGGCAGCTTCCTGGGCTCTTGTCTGTTTTCTTGCAAGCAAATCATCACTGCCTAACTTCACTGTCCTGAAGGGGTTGCTCCTGGATTCAAGAAACACTGAAGGGAAGAGTTATATGGATGAGAGGAGGCAAAGGATGAAGGAGAGGGAAATAGTTTATATGCTGGAAAATATAATGCAAAAGGTGACTGCTGAGAAATCTTATTGGCAACCAATTTTTCAGTTCATTGGCAACCAATTAGTGAATACCTCAAATTTCTTTAAATCATGGGGTGCTTGTTAGCTTGTGAGATTAAGTCTGTGGTACTGAGATTCATAAACCTTAATTATCAGCAATTCCTAGACACATTTGGCTGTGAGTCATGGCAAACAGGGCAGTTCTGGGTTTATCTTCACAAGTTCTGCCTGTGTACTGAAAGGCACTGACTCTGCGTGATGACAGTGTTTCAATGGCACAGTTGATCCAGCTTTAGGACATCTGAGATGAAAAGAGAAAAGCTGGGCCACATGGCACCAATAAATTTATTCTGCTTTCTCAGGTTTGTTCAAAGGATTTTGGTGTGTACCAGTAGACTTTGTGCTTCATCCTGGGCTGTCTGTTTACACACTTCTGATTATATACTGTCTGGGGTACATTCAACCCCAGCTGGTATGACAATGGCCTTAAATGCTCTGTGATATTCTCTGGTTGATTTAACAGAGGTGTGGCTGTGGGCCTGTGCCTGATCTGTATCAAATTGGAACTGTTAGGCAGTGTGGATGTCTGGTATTGATGGTATTGCAGTCATGCCCTCCTGTCAGAGGACATTCAGGGACAACCAGTAGGATGTGGTATGAGCGAACTGACAGGAGTCTCCTTTCCAGGATAAGGGGTTAAGGATTATTAAAGATGCTCAGCTTTTCTTTCTTGCTTTGACTTGTGTTACTGCAAAATTTGCATCATGTTGAAAAATGTATCCCCTGGTCCAAGTCACTGACGTTAGGAGTGTGCTTCCAAGCATGTGAGTAGGCTACAGCCAGCTCCTGCAGCCAGGATTCAGCTCCTGCAGGTTTTCAGTGCCTGCCCTGTGGTCTCAGAATGCTCTGAGGGGGGCAGCATCCTTGTTTTTACATATTGGAGAAGAGGTGAGATGTGCAAAGGATGACTCTGAGCGAAGCAGAAATGATGAACTTGCTGTGTGGGGAGCATCAGGTATGTTTAGTATGGCAGTGGTTTGGCTCAGCTCAAGACTTCCATGCAAGTAGCTGATACCTTTTCACCTCTGAAATCAGGTATTAACTTAGTAAACTAGGTTATCATTAGTCTTTAGGAGGCTCTTTGGAAATGGGTAGGTGTGGATCTGGAGTCAGCAGACAGAAATTCAGCTTTTATTGTAAAAATGCCTGGTGGTGTCAGAGTCTCAAGTGGTGCTGGGGGATGTGCTGCTTCATCACAAGCCTTTAGTCTGTACTAGTGGCTCCTGTGGGACTCAATCCAGAAATGGAGGAAGGTTGTTTTATTATGGAATAAATCTTAATGAAAGAAGGAGGCCTCACTGTTATCACCCCACACACATCTGTGAGACACAGTGATGTGCTGATCACTGATGGTCCCTTTATCAAGGAATTATCTGGAAGTTTGAGAGTCAAATCTCCTAAATTATTTTCCTCTTTGTTAATATGAATTGTTTCATACTCTACATTACAGCTGTAAAGAAAAGTTTAAAAGAATGTTAGGCATTGGAGTGCAGCTATTTCTGAGCTGAAATGTGACAAATCTGTAGATTCCCTGGCTCTTTTTCTCTGTCCACTGAAGTTCCCTTTTTATTCTCCCTCTCATTCTCTCTCTCTCTGGTCTTTTAAGCTTTGTGAGTTTGCTCCCACTATTAACCTTTTTCTTAGCAGCATTTTCCTGTCTCTGTGCAGCCTCACATCTAACTGATCTTCTGCTCACCCTTTTTTCAGGACTCATCTTTTTCTCTTGACTTGTGCTATTGCCTATTGCTACAGTATCTGAGCCAGTTATTTTGGCTTTTTTTTCTTTTTTTTTCTTTTTCTTTTATTTTTTTTCCAAGAACAGAGGGAACAGCTTTGTAAGCATTTAAAACTTTGAGGACTAAGAATGACTTTTTCCAGAGCTCACCTCTCCCCACTCTTAAGCTGCCAGAGGTTTCATACATGGAATTACAGGGCAGGGAGAAAGATGGTGGGAGAGTAAACTCTCACAGATGAGGGAAGCAGAGGTGGAGGAGAAGAGACTTCCTCCTTCCTCTTCGAGGAAGCTTTCTCCTAGGACTGGAATGATGTACTTCCTGTAACTAAACAGAACAAAAACTTAGAAATCTCCTGTGAGCTCCTGGGTTTCCTCTGTCTCCTTTTTCACCCTACAATACACAAAGCTTTGCTGGAGGCAGGATCCTTACAGTGTTTTCTTATTTTCTGAAGGAATAAAAGGAATACTTTGCATTCTGAGTATCATCCCAGCTGTAAAGGGAGAACTTTTTGAAGCATAGTCAGGTTTTTCCTCCAGTTCTCAAGAATTGGTCCTCCCTTCCACACTTGTGCCCTCAGATGCTGTGCAGAAAGCTTCTGGCACCCCAGGTGGAGGAAATGTATCCTGGAAAGGTAATCTTAGCCTTGCGTGCGTATAAAGCTGTTCCCTGAAGTCCTGAGTAGAGAGTTGGCTATGGTCCCAGCTGGAGATGACAGCATAGTAAATTCAGTCTGTGAAAAGCCCACTTACACAGGGGGGGTGGCATAGGTCGCTTAGAGTCTTCCCTTCCTTTTTTTTTGCTGCTGTGATGCAAAGGGAGCAGGGACAAGTCACCAGAGGACCAATATCCTGAGATGAACTTGGATCTAGAACTGACCTCTTCTCTTTTGCTTACTTTCCCTCCTCTCCTCCCGTTTTCTTCTATTATTTAATTTTCTAAACAAACGTCCCCTAGTGTGCACTGTGTAAATATTGTCACTGAATTACTGTCTGTTTGCTTAGCTCATTAGAGAAAGCCATGATAAGCTTTTTAATTACAAAATTAGCTTCGCCAAATCAATTTCTTTCATTTAATGAACTGAAGAAAACTGCAAACGGGAGGGGTAACATTCCCTTTTTCCCCTGAAGCATAAATTCATTACCTCCAACCCCCAAGTTCCTACATAAAATCAAGGTAGCCAAGAAATAAATTTTCAAATTTTTTAAAAACCCTGTGAGTTCACAAGTGGTTTTAGCCTCCTCTCTTTTTTTTTTTTCCCTTGTCTTCTGTAAACAGAAACCTGGGGGCAGGGGAGGGGGTTTGTTCTCCTCTCTTTTGTATTTTACTCTGTGTATTTTATCTTTACCTCTGAGCAGCAGTCACAAAACTGAGTGTGCTTGAAAGCAAACCCATTTGTGTAGTTTTCATATCGTGTTTCTTGGTGAAACATTGCTTCTCCATGAAAGGACAGCAGAAGGAATCTTTAGCAGTTCCAGTGGGAACTGGTCAGATGGAAGGAGATGGCTAGTGGCTTTACAGGAACTTCATGTCAGAAGAATTGAAGTAGAGACAGGAAGGAGGACAGACAAATCAGTTGAATTGCTCTGTGGCCTGGAGCTCAAGTGTATTTGCACACCCTAGTTTTGCTGTAAGACCTTGAATTGAATAGAATAAAATGTTGAAGATGTGATAGTCTGGGTGATCATGGGCATCTACAGGTAGATGATGGCAGATGTAGGTGTATTGAACATTATCTTTTGCAGTTGTGGGCTCTATCCCAACGAGTACAGTTACAGCTTTTGGCAATGTGGTGGCAGAATATGTGGAATGTCTGTATTTTCATTATTAATTCAGTCTAACAACTCAGATTAAGCCATCAGAGAGGACAGTTTTGGGCAAAGGTGCTTGTTAGAACTGTGACCTGGAGCAAGACATGGACAAACTCCCATTTTTCATGGTTTAATTTTGAGGGTGGTCCTCTCCAGTGAAGTAGTGAGTTAGACAGGTGTGTATAGTAATGTCTAAAAGTGTTTGATTTAAATTTGCTAACGCTTATCTGACAAAACTCTCTATCTACTTGCTTTTTAGAACTGGGGCTGGCTGTAAAAGAAAAGGTTCACTGCATATTTGTGTAAGATTTCCTACTATTCTTGTTTTGGTATATTGTCAGAGTGATGTTTCAGAAACTTTGGGCCAGAGTTGGATAGGAAGTGGGTGGTGTTATCCCCAGGTGCTGCTTTGAGCCTAAAAACAATTAGATATTCCTGCTAATGTGATCCAAAGTGAAGTAATTCACAAAGCTAACACTTAACTTGTCACCTGTACAGTTCAGTGTCAATGTTCTGCAGAACTGTGTGGGGACAACCCACACCTCTCATAGCCTGCTCGATCTTAGCTGTCTCTCTGTGGGCTCTGTCAGCTCTGCCTCTGGGAAAGATTTTCATAACAGTTCTGGTGACTTTAACCTTATTATCTCATCCCTTCTCAGTTTACCACCTGTAGAGAGTTAGGAAGTACTTAGTAGCATGGCATTGAAAAGAACCAAGCTTTAAACAATGTTTTTTAACCATTAAAAAAAATAAAATCACTTTGAGTTCAGTTCATCCAAATCACCACTCCAGTTTCTGGTCACATTGGTTATTGTTTAGGTGAGAGAGCGCGGGGGCAACCACAGGATGTTAAAGGGAGGAGAAAGGGGTAAAGCCAAGTATTGAAAGCTTCTGGAAAGGGTTTCTCTGGGATATGGAATAACTCCTTGCACCAGGATGCTGAAATCATACATGGATATAGGGAACTGGCTGTCTGTTACTGTGTTTCAGCTCTGTTTCCCTACGGCTGGATTCACCAGGAATATCAGAAAAAGATGAGCCTGATTCTCTCCTGATCAGCATTGCTTTGCATGTGTTCTGAAACATAATGAGCTAAATTCTGAAGCGTTTCCCTGCTGCTTTCATAGTGCAAAGTTGATATGCATTTAGTGTTTTTATTTATCATGAAATTCACTTGTCATAATGCTGCCATTTCTAGCTGGCAAAAGTGACGCAACGTGGAAGCGCTGCTGTAGCAGGGGTGGACATGGCTATTAGTGTTCTCAACTTCTTACTCCTAATTGCAAGGATAGCTCTTTGAAACTATAAATAGGATAACAGCAATCAAAGCAGATTCTTGGAGACTGAAGGGCAGCAGTTAGCCATTTCTGCCTTCCACCCTCAGACTGTGCTAAGCATAGCTCTTCTGCTGCTCACAATAGAACCAGAGTGTATTTGCCAAGCAAATCCATGTGCTGCAGAGGAACAGGTGTCCCTTATGTCAGATTACAAAACATCCTGGAGCTGCAAGGCCCATGGCCTCCTGGGGAGCAATAATGAAAGAAAATCTAATCTTCTGTATTTAAGCAGTAATAAGAATCCTCAGTGAAGCAGAACCCTCTTCTGTGCCTTTCTCCTGCTACCTGCTGTTTCGCATAATGATTATACCTACTGAGATGATGCACCCAGGACTTCTGGCTACTCCGTGGTGAAGGCAGGGTGCACCCTTTCTTTCAGCCCTTGCTTCGCTGTGTTCCCCAGTAGTCTAGAGATCAGAGGGGTGCACGAGGAATTTGAGGCTATATGGCCCCAGAGGAAGGCACCTTGGTTTGAAGTGCTGTGGAGTCTTTAACAGCAAATAATAGTTGTGAGAAGTTTGTGAAGGTCAACAAAATCCCATTATCTATTATTACTTCATATATATGGGATCCAAATGTATGTTTGGTGCTTCACAGATACCCAGAGACAGACAAGATAATGGGATGCAACTGGACCCATGTTTCTAGATCAGCATAAAAAGCTCGAACTGCACCTAGTGTAGGACTGGCTGAAAAGACACTTTCAGAGTGACTGAGCCTTTCTGATTTTACATATCTTTTCCTGGAGAGCCATGTCTCTTCTTTCTCATGAAAGAAGATTCCAACCTCTGTGAGGTTTTCTAGGAATCATTTCAATTCAGAGCTGTTTGAAAGGCATAATAACAAAAAAAGTTGAATAGCTACTTAGAACCTGCTGAGCCTTTGCAGTAACCCCTCTCTTGTTCCTTTCAAGTCAACAGAGGGATCCACTCTTAGGAGCTGAAGAAGCCACTTGCCATCACTGAAAAAAGAGGAGATTTAGAAGTAACATGGTCATTTCATTGTGATCCCTCCTTCCCCCCAAAGGTTTTTGAGTTGTATGCCTTTGCAATGGAGCAAATTAATCCATGGCATAAGAAGTTGTGTTGTCATTGAGTTGACATAAGATGCTCCCTAGAAGGGAGCAGGGAGAGGGCATGCCCTAGCCCTCCTCTCTCAGGCTCCCACTTGCCTGCCTGTGCCTGCTTATGCAACCCTGCTGCTTTTCCTCCTATTATCCTGCCTGCTGATCCGTGCCTGATGGCAGTGTCAGGCCTCCAACACCACGAGCTCTGTGATTGCTGCACTCTGTGCTCTTTAACATGACAATTAAAAATGATTTACAAATGGTCGTTTTGGTTCCAAATAGAGAGCAGCAAGAGGCTGTGGTGCTCGCTGCAGTATCAGAGACATCCAGCCATCTCAGCAGCTGCTGCCTTTGCGTTCACCAATTGTCTGTCCCCAGGGTTTTATGTAGGATGCCTGTTCTCACAGGGCTGCTTTGCTAGAGCTCTCTGTAGGGCTGGAGGAATCAGTGGAACGCAGTCATCCCCCTGGAGATGGGGTCCTGTTTCCAGTAAGGAGACATTTGACAGGTTTATGGGGCTGTTACATAGATGTACCTGTTAGATGGGAGAAGACTATGCAGGAGGGCAAGTGCTGGCATGGGGGCTGGCTGTTAACTGTCAGTCAGGGAAGACTGCACAGCATTTACTCTTTGTTACTGTCAGTTTTTCATCACAGAGAAAGTTGGACCTGAGGTTGATCCATGAGCGTTTTGGAAGGAGTTCATGCAACTTAACTTTGATTAACTAAACTGCAAGGCAGGAATTGCTGTACATTCTGTGTAGAGAAATGAGATCCATTGCAGAGTTTTGGAGCACTGATGTCAGGAGCTCATCCTGAATTACCTTCTGAAGAGGGCTGCTAGGTCCTGCAAACATGGAATGGATTCCTGCTACTCCTCTCTTTGTTACACCGAGTAGCTTTTCCTGCCTAGTGCATCTGTATTTGGGCTTGGGGGAGGCATGGCTAATCTTGTGGTTCCCACACCTGATGATCTGACCCTTTTATCAAATACTTCTGGTGTGTTAGGGTCAGTTATGTTTCCAGTCTGAGACAGAAGCTCCCAAAGAAGTCTTGTGCCTGTTAACCCTGAACTCAGCCCCTAGCTCTGCAGCAACTGAGCTGTATTATGACACAGGTAAGCTCTGCAGGATCTGGCCTGCTCTGACAGGAAGGATTAATAACAGGAAAGATTTTTTTCAATCATTAATATTTTTCAGTGAAGTAGGAGCAGCTGCTATGATATTTTGTCCACCAACAGTGGTCAAGTCAATCAATAGAAGTGAGGGTGAACACAAAGTACTAATAATACTTCCTGTCCTATTTCTTTCTCCTCTTGCACATTTTAGATCAAGTTGTGCAAAAAACCTTGTCATTTCTTGAATTAGTTCAACAGGAGAGGACCCTTCCTGAATCTTGCATCCTCTTCACAGTAAACTCACCTTGCTTACAATACCCTGTCAGACATTGACCAGCATCATCTTCCTCTATGTGCTGCTCTGCCTGTTGTCATGACTGTTCGTTTACTGCCAGGGTAGAATTGACACCCCATTATGGGAGTGTGGGCAGCCCTGTGTCCCAAAGGGGGTAGCACTGTGTGGTGAGTGAGAAACAGCCACCTAATCAGGGTTGCTGATGTCAGTGTAATGCTAAAGGATCTTCCTGTCAGTCTGATACTAGGATGGGACACAGTCATGCTGTTTCTCAGATACATGATAACCCAAAGTTAATTGCTGCTACCACGCAGTTCAGCAGAATGTGTTTGGTGTTTTCTCAGCTGATTATGGTACCTTCTGCTGTCAGTGACAGATCAGCAGTGCTACAGAAAGATCTTTCTGCTTTTGGATACGGAGATGGAAGTCATAATTGTTCTTAGTTCTACCCAGACGGATCATCAGTGGTCAGCGCTTCAAGGCTTGTTCATATACAGAGCTTTTGTGAGCTACAGGAAGCTTTGTTCAGCTACATACTGCTCTCTGCTGCTCTGGGAAAAACAGGGGGAGTGGAAAATCACATTCAGAAGAGAAATAAGGAAAATAGCATATACATGTGAGCAAGATCTGCATGCTACCCTGGGATGAAGTGGGCATTCTCCTATGGTAGTGGCCACACCCTGGCCTTCTCAGACAAAAAAAAAGCCTCATTTTGCACAGTGAAAGCAAGAAAGAAAATGGACTGGAAAAAAGATTTAGCCTACATTAAAACAGTAAGCATAGATGAGTTAGAATTTTTTCAGCTCTATAAGTACGGGGTCAAATCCTGTCCATAATGGACTAAAATAATCTAGTGATCTCAGACTCCTCTACTATAGACTCCAGCCCCAGAGGGAACATTTCTAAGTCTTAAAAGACTAGAAGAATGTAACGTTAGCACAGTTTTAGTGATGGAGTTGGTTGAGGTACCTTGTGGAATAATTGCTATGGGTAAAGGAAGGAAGGGAATAAGTTCTGAAGAGTGTGGCAATACTATTGTAGTGCCTAGGCTTCAACTATCCTGGGAGCTGCAGGTAAGGACAGAAGTGTTTGAGAAAATAAATTGTGTCACCCGTCCAAAGTTTGTATAGTTCTGCTTGATGCTTTCAGTCATTCTCTGCTGTAAGATCTGGAGATATTTTCCATATTTAGGGTGAAAAGATGGATAAAAGCGCAGTGTTATTTTAAATGAGAGGAAAACATTTTTCATCTCCAGTTTCCCTTATTTTTGTCCCTTCACCAACAACAACTCAGAGAGGAGTACTTTGTTTTCATGCCATACAATATCATGTGCAATCTGACATCCTTTGATGTGTCACATACTTTGACATGACAGAGACTGACGTTGTGGGTCAGGACCTGGAGCACAATTGTTATGCCAATTTTGAAAAGAATAAAATAAAATTGAGGCAAGTACTGGCTGTTTGACCTCATATTTAGGAATCCATTAAAAAGCCGTTTCCTGACAGCTTTTTAAGCCTGGACTTCTCCCAAGTGCTCTTTATTCAGGTGTTTTTGAGTCCCAGCTTTCAGAGCACTTGACAAAAATGGAAGACGCTACTACTGCTTTAAGGAGCAGGAAAACAGGAATGGAAAGAAGTTATATGATGTGCCCAAAACTGATCCACTTGGAGAATTAGGGATAAAACTTGAGTCTTCTGACTTGCTGCTCTGTTTTCAATCCCATAACAGTACTTTTCAACAAAAGGGATGGGGAACCTAAGATTTGCAGCAAAATGAATTGGAAATCAAGTAGTACCTTTCAGGGTGGTGATGGAACAAAGGTGATGTTTATGATAACTTCTTTGCTACCTAGAGGTCATATGAGGTGAAGTTTCTTATGCCAGCATTCCTCCTTGGTCACACTCTGCAGGTAGGACAGCCTCTACAGTAGCTCTGTGTATGCAGATGCTAGGCAATGGCTCCATTTCAGTTTGGGTTTAGTGCAGACACCTAAATCCTTCTGAGCAAGAGTTAAACCGTGTTTCAGTGCAGGTTGCTCAAATCTGAGGAGGTAATTAATTCAGAGAGCGACTCATCTGCTCCTCCCATCCCAGCAACATAAAAACAAGATCAGTCGGTAGAGCTGAGGCGTTTGCAGCATTCACAAGTGAAAAGTTGTCAGACACTGAAACACAGGTAAATGCTTCTGAAATTACCCTTAATTACAGTGTTGTGTGTGTCTGTATCATATACGGTCCCTCCCTACCACCCAACCTCCTTCCTACCTCCCCCACCTCAGCTGTGCTTGCTAACTTCTGAGAACCAAGGTACGTGCATTGCAGTCAACAGAACATTTTCCAGCTGCCTGGGCTGAGGCAGGATTTGCAGAGACTTTGTGATGTGACTGTTCATCTGAGTTATGCTAGTGATGCAGGGAATGAGAGTGCCAGATTGTGCCTCTGGGCATGTCTGTGTCCAGCAACCATCATACGGAATCTTCTTGTATAGCTGTCATGGGTGAATCTCATTTTTCCACCAAGATGATGGCACAGGCTTGCCATCCTGTCATTCCACAACACCATCTTCATACCAATAAATACATCGCAGTTGGGGGAAGAAGAGACAAAGCACTTGTCTTTAGCAAAGGACTTTGAAGAAAGATGTAGTTTTGCTAGCTAGTGTGATGATCAGAGAAATAGGCCAAATTGTGATAAGAGCTAAGGGGCCTGACATAGGAGTTTCACCTAGACAGCTGACATCATCATCTGGTTATCTCATCTCAGATATTTAAAAAGCTCCTACTCCCTGTGCCGTAACTGTGATCTCAGGAATGGCTGCTTCTTGCTCTCAGAGGGGTTTACTTTGAGGAGGAGCTATCTTGATCAGACCCTCGATAGGACCAGATAGTGTTTAAAAACAGTTATAGAAGAGATGGCAAGTTAGCAGGGCAGTGTATTATTTCAGACTGCCTCATAAATACAAGCCTGAAGCCAGCGCTGCACTGCGAATCAGCCTGTGCTCAGGCGCTACTTCTTGTCCTCCAGTCCAGGCATATCATAGAATCATAGAATGGCATGGGTTGGAAGGGACCCCAAGGATCAGAGAGCTCCAACCCCCCTGCTACAGGCAGGGACACCAACCTCAGGCCTGGTGCTGCACAAGGTTGCCCAGGGCCCCATCCAACCTGGCCTTGAACACTGCCAGGGATGGGGCATCCACCCCCTCTCTGGGCAGCCTGTTCCAGCCCCTCACCACACTCTCTGTAAAAAACTTCCCCCTAATATCCAATCTAAACCTTCCCTCCTTTAGCTTTAATCCATTCCCCCTTGTCCTGCCATTGTCTGCCCTTTTAAAAAGTTGAATCCCCTCCTGTTTCTCTGCTCCCTTCAGGGACGGGCAGGCTGCAATGAGGTCCCCCTGCAGTCTTCTCTTCTCCAGGCTGAACCAGCCCAGCTCCCTCAGCCTCTCTTTGTAGGGCAGCTGCTCCAGCACTCTGAGCATCTTCGTGGCTCCTCTGACCCCTCTCCAACAGTTCCACATCTCTCTTGTAATGGGGGCCCCAGCTCTGGACACGGGACTCCAGCTGGGGCCTCACAAGGGCAGAGTAGAGAGGCATACTTGAACACATTTATGGAGGAGATCATGACAGACTTGATTTTACATAAGATGGTGGGAAGAAGCAGGGCTAAGGACAGGGAGAAGCCCTCTGTGGGTTCAATGTCTTGTGTTGTGGAATAGACAGGGCCCGTGTCTTTTGTACACATGAAGATTAGATGGTGTCACAACTTCCCTCTTTTTCTTTTCCCTGTCTTTAAATTAGTTCCTTCCAAATGACCCTTTACTGGTCAGACTCCTGGTGAACCCCACAGCCTGTGTATAGCACTTCTGAATATACATGAGCTGATAAGAGAATCTAATGTGTGAATCACACTTAAAACAGACCCACCCACTCACTCCCTGACATCAGCTTTTTCAGAACTGTGAAGTGAGAGCGATTTTAAAATTAGAAAGCATGTCATCGGGAACTTTTATCAGCCCTCAGAGAAAATAAATAACCTCTCAAGATGTGAGAATGGGTTTAACTAATTCAGTTATTTATTTATTTTTCCTTTGCAGTTAAAAAAAAAAAAAAAGCTTTCATATTTCTTCATTATCGATGTTTCTCTTCAAAAAGTGAACAATGATTGTAATGGATGTCAGAAAATACTGGCATCTCTAGTGCTTTCATGTCTCCTGAGATCCTACTACGTAGTTTCTGGGGGATTACTTTTGTGTGTGGTATACATGCAATTTATTTCATTGTGAAGAACAGAAGGAAGAAGTGATAATCCTTTTTCTGGTATGTGTTTCTCTTGAACATTTGTATTTTTCAAGTAAGCAGTCTTGCTTACCTTTTAGAGTGTGTGTGTTTTCAAGAGGAGGGAAAGAAATGATCTGAAATTACCAAGTTTTTGCAGAACAAATAAACAGAGAGGAAGAAATCCAGCATCTTAGTTTTATATTTGTTGCTGCTCAGGCAATGTACTAAAATCCAGGGCAAGTGGGTTGTCTACAAAAGAACTCCTTTGACTTCCTGCAACCTCCCTGCCATGTGCTGTGATCTCACCAGATTTCATACAGGGTTAGTTAGGGCTTGAAGAGAAGATCTCAAAAAAACCAAAAAACGAACCAACCCCAAGGAACAGGTTTTTGCAGGAATAGGAATGACTCAGTAGATGGTCTTCTGCCCCTTCAAGTGGTACTGATTCCATTGCCCTTTTGGGGTAAAGCATAGTCCTGTTTCATGAGTGTTGGTGTTTGTAAAGATCTTCTGTCAGTTTTCACAATTGTAGATGTGTTAAATCCAGGGTTCTGGTCTAGTTCCAATTTGAAGAGCTATTTTCTGCTTAGTTTCTACAGCAGATTTGTATTGGCTGCAATCTCCTCCTCCACTTGCTGTCATACATTTTCATGTTTGCTGAGCTCTTTTAAACAGCCACCACATTCACCTTCTGTGTGTATTAGCAACTACTTCTGGAGTGGAACATGGCAGTGCAATATTATACTTCACTAAGAGGAGATACGATAATACTATAACAAATTAAAGCCACAAAAAGAAATTTAAGGTAGGCAGAAACTAATTACTAAATGGGAATTTTGCCAGGATAGTGGGATTAACAGGCTTAGACAGACAGACTAGAAAGCACTTAAGGATGAAGTGAAAGATGCCTTAGACACAAGAAATGGCAAACACCTGTGCCTTCCCTTGGCATTTGCTGCAAGTTTGTTCTTTGTGTCACATTCACCAGCAGTACATCCAATCTAATTATAAAGGACTAAAGCAACAGAAATTCCACCATCGCTCTGTGGAGGCTGTTCCAAGGGATTCCTTGCCAAACAGAAATGCATCTCGACATTTCTCCTGCATGTTCCTTTGTGTCTTTCTTTTTTCCCCCCCTAATTACACAACCTGGAATTGTTTCCTTTCCCTTCTTCTATCACTCCCCACTACAGTCTTTGCGTTTCATGCCCTTCAAAGGCTCATAGATGTTTATCTTAGCAGGCAGTTTCCTGCAAGCTTGCCTTTCCAGCTATCAGGCAGGTTTTGTCAAACAGCCCCTGCAATCACTTGTAGCCTCATCTACAAGCAACTCGAGCTGTAACATTGCCTTAAAATCACTACCTCTGTTGGATGCCAGGTTCACTTACTCAAAGATGGAAGGAGAGGTCAGGGTTACGAGGCACAAGAGGGCTCATATGCCCAAGGAGGCCAGACTTATCCACTGGCCCAGGTTCCTTTTAAAGTTGGTTTGCTTCATGCTAGCTCAGATAGACTGCCTTCACTTTGTATGAGGAGGGCTTTTCAATAGAAAATAGTTTTTGAGACTGTTTGGTTCTGGAGCTTTGCTATTAGCTGTGCATATTAGTCACATAATGTTCTCTGTGCTATAGGAAAGTTAACTTCCCATTGTCTTCTGTTCCACTTACGTTATGTAGTGCAAATAATAGATAAGCAGCTGTAACTGTTGTGATTAGGGATTGCATCTCGTTTTAGACTCAGGAAGTTGGAGTGGTTCACAGAAAGGGTGCTTCAATCAGGCTGCTGCTCCCTTTGTAATCTGTTCTCTCAGACTGTAGTGTCCTGAGTATTTATACCCCATCCATTGCTTGGGGTCATAACTGAGGTTAGGTTTGGTTTATGTAAGGTGACTATATTTGTAGATTTTATTTTCACTTGTTTTTCCCCTCTAATATTTGAGAAATGTGCATAGAGGGAGTTTTGAGTTCTTCAGCATGTCTTGCTTCAAGTACCAAAACCAGCACATACATACTGCTCAGGGCAGAGGATTTTTTTCCCAGTATGTCAGGTCTTCATCCTGCAGTGAGCTGTTCAAGGGAGGCCTCTACATCTGAAAACCTTAGTAACTACAAGGTCACATTATGTAATTACCTATGTATTCCGAGTTTATGTAATATACTCCATGGATATTCTTTACATTGGGAGGAAAAGAGCGTCTGTTTCATTTCTTTCTTCCCTCTAATTATACCACAAATTAGACTTCGTTAATCATTTGTCTTTAGACAAATGATAAAAGGCTGCAATTACTAAAAAGAATGCAGTAAACAAAAAAGGGTTTGATTGGCTTCTCCTGACACATTGTCTCGAACAAAACTTGAAAGTCAGAATAGATCAGATAATCTGACAAAGAGCCCAAACTGAACAGCTTGCTGGTTTTGTCTGCTAGGGCTTTATGTTCACTTTCAGAGTGTGTGTGTGATCCAGAAGAACTGGTCAGGAGTAGAGATGGAAGGAAAGACAAAGCGCAAGTCCACAAAGGAAAAAGAAAATGAAAGCTTTCTAACTGTGAGGAAAGTAGTTCTTCAGATGCTGGGAAATGATGAGGCATCCCTGGCAAGCCTGGGGGAGTGTTAGTAAAACTGAACTTTATGATGTCTTCAAGTTTTATTTTAGAACAATGCTATCAGACCTCATTGAAACCCGAGGGAAATTTCTGACATTGCATTTGTTGCAGGTATGTCCTTTATTATTGTTTAATTTTGCTTTTCAACCTTTAGCGTTAACATTTTGAACATTACAGTCCAAAAGACTCTGTGTTTGTGTTCTACAACTGGAGATGTCAATCAATCTGTTGTTATCAGAGGTTTGTTCCATAAATGTTAGACAACTGGGGCCCAATTATCCTATCTATTATGCAGTGTGAATTTGACAAATAAAGGTGCAAGTTACAGTTAATCTTTCTGGAGTGTGAGTTTTAGGAAGATGCTATTGTCTGGTTTCAGAAGAGCCAGGGAGTTTGAAGGCACATAAAAGATTCACAGTATGTGGCCATCCTGGTCTTTAGATAAGGTGCTGTCAGACCCATGTCCTTTATTATCTTTCTCTCAGGTTTGGATTAAGAAGGGAAGAGCTAAAGCTACTTGAGGTAACCCTCCCTTGATCTGCTTTGTGGGAATGCTGAGAGAGCTGGGGCTGTTCAGCCTGGAGAAAAGAAGACTGAGGGGGGACCTGATCAATGTTTATAAATATCTTACATACGGGATGCAGGGGGAATTGGCCAGCCCCTTTTCAGTGTCTGTGGGGACAGGACAAGGGGCAATGGCTGCAAGTTGGAGCACAGGAAGTTCCACACCAACCTGGGGAAGAACTTTTCCCCAGTGAGGGTGCCAGAGCCCTGGGACAGGCTGCCCAGGGGGTGTGGAGTCTCCTTCTCTGGAGAGATTCCAGCCCCGTCTGGACGCCGACCTGTGCAGTATGAGCTGGGGAGCTGCTTTTGGCAGGGGGGTTGGACCTGAAGATCTCTCAAGGTCCCTTCCAACCCCTACAATTCTATGATTCTGCGAATTGTCAATATGGGAATGAGAAGTATGCTGCTGCAGTGCTAAGGCCGCGTTCTGCATGAACTTGGCATATCGGTATGATACACTCATCCTTCATGCAAGACGTGATTGATATTGTAGTTAGAGGTTATTCTGGCAGTGTAATGGTAATAGAATTGTTTCATTAAGAAAGCAGAACTTTCAACAGCAACTGGGTGGTGTAGCTGGGTGCAGGGACTGGTAACTTTGTCTCAACTGACCCATTCAGGAACAGGTTTTTACTTGAGTACTGGATACTGGAATGCACAATGGGCTTTTAAAAATTAGCATTACCACCACACGTTATATCTCAGAGAAGCACACCAGTGAAAAGACACTGACACTAGTCTAAAACAAAGGTGCATGCCTAGATTCAGCAGATGCAATGCTGATATTTAAGAAATGGTGAACCGTAAAGCAGGGTGACTCTTTTGCCCATGCTCATCCAAGCCAGCGAAGAATTTCTTCTCTGTCTCTGATATAGTTTATGATAGATTATTATCTCATATGGGATTTATGAATACATTCCCATTGTGCATGCAATATTCATATGCTAAGCTTATCAGTGTCATGACATACCATCAGCTGCCCCTGCGCTGTGCTATGAAACCCAAAAGTTCATGTATACCTCCAAAACATCTTTCAAGTTTCTCATAGGAATAAGTGCAACTGCTAAAAAAAAGTAAAAAGATCTGGAGGGAGATGGTTTGAGAACGTGGACTTCTTCCTTTCTTTGCCATTCTGAACAAGTACATGGAAATTATTCTTAAATATTTTCAGCCCTGCTGACAACACCTGATAGCATTCAGAGGTGTGCAGGGGTGTGAGATGCCATGACTGGCTGAGCATGTGGCTTTTTGTAGTAGAGTACTTAGATTACAATTCCCTTACCATTCCCTCACTCTTTCAGGTGAATCCATAGTTTGCTGATGCTTATTCATAGAGACTTTTGAGCCAATAAAATACCTTAAACCACAAGTCACTGACTTCAGGACCGCCCTTAGGGATTTTACTCCAGCTTGATCTGCTGTCTCCATGGCATTGTGTATTGGCTTGTCCCCTGCAGAAGAATGGTGGGTGCTGCACAGCCACATTTCTAGCTGCTTGGGATCCTACCAACCTAACCCACTGGTACCAGCTGATAATCTTGTATGCTCTGTCTTGCCTATCTACACAGGTGTAGCATGCTGGTAGCTCACAGTTAGTCAATGTACATATATGTTCGGGCTCCACACCTATACAAAAGCACCAAACTTTCCTGCACAGTTCTTCAATTTTCTTTCCCTCCACTTCTCTCTTTATGCTCTTCTGTGTGCCCTTCCTTAGTCTCCATTTCCATTCACATCTGCGTTACACTAGAAATGGGACCTGATTGCACAGCACAGCATGCAAACATTAGGTAGAAGGACACAGTGTTCAGAGAGGAATATGAGGTACCAAAGCATTAGAGTTTTAATTCTGAGCAGACTTTTTATTTCTCCATTTATCCTCCTGCACCTGTCTGCACTCTGAGGTAACAGTTCACTTTCTGCTGTGTGTGAGGACTAAGTTCCCCTTTTCCCTACGTGATCTGTTTGTTCCCTGGGCTTTTCTGGGTTTGTTTTTATACTCAGACAAAAACCTAATGATCCATATTAAAAAAAAAAAAAAATCAGCTTCCTGCCCTGGACTTAAGTGCCAACTCTTTCCTGAGAATTTGGCATCATCTGAATTACTGTTGATTATATACAAAAAGCATTCTTTTGGTTGATGTGGTGTTTGGATAATGCTTTAATGATGTTGGTGTAAACAATTAGTTAGTATATTATTAGAAGGACTTAGCAGGTGCTCATGTGTGCTGGATTTTGTCCAGCTATCTGCTTTAGAGAAAAAAAAGCAGCACGCTTCATTGCTAAAGGTTTTTTGGAGTTAGGTCACCCTTCTTCCTCTCTTCCACTCTCTGTTTTCCTCACTTCCCTTGTTTCTCTTTCCTCCTTTTTTTCCTCTTTGCAAGCATTCTCTCTCTTCTCCACCCCCTACTTCCCCCCACCCCCCCCTCCCCCCCCTTTTTTTTCCCTCAGACTGAAAATGATGTTTGCTGCTTATGGGGTATTGATTGTGTATTATCAGTCAGGCTCACACATCGACAATTACATGTAGTGCCAAGGTAGCCGTGACAATGAGGACCGGTTGCCATGGCAGTGAAAGAGGCCTATTGCTGCTACCAGGCGCCTGCTCTATAGCGATAATCGTGCTGCTCATTTCATTTTAATTGAAATTTGAAATCATATTCTCTGGGAAGAAGCAAATGGACCTTTTTCTCCATCTTTTTTTTTAAACCAACCACCACAAAAAAAACCCAACCCACAAATATGAAAGATTTGCACATATCTTACAGCAAAATATTAACTTCCTGACAGTCAGTCAACACCAAAATACCAGAGTCAATGCAGAGCTTTATAAAGGTAGTTTTTTCAATCTTTCTCATTCTGTTCCTAATTAATTCCCAATTTTCATTTTTCACTAGCCTCATGTTCCATTTTCTCTGCAGTGTTCTTTTTTTTTTTGGTACCAGCTGATCCAGATAGTCAGCCAGTTCTTTGCAAAAGTCACCGTTGGCTGCAAGCTACAAACTCAGATTTGTTTTAGCAGTGGATAGAAGAACTTGTCCATTATTATTTGTATAATTTTTATTAAGTTGATTGTTTAGTATAAGCAAAGTTTTCCACTGTGCAAGTTGACACAACTCCACCAATGACATTGAAAACACAGTAACTCTTGTTTTCAGAGAAGTGGAAAATTAGTGAGGAGGTGTAGGGGTCAGTGTTTTCTTGGAGGGGAATAAAGAGTTTGAAGCCTTAACAGTAGTGAGAGAAGGGGATACAGAGAAGTATATCCTGATGTCAGGAAGTGCAAAGGGAGTAGCTCTCTTACAACGTTAGTGGTGGGAGAAGGACAGTGACAAAAGCTGACAGAGAGAAAATTAGAGCCTTACTTCTTGACTCAGTTTAGATGAGCTTAACCTTCTGAGAAGCTGAGAACTACAGTAAGATGCCTGCTTTCTTTCCTCTGCTTCTGTTTCTCCACAGTCTGCCTGGCATTCCCATAGTCCTTCAGGGTGGCTAAAACTTGAGTGTTCATGTTGAATCTACCATGGTTACCAATTTGCTTTCCATTTTGGGACCATGGATTCAGGGAGTCTCCCACATGTGTGCCACTCATACCTTCTAGTGATGTCAGAAGTTAGACATGTTGCACCTCCACATTGGATTATTATTTTTAAAGTGTTCTTTTGGTTCTGTTTGGACCTTTCAGTTTACCAAACCAGGAATGGGCCCAGCAAATAGAAGAGTGCACTGTTACTAGCTAATATCTTTCAAATGTAGAGAAAATGTGTGCAAAACATACTTTGTCATTTTCTGTTGCATTCTCAGGAAAGGAATCAACTGATTATTGAATGAATCCGAAGGGCAGTCTTCAAATTTGAATCTTAGTCTTCAGAAGGGGAAGGCTTATTAGGTCCTGCCTTTCATCCAGAGCCTTCTGAGTTACACTGCAAAATTTGGGCAATCTGGAATGGACTCTACTCACCAGGACCTCAGCATCACAACTCTGAATGTGCTGGTGTTGTGAAGTAACCTGTCACTGGCTACATTCTTTCCAGTAAAGCATTTGACTTTCCAACTCTTGGTTAGTCTTTTCCATTACTGGTATTGAACCTGAAGCTCTGAATCTGGAGCACAACTGGGCATTTGAATGAGAAGTGTGTGGCTAGTTTATGGTCAAGTTAAGAGTATCCCATTTCTTTCCTACCTCTGGTATTGCTAAATTCTGGCTTTCCATGAGAGGAACAGCAAAGTATAGTGGAGATAGTTTTGCAATGTGGCTTTAGCAGCTGAAATGACATTGAGTGTAACTGCCATATATTTTCTTGAAGCACAGGAAAACCACCTTTTACACAGGCAAATTCCAGATATTCTTTTTCTGATTTGCTTTTGCTATTTTGTTGTGGTTGTTTGTTTGGGGTTTTTTTTAAATTAGTTTATTTTGTTTTTAATTGCAAGTTTCCTTTCTTAAATGGTACAGTTTTATGTAGCTCCTAGGTTTTAACTTCTGCTCTGCCCCAAGTCAAAACAAGCTGCCATCGAGATACAACGTACTGCTCTGGTTAAACTTACAGTGGTGGTACAGAGCTTTTTAAAAAATCATAGAATCATAGAATTGTAGGGGTTGGAAGGGACCTGGAGAGCTCCTGGGGTCCAACCCCCCTGCCAAAGCAGCTCCCCAGCTCATACTGCACAGGTCGGCGTCCAGACGGGGCTGGAATCTCTCCAGAGAAGGAGACTCCACGCCCCCTGGGCAGCCTGTCCCAGTGCTCTGTCACCCTCACTGGGGAAAAGTTCTTCCCCATGTTGGTGTGGAACTTCCTGGGCTCCAACTTGCAGCCATTGCCCCTTGTCCTGTCTCCACAGACCACTGAAAAGGGGCTGGCTGATTCCCCCAAATGTCAGTGGGGTAACTTTGCAGTGAGTGGCAATTTTTGTGCTAGAACAGATAATATCTGGTGGTTCTTTTCTCACTTTATGCTGAAATGAATGAGAGTCACCTGCTCTCCCTTAGCCATCTGAAAGCCAGTATAACCATGAAGACCAATATAAACTCTGAAATGGGAGAACCAGTCGTTCTGAAGAAATACAACTATCTGCTTGCTGCAGACCTAGATCACAGTTTGTAATACTGGGTGATCTCCTTATTGCACTGGTTGGTATCGATGAGTTTGAAAGGAAAACCTTTACTCTGCAGCTATCAAGGGACTGGAGATACTGTGCTCACTGAGAGGGTGGGTGCTGACCCAGGGGAAGTACACTCTCTTTGGGGTTCCTCTCACTGTCACAGCCTGGGTTTTCTGCTAAAGTCTCCTCTCCAAATGCTGCCTGAACCTCAGTCTGATTAGTGTGTGAGGTCCAATGCACTTTAAGCTTGAAGTGTTATGCTTTGAGCCTGTCTGCTGCAGCCTGCTTTGGAAACATCTGTCTGAAAGTAGATCTAAGGCCCTAGAGGGGTTTTGAAGCCATTACTGGTGGCAGGGCTGAGATTAAAGTAATAAAAAAAACCCAACTGAAGCAAGTGGTTAGAGAGACGGATAAAGTGTGAGGTAATATTAAAGCTAGAAGATGAGCAGGGACAGGGAAGGAAGTGGAGGTCCATTTGAGCCAGGAGTTTTAACAACCTGCAGTCCACATTGCACATCCAGACGCTCTGCTGCCCAACATCTCCCCCCTCTTCCCTGAATCCTCACAGGCCAGCAGAGTTCTTAATTAAGTGTCAAAGAATTGATTAGCCAGAGCTCTTGCAAGGCAATTCCATTGATGAAACCATTTTGTCAGGCCGGCTGATATAATTAGACCAAACAAGATGTGAAATCTTCAGTGTTTTGGGCTACAGCCCAGTAATTATTTAATTTGTAATAAAAAGGAGCTGGGGAGGGAGATAGAACAGCAGCAGAAGTTAAAAAAAAAAAGAGAAAAAAGTTTACAAAATGTTTTTCTTTCCCTCCCTCCCCATCGTTCTTTCCTCTCGCGGGAGTTTGAGCATTTGCAGAAAGCTGCTTAATGCCTGTGCAGAGGAAGCCTTGGTGAGCTGTCAGCACTTGTCCATCCCTCTGGAGACGTAATATCGCCTTCCTTGCAACTCATCAAACTGCCAGGCCTGATTTATACAGAGCTAAACATACCAGCACTGTTGGGATGATCATCGAGATTGCGCTGTTCATTTCCTAAGCCACTGCTAGTGTGTCTGAAGGAGTTAGGACAGAATCATATTTTTAACAATAATTAGCACTTATCTAGCAGTTTTCTGTGGGTCTTTGTGCTTTATGGAAGAGAGCCAATGCATGCCCATTTTATAGATGGAGAAATTGAACTTGGGAGGCGTGGAGTAATGAGATGTGAGCGGTGCTTCACTGGAGAGGAGGGGCATGGATGGGAAGAAGGCCAGATCCCTGAACTGCTAGCCAGGGCCCCTGCTACCAGACAATGTTTGCCATTCTTGTGGACAGCAGCAGGGTTTTCTCTTCCCTCATGCCTTTTAGTGAGATAGTGGCTGAGCTACCCTTAGCACAGGGTGGTAATGTGCTGCTGCCTTGGATTGCAGGGCTCTTTCCGCTTGCCCACCGTACTGGCACTTTGAAGACCCTTTTCTTGCCACAGCACTCTTCCTTGTGCAGTGCTTTTGGTACTGAACCCTAAAGGTTTCCATACATGAAAACGAGCGAGGGATGTTATGCAAAACAGGTACTCCCAATTCTCTCTGCCAGAGCCTGGAGAGCAGCAGGCTGCAAGCCCTCCCCAGGACTTTTACTCCAGAATGTGGCTGCACAGCAAATCCACGAGAGAGCTGAGAGCCCAGAAGCTCTCCATCTCTGTCTCCTATTTGGTCCAATTTCTTCTAGCTGCTTTCTTGAGCTTCTCTAGCTGTATTTTAAGAGTGTTCTTCTTTGTGAGGTTTTTTAAATGTGTTTGTTTAGGTTTCCTTCTTTCATTGCAAGAACAGGAGATAAAAAAACTCTCTACTTCAATAATAGAAGGAAAATATTCCCATGTGCTACAGGTTGGTGAGAGAAAACCAGGGAAAATAAGAGAATATAAAAGAAAATCTGGTTATTGAGTGAAAATCACATTCCAGAGATGTTGCACGCCTTGCAGTGCAAGCTTTTCTCCCTGAGCTGTGATTACTGGCTGATAGCTCTAGCCCTGCTCCGTCCCCCGCACACCTTCCTCATGCTATTACAGAACGAACATGCACTACCTTCCTCTTCTTCCTCTCCACCACCCTTTTCTTGCATTCTACTTTTCTTGAGGGAGAGGTAGATGTGCACGTCTGTATAGTGGGAAGAAATGGGCTGACAGGATCAAAGGCTGAACAGAAGTATCAGCAAAGTTATAGATGATAATAAGAACAAATCCCCCCTGCACATTTCTCTAGGCAACCTTGTGTAGATCCAGGCCTGAGGTTGGTGGCCCTGCCTGTGGCAGGGGGGTTGGAGCTTTATGATCCTTGGGGTCCCTTCCAACCCTTGCTATTCTATGATTCTATGATTTCTGAGAGTGATGCACCATTCTCCTAAAGGCAAAGGGTGGCCACGATGCCCATCCCCCTGTTTTCCCCAGGACAGGGAATATTATGTTGTCTGAATAGTCCATGAAGCAAAGGTGGAAGGTGAAAGCTGTATTTATACAGAAGGCAGCCACAGCAAGGCCAAAACAAAATTACTGAGCTGAGATAAGGTGATGGGTATGCCAAGCTGCAGAGAAGAACAATGCATTGCCATCTGCCCTTTTGAGTTCTTTCATAGAGCAAGCTCTGTGCTGGTTATTAAGGCAGAGGGCAGAGTCCCTGTGGAAATGCAGACCTGGTCTTTATCACAGTGAAATCTAAAATCTGGCAGTAACCAGGTGCTAAGGAATTTCCTTGGGAGCCCAAGGTATGGAAACATGATAGGCTGCTAGGATGCAGTCATAAGAGTAAAAGTCTAAAAGGTGTGAGGATGCGGTTTGTCATCCTTTAGGGGTAGAGTGCTTTTCACTGAGCTGTGGCCAGAGCACAGGAACCTGAAGATAAATTTCTGGGGATCATGTATAGGTTGTGGCTATGCAATTTATCAGGATGTGAGATCCACCCTGCCAAAGCTGTAATTAGTTTCTGGAAATTGTTGAGTAGATGTTATATCTCTTTGTGTGTGTATGTATACATGTACGTATATACACACCCTCTGGGAATATATACAGCTATTGAATAGTTCTGAGGGGGGCTGGATCTGCTGAATGTTTTTTCTGTGGCTCCCTTTTAATGCTTTTGAGGAGAGATAACCCATCTGCCCGTGGGTGCTTGTCTTGTGTAGTCACACCATCAGCTTCTCTCAGGGCGCCCCGGAGTGTCCTGATGTAGTTTGCATATTCATCTGGTACCACTGCATGATGTCCAACAGAAATACTTCCACCCTGTGGGATACAGCATTAGGCCAGGAGGGGGGTGGATTTTGCACAAGCCCCAAAGAAGACAAATCTGAGCCTTCTTAGCACTAGCCCTGAAGATGATAAACTGGAGCCTTCTTGCTCCTCATGTTTATAGCACCCCAAACAACCTAAACACGAGGAATACCATGTTATTCTCTTCTTGCTCTCTCTGTCACTCTCTGCTGTCTGTAAAGCACCATATATTTCCTCACTGTCATTACCACTTCTCTGCTGGAATGGTGAAATTTTGCCTGTTAATTAAAGAGCTAAGGCCAGTGATGAGCATAACCACGATCTGCAGCCGCTGCCCCAGTGCACATAGTCTGCTGCTTTAGTTTCATAGCCTGTGTGCATTTTGTACAGTGTGTCAAGAGATGTTTCTTTCTTTCTGTTTAGGCAAGTGAAGTGTATAGATAAAATGTAGGAAGTCATTAAAAGTATGTTAAATCAGGGACACTACTGATGTAAGGGCACTAATGAGGGACAGCCCATGGTGTTTGGCAGTATTGATTCTAGTGTTAGGTGGCTGTTAAAAACATTAAGCATCTGATCCATACTTTTTACCAGCCTAAGTGGAGTGGGGATAAACATCTGATGAGCACAAACTAAATGGCAAGACTTTGATGTTGCTTTCACAAGTATTGAACCTTCAGGATGACTTTCTCTTTCAGCCTGTTTCCCCTGGAGTTTGACACCCAGTGCAAAGAGCACTGCATGGAAGAGCCATAGGGCAGCATGGTATGGAGATGTCATCCTGTTTAAGCACCAGGACTAAGTCATAGAATAAGATCCTCTTAATGCTTCTGCAGAATTTTTGCAGAACTTCTTTGCTTTCTTCTGTCAGTTAAACACTATCACCTAGGTAATCATAGCAGATTTCCAGTGTAGAAAGTTTTTCTTACACCTTTTGTGGTATTTCTGGTTCATGTTTGGGCAATGAAACCAATATGGGTTGGTTTTTTTTCCTTAGTTTGGTTTTGCTTCCCACATTTGATAGTGACTGTATTGTCAGCTGCAAATAGGGAAGAACCCAGAGTGTTTTCCAACATCTAGAACATTTGTTTTGAGCACTGGGGCAAGAGTTAGGAAGGTCTTTCCTTGTCCAATGAACTGTGCATTTGTATATAACTTCCTCTGCTAGCTTGAATAAGAGTCTCTCAGCTGTGTCATAACTTGTTGATGGAGATTCTCTATTAGTTCAAGCAAACAGATAAAGATGTGTCACACAGTGTTTTGAATTTGCACATAATAAAACACACGCTTTCTGCCTCAGCAATCTTGTGATCTAAATCTCATTCCTGCTGTTGCTGTGGAGCTGTGAGATGGCCATAGGGTGCAGGAGAGTGCCAACCTAGTGGTGACACATCTGTTGTGTTATTCTGCCTTGCCCAGGCCTGGTTTAGAGCATTTGGTGAGAAACTCTCACTGTGTAGGCTACACAGGGGTGGGATTCCTGTGGGTGTAATATGGTCAAGCTGTGACTCAGCACATCACTCTTAATGGCTGATGGCTTCAGGTGATTAAGAAGAAAATATTATTAGGCTTCGTTGGCAGGCCAGGAAGGATAGTGGCTATAACTCAGAGGCTTATCTGGAAGGGACAAAATGTGGATACTTGCAGGGAGGGGTGAAGGGAAAAGCCACTTGGGCATTTGGAGGTACGTTTCTTTTTCTTTGCTTGAGTGAAGATTTGGGAGCTTTCAGAGTGGAGCAGATCTCCAGAGCTGTACTGAGGCACCAGCTGCAGGGGGGGGGATGCTGGGAGCCAGTGAACATGAAAAATGGATGCAAAGTAGAACAGTCTTTCAAGGTGGCTTTCATTATGTGGGATCAATGGATAAAGTGTGTTAGGGAACAGACAAGCCTCTAGTAGTAGTGGTAGTATGTATTTTCTGCACCTTGAGCTAAAATTTAGAACCAGGTGAAATTAAAAACATGTAAAAAAAGCCATAAAACTTTACAGATTTCCTTCTCTG
Source organism: Laterallus jamaicensis coturniculus (assembly GCA_022605575.1). Taxonomy (NCBI): domain Eukaryota; kingdom Metazoa; phylum Chordata; class Aves; order Gruiformes; family Rallidae; genus Laterallus; species Laterallus jamaicensis. Next base: position 6,339,950 of record JAKCOX010000033.1, on the reverse strand, counting down.
GATTTTGCACCTGCTCAGGTTTTGCTTTGTGAGAAACCCTGATAAAACAGGTACTGTAGGTTTGCATGGAAATGATGCTGAGAGCAATGGTTTACAAAGCTTCTGAAAGAAGTTTACCTTGGCTTAAAAAGTGACTCATTTTTACTGAGAAAACACGTATGCTTTGAGGGTGACAGTGTTTATGTTTTGAAGAGATGGGACCATTTTTAACTTCGTAATCAGGGCAGGGGGAAGGGGAGAAAGGAGATGAAAATGATGCCATTTTTAGGAGTCTAGGGTTTGCACATTTGCCATCATTTCTGTAGGCGAGTAAGGTGAGCTTGAGCAGTGACTGGCACAGCCGAGCATGGTGCGGGGTGCCTTGGCCAAGCTCCATACAACTGCTGTAAGTAATATGTAGTGCAGATCCATGAAGGGATATCTACTGTTCTTGCACCAGTGTTGTGGCATCCTTGTCTCTGTTGGTCTCAGGGACGTGATGCTTTCCAGGTGTGCTGCTTCTGACCCTGATGCAGCTTGGCTACAGCTGGTTCATGGCTTGCTGAAAGATATTCTTCTGTCTGCTGCTTTCTCTTCTGGCTGTGTTGTAGGGCTCAGTTACTACTTTCATGTTTTGGGAGCATGCAAACCTTGAAGGTTGCAAAATATCACAGAATCACTATGTTGTAAAAGAGCTTTGAGATTGAGTCCAAGCACATCTGTCCTCTACTAAACCATATCCCTGAGCACCTCATCTACCCATCTTTTAAATACATCCAGGGCCAGTGACTCAACCCCCTCCCTGGGCAGCCTGTTCCAGGGCCCAATAACCCTTCTGGTGAAGATTCTTTTCCTAATGTCTAGTCTGAACCTGCCCTGGTGCAGCTTGAGGCCATTCCCTCCCCCCGCCCCCCCATCCTATCAGCTGTCTCTTGGATGAAGAGACCAACACTTATCTCTTTACAACCTCCTTTCAGGTAATTTTAGGCGGTGATAACTTCCCCCCTCAACTTGCTCTTTTCCAGGCTAAACAACCCCAGCTCCTTCAACCTCATAAGGTTTGTTCTCCAGCCCTTTCCCCAGCCTGGTTGCCCTTCTCTGGACACACTCCAGGACCTCAATGTCTTTCTTATAGTGAGGGGCCCAGAACTGGACCCAGCACTTGAGGTGCAGCCTCACCAATGCTGAGTACAGGGGCACAATCACTTCCCTGGAACTGCTGGCCACACTATTTCTGATACATGCCAAGATGCCATTAGTCTTCTTGGCCACCTGGGCACACTGCTGGGTCACATTCAGCCTGCAGTCAACCAACACCCCCAGGTCCCTCTCGGCCAGGCAGCTTTCTAGCCACTCTTGCCCCAGCCTGTAGCGCTGCATGGGGTTGTTATGTCCCAAGTGCAGGGTTCTACACTTGGCCTTGTTGAACCTCATCCCATTGGTCTCAGCCCATTGATCCAGCCTGTTCAGATCCCTTTGAAGAGTCTCTCTACCCTCAAGCAGATCAACTCTTCCTCCCAGCTTAGTGTCATCCATAAACTTACTGAGGGAGCATTCAATCCCTTCATGCAGGTCACTGATAAAGATACTGAACAGAACTGCACTCAAGACTGAGCCCTGGGGAATACCACTTGTGACCAGCCTCCAGCTGGATTTAGCTCCATTTACCACAATTCTATTCTGCTAGCAGGCAGGTGGCAAGTCTGGGTTCCACAAGGTTGTGGTCAGGGATCCACAAGGGCACTTTGGTGTTTAAAGTGGCAGCTTAAGTGATACTAAAAATTTAGGCAACAGAGCTACACATGGTCTACTCTGCTCTTGTGGGTGCCCAGAAGTGCTGCCAACTTAGTGGCACTGAATGGCTGCAAAATTTCCCATTGTCTAAGCTTTTTAGGTGTCCTTGTGCCTAACGCTTCTGGTGAAGATGGTTGGGTGGGAGGAGAATAAGAGAGGCCACGCTAGTGGGTATGTTTTTTAGACCCTGTAAACCTATTGAGACTTCTCAATTTCTGTCTTTATGCTCAGAAAAATATCCTTCTTCTGGGTGCTGTGTAAATAGTGTTCACTGTCCAGGTCCTGTCACCAAGTCCTTTATTCTAGGTACTGCAGAGACTCATACTCAGGAGCCCTTCATCAGCCCTCGACCTCTAGACATTTTGGACATTGTATGTACTGGGAAAGTTATCTGTCCTTTAATGGTGATTGTCATCAGTTGGTCTAATTCCCACTCAACCACTGTTGAAAGCAATTTTACTGCTAATGAACATGGGACAAGTGGTTTCTAGTAGCTGCCACTGTGATTGAAACCTGGTGGAATATGATCTCAAGTCTATTTTCTCAAATAATAATGAAAATTATTTTTAACCCTTTGTGACAGCAGAATTAGGACTGCAGAAGATGGAAACTAAGATTCATTAGAAGTATTTCTCACTCTTACTAAAGTCAACAGAACTCAGAGAAGAGATACATCTTCTTTCGTGGATTTACCTGTTTTTATAGAAATAATATGTCAAAAAACGTGTTCTATATTACAGATGAAGTATGAACTGGAAAGGTATAAACTTCAGATCACTGGCTGAGTTTACAAGGTTGGCAATTAGGGGAAGGAAAAAACAGCATTTATTCTTGAATGCTACGTTTACATGATATGAAACCCATAATGGCATTTTAACTGAGCTGCTTTCCTAACATAATTGCACTCTAAATTATTTTAAATAACAAGTAAGGAGACATCAGTTATTGGCAACTTCAGCAATACAGGTAGGTTTTTCAAAGTCTTTGTAGAATTTTAGGCTAGAGATCAGCTAGAGAAAAAAACATTGCAGTGGAAGGTGTTAACTCTTTGAAAGTATTGAAATCCTCGTTGCAGCCATTTGAGTTCTACACGACAGAATCGTTCTCCCAGTCTGTACATGCAAGGGGCCTCCTGGAAACTCTGTATGCAGCACATTGCTTGCTGGAAAGGCAAAGCTACTACCAGCCCACGAGCTCTGCCCATCAGAATGGTGTGAGGCCCAGAGCAGAAGTGCAGAGGGAAGAGGGGCTGGATGGCTCTGCAGGCCTTTGGGATCCAGGCGCTAATGCTTGCCTCCTTGAGCTGATGGTTCTCAGGGAAGTTGTTGTTTGGCTGTGTGTATGTAGGGAATGAAATTCACCCTCCTCTGGCTTTCAGTGTCACTGCCAAGTCTGGTAATTAATCAAGGCTGTACTGTGGTCGACTCTTTCTTATTTTCTTTTCCCCCTTTCTGAAGTGAGTAATGAAGAATGATGTCTTCACTTCTTCACCTCCACATCTCCTCGCCTGCTGAACACTTGAACTAGTCCCTTTGACAAGCAGCCTGCACCAGGGAAAAAGTGCCACAGATGACAAATGTGGCTTTGGAGTTTGGCAAGCATGAGGTTGGCTTTGTGACACTTCTCCATTTGCCACCATCAATCTTTCTCTGTCAAAGTCCTTTTTGTCCTGTCATTGTTGCTGTTTGTTTCACATTATGCATCAAGTCCTGCCTCTGCATGAGCTGGCTGGAGACTGTACTTGCTCAGTACACTAGGAAAAAACCTCTTCTAACCAGTGGGGCAAAGTGCCATAATGATGGTTAATAGGGGTCAACGCAGCAGGTCTGAAGCAGCTATTAAGAAGGAAGATAGAGAAGAGGTTTCAGATTCTTTTCCAGCCCTTGCTCTCAATCTTCTTTCCCTGCACAGTAAAGTTAAAAGAAATGGTTAAAATCAAGTGAGAATCTAAGGTCTCCTGTAGAAACCAAGAGGTTTTTCTTTCTTTTTTTCCATTTCACACAAAAAGGTTAGATTTTTAAATGTAAGTTGTCACTGTAATAGCAGCATCTGCTAATCATTCATGTTTTCCTACCACAGTAGCACAGCTGAGAAGATTTCAAGTCATCTGAGAATTAATCCTCAGAATCCCTCTGAGATATATGCTAGCATCATCATCCTCATATTTGAAAGCAAGGGAAACTGAGGTACTGGAATAGGAAGATATTTTAGGTTTCTCAAAGAATTGATGGCCTGTCCAGAATGGGAAATGAGGTCTGTCAAGACTATGAAGGTATTCTTTAGGCAGTGTTAACTGAAGTGTAAGGAAGTAAATTGCATAGTTGGCCCCTAGTGCCATCACAATATAAGAATGAAAGGACCAGATCTTCTAATCTGTTCTGCATGAAGATCCTTGATTTTTAAGTTCACTTGTTAAGGCAGCTGTGGTCTTGGGACATTTTTGAAGAGGAGATCGTGCCTTGATGTGCAGTGAAGTTCTTTATTGATATAATTTGCTAAACTAAAATTAATTCATTTGCTCTCTAGTAATTAAAATTATTCACAACTGTTAATCTGATAGAATAACTTTACAAAATCAGACAGCTAGTCATTTCACTATATAATTCCATACAGGTTCCAGAAAAGTTGCTGCATAAGTTGAAAGGAGCACATCTAATTATATGCCTAAAAAGCCTAACGAGGAGATCCAGTTCCTGTCTAGTATTTACCCAGGGCAACTGTTGCCCAACTCTTGTTTTAACGATGAGTTCACAAGGCAACATGTGATGTAGACAAATAGACACAAATGCATTAATTGTGGTCTTAACCTTTTGCTGTTGAAGAACTAGTCTCTCTGCTTAAATTCTAGGGGAAGGGAGGAAATGTCATAAAAAAATGGCTGTTTCTGCCTCTCAATAACAGAAAGGAATAAAAGAAGCCTCAAAGCCAATAAAACAACAAACAACAGAGGGTATGAAAGCATTGATGTAAGTTAGTCTTTGTGAATATTTAAATATCTTCTGATTACAAGCATAATCTACATATTAAAACTCATTGGAAGGTGTTGAGTCCTATTTTCTCATAAGAATTGATCTAGCTTCTGTTTCTGGTGCTCAGCTAATTCTTTTAGTTATGCTGCTTTCTGTTAGGTTGGAAAGGCCTTATAACTCTCAGCGTTTTCATCCATTGAACGTGCTTACACTTTCATGCAAAGCATATTTGTGTTACGTGCTGTAGTAGTATGGTGCTCAGTGGTTCCACCTCTCGATTGGTGGAAACTCTGTTCTTTAAGTCCACATTTGATGCAAGGATTATAAGACTGCTTCTGTTCCATTTGGCATGCTGCGAGTTCTAGGAGAGGTTTTTTGAAAAGCTTGAAAAGACAGGAGCAGTGAGTGATACATCTTCATACAGATAGGAGGTGTTGCACCTTCTTTCTGTGTATATCTGACTCCTGAACACTTGCTGATCTTTATATATGATTGTCTGTCCTGTGTGAATTGCCAATCTTGTGAACTCTGTTTCCCATATATTTAGAATCTATTTGACAATATGTGAACTAGACATACAACATTCAGAAATTGGCTTTTTTTCCTCTGTTCTAATTCTTTGAGCATATGGCTTCATACAGTAAATACACCCTACCATGTGCCAGAACATACAGTGTATGTGTGTATATATATACACACACATTGAGGGACAATCTGTCGTTTTTCTCCTTTCACTAAAAGCATTCTTTGCTTTTCACATCTCCTAAGAGACTCAAACAGTTGCATGTGGATTTATATGAACAAACTAAATATGTACAACCTGACTAATTTGTGACTAAGTAGGGATGAGATAATTATGTAAAATCAAGGAGTGAGAAGTGTTGCTTACAGTGAACCATAGCAAAAGAAGGTACAACAAGGGAAAAGAGAAATCTTAAGGAGGAAACTTCAGCTGAATATGCAGAGGGAAAATCTCATGGCAGTAAGATCCATAATGTGTAAGTGGTCGTGTTTCTACTGGTTGTTTATTCAGACTTGGACAAAGCTGATGGATAATTCTTGTTCATTGGTACACAGCACTGTAACTTCCATGTGTTGCAGGGATCCACTGCTAGCCTAGGCTAAGGGACAGAGTAATGGGTTTCCTGATTGTGAGATCAGGTTGTAAAGAACATACTTAGCAGTTATGGAAGCAAAATTGCATTGTGACATTGTTCCTGTTATCACCAGTAACACAAGTTACAGTCACAAGTCACAAAGTGACCTGCCTGGCTGGCATCAACAGCAATCAGAAAGTGGCTTTGACTGGGCCTGCTGTGAGGTGATGGCAATCGGGTACTAGCACTGGACCATGTCTTCTGATAGCTCTTGACAACAGTTGGAAGACAGCTTCTGAACACATTCACTGAGAAGTGTTGACAGTGCTTGGGAAGTGGTTCCTGACAATATCTGCCATAGGCACTGACATCAGTTAGGACGCAGCAATTGTTTCAAGGACGATTACTGATGAATTATACGATATGAGTGGTTGTGGACTCGGGTTGGGAATACCAGAATAAAAGCCAAAAATGGTGTCTCTTTCCTCTTGTTCCATGAGTTGATGAGCAAGGCGGCAGGGAACAGTTGTCTGGACAGAGAATGCACTGAAGTGAGCTTCAGCTGCTTGAAGTTCAGCTTGCTTCATTGGAAGTTGAAATGAGGGAGAAGGGATAGCTACAGACAGACAGATCTACCCACTTCTTTCATTCTCTGTGTACCACAATGAGAACAGTATGTTTTTTCCAAAGTGGCAGAATTGTACAGAATCCCTAATTTTCCAGTCTCTTCTCTTAGGGACTTTTAATGTTTGTTTTGTCATTCTTTTCCCTGTGAATCCTTTCTGTTTAGTGTATGGAAGGAGGTAGTATTATTTATCTGCTGTGGTTCATGAATTTCTGTGGCCTGTGGAATCAGCAGGCTGGAGAGCACTAGTGTGCCCCTAGCTCTGTAGCTTTCTCCATGTATGCAACAAAAGAACCTGGAGATGTACTTTTTACTGCAGCCTTGTTTTTACACTCTCCGTGACTGTGTTCCAGCTTGACAGTTTCATGTGTGAATGTGAGTCATTGTGCTCTAGAAGATGCTACACATTGTTCTCAAACTAATTTTATCTTTGGTCCTTATATAATATGGTGACTGGTGCCTCCTAGGTGGACAAATGCCAACAGTGTTTTCTCCAAAACTCTTCACACTGAAATGTGAACTTTATTATTGAGAAATGGATCCCTCCATGGCATGCATCAAGCCGGGCAACTTTGGGTTTTAAAGGTTGTTATGGTCAATGAAGCACTCTATGCTTCTGTTCATTTCTGACAGCTCTTTCTCTATTCAAATTGCAGCAGCTTTATGCTAGGCACTGGGTAAAACATGTTGCAGTGATGTGGTTCCTTTCCTGAAGAGATGCTATCCTAAAAATAAGTTGAGAGATGACAGGCAGAGATGATCAACGGACAGGGACTGAACAGATAAAGGTGACAGTTCCAACCAAGGCAATCTGCTGTGGCTACAGCACACTAACCTTACTGAAACTGAGACAATAATGAACACTCACTCTGTGCTAACTTGCTATTTTAGCAACTATTAAAAAAATAATAATCCTTACAATAAAAGGAGAAATGTAAGAAAAGAGGGAAGTAGGCTTTCACTTCAGATGCTTGGAAACTCTAATGATGAAGGCAGTGTCTATGTTGAACAGAACAGGATTGATATGTTTGACATTAACAGCTCTGAATGTGCAGTGTAGCCAGAGCAGTGCTTGCTGAGCCCATACAGTACAGCTGCTGGTATATGTTTAGGAGAAAATACAGAAGTGTAATGTGCTTTTCTAGATGTCTAGATGAAGCCCCATCTATTCATGGGGAACAGCTCTAATACTGAAATTTCCTTAGCCGTTCCTCAGCATTAATCATCTTAATACAAAACATAGAGTGCAAATTCTGCAATACTGCTACATCTTCAATTGATTTTCATGCCACAGTAGAGGTTAGTAGTATTACTTTAATTTCTAATGTAATTATTTACTGTTATATATTACATTATTACATGCTATTATGTGTTATTACATAATAGCATTTTTATTATCCATTTTAATATAATGTAAATGTTGGAAGATGCTTAGGATGAACCACTCAGTAGTCATTGAAGGTGTCAGGGAGGGATTGGCTTCCTTCAGCAGCAGATGCCAGGACTGTGTTGTCAGGCTATAGATTTTTCTTGGTCACAATTGTAGAATGGAAGCACTTGGGAGATAAAAATACACATGTCTTTGTCAATAAGAGGGAAGGGGGTTTGTTTAATTTGGAAGTGCTAACTGTTCTAAACTTGCTTCAGCTTGGATTTATAAAGGCTCTTTCTAATCAAGTAAGATAGAGTGAAAGAAAAAAATTGCAAGACATTATCACGAGATGCCAGTGTGGCCCAATAAATGAGCTCTCATTTCAGGAGCACCTGCAAGTCTGGCTCTTTTATCAGAATTTTCTTGCAAGGTTCTCTCTTTCCTGTGAAGGATGTGAATTTAACATCCATATAGTGAAAAGTGTTCCAGAAATTAGTACCTTCAGAAATACCCTATTATGAACGTTTTCAGGATTATAGTTCAGTCCTACACTGCTGATTCCTAAGAAGGACTTGGGATTTGTTTGTTTGTTTGGGTTTTTTTTTAGTATAAGCCCAATGGATTAATAGCAATTATAACACCTTGCTCATGTAGCAGCACTTCCAGTCTGAAGAACTCAAAGCACCTCAAAGTATTTTTGTCCCTGTTATAAACTATAACTTGGAGGTAGAGAAGGCACGTAAATAACTTGCTGAAGATGAACTGGCAAAGATGGAACAGATCCAGGAATAAAAATCCAAAGTCTTTCTGTGCTCCCCTTTCTGACCTCTTGGACACAGGCTGCCCAGGGAAGTGGTTGAGTCACCATCCCTGGAGGTACGTAAAACAGACGTAGATGTGGTGCTTAGGGACATGGTTTAGTGGTGGACTTGGCAGTGTTAGGTTGACAGTTGGATTCGATGATCTTACGGGTCTTTTCCAACCAGAAAGATTCTATGAATCTATGACACAGCGTGGCTACTGCATGCAATAAGGCTTTATACTCATGGTTTGCATATCTTTTTTCCTAGTCTCTTTTCTCTACGTTTCCATTGCTAATATTTTAATATCTGTAAGGTGTACAACCAGTCTGTAAGAAAAGAGGTAAGACTGGACATTTTGTCTGTGTTATTTGAACATAGCGTCCTCTTCCCTCAGCATCTTCACCTCTACCCATCTGCCTCTGTTGATGTAAAACTGCACTGAAAGTTGACTTCTGTTTACTGTGAAGTGAGTGCAATTCTCCCATCAGTCCTGGTGGGGGAATTTTGAAGCTGTTAATGAGAAAAGTTTCCCCAGCAAGGTGCACAACTACATTTTTTGGGGTTCAGCATGAGTGTGCAAACATTAGCCTTTCTAATGTTTTGTTTGTTGTGACTGATGCTACTGATTGCCCAAAGGACTAACTACTGCATGACTATGACTTTTCGCAATGCTTCTGACAAAAAACAAAGGAAGTCCTCTAGTTTCTCCCCATCTTCAGAAAGCAGTAGGGCACTACCACCAACACTGAGATGCTGGACTTAAAATGCATCGAGTTGAGGAGCACATGCCATGTGTTTTACTCATGTGTTGTAAGCAGGAAGCATAAATGCTGGGGAAGACCACAGCAAAAGAACAGCACTTGGAAGTTTGGCCTTGTTTTGTTTGGAGATGGAGTCTTCTGTGCTTTTTGCTGCACCATCAGGGCGGTCTTGGGTGTGGGGCCTCTTGGTTGTGCTGGTATAACACTGCTGGAGCTGACTTTGGTGTGTGCTGGTGGCAGGCAAGAAGCCCTTCTGTTGGCTCTGTGGGCCTGTGAAGTTAGAAGGCTAAATTAATGATAGGTAGGATCCTTCAGTTACTCCATTGGAGAAAACTTGGCTTTCATCTTCACTGGGAACTGTTAGTCCCACTCATACCCTCCATTACTACTGTTATCCTTAAGGTCTTGGGGTTTGACTACCCTGTTCAGTTTGCACCTTAACAGTGTCTCCTCCTGCCATCCCTATCTTCAGTTACCTGTGAAAGTGTGATGTGTTGCAATTTATTTTCATATTGGTACACAGAACACTAGTTTCTTGAAGAGAAAAGAAGGTTCTTCAGATGTGACATAGAAGAAAGCCACTCTGAGATTCAGCTGGAGAAGAGTTGGCTTTATAACCAGGGGGTTTATTACTATTATTTTTACTGTAAAATCACACTGTGTTTTTTCTGTAAGAGACGTCAGGCCTCAAATGCAAATAACCTAACACAATCAAAAATCCTTTTCTGTGAACAGTTTCTGATATAAGTTTAAAATTGTTCCTTTTACCTCTTTTTCTGTTGTTTTTTTTTTCCATCCTGCATTACATGTCACTTGCTATAATATTCACAGAAGGAAAACACAGAAGGGACTCAGTGCAACCAGCTCTATATTTATCTATCTGAATAATAACAAAATTCAGAGGTGTTTGTCTAGTCCTATATTTAATAATGAAAAGCTACACAATGTTTTTGCATTTTCTGTCTTCCAAATATCTGCAAGCACTTGACTGTTGCCATTACGAGACAAACTCAAGTCCAAGAAAAGATTTTATGAGATGTCCACAGCTGACATCCAGCAGAAAATAGAGCTGAGGACAGGATCTATGTCCTGAACCCTCAGGCCGCTCTGCCATCCTCACTGCAGCAACTGTCGGATGTGTTCCCTCTTCTCCCCTGTCCCTGCTGTTCCAAGGTCACGAATCTGGGAATTAAGCTTCAGGAGCAGGCGGCTCAGCTTGTGAGGCCCCCCTGAGCTGAAGCCTTGTTCTGCAATTAGTGCCGCCTCAGCAAGCAAGCTCAGAAACTGAAACTAAGAGAAGCCCTTCCAAATTGCAGTCATTATCTCTGCAGACTCTCTTCCCAACCCTGTGAGCACCACGTAGCAATAGGATACTGAGAGAGGCAGACAGAAGTAGGTTCACTCATCCTGCAGTTGCTGCAGGGTTGCTCAGGAGTATCTATCTTTAAAGGCCATCCTGCCGCATCCAGGTGTCAGAATATTGTCTTAGCCCTGCAGAGTGCAATGCAAATACAACCGTGGTGGCATGTTGCTCTCATATTGGGGAGTAAAGTTAACAGAACGTGGAAGCATCTTCAAAGTAGTGATCACTACTATGAAAAGTTATTAATAAACTGGATTTTTTATTTTAAGTCAGTGGATTTGACGTGTGTGGAAAAGATTTACTGGAATGTCATTAGTTTTCGACTTAGAGAGGTGGGTGGACTATATCTGAGCTATATTAAAAAGTAACTAAGAAAAGCAAGCCATTTGTCATCTGGCTTTAAAAAAATCACAGGCCAGAAATCTACAAGAGAGGTCCAAAAATGATTTAAGTGTATACAAAACTTTTGAAAACTGTTGTTATTAGATCACTGGTCTCCTGAAGAACATGTTGTCGCTTCCTTCCAGTCGTAAAAGTCCCAGGTAAACAAAGTATCTGATGATGTGACTGAGAATTGTATGCGTGGTCATGGGACTGTAGTAGCCATCTGTCATAGCTCCACAGGCATGCTGTGCCACTGACCTTTTTACAGTCCATTTGGGAGTTTAATTCTTACTGCTCAGCCATTGAACTTGACTAGTGTTCAAGAGAGCTGTGCAGCTCCGCGGGTCTTTGATGAACTCTCTGGCTTCACAGACGCTGCTGGTTTTCTGGTGTTCTTCCTGCAAGACTACAGATGTGCAAGGACCCCGACCAGACATGCACTCCTCCTTGGTTCTGCTTAACAACAAATAGTAGAGAGAACAGCCTTGCCAAAGCATGACAGATTGGTAGCAATTTCAGAGGCAGCATTGGAAATTTTCTAATGAGGAAGAAAAAAGAAAACGTATGCACATGCCTATTGTGCTGTGGTTAGTTGTCCTTCTTTTTCCAAACATGGAACATCACAATTATTTATTGCAGGGGAGATCCCAAGGCTTGAGCTTTCCAGGTCCTTGAGCTGCTTCTTCCCTGCATTCTGCAGTTCAGGTGTTACTATACCTGTAAGTTCAGACTCCTCTGCGCTTTGTTCAATGTTAACGCTCACATGAAGTTCCTCCATTCTGTTTTCCAGTTACTTCTGCAGAATGGCAGACTTCAATCTGTCAAGTCTAATTTTCTGTGAACAAATTGCTAATACCTAATTTGATTATCTTATTTCAGAGGGGAAAGAAAGGCTTCTTTCAGTCACAGGAGGTTGCTTTTCAAAATTTGTTGGTAAACTGAGGCATTCGTATTCTTCCCTGAGATGCAAGAAGCAGCAAATGCTGTCAGTAAGAGGAGCAAAAATGACATTTTGGAGGTTGAGTGCGATGAGCGATGTGATAAGTTGAATTTTGCAAGCTTCCTGTTTGAGAAGCTTCACTGAGGTTTTCTGTGTCTTTTGGGTCTCCACAATGATGTAGGACTGGTTGTTAAAGCAAAGGTATTTCAGGCACTTCTGGGTTTGCATGAGAGATTCAGACAGTTGCTCCTTGTGATATCCCAGAATTTATTCTGTAGTTATTAAAGACTGGGGAAATTAAATAAATCATCAGCACACTCCTGTTGGAAAAGTGTTATGTGCTCAAATTGTTGGGTTTATTATTTCATGGCATTCCAGGTATTCTAAAATCTGGTAAATATTTCAGAGCATTTCCAAATCGATCAGCCTATCTGTGTCTGCAGGCTGGGATTGGGAGGAATGCAACAATGCAAGCTACAGTGCAGCAGGGTTGAAATCAGTGGCAGCAGCAAAAAAGGAATTGGTAACATCTTCCTCAAAACATTTGTCAGTCGTCACATTTAGATACAGGAACAGATGAGCCATTGATTTGATTGAGCCAGGAAGTTCTTGTTTCATTGTTCCTGTGTAAAAAATTTAATTCAGATTATGCAATCTGATAGGCCCCTTAATTAAAGAGAGCTGCTTTTATATTATTTTTTTTTTTGGTCAAAAGGCAGATTTTTGACTGTATCTGTATCTTAGTCTTTTAGTAAGTGGTGTTTAACAAGAGGGTGGAAAAGCCTGGCTTCTCTGTGTGTCTCTTAATCCAGTTGAGTTAGCATTCCCTGCAGCCTCCTTTCAAAAGAAGAATTGCAAAAATTATTTAAAAAAAAATAATTAAAGTGTGATTGTAAGTCAGCAGAGGGATTCTTGTCTTACATTTTTGGAGGAGGGGTGTACTCCTCAAGCTTCCAGTTTGCTTCCTGTGCGCTGTTTGCTGTTTTCATGACATTATAGGGTAGAAGCAGCCCACCACGAGTCAAGAGTAGGGAAATAAATTGTAAAGGTTTTGTGAATTACCTCTTTGTATATAACTGTCCTTCAGACCACGTGTGATGGACCTGGACTAGTTAATATGCCAGGGTTGGACCAATCTAGAACTCTGCATAGAAGATACATCATTTAGCATAAGCTAGGAGTTCATCTGGGCGTCAGAAGTCCCTGCCCATTCTAATGACATTGTTTCCATAGCAGCTAATGCACTTCAGAAAAGAGGAAGACAGGAATGAGACTCATGACTAACATGGCCATCCTGAGCTCGTGATGATATCAACTGCGGCACCCACGTTGTCACGTATCTTTCACTGTGTGGTATGTCTAGGCAAGTCACTGAATAGTATACTAAGGTAATTAAACTCTCCCTTTTCCCAAGAGACTGCTCTGATTAGTCATTGCTAACAGTCTTATCTTTGTGGAATTCATGAGAAAGACCTACGTTTGCCAAACTGAGCCCCTGCACTCAGAATCAATACTGGCTTAAAACTTAAACTGATTTAAGTCTGGGTCCTGCAGTTCTGATGATCTCCTGTTGGAATTAGTCTGATTTGCAGTCATCAGATTTAACTTAATAACCAGTCTCTCTGTTGAACTATTGCATTAGCTATGATGTATGTTCTCTAAATTTGGTGGCAGACAATATATCTGAAAGAGTATGTTGCCCTTGCTGGTCTTTGTGTCACACAAGCTTCCCCTTTGACACTACAGAGGGCTTCCTGTAACCTTCCATTTTAGCTCTTACTACTTGAATTTTATATTAGTCTGTCTGAATCCTCAGTTCTTATCTATTTGACTGAGATTCAGTTCAGTAAAGGATGTGTATGTATCTGGGTGGTGAGGCACTGGCATGGCTTGTCCAGAGAAGCTGTGAATGCCCCCTCCCTGTGTTCAAGGCCAGTTTGGATGGGGCTTTGGGGAACCTGGTCTAGTGGAGATTGGAACTAGATGATATTTGAGGTCCTTTCCAACCCAAATCTGTTTGTTCCATGTGTTTAATGATACACATTAAAATTTGGATTTCCAGCCTGAGGTTGAGTGTGGGCAAATGGGGGCTTGATATCTTCCCTTTCTCTAGAATGGACATCTAAAAGACACCAGGTGATTTCAGCCTTGGAAATGCCTCCATTGACTGAAGGAAATCCGACTGACTTTCTCAGATGTAGAAGCCTACATGAGGTTGGATGAGTCCTGGACAGCATAAGTGTGATGCTAAGTAAGATGCCTCAGGTGTCAAGTGTCAGACAGTTTGAATCTTGGCCAGCAATGGTTACCCCAGTGTGCTGGTACTTGTTCTTGGCAGGTCTCACTAGAAGCCATGTACTGCAATTGGTAAAGAATAGGTAAAGAGTGTCAAAGTGGCTTATGAGGCTTTCTCTTCTACAAGTGCTACTAGTTCATGGTTGTGTCTTTCCAGATATTCATATATTATTGCATATATGAGGACCAGGACTAGACCCACTTAATTGTTTAGGTAAAGTAGTTTCCAGTGCATCCTCTGATTCTCTTCCCACGGTCCTGTGGGGATGTCTTTTCTATCTAACAGTCCACTGATTTTTCCTTTAACTGCTTTATAAAACACCTTTTCTGGGAGACAGTACTGGCCAGATACCTAGAAGATCTGTTTGTATGTCCAGTTCAGCCTCTGCTTGCTGCTTGATGCTAGCTTCTTCACTTTACATTTGCCTTGCTTTAATTCCATCTTTTGTTGAATGGAAAAAATACTTCTTCCCCTTCCTGAAAGATGCTGTCTAAGTGTTATTGTCATCACCCTTGGACCAGTCAGAGGAGGGCAGGCAGTCTCCCAGTATGTTTTGCATTCCCACATCAGCTGTTGTGCTGATGTCATACAGATTTTGGAAGGGAGGGTCACGTCTAAGATATTAACTTCAAGTTTTAGATTTTCTTTGAATTTTCTCCTTTCAGTAGCTCATGGATACTCATTTCTCAGTTCTTGCTTCATCCAACCCAATTACACCAGTTGAGCAGATACTAGAGATAAAACTGACGGCAGAATTTCCCCAGAGCTTAAAGGCAGGTGGAAGAGCCATTTCTCACCTACCCATGCTAGAAGGGAATCAAAGGACTCCTGAGATGCAGCAGAGTGAAAAAGCAGTCAGTAGTGAACACTGACATGAGCCACTCAAGCCTGGAGGGCCAAATTTATATTGCCTTGTCTTCCTAGGATATTATGTGGCCACAGTGACCAGGACAGACCTTTTTCTAGTAAGATTAAAGATGGAAAAGGTCTATAAAGTGTCAACTAGTTCATTCCTCCTGGAGCACCGGTTGTCTCCCTACAGGATAATCTCAGTGGCTTTTGTGGCTCTTGTTTCACCCCAGGCAGCGAGTTTTCTGGCATATTGACTCTTTAGGTTTGAGCGATATTCCCTCTCTAAACAAGAAAGGCAGCTTCCTGTTGGATCTTCTAGTATGTTCCCTAAGGCTCAACAGTGACCAGCCATGGGGGTCCTGGTAGATGACAGGTTGGCCACGAGCCAGCAGTGTGCCCTGGTGGCTAAGAGAGTCAATGGGATCCTGGGGGGCATCAGGAGGAGTGTGGCCAGCAGGTAGAAGAAGGTAATCCTCCCCCTCCACCTGGAGTATTGTGTCCAGTTCTGGGCTCCCTGGTGTAAAAGGACAGGGATCTCCTGGAGAGAGTCCAGAGAAGGGCTACAAAGATGATGAAGGACCTGGAGTATCTATCCTATGAGGAGAGGCTGAATAAGCTGAGACTGTTTAGTCTAGAGAAAAGAAGACTGAGGGGGGACCTAATTGGTGTTTATAATAATTATCTTAAGCATGGGATGCAGGGGGAAATGTCCAGCCCCTTTTCAGTGGTCTGTGGGGACAGGACAAGGGGCAATGGCTGCAAGTTGGAGCCCAGGAAGTTCCACACCAACATGGGGAAGAACTTTTCCCCAGTGAGGGTGCCAGAGCCCTGGGACAGGCTGCCCAGAGGGTGTGGAGTCTCCTTCTCTGGAGAGATTCCAGCCCCGTCTGGACGCCGACCTGTGCAGTATGAGCTGGGGAGCTGCTTTGGCAGGGGGGTTGGACCCCAGGAGCTCTGGAGGTCCCTTCCAACCCCTATGATTCTATGATTATTTTTTCTGACATGCAGGGGAGTCTACCCCACACGTCTTGTTCTGCTACTTAAAGTAGATGCCATTGTACTATCACGAATTCCCTGAGACAATCAACACTTTTACACAAAAGAACTTTATGTTGTTTTGGGTTTTTTAAAATAAAGCTGTATTCAACTGAGGAAGAGTATCAGGAATGCTTTTGTCTTAGATCAGAGGTGAAATTGGCCCACTGAATGAAGAGCAGTACATTGCTTCTTCCTCTATTTGTCTGAGTTGACGCTACACTGAATAACGTGACTCATTTACGTGGTATATTAGAAATAGATCATTGACTGGTACCTGTGCTTAAGTCACAAGGGGGGGAGATTAACATGCTTTGCATCTTGAAATAATCTTTCTTCACCTCCAGACTGTGCCAGCTCTTTTATTTATGTGAAAACAGGGACCTACGCTGAAAGTTGTCAATTTATGTTACAGCCTGCAACAAAGGCGGCTGCTGCAGGCCTGCCCCACACCACACACACAACTTGTGGATGAGAGACCTGCCTGCTCCAAAAGCAAAGGAGCTGAAGTAAGCTTGCTGGCAGCTGAACACGCCATCTCTCCAGGGTGATGTGCTTGTATTAGCAAATTTGCTGCTAGAAACCACAGAGTATCTGTACCAAATTTCCCTAAAGAGTGGAAGGAGTCTACGCTCAGAAAGCAAGCTTCACAGGATCTCTAGTGAGCATGGAAGAAGTGGTAGTAAAGGAAGAAAGCCAAGGATGATACAAGGGGGAAAGGGAGAGAAGAGAGTGGGTCAGGAGAGAAAATGCACAGAAAACTAGATTTGGGAGTAGGGGAGAAATTCTCATGGGGGTACAGCCTGACTTTATGGCCAGACACACTTCCCAGGGCTGCACGAATCAGTACCCCAGTGGGCAGCAGTATGTCTGGGCTTGTTTATAATTTGCTAGCAATCTGTCTTGCCCTTCCAGCTTCTTCTCTTCTCTCTTTCATTTTTCCTGCTGGTCTTTAGCAAGTTCTCTGAAGCTAATGCTGCAACAGGGCCTCTAATATGACTGAAGAGCTATCGCAACCAAACTCTCTGAGAAATTATTTTTAATGAACAAAAGTGTTGCACTGAAGCAGTGAATTCCTTCTCTAACACAACAAAAAAGATCCTTACAGTGGAAATCCTGCAGTGAAAACTCTTCAGATGAATAGCTTGTTAGAGGATAAAGCAGTTAGGTGAATAAAAGCCTGATTATGTACCTGGAGGTAGAATGTAATAAGAATCAGAACAAGTAAATTAATAATTTGGCTGCTGCTTCTGGCTGTGGGCTGTGCCTGAGCAGTCTTACCCACTACCTGCTTCTGAAAAAGCAAAGGTATTACAGAAGAGGCAGTGTATTCAGAAGGAGATTTCGATCTGCATTTGACTGCCTGCTCATTTGTCTCTGAGCCAGGGCTGTAAAGCGGGAAGGAGGCATTTCAAGCTGCTGTCTCCATGTTGTGGTCAGTTTGGACAGGACATGTGACATCTCCAGTCGCACTGAGACTCCTTGATGGTAATGTGGCAGAACGACATGACATCTATGTACAGCGTGATGGGACTGCGTTAGATAGATGCGGTAGGGGAGTGGAGTGCTTGCACCCTTACTGTGAACATCATGTTCCTTTTGGTCAGATGGGGCTAGTGCTCAGAAACGCACACCACACTGCCAGGCTCCCAGAGCTTCCTCCTGGCTCCAGCTTTGAGGAGCTGCTGCCTCCCCTGAGCTGCCTGCTCTAATTGCAATCCCCAGGCAGCATTTATTTAGCTTGGAGTAAGTGGTTAGTGTTAACCTCACACAGACTTAAGTGCTGCTTGCACACCGCTTCCCATTTATTTATTCCTTTTTCTCGTTACAGTCTAGCTCTATTTCCCTTGGGCTTTTGTGCTGCATTTCTTTCTCTCTTTGTTGTGTTTTTTTTTGGGGGGGGTTGGGGAGGCTGTCAAGATCTTTCCCTCCAAGCCAGCAGTCATATGGAAGAATCTAGGCATAAGTATGAAAAGCTTACAAACCCAGTAAGCCATCGTTTTGTTTGGGATATGCCCACTGTACAGACCGTTCTGGATGAGTGCTGCCAAGGAAAAGGGAAATCCTGAACTTGTTCCCATAGTTTTGAAAGTACTCTCTCAGCAGCACAGGGCTATCCTTCATCTAAGTGCCTGTATTTGGCAGCACAGGGCTATCCTTCATCTAAGTACATCCAAAAAGCCCAGTGTCAACTGGGACTACCTCCCTTGTGCTTGTGACTGCTCAGCTTCCTGTTGTCATCCTGGGTGATCCCCATCAGTAACCTGCTAGAGCTCCAGAAATGGAGAAGGCTGGTAAGCTGTGATATGCAGCCTCCACTGTTAGCAAAACTTTTCTGTCCAAAATTGCTTGTGAATGGCTCTGTTTCTGATCCAGATGAATTTCTCACCTTCTCTTCTTGAATTTAGCTGGACTTTGCTTTTCCAGCGTAGCTTCTGTTTGGCTGCAGGGAGAATCTCATCTCTGAGCTCAAGACAAAGGTAGTAATTTTCCCCAGCGCCTGGCACACACACAGCAGTCATCTTTTATGTTTTCCCCAATGGTAATTGCTACCTTCTCTCCCTTCTGTTTTTTCAAACAAACAGTATTAGGAGATGAGCTCTGAGCAAGCCTCTAAATGAAACATGTCATTGCTTTCACCTGTAGTTTTGCACAAAGCCTCTGAAGTTTTAGCTGTTGTGAATCAGTTCATCTACCTGTCACAGATCTCCCTACTGCGTTAGCTATCAGATGGTGTGACTCTTGCCTGCCTACCCTTTTTTTTTTTCTACTTTGTAACTAAAGATAGCATTGCATTCACTTTGTTAAGATAATTTAATGTAAATCTATGACGACAGTGCTTTTTCTTTAAGACTTTCTGTCTGATGGTCTTAAATCACATTTATGCATGTTAATGAATTGACTCTAATAGCTCCCAGTGGAGGAACACAAGAAATGAGGTGTTTTCCTAAGGTTATAGAGGGAGTCAGTGTCAGAGGCCTCCCTGGCTGAATCCTGTCTCTTGGCTTTGAGTTAAACTTTTATCAAGGAGTTAGTTTGTGTTGTAACAAACAACATCTGAATGAAATGCCTAGAATTTTACATTTTAGTAAGCAAGGAGCACAGAAGAGGACAGAAATAATAATGTCTTTTTATTTTTTCATAGAACTTTTTTGTGCAAGTGTGATTGCCACCTCCTCTGGATAGGAAGAACTTTACAGTCTGTGTCTGATGTTCTGTCTCTCTTCAATATATAAAATAGAGATTCACCTGAAGTGTTATGTTACCATCAAAGCATGCAAGTGTCAGCAAGTGCAAATATACATCCTTCTTTACCATTCTGTTCTGTGAAAACCTCAAAAAAGGGAGAATTTATTCTCCAGTCACACATTTTATTTTTATTTACATTTTATTTTACTGCCTTTTCCCCTGAAATTTAATCTGGACCAAAATTTGCACTTTTATTGCAATTAAAATGGTTTTGCTTGGATTTTAAAGGGGGATAAAGCCTGCTTCCCTTGTACCAAGACTGCTGCAGATAGCCAGGAAGTAACATGTGCAAATGTGGCTTGTTGTGGTGTCATCAGAAGAACTGAGGTTTGATTGGGTGGTGTTTCGTATTTTCTCCTTCATCCCATTTTGAGCTATTGTTTAAGTAGAGCTAAAGTAGCCAAAGCTCTTCTTTCTGAACTGTGAGTGTAAATCTGGGGTATGCCACTTCTAGCATTCAAGGGTAATTACTCCAAATACTGCTGTAGCGTGGTTGCTGTAAGCAGCAGTGGAAGTCTTTACTGTAAAGTCAGCTGCATTCTCTAGGACTGTTGCAGATTTATAACATTATCACAGTTGAATAATTTGTCCCATTTCATGTTACTCTTCCATCTGCTGGGACACTTCAGCCCAGCAGCATCCAGGCACTATAATACTTTTTGAATTCTCAAGTCGGGTACTGATTCAAATACATACATTCCCTCTACATAGAAACTAATCCACAGAGATTCCCCTTGAGGCTATTATTCAGACTGAGCACCCAAAAACCCAGTCAGGCACCTATTGCAGAGAAGGGTGGAAGTAGAGCCAAGTGGCTGTGGTTGAGGTCCCTGAAAACAACTGGATTTGGGTAGCACACTTACGTAACCCCAGCTTGCATCCTCTAATGGCAGGCGTCTTCCAGAGCTGGAGTAACGACAGTAATTTTTCCTTGGGGCTTAAGCAGGTCACGAATTTCTTCCTGCAATGAGCAGTAGGCAGTCTGAAGTGACAGACCCTGTCCCAGCATATTCCTATAAACTGCTGCTGAGAAGTTGCAGTGGAGCAGCCAGGTGCTGTGTGGGACTGAGAGTGAGCAGTGGAACATATTTGCAGGGCGCAGGTACCGTTCCTTCTTTCTCGGGGCTTGGGGAAAGGGGCTGTTGGGACAAGGAGGCTGCTCAGCCCTGTGGCGTTCCCCTCAGCTTTGCTTTCTGTCTGCAAGCTTTGAGGAGTTTACAGAAGAGCATCTGAGCAGTATCTAACAGGGAATTAGCCTGGCATGCTTGCAGAGAAAGGAGCAGGAGATGGGCTTTCATTATTGAAACAGAAAGATAAGGAAATACATACGTAACAGAAGAGTGGTGGAAAGGGAGCCCTGAGAATAGGCTTAGGAGCCAGGGGCTCAAATTTTCTCACATCTTGTTCTGTCGGATAAGTCACATCACCCGTCTGCCTGATTTTTCTTATCTGTATAATGGGGGACATAATACAGATCTCTCTTTAAGGGGAGGTCTGAGAATTAATGGATGCTGATAGAGTGCCTGGAAGATGAAAAATGCTGAGTATTACCACAGCAAATAGTAACCCCTTTGACTCATTTATGATCTTATTACCACCAAATGTCTCTCTGGCTTCCTGTCATTTCTACTAAGCCTCCTTCTGATCGTATTAAACACCAGGGGGAAGATCTTCAGCTAGTGTCAGTTGTCACAGCTCCATTGACTTCAATTATTTCTCTTGCACAACATATTTCATCCAAAGCACTTCAGGTATTTGAGAGATATTGGCCAATTAAGCACCACAACCTCTACGGGAGGTACAGAGTCATACCATAGTTAGAGAAACTTATAAAAGAGTGGTTAATCAACTTACCCAAGGTCAGGAAGAAAGCATAACAGAGATGAGAAAATGGAGCAAGAGTCATGGACCTTATTCTGGAGGTCGCCTTGGCCAGGTTTTGCTCTGTGTATCAGGACAGATCTGAAGCCACTATTCCAAGCTCTGCTTTATTCAGGTTCTTGCTGTTATGAGACAGAGCAGGACTCGCTTCCTTTGCGTACACTTTTAGTTTTTATCATGCTCCTTTTATTCAAGGTATCGTAGGAAGAGAATTATGGTGGCTACACATTTAAAAGCTGATTCCTCAGTTGGTATAAATTAGAAGGACTTTCCAAAGGCAATGGGAATGTGAAGACTTGTACCTGAGGATCTGGTCCCTAGGGCTTATTTCTGACCGAGTATGGCTGTAAGATGCCTAGGGATTTTCAGCCTCCAGTCTCTTACTTATGCAGAGGCTTTCTGAAGCTAAACTGCCTACTGGTGGTGATTGCTTTTCCAGTATATTGCAAACCGGGACTTTATCATCATATGTGCAAATGACTCTCAGTAAGCTAGTTTGTGCCCTCATGCCTGCTGAATGTCCAAAATGGCTGCATCAAATGGTGAAGCTTAGAATAGCCCCAAGTGGAAATACTTCACATATCCACAGTAACTCTGCTGTTTCTGAAATGGGATTTTATTTTTTTTCCCCAATGTAAGGACCATTTGTGCAACTTCAGCATTTAAATCTGCAAATTTAGACCCTGTTTCAGGGAAGCTAGTGAATGCTGTGATAGTGGAGTTTAATTTATAAATAACCAGCAGATGAGCACGAGGAGAGGCAATGAATAACTCACAGGAGGAAGAGTTAGAGATCAGCCGTGACATGATGGCGGAGCATGGAGCTGCAGAGCAGCGCTCGGCTGGGTCAGCGCTCAGAGAGAATCCACAAGTGCAGTACTTGATTACACATACAGTTTTAAGTCCAAAATCAACTTCTTTTTAGAACAACAACAACAGAAAACCCCACAAAAACCCACCCACTGTGAAATTTGCAGCTTTGATGCAGTGCTCATAGCGCCCAGCTAGGAAATAATAATATGTTACTGGGTTTGTTGTTATTTTTTTAAAGCTACAGAGAAGTGGAAGAGGAAAGCCTATCAGAGCTATAACAAACTAACTCTGTTTATAAACTTGAGATCTTCATTTCCTGAAGCAGCTTTAAATCTTGGTAGTGTGCTGTCTTACGCACTGAGTTAAGACCGGATTATATCAAAATACCAGCTATTTATTATTTAGGTAAATAACCAAACCTAAAATGTACTGTGTTTTCATTCTTGGGGGAAAAAACAATCCTGTCTCTGTGAAGCCCATGAAGATATTTACATTGAAGTAAGTAAATACAAATGTGTTTTCACACACATTTAAATAAATGCAGGTCAGTTTTGGGAGAAGCCAGGTCTAAGAATTCACAGGAGCACTGGAGGAAGGTCTAAGGTGCGTGGAGAGGGAAGCGAGGGGAGGTTGGGGCAGCTCAGAAACATGGATTGATCACCTGTATAATTTGATTTCTGCCCCTGCACACATGTGTACTTCAGAACTAAGAACTAGTACTTTCTAAAAATGCCCTGCTGTCTAAAATCAAGGAAATTCTTTATTCCTCATCCCTGTGCTAAGACATTGCCTTGGGCTAGACTTCCCTGATCTTTTTACCAGACTTAGCTTGATATGGAAACACTTGGTCAGGACTCTTCAGCTATGAAAAGGAGAAGGCTCCAACTTGCAACTCAACCTGGAAAAGCTTTCTGCTTTTTCACTTGTCCCATATAGAAAACATGCTCTTTAGCAAGACAGAAAGATAGACGCACTTTAAGTCAGTAGCCTCACATGGGCTATGTTTGATCTTCATGAGAAGCTTCATCAGGCATATGCTTCCTCTTAGAAATTTCTATCTCGTGCTCTCCCATACCATCTTGCCCTAGATTTTTTCCACTGCCATGGAAATCAGAGGTCTTGATTAGATAGAGAAGGGGAAACCAGGATCCCAAAGTAAGAGAACCCGGGATGTTATCCTATATGTTTGATATGTCTAAACGCTGGCTTGGAAAATGTTCCTGATGATTGGGAGATGCTGTCTCCTCAAGAAGATAATGATGTGCCTTGGAATGAGCCAAGTCCCTGTTCTCCAGCGAGTGAGCACAGGGTGCTTTCAGGTGTTCCCCTTTTACCCCCCACGAATGTGTAAAAGTGCCAGCATCCCTCTTAAGGGATATAAAGCTAAGAACTAATAGACATTGTAAAATGCCAGGATGCTTTATTGTTAGGTGTAACACCTACTTCTGTTGACAAGTGCAAGCCATCTTTACTGTTCCCAGTTAACAGGACCATAGGGAGTTGCTGTTCATTGGAAGAATAAAAAAGCAAGCGAAAACATTTATGTACAAGCTAATACTTTTTGCTAGAACCTGCACACTTTTTGCTAGAGTAGTTTTTTGCTACAGGATACTGAAAGGTTAACTTTACATGGCCTCTTAGAAGTTTAAAAGCACTGCCTTTACAATAGTATCTTGAAGACTTAGAAACTACCTGGCCAACCTGAGTCCGTAAGAATAGAGTAAGCAGCTATGTGCTGTGTGAGTATACTGAGTCCTGTATCACGAGCTTGGTGAAGTTTTGAGTGCTTGCATTTTGGGCTAAATAAAGCTAGTGCCACATCACTTCCTCATCCTCCTCTTGTATAGCCAGTGCCTCAGAGTGAAATCCTGTATTTTTTCCTGAGACTTCCCATATGGGCTCTGACAATTTTCCCATCTTTGAGACTATGAGAGTGGAAAACTTGCTAGTCTTGCAGTTCTGGGCTCATGAAGCAGCATCTCTCTCAGGGTGATTGAGAATTGCTTCCAGAAAATACCACTCCTCCTCATACTTCTGGGGAAAGAGAGAGTCATCAAGGCTTGGGTGGCTTGCAGTGGGCTGCTGGCAGTTGAAGGGGGCTGCTGCCTTCATGTTACTGGCCTCCACTACCTCTTTATGAAGAAGATAAGGATACACTCCTAAAGTAAGAATTTCTGTATGATCATGTATTATATAGCTGAGGGTTTTTTTTCTGGCAAGGTCCTGCTAGAAAGGCTGTAGCTAATGAAGGAACCTTTTCCTAAAGGAATTAATTTCATCCTCAGTGGTGCCACAGTATTGTTGAGTATCTATCTGCATATGCTTCAGGAGGTCTGTCCATGTCCTTGCATAGAAGAGCTAATACTGGTTACTGCTGTGGCTGGCCTCTCCAAAACTTTGGTCTCTTGCACATCCCTCTGCCCAGCAAAAGGTATTTAGGACTCCTGATGGTCATGGGTTGTTCACTGGTGGATGGTAGTATCCTGTCCATCTTGCTTCTGTTTCAAATGCTGTGTGTCAGAGCTTTTGAAAATACACCAATGTAGGTAGGAGCCAGAGGATATGATGTGAGGATGCGGTAGGTGTGGGTCATTCTGCATGACCTGGTGGGGTATACAGGAGAGGCTGGGAGTTCTCTCCTGGGATTGTTCTCACAGTAAATCCCTGTATCTCTCTATGTTCAGGTAGGGTTTTTTTGGTCGGGAGAGGGAACGCTACAGGAGCTGAGTGCCACCTGGCTGGCTCAGTGTCACTTCTGACATTTAACTAATATACAAATATGGTGCTCTCTTTCATTTTCCCCATCTCTAAAGAAATGTTGAAATGTATAAAAGCCATCATGTTATTATCAGTTTTGATGATAGCATTAAACAGTGTATTAAACCATTCCCTTCGGTGTACAATTCATACCTCTTACCCTGGAGGTACATTTCTTATTAAAATGTCTCAGATCCACATATTGTGAAGTAATATTCACTGAAATTCCCCCTTTTTATTTATGTATTTAAAAGAAGTTAGTAAAGGGATTTGGGGAAACAAATGAATTTACTCCCTAGTAATAACATAACATTGTAAAAGGTACAGTGCTTATTATGAGAGTCATTTTCTAGAGAGATTTTTAGGCATTTCATTCAAATTGGCTTTGAAATGAGCGCTGTTCTAGGTGGACTAAAAAACTATCTAAATGTCCTTAGGGACATGTTGAGTAGGAGATAAGAAGACAGTCGATTTGGAGGTTACCTTAGAGAAGATTGGGCTGCAAGTTTTTCTTTTGTTTCCAATCAAACCAGTCAAGATTTATAGAACTATTAGTTTTCATTACCTCAGTTTTAATGATTTGAAACTAAGTTTTAAAACTGATTGCAGAGGGGGCTGATCAATCTTTTCCTCAAAATCAGGTTCCTGCTAAGGGTTCTCAGTTCAACATCAAAATGCTGAGGTACCTAACACCAAACTACACTGGAACATCAGTCTGGTCTGAACAGCTGCGCTATTAATGTGGAAAGGGGTTAAGTTATAGTCATCAGTTCTGATGTCAGATAGGGAGGAACTGCAAGTCCCAGAGGAAAAAAAAGAAGGAAAAAGGACAATGTGACAAATGGTCTGTGTTGGATTTGCCAGAAGAGTTCCACGCAGAGCTTATACAAACGAGCTGGTGTCTTGTGCCGGCGTGGGGCACAGATAGCCACTTAGCTGTACTGGGTAAAGGAACTTGTTTTCTTGGTATAATTATATCTGTAACTGAGAGGTTTTCCTCAGAAGAGCTGAGGTCTTTGCAGAGGTAAGCAAGAGGTGATAATTCACCCCACCTCTTGTTCAGGCAGTTCTGTGTTCATGTTCCAGCAGTGTCCAGAGAACTGCCTTCACCAGCAGTGTGGACTTGCAGAGGTTGTTCCCTGGGGGTATTTGCCCTGCTCCATCTGGCCCTTACTCAGGCACATGTGTAGTATGGCAAATGGC
Organism: Laterallus jamaicensis coturniculus; assembly: GCA_022605575.1. Classification (NCBI taxonomy): domain Eukaryota; kingdom Metazoa; phylum Chordata; class Aves; order Gruiformes; family Rallidae; genus Laterallus; species Laterallus jamaicensis. The sequence continues at coordinate 6,313,777 of JAKCOX010000033.1, read as the reverse complement.
TTAATACCCACCCTGCCCTCCCTACCCCTCCCATCCTTCCCATTTTATTTCCTCCTTTGGAAAATGACTTCTCTTAAAAACTTTAAATACGGCCTTTTGTGCTGCCTAGGCTTCTAGGACCATCCTGTTATCTGTGTTCTCTTTTGCTTGCTGTTCTTTGGCACTGAAAAATATTATCAAAGTCACTGGGGCCCCAGTGGACCTCAACTTGTTGATTAGAATTGGATAAACTAGAAAAATTCTGGTGGGAATGGAAGGCATTTATGATGACTACCTGGCATTTTTCTCTGCCCTTTTTTATGTACTTGTCACTGTATTTTCCCACATCAATCTCATAAAACATTCTTTTGCTCATGCTTGAAATATTGATATTATCCTACAGCAAAGATAAAAGCACATCACAGAGCAATATGGCTTGGTGATAGAATTATCTGCAATACACAGAAATCTCTACTGATGTTTAGGACTGGCATGGTATTAAACACATTACTTTTGCTGACAGGCATTTTCATTTCCTCACATCATGCAGGTAGGGGAATGTGAAGGAAATCTAGTTTTCAGTTCTAGGTTTGTTCAATAAAAAATGTAAACCAGAAATGCTGGTAGATATGGTGGCATCTCTTTAAATCAAAAGGAACTCACTGAAAGTTTAAGTAACTTTAAAGAATGCTATGTGTTTTTATGTGTATATGTATGTGTTTATATGTCTGTAATTACAAATAGATCTCTATCTACATGTAAATATTGATACAAACCCCACAACCCTTCCATATTTAACCTAACTGAAAATACTGGGGACAATCCAAAATCAAGCATTTAAAAGTTAGTGTCAGTGAACCTTGTGCTCCCTTGGTGTGGGCTTTATGATATGATCTTTGGTGAAGATCTTCACCCGTTATTTCCTCCCTGTGACTTTCTCCCTATGCTGTGCACAGGGGGAAAAAAACCCCACAAAAAGACTCGCTTCTGGCAGAAGTTTGGGCTCAGCTCTCAGAATGGCTGCCTTGTATGCAGGATGCCCACTACTGTTTTACTGAAGCAGGATGTGTAGCGAGAGAGTCAGGGGATTCTTACAAAGGAGGAAGGTCTCTTGAGCGAAGCACTGATTAAGGGGCATCTCGTTTTGTCAATCCCTCTTTCTTCCCTGAGGTCATGGTATGATGTTGGGTAAGTTACTAAAATAGGGTGGTTTTTTTTCTTCTCAGGCCATCCCTGAATTATGTGTTCCTTGTGTTCCAGTCTCCAACTTGAGATCGCATAGCTTGTTGGCTGGAAACAATATCTAGCCCTGAAAACAGCAATCAAGTCAGCACTGAATGTGCTTACACTGAATGTGTAAGGTGCCATAAGGTGCTAAGCGCTCCGTGTAATCAGAATTTGCAATCTGAAATTGCACATTCAACACTAGTGGGCATTTTAACTTAATTCTCCTGTTCATGAGCTCTACATTTGTAAAATGTGCCTATCGTTTCAGAAAGGTGTTGTCCAAAGCAATTAGTTTTTGCAAAACAGTCCAGTGCTCTGCTGAGTGGCATCACAGAGAGGCCCATGTGGAAATAAATTACTCTTCAAGGCAGGATTAGTGTAGCACACAAGAGAAGGGGCCACAAATGGAGCAACGAAGATAAAATGTAGTATCAAGTAACGGCACCTTCAACAGGCATTCTTCTGCCTGCGTGCTGAATGAAGGAAAGGTCATGTCAAAATGAGCAGCCTGTGATTGTGTAATTAGAGGCTGTATCAAGACATACAGGCATGGAAAGCAGAGTCGGGTTTTGGGCTGTATTGGTGCAGGAATTTATGCCTAAAATTCAGCTATGTTAAAAGTAACGGTGGTCGCTGTGGGAGGATGGGAGAGAAACCAATCTAATAGCTGGGGTCTGGGGCAGAGACTACCTCAACAGACTGTCTCTCATTGCCTCAGTTCTGCCCTCCACAAGCTAGAGGTAGTAAATACTTGGTTTCTATGTATACTGTGGCACTCAATTCCTTTGGGATAGGTTGATACCATACACTGTACAAGTATGAACAATCCCTGCATCGTACGCAATTCAGTTATGGAGGTGTGGATTTTGGAATGGTGTTTTCATATGTTTTCAGGGTTGCACATTCATTGTAGAATAAAACAGAGCGTTCTGCTTCTGTACTAGATAGAGCCAGAGCTGATGGGAGCATGCAGGGGTTTTCACACACTGCTGGGTTTAGGGAGATCAGGTGTTCTGCAGCCTACAAGGCAGCAGCTTTGCAGCAGGAGACTGAGCTCTCGCTGCCGTTACATCGTTGGGTATTTGGTATGAACTTGGCAGAAATTATTAACCAGCAAATCCAAATTTTTCCATAACTGATGAGGGACTTGCAAAACTTTGGAAAGCTTAGCTGAATGTAACCAAATACTTGTTTATGCCAGTGTTTTGTGACTGCAATGAAATTTGTCAATAGGCCCAATTAGCAACCATACAGAAAACGAGATGTCAGTGGTACTACATAACCTTGCCAGGCTGTTTCCCCAGGAAAAGTGGAGGTTTGCCTGAATGTCTGGCACAACTCACACACAAGAAATTGTGCTGACCCTTAATCTTTGCTAGCAGTGCGCCTTCTCATTGCTCGCAGGCCACAAATTGTGTTTAGTGTGTGGCTTGCTGTAAATACATACCCCTTGCTTGGGGACATCATGGAGGTGAATTATATGTGGGCTGCTGGGATCACACTGGCCAGGGGTTCTTATTGCTGCTCTTGCAAGGGGACTGCTGAGGTTAAACTATATAGTTTTTGTAATTTTGTCTTTCATGCTGGATATGACCTCAACTTTTCTCTCAGGTCTAAGCCTTGACAGTTAGAAAAAACCCCAATACTTCCCTCTCATCAGAAGGTCAAGCATATTTGATCTGGCTAATTCCTAGAAGATGAAAAAAAACCAACCAAACAATGTAATTTTAGAGTTTCTTTTAAAGCAGAAGTACTGAAAGGACTGGTATCACCTTATGCAGCTAGGCTGGAACCTGCTGTCTTTTGGGATCTGTGGGAGAAACAGTTATTTTGCTCAAGGAGCGCTGAACCAGTCTGAAAGCCTTTAACCCTATCCAAAAGGAACAAGCTAGTTTATCTCCTGCCCTCCCCTTGAATGTGTCAGCCATGAATCTAACACATGAATATGTAGACTCTATGCGTGAACACACCCTACAAGCAAAGGTTGATCCTGTGCACTGGGTTCACATTACCTTCTACGTTGTTGCTTGTTCCAGGTAGTGTTCAGGTCAGTGCTGTTGAACACCTTCCTTTGTGTGACAGTTTGTTGTGCGCAGGGTTCCAGGGGAACAGCATGGGGGATCATATGGCTGTAGGTTGTGCAAAGCCTCTGTGTACATCCATCATTTTCAAGGCAGCAGGAAAGCTCGTTCTTTCTGCCAGGCTTTAGCTGCAGGAGCTTGGATGTGCCACCCCCTCAGAGCTCCTGTTGGCCTGCCGCGCGGGGAATATGCAGCACTCAGTGCATCCATTCTGCAGCTGCCTGGCAGAGCACCAAGCTTGTACGAGGGCACGAGGAAAAGCATAGCCCTGTTTAAAACTCTTCGGGCTCACCAGCAGACTGTGGTATTATGGAAGAGGAGAAGTAAGGTGCCTGCATCCTTATGCAAATATGGTGCTGGCCTGCAATAGCAAAAAGGGACCATTTGCTGAAATTGAGAAACGCTGCAAGGAGCAGTGTGAAGAGATGGATTTATGCATGTGCTACTCTTGCTCCTTGTCCCATTGTAGCCCATGAAATAGGGAGACAAGGAAGAAAAAAGAGAAGGGAGAGAGGCACGTGGTCACAGGAGGGAGGAAACAGAAGAAATACGTCAGATTCCCAGGGGTGGTTAGTTTTAGGGAAGCTAAGGCAGGACAAGGGATAGCACTGCTTGCATACCCAGGTTGTACCTAGATAAGAAGGCTAGTAACCAGTAGCGGGGCCACAAAACAACTCTATCTTAAGCTTTTCATTTTCTCACTCCAAAGGCAAATAAATGCATATTTAAATGATCACAACAGTTAAACACTGCTCCAGTGAAGTGGCATTCTGTTGCATCTGCCTAGCAAACACCTGGATGTGCCTCTGCAGAACAGAGATTTTGAAATGTTCGCTGATCAAGATTTCTTGTTGGCTTTTTAATGGGAGAGGTCTTTTTATTGCTAGTGCATAATTTAATTTTGTGGCCACTGGTGTCTGATGTGTATCTTAAAATCTGAGCTCCTGCAGGCATGTGGTGTGTCATTGTATCTGCTCATTTAATTTTTCTGAAAAGAAATGTTCTAGCTATTACAGATGAAAGCATGAAAACACCCCACCCCAGTTTCCCCCCTCTCTCAAATCCAAAATGAAAAGGCAAATAAAATAAATACTACTATGTTTAAAAAACTAATGAAAAATTGTGGGGTTTTTTTGTTGGGTTTTTTTTGTTTGTTTGGGGATTTTTTTGTGCTGGAAGGGCCAGCTCCTGTATTTGGACTTCAGAGGGTGGTAGTTTTTGTAGTCCATACTTCTGGATTGCAGCCTGGAACAGAAAGGGCCACACTTCAGCTAGGGAATGGACAGGCTGGTGCAAAAGGAAAATAACCTTTGTGAGATTTGTTTTTCCAGTGTAGAAGGTCTCTCTTGACTTGGGTGTCAGAAGCGGCTTGAGAGTGGAGTAGGCTGCAGTGGAACCATGGGCAGGGGCTGCTGGCAGAGTTCCTTTTCAGTTCTCCTCCTACGATGCCAACTCTCCTAAATTTGGTAGCTGACTCTGCTCTTACAGGTTAAGTTCCAGCATTCTTGTAGGTTATATGTGTTGTCCGTATTCTTGCAGATTCTATGATGCCTTGAATAAGTTTCATCTGTTTAAATGCCATGCCATTTTTGGGACCACACAGCTCATTTGACAGTGGTGCAGGATGCTGTAACACATTAACACAGAGCCCTATACTTCACTCAAAATGGGATGCTTCTCCTGACTTTCTTGTAAGATCAGAAATGCAATCTATAGTCCAGAGCTCTTTTTTCTATTTTGACAGAGCACACTGAGGAATGAGCCAGACTGAGGAGATAGGAGTGACCTCTGGGATGATGAAAGGACCATGGCTATGTACTATAAGGGAAGGAGCTGATTCATTGAGGCCACACAGCACGGTTGGACCCAGCAGTTCACCCTAATTCTCCAGCCAGTGCTGCCTGCCCTCGCCTGTTATCACACAGCTCCCATGATGATTTACCACACCACCCATCTTTCTCAGCATGTTGTAGCTACAAGAGTCATATCTATATGAGCACCAGTGTGTAAACTTGAGTGGTTCCCACTCACCCCTTTTTAAATGACGTTGTTCTAGCTGCACTCTCCACCGCAGGGCTGGTGTTGGCGCACAGGCCTCTGCGCGGCCTTTTCTGTGGCTGTGCCGCAGTCTCTGGGGGTCACAGCTTTTGAGGATTAGTCACTGTCTTCAGGCTCATGCTAACAGAAAAGAACCAAAGCAACGAATATGCTTCAAGTGCATTTTAAAACAAAATGAGGGACCCCGTGTGTTCTGTCACAGAAAGGCCCCTTAGGTCTGTTCGTGTCCTAGCTGGAGGAGTCTTCAGCCTTATCCTTTCCCTGGGCAAAGCCGTACCCTGCGTTATGGTGAGTGCTGCTGAAGAACACTGGAAGCTCTGCTGCGGGTTAGTTGGCTGACCCCGGGAATGGTGAAGGGCAGTGGTCTGAGACAGTGTGCCTTTTTTAATTAAAAAAAAAAAAAAAAAGAAAGAAAAGAGCAATCCATTTTAGATACAGGAGAAAAAAAAACATTTGGAAAGCTTTTCACTTAACAAGGCTCTTCTGTGACATTTAGATGCATTTATACAAGTTAAAAAGGAATTTGGCACCTTCCCACCTCACTCAGCAGGCTTTGAAGAGAAAAAGCAAATAAAAAGACAAGATTACTTGATATGTTGCTTTGTTTTGTTCACATGAAGTGTTGCGCCCGTTGATGTTGGCTGAGTACTATTACAGCCCACAAAGGGCCTTGACAGAGAAGTCATATTCAGTCAGGTCCAGGGCTTGCTTTCTAATGAGGAAAGATAATTATTGTGCCAATCTCTGATCGCTTTTTTGCTAGGCACATTTAATCTGAGGGAAGATAGAGAGCATCTTCTGTCTAATACCAACTTGAGAGCAGGGCCAGCAGGTGTAACAGAGTAATCACTCTGAAGGATTTGTTCATTATTTCCCAGAAAGACAGAGGGGAAAAGTCTTTGTGTCACTGTCTCTCTCTGTCTTCACTGCTCTTGACCTCAACTTGTGCAGTTTGACCGTGGTGGCCCCACTTCCCCAAGCACCTTTAGATTCCATCAGAAATGCTCTTGACAAGCATTTATTACTGGGTTTGACAACCAAGTAGACTCTCTCTCTCTCCTCCACCCATTTTCTCTTTGGAAAAGAAAATCTGAGGGCTATTTGATGAGAACCTGATGGCATGCAGTGTGCTCCGAGGTATCTACTGCTCCCTTGGCTGTTGAGCTGTGTGGGCATGTCTGTGTCCTCACATACATTTCTGTACATTATCAATGATCTCTGTAGATGTGCATGGCACCTATCTGGGTTCATATGCATGCATGTGCATGCGTGTTTATTCTTTGAAAACACACAGGTGCCCATCCCAGGGAAGCATACAGATGAGCATGTGCTCTGGGAGATCTTTAGATCTTTAGAAGTAGAACTTTATACACCTGAGTGCACTCATGGCGACAGATGTATGGCCTCTGATTGTATTGGAACTCTAACTCTACTGGGCCAGCTGTAACCAGGGAGAATTGTCTTGAGAATTGTGTCTTTAGCTGCAACACAAACTCAGGGAACTGGTGTTTTTGCACACTTTATCTCGCTGCTCCTGTTTACCACTTGGTCCCACAGTCACACCAGAGGGTTTGCCACTGGGTTGGGAATAAGTGGCTCTGGATAGCACTGTACAAACTGATCTTGCCTCAGGGAAAAAGGCAAAGAGAACTAGATCGTGAAATACATCAACTTTAGGAAATTGTGTCATTCTTTTAGGACAAGGTATTAGGGTTCTCAGGCAACTTGGTTAGATACGGAAACTCAGGGAAACAGCTCCAGCTAATGCTTACATTGGAATTTCAGTAAGATCTAATTTATTTTGTGTTTTACTTTACAGTCAGGTCTTTTATAATAGCTCAGTGCCATAAGTTTCTGCAGGGGAGGTGCACATTGGACATGAAGACAACTGGTGGGACTGGACAGTTGTGCTTTGGATGCTGGGGAAGTGGGGTTTGCATGTTAGCTGCATTACTCCAAGACAGTAATTGACAGGTTGGCAGAATTCGTTTGCTGGCTTTAGCTGCGTACACTGACAAGCCATTGGAGTTAATGGAAGGGTACAGACCTCACAAACCTGCAGTTTTGTGATACCTGCAGCTTATCACTGCATTGGTTTGGTTCCAGATCTTGTCCTTGCCATACCATTAGATCAAGACCCATATATCTCAATCCCATGGTCCACAGAGTAGGCAATCTTTCTTTCGCTGTAGCGAGACCCAGCAGTGGGGAAGAGGAGCATCCCTGACCTCTTTTGATTCATTCCCACTATCTCCTTCAGCACAAATTTCTCTAAACACAGGATGAGGCACTAAAGTCACACTATTGAATCATAAAATCGACTCTGAGGGGAGAAAGCTGTAAGTAAATCTTATTGATCCACATCCCAGTGTCCAGCTGCTGAAACAACTGTTAAAACAGGCATGTCTAATTTTAACTTTGGAAACAGCTGGGCAAAAGTGTTGGCCCTGTTTCAGTATCTCTTGCTTAAAGAGAAGGCAGGTGGCATTCTCTGAACATGCCGCTATTGAATTAGAGAGACCTATTAATATTGGTGAGTCAACTTAACTTAATTCTCTCAACCTGCTAACAAGAGCACTTTGGAAAGGATTGGAGAAGAATGACAGGGTACCTTGAATAAACCAAAAGGGAAAGAGATTGCAGTGTGTGTGTTCTAGCAACGGCAATTTAATCAATTTAGGTGCATCTGTGCTACCCGTCACTTTGCTGGCTGTTTGTATTTCTTTTGCCTGGGTGACTCGAGGCATGTATGTCCTAGCTGTATTTTTTAAATGAAGGCATACTCCATTGAAGTAATGATTATACATGCACATGAATAGATAGATACGTGTGAGAGAGAGAGCACGTTAAAAAAAGCCAACAATAATCCTGCTCTGAGTAATTTGGGGTTTTGGTGCAAAATCAAGCATTCAAAATTGAGGCATGCTGGAAGTAAACATAACATCTTCCCCTTTCTGTGTTTCTTTCAGTCTTTAATTACAGGGTCAAGTTACTCTGGACTCCTGATTTGTTTGTGACACAGAAAAAAATCATTAAGTGAAACACATTTGTTTAGTTAGAAAATTCTGTGGTCTGTGAAACCCCTAATTTAGTTGCTGTAAAAATTAACGTTTCTGATGAATAATATAGAGGAAGGAGAGGTTCTGGTGATTAAAGAACTGTTGGCTCACTGACTCTGTAGCAGGGTTCTAGTGTGATACATTCTTCCTAAAAAACAGTGAGTATGTTATAAAAGTGAGTGCTGGACAGCAGGAGAAATGGATTGCTGTCAGTGTATCTTTTTATATTGGTCTCTTTGTGTCCCCAAGAGCAACACCCCTGAAAGCTGATGGCTAATATGTAGTGGACTGTGAATCACAAAAAAAAACCCAAACCCAAATAAAACTGTTAGAAAGAAGTAGAGGGGTAAAGAGAAGGTATTTTTAAAATAAGGCATTTTGTTCACATTCTTTAGCAGCATCTGATCGTGCTAAGGAGGGTATAAGTAGCATCTAGCTCCTCCAGATGTCAGCTATTTAGAGAGACACACACCAGAAGTTCTGTGGACAACAAATGACTGAATCCCACGCAGGATGCTCTTCTTGGCAAGGGAAGAAATGGGAGTGAGTGGGTGAGCCTGTGTGCATTCCTGTGCAGGATGGGATGGGCAATTACAAAAATGGGCGATAGGGAGGGAGAAAAATGAAGATGGATGGAGGTAAAAATACCTGCTAAATGCCAGATGTCCTATTTGGACTGCGTGGGATTGTTGACTGGGCTAGTCTTAGTGCTTTGTCTAGTCTGATTTTAACCCTATAAACCTTTTTCTCACGACTTACATAACCTAAGCTACAATAAGCTCTGTATAAACACCTGGAAATGTATTATTTTCAGCCTGTAACTAGTGACCTAAGAAAACTTGATAATGAGAGTGATTTGTTGCAATACAGCTCGCTGGGTAAAAGCAAAACAAAATGATTAGACCATCCTCTGTTGAGAGCAGAAGCTTTTCAGGGACGTATTTCTTTAGATAAAAACGTTGGTAATAAGTTCCTTAAATCTCAGTGGTATTTCTGGGGACGGATCAGAGTCTCACAGAACCCAGAAACAGCCAACAGATGGCTCTCCTCTGATGCCACCTATTTCCCCAACAGAATATGGAAACATGCTGTCATACTAGTTTTGAAAAATTCACTTTTGTGTAATATTTTCCTGCTACCTCCAACTGCATTTGCTAGTTTATTGCTCTTTCCCATGCAATTTCTGTTCAGTGGTTGGCACTGACACAATGCTTGCAGGTGGAGAAGAGGGGCAGTCTCCCTGCCTTTGTGTCCTTGGTGGTCCAGCACTAGATGAAATCTCCCATTTCCAGCAGAAAGTAATGTTTGATTAAAGTGGCACAGAATTACTCACCTTAGAAGGTTTCTCTGGTGCTGCTACTTCGGTTGTCCTTGAACTAAAACATGCCTATATATACACACCATATATACATAGCACAGATCTAAGATGCTGAATTACCCATCTCCTTTTATAAAAGGTTTATTGCAATACAGCCCATAGTGAGAAGCTGACATCCTGCAACTTCAGCTGTCACACCGTTGAGGCCACACTGTACTAGTGTGGAAATAGAGTGTTATTTTTGCCTGATTTTCTACCAAAATGACGTTTCTACAATCATTCCAGCCATTGCCCCTTTGGTTGCCTGGCCAGCAACCACTGCATTTGACAGGAGCATTGAAACCCCAGAAATACTGAACTCCTTCAGAACTTCTGCCACCTCCCTGCTGAGACATGAGGGCTGGTCCACCAGCTGGTAGGCTTCCATCTCTGAGCCTGCCACAACATGGGCTGCCACTTCCCTGGCCAAAGCAAGGCACGATGAGGGAAGGGAAGGAAATTAAATGTGTTACGGGGGGGTAAGGAAATATGACAAAGATCTGAGCACATCAGAGGAGAGAGTGTGAGAGAATGCGGGAGGGAACTGAGGAGGGTGATGTGGTCACGTTATTTTGGTGAGTATGAGGAGGGTGACAAAGGGGAATCATGAAGCCTCATTTCCTCCTCATTTATTTTTGTAGCTCTGCTGCTTGTAGAACATGTTTTCAGGTAGCCAGGAATATCAGATGGCCTCTTTTTATCTGCCTGCTGCTACATTTCTGAGGATTACATCTAGTGTAGGGGCTGGTAGTGGGTAAGAAGCATCTCCGTGCAAGAAAAGGTGTTATACAGAGCATCTGCATATCTGTTTATTCTGTTGATTACATATTGCTTTCTGTCTCTTTTGGGGATTTTTGGTAGCTTAGGCTGTCACGGAATAGCTACCTTCTGATTTCTGTGCAGGAGGAGATCAGAATGCAGAGATGAAGACAGCAACAAAATGATTCAGGGTTAGTCATCATGAAGACCACTCAGATTTCTTTCATCCTCATAGTACCCACCATACTTCTCCCAGTACCCTGGAGGAGTCAATGACAGACTGTGTGTTGCATCTTGAGTGCTCACATTTGGTGACTAGGAAAAGGGAGCGGGGGGGGATGAATCGTGGCATCTAGTTTGAAACCATGCAGATCTAATTATAATGTAAGGGGGCATTTAAGGGAGGAATTGGACCAGGATGCAGGTGGCATTTCTTATGACCAACCAGAAGTCCAGAAGAAAATGGGGGGAGAGGGGGCAGAAAAAGTGTGATCTTCAGGTCAGCTCCCTCTGTGGCTTATGCAGGAATTTCCCTATTTCCCCCTTTTCTGGTTTCTTCTGTAGTTGTCTCTGGCTGATAGCCAGAGGAACCTAGAGGCTAGAGAGGGGAGAGAAGTAGAAATATGTGTGTGCCATGTGTACAGGCACACGGTGTATCTGACTTCAACATAATTCCTGCATCCTGATCATTAGCTTTTCCCTTGGCACTTTCCAGTGAGTAGCTGGAGTTCTTTGTCGGTCCTGTCCAATAAATAGCACATCCATGTTGGGAGCAATTTTTGCCTTATCTGTCATATACAGCCTATCAGTGAGGGAGTATGTTCCTCCTTCTCCTTCTTTGTTTCCACTTCCCAATTTTCACGGCTGCCTGATGCGTAAAGCCCATGTGCTCCTGATGTCTCTGCTTGCTCTGGTGTTGGCATTTGCAGCTCCAGTGGGGTTTATTGCTGCTGGGTGCCTCCCCCTACACAAACACCCTCCCATTTTGGTCAGACTCAAGGGTGCTGGGTAAAGGGAAGTGTTCAGTACCAGGAAGCAGGCTTTTTGCATCCATGTGACTAGCACAAACATCCTTTGAATCACAGGCAGGGTGGTGGAATTGACAAGACAAGGAAACTGCTGGTGTCTCAGGAGACCTGCTGTGCTGGAGGAGCTTGTGCTGGAGGAGCTTGTGCGGGTGGAGGGGAGTTTGAGGCCCTGGGGAACGATAGGAGAGTGAGATGCTTCACAAGGAGAGAAATGTTTTTAAAGCAGTTCATGCTCCTTATGTTTATTCTCACTGTTGTGCTTTTATTGAGCTTCTCTGATGGAAACCAAGTGTCCCAGTAAGTCCTCTGATGGGTTGCTGCAAACAGACCTGGAGTATGTTTTGCTTCCATCTGTTTGATTTATGTTGGGTGTGTTGCAGGCCTTGAAGCCAGGGCCTGTCCTCAGTGGTATTAAATACATCAGCAGGGTATCAGTAGTAGATGCAGTACTACTATCCCTCCCAGCATAATGCTGCAGTGACCTACGCTATATGTTTTTGAAAGTTGCCAAACATTATAAAAATCTCAGTGAAGAAGGCCTAGGCACCTGTGGACCTGGGCTTAGCCCCTATTTTCTGTGTTACAGAATGTAACGCTGGAGATAGCTAGCAGGGTGCTAACATGAGCCCTCCTTCTATGCAAGAGGGACAAACATTTTACAAGTAATGTAAACAGTATCATCAATGAGATACATGAAGTAATTGCTCCTCTGTATGCAGGGCTCATGAGACTTCATCTGAAGGACTGCATTCAATCTGGGGCATTGTACTTCAAGAAGAATATAGATATTTAGAAAAAGTCTGTGGGAAACTAGCAATAATGAGCATGATCTAAAACCCATGGATCTCTGAGAAATGCTAAAGGAAGTGTCCTTGTCTAGGGAAGAAAGACACAGCAGAAGTCTTCAAATATGTAAAAGATATCTGTAAAGAGGAAGGAAATAATCTTTCTTCTATGATGGGGCAAGAAAGAACAGATGGTGATTCTGCAACTGAAAATGTGTGTGTGTTAGGGAATTTCAGATTGTTAGGAAGGGAGTGTTTAGAAGACTGATACATCAGGCCATTTTTAAACTTTAAAATGAAACTTTACAGAACTCATTAATTAGCAACACACTTTGTGATAATGGTTAATTCTCAATCACTATAATTAATTATTGCTTTATATACAAAACTCTTACGTCTTTAACATTTATGCCCTAAATTAACTATGACTACACAGTACCATAGAGCTGATTCTCTATGGTTAGCACGGGCAGCCACTGTGCTTGATGGCCTTAGCTGCAGAAGAAGAGGTGAGAAGGAGGAGATGGAAGTGATGCTGGCTTGTCATCTTCCACATCCAACTCCCCCTTTCACTCTCTCAGAAGTGGGATCTTCAGCTGTTAACAGTGCCGCTTCTCTTGTTCTTTTTTTCCTGGCCATGCTTCTTGTGTACTCAGCAGGATGCCCAGCCTTTTCACATGCCTTACACTCATTTTACCCTTTGTTGCAACTTCTGGTTGGATGCCTCCTATGGGCAACTAACCCAGGTCTTGCTTGCCCGGTTGGTGGTAACATTGCTCACATACTTAATGAAACGTTAATAAATACCATCACAGTGTTGCAATATAAATTATACCCCAGTCAATGCATTTGGAATTTATAGGTGCCACAAGCCACTTCTTTGGCTACAGAAGTTTTGTGAAAAGGAAAAAAAAATAAAAAAATCTGTTGATAAGATTGAACACTGGTATGTATTGCTTCCAGAGGCATTGCTGCTTCATCCTTGCAAGTCAGACACATCACCAAGAATGTTGTAGGTAAAGTCTATTCTGCCTTGGTGCAGAGAGATGGACTGGATAGCCTCCTGAAGTTCCTGGTTGTGTTCTCTGTTATGAGCCTAGTTACTTGCAGAGATAAAATTCATTTCTACTGTGACTGAGAGCAACTGGACTGCATACTATGTACCACCCTGTGCAGGCTGCGTCGCACAGGCACCACATGCAAAAATAGCTGTTTCCTTTGGGTGAGGAGAAGGCCATCTAATGCTCTTATTGTTCGTTATGCATTAGCCAGTAAGTTGTTTTTCCATAGACCGTACAGCCTGGGCTCTTTCAGGGTTAAAAGGAGAAGAATTGTTCCCCACAGTGTCTTCTTTTGTCCTTCCAATTTTTTAGCTTTGGCTGCTCTGACCTTCTTTTTCTCTTCATCTTCTACACACTGACAAGGTATACATCTTAGGAAATTACACCTACCAGCAGCTCCCACACGAGCAGGCTTGGCCGCAGGAGATGTTTCACTCTTTGTCTGGCTGGCGGTGAGACACTTGTGTCATTGAAAGATTTTCCCCATACATCTTGCTTTGCTTTTCTTTTAATTCTTTTTTGTTTTGGTGGTTGGGAGACTACAGCAAACACCAGTCACCTGGCAGTTACTGCTGTGCGATGAACAGGTGATTACAGGCAAAAGCCAGGCAAGATGATAGGTGGAAGAGAGAAGAGAAGCAGAGGGGAAAGTGTCTATTAGAGAGCTCTCTTTTCATTAGCACAGAAGCCAGTTTAAAGCAACAGTTTTTCCAGCTTTTTCTCTCGTATCAGACAAGATTTCTTTGAGTGCAAAAAGAAAATAAAAGTCTTCTTTCTAATCTCATGGCTAAAATTTAAAATAGTTCCCTATTTAGGGCAGCAGGTATTTTAACTCCCTCTATTCCATCTCTTTCCCCTTTGGCCTTTCAGGTACTATTTAAGTTTTAGAACTGAGAGCTCTTAAAAAATAATTGCCCAGCTCTTCTCTTCCACACTAAGGATTTATGACATAAATGTTTGTTCTGCAGTGCTAATATTTAGCACTAGCGTGTAAGGTCCTGGACTGGCAGACCTCAGAGATCTAAATCTAGATGTACAGAATAGATGCAGCCAAGATGACAGTAGGTCACACATCCTCCTCTGTGATCTGCCAGTGTGTCTAACCTCTTGCTGCTGTGAGAGTGAGTAAAGGCAAGGGATTGCAGCAGCGTGTTATCCCAGGCAAGGCTCACACCTAGGCTGGGAACAGACTGTTCACCTTAGGCTTGCCAACACTGATTGCAACTACAGAGAGAGCAAGCTATTTGTTTCCATAGGAGTAGAAGTACCTATATGCATCCATAATATCAGTTGCTAGGAGTTATGCTAGAGATTAATTTGGCTTGACATAAAATCAGACTAATCACAGAGTTGGTTAGAAAGTAGTCATCCTGTAAGAGAGGGCTGTTACAGATGATGGAAATCAGTTCTCACTGCATGCAGCAGGTCACTACCACTTTATTCTGGCATCCTTAGCGTAACATAGATAGTAGAGGGACTGAAGAGTTAATTATGTGACAGAAATGCCACAAAATTAAACCATTGGGCTCCTTTCCTTCACTGGTGATTCAGTAACTATTGAAAGTCGAGCAGTGGGCAACCCTGATTTCTTCAAACTTGGCTGGTCTTCCTGTTTCTGTAATCTTTGAGTCTGAACAAACCTTTGATAAAAAGTCACTTTGCCTGCAATGATAGAAGAAATAGAAGCGGGTTCTGTTTCTCTGCCTGACAAGATCTGAGCAGCTGCCATTGAGCCCAGCTTCTACTGAGAGCAAAAGGGATAGAAGCAGTTCCAGCCTTCCTGGAGGAAAGAAACCTGCAGCCACTCAGGATCCGTTTTCTGGTGTAAGATGAGAGTCTGCTTGTCAGCACACTGCTGACAGGCTGACGAGAGCCTGCTTAGCCCACTTTGATAAAGTACCCTGGAGGCAGGGATTAAAGTGTTTGCGAGACAAAAGGGTGGGTACAGGAGCTCCTCATGATGGTTTAAGTAAAGCAAACCTAGGCATCCTGCCTTTAACACAAAGCACATTCATCGTTATTGATCTGGTAGAGGCTCTAAAGTTTGAGAAGGATCTTGTCCTAATTTTTGGGGCATCTTTTGGAGAGAGGATGTTTGCTGGTGTCCTGTGCAGGTAGCCATGGGTACTTCTGCAGCATGTTCGGCAAAGATTAAAAGGGGACTGAAGAGCTCAGGGCTGGAAGAGAGTTGAACGAGTCACTCCTGTGTGAAGCCTTTCCATTCTCTTAGGATCACAGACTAGCAGACTTAAGCCAAAAAAGGGACATTTTGCTCATAAAGCTGGTCCAACATATGTTGGCTCATGCCTTTCCTGCAAGTCTGTAAGCTCTCTGGGGAAAGGGCTTTCTGCTTCTGTTAGTTTCCATAGTGCTGAGTACACTGGATTGTCCTTTTTATGTTAGCTAGTAAACAGGGACAGTTCTAACATGCTACTGTCAGGTTGCATCAGCAAGTTCTAACATCACCTCTTTCCCAATTAGAATGGATTAATGCTTATCAAAATGAGATATATTGTTATGTTTGTGTGTCCACTTCTTGCTTGTTTGCTTCTTCTTGCTTGTTTCCACTAACACAGGACTGTAGGTGTGAAATTTTAGAAAATAAAAGTCTGGCCTTTGCAAGAGTTCTGGCCCTTAAATTGGATCCTTGACAGATCTGATCAGATCTGAATTTGTGACCCTCATCTGCTGTCAGAAGCTCCCAGTGGTTACTGTTGCTTTTGGCTAACTTACTGCTAGCCCAGGCTAACTGGGTGTAATCAGCCTGTATTTCTCTTCTCACAAATGAACGTCAAGGGTCAGATCTCCCTTCACTGATGCCAATCCCCTGCCTCTGTTGAATTTATTCACCCTGACATAAATGAGAACAAAACTGGCCTCCAAAGCTTCTGTATCAGCTGCTTGTGGCAAACTGTGGTCCCTTGGAGCCGAGCTGAAAAGGGAATTAGGCCTGTCATACGTCACTGGTGACATGTGAGGCATATGCCTCAGCTTTTGCAGGGAACTGGACTTGCTGGTTGCTAAAGGAAAGCACAGGAGCCCTGAGAATAGACTCCTCTTTTTTCAAAGGTACAGAATAGAACTGGAAGCTACAGAAACTGCAATGAGTTGGTTATACGCAGAAAAAGTACTGCATAGCAGCAGCTGTGTGTGTGTGGTCTTCAGCCCTGGCCTGGAGCATCCCTTCCCTTTTCTTCTGGTTGAGCAAACACTGATAATTCTTTGGCACCGCTGGGCCTTACCTGCCTCTTGAGGCTGCCTGCGGAGAGGCAGTGATGACAAGGACAGTGGGGCACCAGGGACTAGTCTCAGAGCAGTTAATTCTGCCAGAAGTGCTGAGGAACTTACCAGCTTTGTGGTCACTGCTGTCCTCAGCAGTATTTGAAGCAGTTTGCTAAAGACAGTGGTGTCTATGTGCCAGTCCTAAGCTCTACAGCATGCATTCCCTCCTGGATTATTTTATTTTATTTAAGACTCTATTTTAAGATCATAAGCAGAACCTGTTCTCACCCTCCTTCTTGTTCTTGGAAAAGTACATTTATTTAAAAAAAAAAAAAACAAAACAAAAGGAGTGGGACTGTTTTGAACCTTGAGAGAAACAGTTCAGTCTGGGAAAAGCTTTTGGGTGACAGGCTGACCTTATTCTCTTAACCTTATTCTAGAGCAAAGCACCAGCTAATGCTGTACCTCGTTAGCCTCTGCAGGGTGGAGCCAGAGCTGCCATCTCTCACACAGTCACCTCGTATTGCTGCAAGCTAATGGAGATTCCCCTTTGGATCCAGTTTGAGAGATCTGGGATTTTAAAGCAGAGCTGCCTTTTTCAGTTCTGAGTCCAGCAAAGTAATTAACAGCTAAGATTTAATAGGAAATAGAGAGTTGTACTTGCTGACACAAATAAGGTAGAGTACAAACTTTTCCTGGGCTTGAAGCCAACTGGCTCTCTTTCTAGGATTCTAAAACTCAGAAACAATTGCTTTATTATTTCTCATTCCTGCAGAATATGGTGGCCTTCTGCTCTTGTAGTAAAAGAAACAGCCATGTAAGAAATAAGACTGCCTTTCTCATATCTGTAGGGAGTCACTTATGATGGGAACCATTATCCTTTAAGGCACCCATCTCTTGCATCTGAAGATGCAAGGGCAGTTAGAATGACTGTATGCTTACTCAGATGAACTGAACTAAGAGGAAAATAACAATGCCTCTTTTGAAGTAAATCCAGTGGGAATAATGTTGTTGAAACTTCACTTCTGACTATAAACTTCCCCTTGCCACCCAGGAGGGGAAATTGCAATTGAAATCTGCCCTCTTCCTGCAGTGGAGCTGCTAAATAAATGAGTCACCTGTGAATTACAGGGCAGTAAATACATCCACCGACACCTAATAAAGCAAGGCAGAGTGAAGTTCCAGTACTTTACGGTGTCACCAGAACCCTGTGATGTATTTATAGTCAGTTTCCCAGGGTTTTTTTTTCCCCTTTTAAAATTTATTTTTATGTTGTACTCCTACAGATTGACTCTTTTGGCCTTTCTCCTTTTTGCCTAAGGTGGTTTACCCAATGGTTTGTAGCAAAGGAATGTTGGTAGGCAGAACTTAATACAGGACAACTCAACACACAGCACCTCTCTCCTTCTCCCATTCAGGGGCTATGAGGCATTTTCTCTCTATGGCCAGAGCAGTTTGAAGTGATGCTCATCTCCTTTGCATGTCCCCTCCACCTAGAGTGTTCCCTCTGTATTTGGGGAAGGGGCTGGTGGCAAAGTGAGCGGGCTGAGGAGAGGATCAGTGATTTGTTTTGGAGCTAGATAATTTATTGTCCGTTGGGGTGGCCAGCATGAATGGTGGCTCAGCTACAGAACAAATGATGTGATCTGTCAAAGGGGAAATAAGACTCTAAAGATGCTGCTGTAGTTCAGTGAACAAAGAAGGTCTCTCTTCTGGGTTTTTTTTTCTCATTCAGCACCAGGGCAAATAGTTACAGGGAAGTCACAAGTGGCAATCCATGCTGTTCCCCGTGGATTCCCCTGTAGAATTGTGCTTTCTAAAACATGTCCATTTTCTACCATTGCCATCTAGAGAGGCAGGACTAAGTCCTCAATGCTTAGATCTGGAGTCCCATGTTGTGTTTGATCCTGTTAATGTATGATATACTCTGTCCTTTTCATAATGCTGTAGCCAGAGAAAAAGGAAGTTAAATAATGAGAGGCAGATCTTTGTTGCATTATTGATGACTGGTTGGGTCTGAAATTTATTCAGAACAGATTTCCTGTATTTTACAAATAAACTATTCAGTGAGGTGTATTTAGTACGCATCCTTTCCCCTACATCAAGCCCCCTGAAGTTTAACTACACAACAGATATTTCAGAGTACTTTTTCTGTGGACTGGGTCAAGGTCAGGGCTTCTGTTGCAAGGGATTCAAGGTGGATGCCAGCAGCTTCGTGGGTCAGCAGACTTTCAAGAGTCATATTGCCAGGCTGTGTTCCCCCTCCTCTCCCAAGGCTTCTTTTCCTAGACAGGATCCTTCTGGGTAACCTGCCACATATATGACATCAATTCTAGTTTCCTCCACAAAACTCAGAGCCAGTAGCAGTTGTCTTGCAGATAAAACTGCTCTGTGCCCTGTGCATAGCGCTGCAGATCTGCCAGCGAGCAGGCACCTGCACCACAGGTTACTCACCCCTTGTCTCTGGCTGTGAGGAAGTCTGATATTCACACTTTAAGGCTAACAAATGGCCACCAGATCAGTCAAACGTTTATGCTGACAGCGTGTACTGGTTAGAATGGAGACTCTTGGCATTTGTTCTGCTCTGTTCTCATGTCTATCAGTTACTCACTGGCTTGACGCCTCTGAGCCTGTTCCCTTATCTGCAGAACGGCAAAGTAATACCTAAAGCTGTTGAATGGCTTCATTAATAAAAGATTTTAAAGTACTCTGAGCTTCCTTGGGTGGCAGATGTTGGATAAATTTGAAAGTAATATTCTTGTTTTGTTCAGCTTTGCCATCCACAAATCATTGATTGAGCCCAGCAGAACACTGAAGGGTTTCTGATCACTCTTGCCCAATTTAGATCACTTATACTATAACCTAAGTTACTAGGAAATGAATTAGAAGTACATCAGGCTAGAAGTTCTGGGTGTGTAGCTTGGGCTGATGGTTACAGGTTAACTGATGTGCTGTCCCAGATCGAGATAGCAATGACTGAGAACATTGCATCTCCGTTAGGGAAATACTTAGGAAAGGAGCAAAGACGGTTTCTGTGGTGTGCGTGCACCTACAGCTCTGGGTCTGGAGGGGAAAACCAAGAAAACTTCCAGTCATAAACAATTTATTCTGGTTTGGATGAGCAAGGGAAGGAGGGGGGGGGGGGGCAGTGCAGTGAAAGGTGAGCCCTGGGGCTGGCCGGCTGCTTCTCCAAGGCTCCTTACTGACTCTCCGTGATCTCGCTTGGGGTTGGTGCCAGGGTCCCCCAGCGTTCAAACGGATAGGCAATAAATTACTCCATAATACTACCGTATTTATTAATTTATGCCTACAAACTCTGGCTGCGCTCCTCGCTGCCTCGGGATTCGTGGCTTTGGACTCAGCCTGTTGTGGCAGGGGCGTTAGACAGACAGACTGATGGACAGGTAAAGGCAGATGGAGTTTTAATGAGCGCGGTCATGCCCGGCTCTCGCTTTGCTCCTGTGCAGCTGGGACCGGGCGGTGGAGGAAAGGGGGGAGGGGAGGGGGTGTCGGTGTTCACGGAGCGCGTCCCCCAGACCAGAGCGCTGGCGGCGCCCGCCCCCTCCCGCGTCCCGCCGGGCTCCTGCCCCCGCGACTCCCCCGGCTCTGCGCCGAGAAGGGCCGCCCCCGGCACGGCGCGGTGTGAGCGGCGGTGCCGGTGGGGAGCCCGTTTCCCCACGGGCAGCGCGGAGCGAGCAGCCGCCGCCTCCTCCTCCTCCCCCGCGGGTTCCCCGCTGCGGGGCGAGGCGAGGCGCTCCCCTCCGCCGGGGCAGCGCTGGAAACTCCTCGGAGAACAGTTCTGGAGGTCGGAGTGTTTTCTACGGCCGGCAGCAACGTCGGCACATGAAGGCCTCCGCCCCGCAACCCCCCGTGTCAAGCACAAGCAAGGAGCGGGACCCCCCCCCCCCGGGCCGGGGGTGGCGGACGCGTGTGTAAGGCACCGGCGCATGAATGGCGGGGGCGGTGCCTCCCTCCGGCCCCGCCTCCCCCACCGAGCCAGCCAGTCCCTCTGCGGAGAGCTGCCGCCGTTCTCATTGGCTCGCCGAGGCCGGGATATTTGCATACGGCTCTCCTATTCGTGGAGACTCTTCCCCGGCCGCCCCGGCTGCGCTTCACCTGCGCCGCCGAGTTGCCCGCACTTGGCGCGCCGGCCGCTAGCATCCCGCCCCCCGGCTCCGCTCGCTCCGCGCCCCGCTCCGCGCCCCGCTCCGCGCCCCGCCGGACCCGCGCTGCCCGGCCCTCCGGCCTCTCCGCGCTTGCTTGCTTGCTTGCCTGCCTGGAAAGACCTGGCGCTGCCCTCCCTGGCTGGGCAGGGTTAATCGGCTTGAGCCCTCGGTCGCCTGGATCCGGTGGAAGGAGGATAACAACCCCCGTCTCTGTGTGTGCGCGCGTGTGCGTGTGCCTAGCAGTTCTGCATTGCAACACTTGCCCGTGGAGAAGCAGCAGAACCCCCCCTGGAATTGGGATAAAAAAAAAAATAATAATCAAAAATTTACCTGGGGTCTCTGGCTTATTTCTTCTTTCTCGTTTCCAGTAGTTCCCTCTCAGCAAAGTGAGAGACAGGGATCGCAGGCAGGGAAAAGTCCTCAAGGACCCCGTGATCCTGGAGGATCCTGACAAGTGCAAGCTCCGGGACCCTCGCGCTGACATGTGCGGCTTTCCTGCGCTCTCCTGGAGGCTCGGTACGGCCGCGGGGTTCCTGGCAGAGTAGATCCAGCCCTGGGAAACGCCGCGTCTTGTTCTTCTGTGTGGTTACTAACCTTCCCCCCTTCCCTCCCCTTCCCTTCCCGCACTCGCTCTCTCGCACAGACACATACTGTCTCTTCGCCTCTTGAACGCACACGCACGCCCTAGAGCCTCGGAAGCGACTCTCCTTTCTGCTAGCATGGGTCCCCTGGCATCATGAACCTTATCCTCTCTCCCTGGCTGGAATTCAGACTGCCCGTCTGTAGGTGTCCTGTGCCTTGACCATGCACCTGAGAATAGACCCCAGCATTTGCCCGGGACGCCGCCCCGTCTGGACCCTGTGGATGTGCTCCCTCTTTTGGGGATGTATCGTCAGCTCTGTGTGGAGTTCCTCTAACGTGGCTTCTTCTGCCTCCTCTTCCTCGTCTGTATCTCAGGCTCAGTATGAGCATCACTTCCACGGCAGCAAGCACCACTCTGTGCCTATCTCTATCTACCGCTCCCCTGTCTCCCTCCGAGGAGGACACGGTGGGTTCCCACTCTTGTTTCTTTCTAACCTTTTTGCAGAGCAGCTGGAGTAGCGGAGGGGGAACAGGGGCGATGGCTGCATCTCCGGGGGAGGGAGGGGGTCTTCCTAGCCTCTCGTATTTCTGCCGTTATCTCCCTTCTCTATTAACCCTCCTTTCCTCCCCTGACCCCTCCCCGAGCAGAGCCCAGGGCTGAGGACTGGCCGCTTCCAGAGCCAACTTCCCCCGCCGGAGTGGTCCGGCAGGACGGAGGGTGGGGGCTGGCGGGGCCAGGGCGGGCTCGGGCCGCTCCATGCCAGGCGGCAGCGCCAAACACCTCGGGGCAGGTGGAGGGGCGTCCGGTCCCAACCCGCTGGGACTGGGGCTCCTCCGAGAGGGGTATCACGGACAGCTCCCTGGCTTCTGACCCCAGCAGAGTCGTACCGGCTGGCATGGTCCTTGCAGCAGCGCATCTTCCGTGCTGGCCACCCCGGGTCTTGCGGGATGCCCCGCTGCGGGAGGGCCGGCCGGGGGCTGGGGGCAGGCGCCTGCCCCGGCTTCTCCCCTGCCCCGCCTGCTTGCTCGCTTCCTGGCAGCCTTCCTTGGTGAAGTTGTCGGGTGGATCGGGATGTACAAAGGAAACAGCGAGGACTCCTTACCCCTGCTCCCAGCTCCCTGCTTGGTGCCTTGGCTTCCCGGGAAATACAGGGACAGGAAATAATGAGTGGGTTTCCACTCTGGCAGGCAGCAAGGAAGAAGGGGAAGGGTGTGTGTGTGTGTGTTTCTGAAGAACGCTAAGGGAAGGGGGAAGGGTGTGTGTCTGTTGGTGGGGGGAGTAACCCACCAGCATCCTGCCCCTGAAATGCTGAGCAATGCTCAGCAGCTGGACCAGCACTGTGTCTTGTTCAGCTCTCCTCGATCTGCCCCTCCTTAGAGCAGTCGGCCCAGGCCTGGTTGACACGGAAGCTCCCCCTCATCTCCACCTTCCCCTCTCCTCTGTCCTGTGTCCTTCTGCTTTTTGCCTTAGCGGTATCAGCTGGGAGAGGCAGGCAGACCCTGGTCCTTTCCCTCCACTGCTGCAGGTCAGAGTCAGGTCTGGCCAAGGTCTGCATCCTGCAGCAACTCTGCTCCCCACCTAGTAGTGATAAACTGAAAAGGTGACTAAAGTCTCTGCCTTTGTACCCATCTCTGTCTTTTCCCTCCCAGCTTGCTTTTCCTTTAACTGTTCCTGTTGGAAACCCTTTGGAGCAGGGACTGGTTGATTCCCCATATACCTCACTTTAGCACAATAGGAAGTCTCTCACATGGTCCTTGAGTATTGCTGCAAATAACACAGCTCCTGCTGTTAATGATTAATAACCCATAACTGAGTTTCACATGGGTAGTACTTAACAGATGGTCTTGATGTCTAGCATGGCACTGGTTCCCTTCCTGTGTGGGGCCTGAACATCTTTCTCTTGCTTTTTGGGGTGGATGTGAACTTTGGGGGTACAAGTGGGAGATTGATAAGCTGACAGGATGCTGCCACTTTTGCCTGCAGAACTGGCTGCACACCTCCAGCTCAACCCGTTTCACCCAGCACCATTTCAGCCCTGAGTCCTCACCTCTGCAGCGCGGTACTGTTCTGCAGTGACCTGGGCTCCCCTCTCCCCACCGCCAGAGTATGAGCAACCTGCCCTGCAGTGCTCCCAGCCACCCTCTTCCCTTGCCCTCCAGCAGCTCTGCCAAAGCACCTCATACTAGTGCAGCCCTGCTCTGCTGGTGCTCAGTTCTGACCCATAGCATCTGCCTCCTGGCTTTGTTCCTGAGCCATTCCCTCTCCAGTACGCCTCGGCTCAGACCTGCAATACTGAGCTCCTTCTACAACTCCGCCAGCGTACCTATAGCCTTAATTGGAGGTCCATTCAGTGCTGTGCCATTTGAACTCTTCAGACTGCTCTGCTGGTCATCTGAGTGCTTAGCTGTGACACGCCAGGTTTTAATATCCCCATAACCCTGACAAAGCCCTGCCAGCACATCCTCCTGGCGCCTACTGCAGCCATGTCATGCGGCATCTCAGCCAACTGTCCCAGGGCTCTCCCCTCCCTTCCCCCTTCCTCCCAAGCAGTCTTTTCCCTCATTTCCAATACTGGTTCTTCTTCTGGTCCTGCAAAGACATGCTTTGTAGCTGAGCGCTCCTATGATGGAAGGGGATAGCAAGGTCTGGCTCATAGGTCACTTGTGAGGAAAGGAGAGAGGGATGTCGCAAGATGTGATAGTGGTTAGCCTTGATGTGAAAGGCAGGCGCTAGTCTGCGGGAGAGTCCACAGTGTGTTTCCTGGTCAAGAAATGATAGTTCTTTTCTCCTTGATGACTTTTCCATCTCCCCTGAAAGCCCAGCAAAGCCTCATTTAAGAGCCCTGAGCAAAAGCTGTTATCAACTTCAGTGAGAGACAGGCATTTTTTCTGTGCCCTCATTGTGGTGAGGAATGAGGGGAAATGGAGAGCTTGGGCAGCTCAGGCTGGTACATAAGCCAGCCTGAGATATTTTTTTTCCCTTCCTATGTACCAAAGCTGGCATGGAAACCCCCTTTGGCCATGAGTAAGAGCAGGGGAGAGAGAGGGGGTGAAAAGAGACCGCAAAGACAGCTGGTCTTGTAAACACATGTATGGTTTATTTTTGTGTTTTCTTTCACTGTTGCACGACAGGGGCCCTTGGGATTTGGATTTGTGACAGTGTTGAGGAGTCAGACCCCAGCCTGGGATTTTGATTTTTAAATTTTTGCTGGAGAGAAATAAAAAATTCATACTGACTCTTGCCCTACTTGGTTGGCACTTTCATACTGGTTTCTGAAGGAATCAGGTCAGGATGCTGGCCACCCTGCAGTGTTGCTTCCCAGTCCCACAGTGCTGACCACCGGGGCTTAGTCTTCTGTTTATCTGTATTTTTCCTTTTTTCTTCTACATCCCAGCGGATTTCAAGCTGTTTGAAGAAGCAGATTAGTATCTAGTACAGAGGAAAAGTAAATGCTTCACAGGCAGCGGACGCTTCCTTGGAGTCTGTATTCAGTGCTCCTTTAAAATCAGTGGAAAAACTTCCCATGGCTTAACTCGAACAAGAGTGGGCCCAGATCTGGCTGTCATTACCGTGCTGGTGTTACCAGTTAATTCTGAAATCATCAAGCTGGTGCTTTCCAGTAGTTGAGCTGCAAGCTGAAAATGTAAAACTTGGCACAGCACATCTTCTCAAGGAGAAAGTCTTTGTAACAGGTTTACCTCCTTGTCAGCAGGGAGTTAGCCTGGCTGCACAGGGGATGTCCACAAGTCACAAAAGAAATCTTTCTTCCATGTGAGGACCTTTGTCTACTGGCAGTATCTTCCCAAACAGTAGGAAAGCCATGATTCCTCTTAGTTTCACTGAGGGCTTGTGGGATAGAGGGAGGAAGAAAAGCCAACCCGTGGAACAAAGTTGGGGCTGTGTTTATCAAAAGTCCACATGTGCTGGATCCTCCTGCCTCCCCGAAGCTATTTAGCACCCTGCTGGGTCAGCTGCCGAGCCTGCAGCAGTGGCTTTACAACCCCTCTTCCCACATCCTCATCGCCTCAGCAGATGAATAATGCATGCCTCTAGTTGACAGATAAAATGAAGAGATTTGTGTGTGTTTTGTCTTAGCGATGAATTAATTAATTCGGTTCCTTCTTTTGTCCTCTGGCTGTTTTTTTCTCTGTATCCCCTTACTGGATGGTGAACAGAGGTGCACAGAGGGCATGGGATGCCTTGTGCAGCTTGCCCAGCCTTCAGTGTGGCTGTGGAGGGGTAGCTCTGGGAGCAGCAGTGGTCGTGGGGGTGTTTCTCTTTTGGTTTTCACTTTGTGGGGAGTAGGCTTGCTCAGGCTGTTGCACAAGCCACAGTAAAAAGTGAAGGCTTGTCAGGAGGACTGGCAGTGAGCAGTCACCAGATCTGGTAGGTGTAACTCTCAGGCTTTAGTCAATTCTTAGAAGTTCTGTCATTTATAGGAAGCATTTCCATCTCTATGTCTTTTTTAAGATTAGGAAATAAGAATAAATGCTTGGACAACTCAAGAGTGTTTCCATAAAACAGGCAGATATTCTGCAAGCCAGTGCCACAGCTGCTGCGCACAGCTCTGACAGTATACCCTCGTTATAATACATAGTAGGTCCTACTCGTTGTTGCTGCTCCAGTGTGACCAATTCCTCATCTCAAATGTCTTTGTTACTGCACACCTTCCTTTTCTACAAAATAGAAAACCAATTCCCAGTCCTTGGCACTGCCCGTTCCCCAGTACGGAGCAGGACCTTCCCTGTTCCTCCATCACTAGGAGATTACTTTGAGCAAAGGTTGGTAGCTTTAACAAAAGGGAAGAAATCATTCTATACAGAGCAGTGATCCAGTAAAATTAACTTCATTCAGAGCTGAAATTAGGGTTGCAGTTAAGTTCTGCAAAGGTGAAAAGCTAGAAGCCAGTCTACTTTCTGTGGCTTGCCTCTAGTCTCCTGTCAACAATGAAGCCTTTCTTTTTTTTTTTCTGCAAAAGCTGGTGATTCTGTATGCCTGAATGTTTACATCCCCTTCTCAGAGCACTGACAATGACTAATTTTTTTTTTTTAAAAGATGATCTCTGCTTAAATTTTTCTCAAGCTGTCCATCAAGAAATCTAAGCATCCGAACTCACGAGTCACTTGTAGTTTTAAGTGGTTGTAGCTGAGCTTTGCCCCTCTGTGCTGAGGCTGAGTTTCTGGAGCATACTGTTTGGTAATTGAATGTAGGAAAATTCTGGTGTGTGCAGAGGCTGTTTCCTCAAAATGAGGTTACTATTTGACTGACTCTTTCTGTAGTTTTATGTTAAGCAGTTTCTGAGCGGGTGCTTTGACTTTGTATTCTGTGCACAGTATTAACTGTTCCCAGCTTGGTATAGCTCGTGTTGATCTGCAAAATTGAAGCTTAAGTCTGTTCACCTGGTACTTGATCCTGGGAGATCCCAGTGATCTTAAGATATCTGGGACATTAGAAACCTCATGTCATTGTTGAACCCTGTAACTCTGATTTAATATGACTCTGTGCCCTGAAACATTGCTCAGACCTGTGCTGCTGAAGGTACAATCTCTTAAGACATGTTCAAGAAAACCCTCTTCTGATAGCTACGTTGTGCTTGCTCAGTATCCCATAGCACGTTCAGCAAAGGTGGGAATGCTAGTCCTGAGTCAGAATCACAGAATCACATCAGGACTTTCCTCCTCCTAACATTTCCTGTGCAGTTTAGACTGGAGAGAGGTTTCTTCTTCTCCCTATCATTCTGCTTTTGGGTATTACAGCCCTGACTTGTCAAGCATCTGCCACATTCTACTGCAGAGGTGACTGCATTTCAAAGACAGATGAAGGATCCTGCTGTATGCCTTGTACCAGCATTGAAGTTGTAAAGAATATTGGGTTGTGTGACACAGGCTGCACAGTCAGAGTGCTGCAGAAAGAGAATGGAGCTTTTTTATAATATTTCTACAGTTTAAAAGATGGATTTTTTTTTTTTTTCTTAAAGATGCAGGCCAGTTTTCCTCCTTTGTTTTATGGGGGGTTTTTTGGTTTTTGGTTTTTTTTTGGTTGTTTGGTTTTTTCCCTTCTTTTGCCATGGCATGAAAATCTATGCTTCAACAATGTTACAGCAATCACTGGGTTATCACGAACTGCGCAGTTGGAAACTCTGAATTCCCTACACAGGTCTCACTAGAGGCAGGAAAAAAATACCTAAGTCATCGAGGGTGGGAATACTGACAAGAGCAGGATAGTTTCCAGCTTGTAAGTGCAGGGAACTGAAGTTTTGTCTGGGAAGTACACAAGGTGACCATTCTTCTATTCTCTCCATTTCCATGGGCTGTGCCTTAAGGCTAGCTCTCTGTGTAGTTGCCCAGGAGGACTGTCCTGTGCTGGTTGGCAGACTCTTTGTGACTTTGCATTTCTGTCATTCTGGTGGGCTTTGATAACTGTGAAAGGTCACTTGCTTTAGAGAGAAAAAGGTGTTTTTCATGTCTTCTCTGTAACCTCTGCGCACAAGACAACTCACTGTTGACCAGTGGCTCTGAGTTGTTGTATGGCCTTGGTGAAACATTAACTCTCTTCCTGACTTTTCTTCATCTGGGAAATGAAGAAAAACCCCATTTATCTCCCAGGTGAGGTGAACAGTCCTGGTGCACCGGTGTGCTTTGAGATCTCTGGCAGGGAGCCACGGCAGTGTATGAAATCTCAACAGTCCTCTCGGGCTTTAGACGTCTGAGCAGCCTAAAAGAGCAGCCTGCTTCGATCTGTCCTTCAAGGACACGCAAGACACCTTCAACTCCTGGACATAGATCCCGTTTGTATTTTCCCTCCTGGCTTTAAATCCTGGACAGGCTGTAGTGCCCAACACTGGCCTTGGTATTTCTTGGAGCAGGAGAGGTTTTTGGCTGGAGTGCTGGTTGTGCCGACTTCCAGGCAGCCGCCAGAGCCAGGGGCCTGCAATTCGCCACGGCTCCCTCGCCGCTCTTGCAAATTACTTCTCTTGTGCTCTGTGTGTGTGTTGTTTTTGCACATTAAAACATAACTACTTATACCCCTGAGTGACTTTCCCCCAAACTATGAATTTAAAGTACTTCCGACACTGTCTTTTAGAATTTGAATATAATTATATGCTTTGGGTGTAAATTGTGGTTTTTGCTACATAAGAAACTAATGGAAATGATCTGCCTGTTCCTGTAGTTTACAGATTATACGCTTTAGATCTGGGGATGTATATTTAGGCTGCTTTTCTGTATGGTGTATTAAAATGAAAATGAAGTTGGTGTGAGCTATAGTAGTTGCTAAGCGTGAATAGCAGGCTGATAAAGGACATTACTAAATGGATCCAGTGCTAGATTTACTTTATTACTTCTTAGTTTTGTACCTTTCATCTCTTTGCATTCTTGATTATGGAGAACAGGGAAGTGGAAAGTGTTTCACAGTCTGTAGAGGACCTCGTGTCTGCAGAAGCTCAAGGGGACAGGGTGAATGAATCAGAAAGACGTAAGATGTTGCTAAAAAAAGACCCTTTGCTTATTCTGTGAATGCCACATGGTGAAGAATCAGGGAAGACTTTGTTTTCTGGAGGTCTCCGGAAGAGAGTGCCATCAGGCTGACTCACCTGTTTGGTTAACAGGCCAGGTTCCATCTAGCAAACTGCAGAGTAAATCTGGCTCTGTGCTGTCCTTGCAACACAGTTTTGAATCTGGAAAAAATTCAGCATATCTACATTAAGCAGATCAAATTAGTGCTAGAGGAGAGGAAGTGAAGTTTGGTTTTTTCCAGCAGTTTCATCTTTAACACCATACTGGATGACATCAACTGATTGTCTGGACATGTTTGCTGAGCCCTTTCGTGCCTTGCTCATCATCTGTGTGGCCCAGTGAGAGTTTTCATGACTCCCTGTGGCAGCTGGATCCTGCAGTTACAGCAGCCTGCTGCTCCTGCTCCAGCTGGTTTGCTTAATGACCCCAGCCAGTGGAGATGTTACAGAGATGATGTCTGGAAATGTTTCTGTCTATCTGGTTCTGCACATTTGCTGTTTCAGCTACCAGATGTTTTGGTGCACAAGTGTCCTCCACTGCTAGTGAAGGCTTCAAACCATCAAGACATAAGGGCAAAGCAGCAGAGTATGGAAACCTCCCAAATAGTATGGGAAAGGCAGTTACAGGTGGTTGAGGAAGAAAACACGCAGTAGACAACTGTGTATTAAGCACACTGCTCACTGACAGTGTTTCCTTATCTCACAGAACCTACATAAATATGACTTTAGAGAAGCCAAGGCTACCAGTGTTCTATTAAAATGGAAAACTTCCAGTGCTGCTCATGTTGTTGTGCAGGAAAACAGGCATCTTAAGCATGTACGTGGGCTAGCAAATTTTACAAGATGGTTTGAGATCTCCTGCCTTCTGCAGGGCAAGTGATGACATTGGACTCTAACAAGAATCGACCTGAAACTGTTGAAGAAATGCAAGCCATTTTCAATAAAAGGATAATAATTTTTAAAGGCCTGATTCATTTTGATTCAGTTAATACACTGCCCGAACTATACATAGAAAATTGGCTCTGTCAGTGTCTCCACTTGACTGTCTAATCTGGAAAGATTCTCACTGTCTGGTTGAACGCTCAGGAATCCCTGTGTTTATTGGATTAAAACCTCTGAGCTTCTTGTACTTCATCTTTTGTAACTTCCCTGAGTTACAGTGATCATCTGAGACAGCTTCACTGTAAAGACTGTTGGAGCTTGTAGTTACACAGACACATTTTCTGACCTACAAACGCTGTAGGTCTTTTAGTATCTGGCGAGGTGAAAGTGGAAACAGTAAGTAAAAATCCTGTCATTTTCCTCTTTCCTTCATTTGTTATTCTTGATTTTACTTGTCTAACAGTAGCCCATCTTAGCTTTTCTCACAGCTTGATGATACTACTGATAATTATCATGACCTGGACTTTCACAGAAGGGTTTGTCATTCACTGATGTCCACTGAGTGTGGTGTTTAAGAATGCTGGTGGCCTCAACAGGACCTAGAGAAATCTTTAGTTTATGTGGCCTACATCTAGCCATCTGCTCTGTAACCTCTCTGTAGGATTGCAGGAGGACCCCCTGCTTCCCCAGTATCGTATTTTCTTTGCAGAATGCCAAACCTATCCCGTTTCCCTGATCATGCTCCCATCTGCAGTCCAGAATATTTCTGTCAGTGTAGGTTTGCAAGCTACTGATGGCTTTGAATGCCTTTTCACTTTTTATTATCTCACCATGGAGTCTGCTCTCCTTCCTGTGCCCTCATGCATTCAGAGGCAGTTCATTAGAAGCAAGGAAAAGGCAAAGAAATTAATTTTCCTTGAGAAATGTATTCAGCACCTTATACTGGCTTGAAGAAATGAATCAGAGCAGAGAATTCTTAGTATCTCTTTCTCAAACTTTTTTTTTTTCCTTCCCCATGGAGAATCTGGAGAAAAATTGTCTGTGTCCTGCAAGCATCCCTTTACCTGAGGAACTGTTGTTCTGACACTGAGCACTATGAGCATGCCAGGCTTGTAGGGGCCTGGAGCAGAGTAAGGTGATGGGATGCCTCTCCTCCAGAATTGGTGTGTATTGTCTTAAGAAAAAATGAAAACTTATTGTAACCAAAGATTGGAGTGGCAGATTCTGTTCAGATGAATGCTAGGAGTGCATATCTAAGCTTATTTCATTTCAAGTAATTGTTATTCCAGACAGGTTGGTTTCTACTTAACAAACCACAGACTCAGGCTCCTTTTCCTGGCCCAGTCATCAGGAAAATATACACTGGCAAAATGAGCAGCCTCCTCTCCTGGACTAATTAGTACTTGATAGCTGATTTACAGAAATAGTGAAAACCTGCACCTTTTGTGTATTCCTTAGTGAGAACTTTTGTTAGTGATGCCATATCCCACTTGGCAATGGGCAGTGTGGAAGAGGGTTGCCCTCAGCAGCAGCACTGAGCAGAACTGAGGAAAAGAACCCATTTTTTTCCCTAGCTCTGCCAGTGGCTTAGCTTGACATACTGGATGGTGAATTTTCAGGGCACATCATACCTTGCCAGATGTTTGCTTCCTTATGCTGTAGTGCAGAAATGTGATGAGTATTTAAAATCTCTTGAGATCCTTACATAACCCATCTGAAAGGAAAAGCACTATATTGTTCTTATTCTTTCCCAGCATACTGGAAAGATATTTTCAAACTTAAGCCAGCATATTTGGTCCTTTGAATTTAGGGACCATCCCAGCGCTATGTCTCCTGGTACGGTGTTTGGATTAAGTCTTGGGAATTCATCCCTGTGATACCCTGAGAATCACAGAATCACAGAGTTGTAGGGGTTAGAAGGGACCTGGAGAGCTCCTGGGGTCCAACCCCCCTGCCAAAGCAGCTCTCCAGCTCATACTGCACAGGTCGGTGTCCAGACAGGGCTGGAATCTCTCCAGAGAAGGAGACTCCACACCCCCTGGGCAGCCTGTCCCAGGGCTCTGGCACCCTCACTGAGGAAAAGTTCTTCCCCATGTTGGTGAGGAACTTCCTGTGCTCCAACTTGCAGCCATTGCCCCTTGTCCTGTCCCCACAGACCACTGAAAAGGGGCTGGCCAATTCCCCCTGCACCCCATACTTCAGATATTTATAAACATTGATTAGGTCCCCCCTCAGTCTTCTCCAGGCTGAACAGCCCCAGCTCTCTCAGCCTTTCCTCACAGGGGAGATGCTCCAGGCCCCTAATCATCTCTGTAGCCCTTCTCTGGACTGTCTCCAGGAGATCCCTGTCCTTTTTATCCCAGGGAGCCCAGCACTGGACACAATGCTCCAGGTGGGGCCTGACCAGGGCAGAGTAGAGGGAGAAGGACTGGTGCCTTTTATGCAGTCAGTTCTGTGAAGAAATATTGATCCTCATCCCAAGTGTACAGTGTCAGAAAGCTGGGGAATGCCTGGGCTGTGTGGTTGGATGCAGTCGTTTGTTTCAGTCCTATCTTTCTGAGAGCGAGTAATTCTCTGCTGCTGGTGACCGCTTCGCTTACTGCTTCAAGAAGCATTACAGGCATGCATTTCTCTTCACTGGTTCCAGAAATCCGGGGGCATTTTTCAATTCAGTGACCCAAAGAGCTGACCGCATCACCCCAGCCTCTTTTTTGCAGTGTCCCTGTTGACTGTCTTCTGCTTCTGTCACAAGTTAGATCTTGTCTGCAGCTGTTCAATCAATTCATTTTACCAAGAATCGTGAACAAAATTATCAAGGTGATTTCAGCTAGGATGGGAAAGAAGAGGGGAAGGAGAGAAGAAGCAGAAGATGGAAATTAAGCTGGAGTGTAAATCAGTCAAGGATACAATTCCCATTCTTTCTGTTTTATCAGAAGTAAAGGAGGATTATCAGAAGAACCGTTAAAGATCCAAGTAGTTCTCAACAAAAGGCACAGACAATTTGAAGCTGGAGATAAAAATACACTGAAGAAACAGGAAAGGAGGGAGCAGTATCAGAGCTCAGGAGCAGGGCTGCTCTGTTGACTCCTCTTGGTGTGAGATGAGGAGGTTCAGGGTGTTCTACAGAAGTCTGTCGGGTCCACAACTTGCCCACCAGAGCCCCATGCTGCTGCTGTTCAATTCACAGTTGTCTTTTAGCCACATACTTTTCTGACCTTGGACCTCAACTTCAATTTATTCCATGTATTTTTACAAGTCCTCTTTCTGTGATGGTTGAAACACCTGTTTAGCTTCTTTTTCAAAAAATTTTTTTACAGACATTGCCTGTGTTCTTGGAGTCCTTATTGCCAGTATCTAGAATGAGACATTACTAATTTAGCTTATTATCTGCCAGTCTAAAGAGTTAAGGCACTTTTAAAATAAAATAATAAAATTGTGGAGTGAGAAAGAGTTGGATTCTGATGGTGCTCAGCATGGGAAGAGATGTGGAATGCTTTACTTAGAAGGTCACTGGGACAGGCTCAGGTAAAGACTGGGCTGTAGCGCAGTCTGCAGCGGTGCCTGGAGCTGCACACTCCCCTGATACACAACAGGAGATGGAGAGGAGCAGTTTGTTCAGATGCAGTGTCTCAGTAGTGGGCATTTTTGTTGGGGCACCCTGCATGTGTACAGAAGGATACATGTAGTATTTCTCCTCAGGGAAGCTTGCTTCTCTTCAGAAGCAGTATCTGTTTTTCACGTTTCTGCTGAAGTTTAGGATGATGTGTAATTCATGTCCATAGGGAAGCTGAGTTCAGATTCAAGAAAGGGCTGGGGGCTGTGCATGGAGACTATTTGCCTATGAATACTGAGTAAAGACAAAGCAGTCATATCTGCAGGAGCACTTTTCTTCTTCTTTTATCCCATTTTACAGCCTGAGCGACTATCCTACAGCAACCCTTTTCTGTAACATTTCTGGGTTTCTGGATTCAAGGGCACCTTCTAGAGAGGCTGATTCAGTCTCTGGCCTTCACCTAGATGAAATCAAAGTAGTAGTTTAGTCAAGAAGTTTAAAGCATGGGAACAGAATCCCTGATGTGACGTGACAATTCAATGTCATAATTTTTATGATACAGTGCAAATGGTTTCTAAGGATTTATAAAATTCTTTATGAATAATTATAAAATTAAAAAAAAATATTATTATTACTTATATGATCCTCAAACAACAACAAAAAAGGCAAAACAGAACATGCTCTCATTAAAGATAGTGGTTCTGTTATCTTTGCTGTTTACATCATTCTTTGCTCCTCAGGTCTTGAAATGAGACCTTGCCTGCCATGCAAGCCTAGGCTCTATAATGTCATGGACAAGACTATACTATTAGAAAATCATTTGGAGTCTTACAGTCTACAGCCTCATAGGCTACAGTCTTACAGAGGCAAAGATTCAGGAACTAAAAAAGATTTTTGGTTCAAATTACAGTTGAGTCATGGATTTTGTCGGTAATCTCTGAGGACAAGGCCTGGAAAATGTATGAGTGAATGTAGAAATTCACTGATAAAGAAATCCCACATTAGGGTTGAGGTAAGCGAGGGACTAAACCATCCCAGAATGCTGAGCTGCAGGTATACTCACAGTACAATCAATGATATGTCAGCACCAATTTTGGTTAGATGTTGATACACAATTAGAAGAGACATATCCAACCTGAAGGAAGAAATTAATCACAGAAGATGATAAGAATTTCCATACACATTGGTCCATCTGGTCTGGTATTCTGTCTCTGGCCGTGGCCAGTGCCAGATGCTACAGATGGACATAAATAACCCCTTTGATACGTTTAATTGTATATCCCAAGGGAGGGTTGTGAGTTTTTTCCTTGCCCTCACAAATGGTGATCACCTTATGCTGTAGGGAATTGAGAAGGAGACTCGTTGCAGTTTTATCCTAGCTATCATAATTTCACATGCCATTCCTTAGTAATAAGTCTGTCTTATGCTAACTTTTGCTTAGCTATTTTTACATTGCTATCTCAAAGCATTTTGTGTAGCTTCTTGGAGCATCAGGGCACTGATAGAGGGCAAGCAACCAGTTTTTGTGTTTCTTGTTCTAAGAGGAGAAAATGGAGGGGGAAAGCAGTATGCTGAGTCAGAAACTGTCACCACATTTAAACAGCCCAAGTTCCGCTGATGTCCCTTGGCTTGCTGCTTCCTGTCACTTCACTCCAGGCCATCAGGGTGTCTAATTAACAGGCTTCAGAGGTTGAGAGAGTTTAGGCATCTGAGTGCAGCTGTGTACAAAGTCAAACCTGACAGTACAACCTGGCACTGGTGACGTCTGGTCCACTGCACCTTTTGCATTGCTTTTACCTGGGGGCATGGCGGTGGTTCTGTCTAGGATTTGCCCTCAGAAATGTGTGTGCAGTGGGAGGAGGCACATACACAGTTAGTCTGATGCAACCAAGGAGTGCTGACCGTTATGATTAATCCAGTCACGTACCTCAAGTCTAATGTTTCTCAAATACTTAATGTTTGTGGGCAACCTGCATCAGGGACTTCTGAGGACTGGAAATAAGACGTGTGTGTGAGAGAGACTATACGTTGCTTTGCAGAAAAGCTGCATTTGTGTGTGGTAAAAACAGCCTCTGCCATTCTAAATGCTGCCAGAAATGTTTTCTCTTCTGCCTCCAAACTGCGAAGACATTGAGCCTGTTGCATCCACTTTCAAACAGCAGCTGCCATGTACTCAGTGTTTCAGTTACACTCTGTTGTACATAGAAGTAGGTCCTTTCTATTCGGTGTTTTAATCTAAATTAATGTAAGCTGCCTGAAGAGCAGCTTTCAGATATGAATATCCCACAGGGAAAGAGGCAGAGTGATCTAAGCAAGGAATATAGAAACAACTCCTGGATATGGGTCCTGTTTTGACCCTGCCTTCTGCTATAGCTCTAGACAACTCTATAGCTTCACCTCTGCATGCTCTAAGCTCCCAGGTGATCATGGGGAGTTGAAGTACTTGTTTATTTTTTAGAGACTTGGGAGGCATAACCGGCCTGATCTTCCTTTTACCATTACAAGCCAGGAGACGTTTGGCGTCAAGACAGTCTGTTGCACTGGCACCGTGCTCCTGGCTGGCTAGAGGTCACAGCGGTTCCCTGGCTAGCACAGTCTGTACCTGCATACCTAAAGAAGTATCTCTGACCCGCAGATTCCAGTGTCAGCCACGGCTGTGGTTGTGTGCAGAGCATTCCTGTACGTTGTGCCAACCCAAGATGAAAATCTTTATTGATCTCTTGTATTTGTTAGCAGTTGGCAGACTCAGGAGCAGAGGAGGGATGGCAGGGGACTTGTGGCCTGGGCAGAAAGGACTTCCTTCTGTTGTTGTAGCCTATAATGTGTGTAGAGTAGTGTACAAAGAGTGAAGAGCTGTCCCATCTAGATTATTCAAGATTTCTTTTTTCCATCTGTGGTATGGGACAAAATCTCCAAATGCTGAAAATGTTGAGCTTGCTATTCCAGGGAATTCAGAGGGGGTCGATCCAAGTGTCTTCTTTCAGCAACTACTGCTCAGAGGAGCTAGATCATATCTCGATGTGAAACATCCAGGCACCTGATGCAGAATAACAATAATACAGCCCTTTCTCTGTGCACTAAAACACCCATTGTATGCACCTGCTTATGACTTAATGGCATATACAGGAACTTAAAACAGAAAAACATTAAACTTTTATAGGAAAAAATAACATTATTGAAAGATGTTTTCCCAAAACCAGTTCCTTCCCTAAAATGCTTGTAGCCCTCAGACTATTGCAAGAACCTTGCTGAATTCATCACCATAAACAAAATTCATTCAATGAAACCAAGCCACAGATGGCCTGGTTTCTTTAGTTTTTTACCAAAGTGAAAAAACGTTTTTAATAGGTCTTTTACCATCCAAAGCCTTGGGTTTAATACACGTGGTCCAGAATATGGACCAATGCATCAAAGTCATCCAGTGATGCAAAGGTCCTCATGGAACCAAAGCTGGTAAGATCGTAAACCTGCCATGTACCATGGGGAACTCAGAGACACTGAGTAAATAGAAACACCCAGTTAACAGTGGGAGAACATTTTTCACAAATAACCACTCTAACCTATCAGCCCTGATCCTCAAGGGAGTCCTTGAAAACAGTTTCAAAGGAAGATCTAGGAAACTCAAATTTGTAACTGTTAGTCTCTAGAAATCAAGGGCTCCGTGCAGCAATATTGATGTATATAGTATGTTGTGGTTTTTTGCACATCCTGCTGCCTGTGAATTCCTTTGCATCCTATAGGAAATAATTAGTTCTGTCTCCATCCTACTGAGGTAGAGAGCATATTACTATTACTAGTACCATTTCCCACAGACCTACAGGTAGCAGTAACCTGTTTCCTCAAATTGACTATTTTATCAGATAACAATGTTAAATTCAGAGCTGTTAGACTAAACCTGCATGTAGCTTTGAGAGCTGCCCTTACACTTTTAGATCTAAATAGGGTTTATGTTCCTTATGTTTTTGCATTTTATTCTTCTATACTGGTTGCTCTACTAAAAGCAAATCTTCCTCATTTAAATCCTTTGATCATCATTGGTGTAACAACGTCAGTACAAGAGTTTCAATCTTTGACATTTTTTACCTTCATTAAGTATTTATTTATTAAGCTTTCCAAACAAAACATCTTTTCAATGAAACGTGAAGCCTTCTTGTTAAATGCCTAAACTTGTTTAAAAACGAATATAGAACAATTCCCATAAATAGTTTACTTCTGATAAATTACCCTTCAGTGGAAAATTCTCAACCAATCCTAGTCATAAAAAGATTTGGACACAAATGCAAACAAAAATGCACATCTATGCCATTAGAACCATTCTGAAAGCCTGGGTTACATGAGCATTAATCCATTTAGAAGGCTCCCAAAATAGTTGCTGTTATTTCTTTCTTGCTTGATACTGTGTGGCTTGAAAAACAGGAGAGATGAGAAATATTTTCCCAAGTTTTTTTGCCTTAAAGCTGGCTGCTTGTTGTATTATGGTTCTGTAGCTGGGATTTTAATTGCAGGGGAGTTTTTACATTGAAATTGGTATCAGTTGGACTCTGAGAAAAGGCATTTGAAGGTAATGGAGCAGTGTTGTACATCAGTAACAAGGTCACGGTATTCTATTAACTGCCACTGTGGAACTAACCCAGTCCTGTAGGTTTTTCCAAACCAGGCAGTGGTTGTGGACTGCTAAAGTATTGTTGATTCTGTTATTAAAGATATTTCATTGTGAACTTCTGCATTAACTGTGCACCAGAAAATTCCAGCCTGCAACCCGCTACTGGAGCAAACCTGAACTGTGGCTCAATCCCAGCTTCACTGACAAGTACCAAACCATGGGTTTTTTTCCATGTTGAAAGCTTGATAAATTCAACCCCCAAACATTTCATTGTTTAGGCAATACATTGTTTAGGATAAACAGTACTATATGTTAATGCAGTACATTACGATACCTTGTTTGGGCGCATATAATACAGTCACATTTGCATAAATGAATAATCCTTGCATGTCTCTACACATTATGGATTTGCATACCTAACCTAGATGTTTTAAAATTTGTTTCTCAGTGGCAGTTATCAAATGGAATGTAAAATTGTGATGAGATTACAGAAGTGTGGGACAATATTTGGTCTCTATTTTGCAAGATTTCTATGTCTTTCCTACCAAACTGTTTCTTGCTGACATAATTGATACATAGCTCAGTGTTTATGATTCTGGAGGAGAGCAGGGTCTGAGAATCTGTTTCTGGATCTTCTATTTTCTGGTTCTATAATCTTAGCCAAATTATCCTACTTACTGCAGTTTCCTCCTTTGTATGGGAATTTTGATAGCGACCCATCTTTGTCAAACATTTTGATATACATAAAAGTTTTTTTACTATATGGAAGACAAGTATTATTATAAGTATACACATAGAAAGAATGATGTATGTCTGCATACGCACATTATATTTAGAATGGAGTCCTTGCCTTTACCTTTAATTTACCTGACCTAAAATAATGTATACCAGAGTCAATATTTTGCATTGCATGGTGATCAGGTGAGGTATTTGGGGATATTTTTAAGGTGGATATTTGTTAACACAATGATTTTATGCAGTTCCTCATTTAATCTATATTGAGCTGCCTAGACGTTATTCATATTCCCCTACCACTAGCAAGTCAAGGTCTTGGGGAAACAGACTTGATGCATTCTGTTTATCCCCGATAGTTCATCATCTAAGATAAGCCAGGGTTGTCTGTGAACTGCAATCTCATCAGGCAGGCTCAGATAGCATCTCACTTGACTTTTTTGCTTATTCCATTAACATGACTGTCCTGGAGATTTGGGATGCTCAACTCACCATGCTGGCAAGAGCAAACAATTAACTGGGGACTGAGATTTAGCCATCATTGGCTCCACTAAACATGACAACCCTTTTAGTTGTTACACTGAACCTCTATAAGTCTGTGCTCCCACCGAGCGTTTAAACAAGAGGGAGAGGAAGGATCACAGTGCAGTGGCTTTTGTTGACAGCTGCACACCACTGCTTTTCACTTCAAAAAGATCTTCATTTGTGTCTCAGGAAAGGTTTTACTTCCTCCCTTCTTGTTGCTGTTGTTCATTTCCCAAGCAGGTGTTCACTAGCAGTGGTGTTTTAGAGGTAAAAGGCAAGTAGGATCTCTAATTCAGTCATTGGGCTTGTTTTCTACAGCTAAAATAGCTCTGAGGAGAGACCAAGGTGGTCAGCACTGATGTGTGCAGTGGTTGTATGCATGTGGTCGGGACCACTTAGTGTTCTGTGTTTCCTCCTGAGAAGTGTGCCCCAGTAGAGCAGTCCATTCAGAGAGTCCTTTAGCTTATAGTTTGGAATTGGTGTGTGAAGTTGTGGGCATGCGAATAGCTAGCCCCTAGAAACATGGGTTGGTAGGTTTGTAGGTAGGTGGGCTGGTAGGCTGTAGAAAATTCAGTCTTTGTTGTGTCCCTGTTGAAAGGGAATGCCTGCCAGCCTCATGTCAGCGCTTGCATTTGTAGAGGAGAAAGGAGAGGGAGAGACTGCAGCAAGGAGTGGGTTAACTGCCAGCCTCTCTAAAGAGCTGGGCTGGAAAATATTTTCCAACTTAGCCTTTCAATTGAGGTTTTGATGCTTTTTCTGTTTCACAGGGTTCAAAATGGATTTGTTTTTCATGTTCTAAGGGGTTTTACTACAGTTATACTAATTTTGATAACAGTTCCAATAACATTTTTGATAAAAGAATTAGCATTTTAAATGTTGAAAAGTAAAATGTTGCCGTTTTTAAAAGACTGTTTTTCATTTTAAGAAGCCTTTAGTTTGAAAACATTAAAGCAACTGTATTATCTAAGAAAATCTCCATCGGAACGCTGCCAAAGGAAGCAGGGGCTGGGAGGGGAGGAGGGACAGGATGGTTCTTCAGATCTGTGAGGACCCTTCCTTGGATGGGAAAAGTGCTTGTCCTAGAGAAGCACGTCTCTAGGTGACAGTCAGTAGCATTTACAGGTGTGACAGGGACAAGTAGGCATTAAGTGGATCGAGTTGAATCACCTTGTGTTTATTCCTGACATGTTATACAGAACTGTTTTAATCCTTTGCCTAACACATCAGCTCATTAAACTCTCCCAATGCATCAGAACTCCCCAAAGGCTGTTGTCTGCAGGCCACCCTTCAGAAGTAACCACATCCATGCCAGAGCTTTTCAGGGGAGTCCAATCTTTTGGGTTATTTTTCTTGCTGTGTGAAACAGCTGAGAGTTCCCCAAGTTTCTCCACTCTGGTTCATAAGTGTCTGTCAGTTCTAGGAGAGATTATGAGGCCAAATACTGCGTCTGATGGACCAAATCACAGGTTGCCCAGGCATGTCAGGGTTGGGTTGGATGGGGCCTTGAGCAGCCTGGTCTAGTGAGAGGTGTCCCTTGCCCATGACAGGGGGTTGGAACTTGAGCTTTAAGGTCCTTTCCAGCCCTAACCATTCTATTATTCTGTGAAACTGGGAAAGCTGCACTCCCCAGTGCAGGACAATGCGTAGGTCCTGCCTCTGCTGCATGGTTTGTGTAGGGATCTGAGGAGGACAGTCCTGCTGCTCTTCATCCTTCATTCCAGGCTGTAAAGACCAGCCTTTCAGAACATGGAAATTGTCTTTTTAACTGGCTCCTGCAGGTAGGAGAGTGCTGTACAAAAAAATTGCATAAGGTACCTCTACAGATACACGGTATTGTCCATCTCTCAGCTGTTATATGTATAAATCCCATAGGATTTTTCTCATTATGGCAAATTACTTGATTGTGGTTTCCTCTAAATCCTTTTTTTGGACACTTGTGTCTGAGCAATGAGCTATGGATTGGCCTCACAGAGGATGATGTTGATAAAATAGTTAACGAAAAATGTTTTGATGTTTCCCAAGGTTAAATAATGTTTATGATCTACTACAAGGTGCACAAATAAAAATGAGACTGCACATTACATACCACCAAAGTATGCTGTAAGTTCAGATACAAGACTACTGGTTCTGATCCCAGTTGTGTTCTGCTGTCTTTACCAGCAGTCTTCCAGGTTTATGGACATACTAGTCATAGCAGAACGTGGACCATTTTACTTGTAAATGAAAAAATCTGTAGATAGTAGATAATTGGTTTTTACAAGCCTGCTTAGGCTATTGCTTTTATTTCTTCTTCTGGTGTAGGGGACTGTTTGCAAGACACAGGAGTGTGGCAGCAGAGCAAAGCATGTTCTGCAGCAGAAGCTGAGTGTTTGGGAGAAGGAGGGTGGTGGGCAAGGACAGATGGGTGCTGCAGTGCCACTCTGACTCAGCCAGGCTCATTTTAACAGGTATGTGTGTTAGGGAAGTCGAACATTCCTATTAGGCTGGAGATCTGAACAGAAGAGGTAAAAGCCCCTTTCCCTTTTACTTCATGTTTACTCTGGTGTTAATATTTTTAAGATACACAGGGTAACGTCTCAGTAGGTATCAATATATTGACTCATTCTACTCAGTGACGGTAGCACAGCTATGCCAGCTTATACCCAGTGGGGATCTGACACCCTCTCCCTGCTTTTTATCTGCTTCAGGTGTCTTAAAAAAAAAAAAAAAAGAGACAGAGTAACAGATTGCATATGATCTAATTTCTTCCTGGTCTATCCGGTGTGTCAGCCTTTTCATGACAGCATCCAAGGGAAGCTGTGATTTGGAAAAGTGATACATTGGGTATATTCTAATGCTACACTGAAACTCCAAGCAGTTTGTTCCTCCCTCCAAATCTTAATATGAAATCTTAGTTTGTAACTCAAAAGAGGACAAGATCAAAGGACAGATACCGTGTTCCTTGCAGACCTGGAGAAATACTGCATTTATGGATGAACTTGCAAAGGAAGGGGATCTGGAATCCTTAAACATCAATATTAATTATACTAAAGCAGTCAAATTCTAGTTTTAACTGGGTGGTGTTTCCTTATCCCTCTGGTGTGGGAACAAGAAGATGGTGTTGGTGAGGCTGTGCTGCACAGGGGCCATTGACAAGGCAGGTTGACAGGTCATTCGCTGCTAGTAAGGAGCGTGCTGTTTCAAGGACAATGAGACCGAGGAGGCGCAGGAGTACTTCCCAAATCTTACTGGAGCAGATTGTATTTATTAGTGTTGTTGTGGCTGTAATGGTGTTAGTGTGTAAATGAAGCAAGGTTAGTAATTCAGTTGGTAACACTGGACTGTAACAGATTTGGTTTTTAACCAGAAAGATTTTGTGTCTGAAATATTGCCTGTTTATTCTGACTACATCCATTGCTCCACTAGACTCCATCAGTTCCCTCTTGCAACAGGGTTTGCTGTACTTTCACTGCGAGGTATATAACACTGACTGCTGTTGGAGACATGTACTCCACTATGTGGACCTAGATGTCATCTGAAATGGCAGTTCTGGCATTTCAGCGCTGAGCTCACCCTTCTTGGGGCTAGGGGGCAGGTTGTTACTTGTGGAGATATTTTTGGTATTAGACTTGCAACTGGGAATCCTCGTCACTCATTGTCACTGACGTTGTCTAGTGTTAATCCTCGTTTCTGGCTGTGTCCCAATTCTGCTATTTTTATCCCAACTCTTTAAATTCTTCCTGCAGGCTTACTTGGATACTGACTTTTTCATCATGTCTTGGCCTGCACTGTTTCATCATGCTTTTGTGAACTGCTCATCGGGTTTCAGGGTCCACAGCAGAGGCAGTCACACTTCAGGGCAAAGCAATGAGAGCAGAATTAGACCGCCACTGAATGCTTTTGATGCTTCTACTAAGTAGCATGGTTTGGGCTCAGGGCTTATAGCGAAAGCAAGGTGGTACAACTGAACAAGCAAAGGCTTTCTAAAGATAGTGCCCTATTCACCCTGCCGTTCAAGGAACAGAGCAGGATTGCTCTAAGGTTGGGAATTAGTGAGCAGAGTTCTCTTTTAGTCCTCCAGGTAGCTGATAAAACTGGCACACATGCGGGAAAGCTTTTAGGGAGGTGTCAAGTGTGGGAATGCAGTCTGCTGGATAATACGCTGCGCTTGGGCTTTGGGATTAGAAGATACCACTGCCAACTTTTTAATGCAGTAGCTAAAACTCTCAGGTTTAAAAGATTAATACCATTTATTTGCTTCATTTCCTCCTGCCCCCAAACCTGCGACCCCCAAAGCAAAACTTTTCTAATCAGGATACAGCTCCTGCTGAGCTAGCTGGCTTCTTTTTTATATTTTTTTAATGCATTTTTTTCTATATTGAAAAAGCCTGAGAAGGAAAAAAAATGGGTGAGGAAAGCT
Organism: Laterallus jamaicensis coturniculus; assembly: GCA_022605575.1. Classification (NCBI taxonomy): domain Eukaryota; kingdom Metazoa; phylum Chordata; class Aves; order Gruiformes; family Rallidae; genus Laterallus; species Laterallus jamaicensis. The sequence continues at coordinate 6,270,205 of JAKCOX010000033.1, read as the reverse complement.
GAAACCCAGACAAGGGGGGTTGTACATGGTTTTGTAGTTGATTTAACTCTTTCAAGTGCCTCTCACTTTTCTGCTAGCACGCCGAGGGTAGCGGTGATTTTTTCTGTAGCCAAATAAATGCTTTGTGTATTTGCAGAGGAGGGAGAGGACGGGCAGTGTTTTCTTTAGGGCTGCAGAAATGAGAGAGCATGAGTCCTTGTAAGGCTGGAGGGCTTGGACCAGCAGAAGAGGGAAGGAAGGGGCTGCTCCTCGCTTGCCCTGAGGCAGCTGTGATCCGTGGAGCAAGGCACAGCCACAGCCGGGGCATGGCAGGGAGCTCTTGTCTGCAGGGTCACTCCTGAATCTGCTTTAATGCTGCCAGAGTCCAGTTTAACTCTGTACCATCCATAATTCCCACGTGTTTTAAATGTGATTAAAAGGGTGTTCGACAGAGTTCAACGTATGTGTAAATGGGGCTGACATCTTTCTGATTTAATTTACATACCAGATGAAAAATGTTCCTCCTCTGGTATTTGAACAAGTCACGTATTTAGCTGCTAAGAGATTTTAATCTCTTTGCCACTCATTTATCTGACTGTCCTTTAGTATGGTGTCACGGCATCAAGATTTGCAAGACTTAGGTGGGCTTTGTTTGGTGCACCAAAATTACATGTGGTTGCTAGATTGTTTTTTTTCTGGATACGAGAAGTGAGTGACTTATCCTTTATTAGGTGATGAGTGACAGGTTAAAATCCTAATTCTTGTTTCCAGTTATAGAGCAGAAACACGTAAGAGCATTCAAAGAGTTACAACAGTGTAACCATAAGCAAGTGCAAATGAGATAAATTATTATTTGCAGTTTCACAGCTGTTTACGTGTCTAAAGCCAGCTGAAACTATCCTACCAAAATAGGGCAATATTGTTAATTCCATTTCATTGAAAAATTGAGTTTCATAAGGAAACTAAATATCATACGATCACCGAGGCTTAGAAAAAAGAAGCATCTCATCCAAGTGCACAAAACAATTTTGTTGCAGAAGAGGCAGAATCCAGGAGCTATAGCACATCACAGGTTTACTAGACCAAGCCATATGTAAGAGGTAGCAATGGCAAAGTCCTCCTGCTATAGTTTCATTTATTTTTAGATTTATACCTTTAATCTCCAATTGAGTAACCCACCACAGCACTTGGGGAACGATAACCAAGTTTAATATCCTGATGATACATTTCCTAGATAACTACATTGATCAGCACTCAAGAAATGCCTTACCTAGATAGAGAAGCTGTATTATATCTCATTTCCCTGACACCAAGAGCTTGGCTGACAGGATCTAGCTAATAACAATAAAGTGTGTGCCAGAGCATTGTGATGAACAACCTCCCTGTACAGAGAGATCAAGAAGTACCATTCTGTGGCATCTACGTTGTGAGTCTGAGACCACAAATATGTGGGACAAGTGGGCACAGTGGTGGTCTTTGATTTGGAAGTGCCAAGTTCTTGTGAGCTGCCAAAGTGGGTGGTACGTTTTCCCCATTGGGGAAGACCTGCACAGTGGCGATACATTGATGTGGACCTCACATGACTTAGTTGTTGAGTCATTTTAGGTGTGGAGTTGTCCTAGAGATGCTGTCCCAGAGCAGTAACAGAATCGTGTTCTAATCAGTAGCTTTGTCTGGGATAGTTGGCATCAGTTGCCTTTCTTCATCCAGTCTAGTCTTGACTTCCCACATTCTTCCCCAGCTCCTTCCCTAGTTTTCCATCTGCAGCTTCTGCAGCCCTGCAGATGGCTATACCCCACAGTCAGGGCTTTATCTAGACATACATATTTAGCTCTGTGTAGGAACTACAAGTTACTTTTTATTTATTTACTTTGAAAGACTCCCTTGGAGAACTTGGCTTCCATCTGTTAAAAATGCTACCTCTACTTGTCCTGCCTGATGGAGGCTTGAGGGAAGGGAGGGAGGATAAACTTCTCTCCCTAACAAGCAGCTTGTATTTATCTGAGGAGCAAAATAACCTAGATGTTTGGGCTACCTGTGGGCATAGACAGGTTAGGTTCCTGATGGCCAGGGTTCCCATGTCTCACATTGATCAGATCTGGGCCAGGCCCATGGAACAGCCTCTCATCCCACTGTAACAACCACCCCAGTCCACGATAACTGTTTCTTTTGGAGGGAGGGAGGGTTGGAGGGAGAAGGGGAAGAGTAAGAGTCCTGTTCCCTCCTTTCCATCTTTTCTAATTTCTTTCACATAGAAACTAAACTGCAGCCCCCTGAGCACCTTGAAGGATTAAATGCTGATCAAAGGCAGGTTTAACCATATCCCCAGGACAAGCTGCTTAGACACCAAGCAGCACAAGCTCCGGGTTAGCACAGCAACCAGAAAAGCAGAATAAATTAACAATTATCATTTCAACATGAACAGAGCAGGGTTTTGGAAGAGGAGGTGCTGGGAGGGTTTTGGGGAGCAGAGTGTGGGGGATGCAGATGGAAGTGTAGTCAAGATTTATCTCATACGTATAGCCAGGAGCCATGCTTTGCTTCTGATTTTGGCTGATTGCTGGCATCTGCTGCCACACACTGCCTTTTCCCTCCTCAGGTTTGGGTTTTCCAGCATAATAGCATTAGTGGCATTAAAAAGGAGTTTGTGTTATTAGTTACAACCTAAGGGAGGAGGAAATCTTGAGGGATAAATTAACAGACCCCTCAGCTATCCTGATTGGCACACAGCCCTTTAGTTCCTGCCCACTCTGTTCCAGCCCAGCTTTTTATAGGCTTGCAAAATGTTACCATATTCATCTGTTTATTTTGTGGTGATTTCCCCTAGTGAATTCTACATTTGCAGTTTCTGGCTTGGACATAATCAGAGCACACACTCTGCTTCAGCTTTTCCTAGCGTGGGTAAAATCTGAGGAAAAAAGACACACTGACTGTTGAAGTTTAGAAGTGAGGGAGATACTGAAAAGGAGGATTATTTAGCTATGAGGACATTTAAGTTAGAGAAGACTACTTAACAGTGCAATGACTGTGAAGGATCAGACAGCAAATGATCAGCATCTGTTTCTCAGAGTCTTCAATAATACGGGACCGAAGGGCCAGCCAGTGACACTGAGCAGAGATGTGAAAAGAAGTATCATTTTGGGCTGTGAAAAAAACCCTACATCTTTCTACCATCTATTGCAACTGGGCAGCAGGACCCAGTTCATACATTTGCTCAAAATAGTAAGAAGTTGCTGGTGTAACACCTTGGATTGTGTGCAGATTACTTCACAGAGCCAGAGGAGAGATGCAGTAATTCTCATGTGTCTTTCTCAAATCTTAATGCCAAACCTTTTGGGGTCCCTGAGCATGGCAGCATGGTAGGGCTGCTGTAAGACAGCAGGGATGGGCAGAGGGAGTGTATATTTAGGGACTCTACTTCTTAATCCTAGGTAGAATTGAAGTAGAGAGTCAGAATTCCTGTCTACAGTCCCAGTTCACTCCCTGCCCTCATGGACAGTGACTCAGAGGCACATTAGGGCTCTAACAGAGGGATAATCAAATCGCATGCTTCAAGTCATTATCTAATCACTGTAGAGGTCAGGAAGGAGTCTCTCCCTGGGGTGCTTGTCTTTGCTGGATGAGCCAAGCATGCTGCAAGCTCTTTTCACTCCCTCAGTGGAGTTCAGAGGAAGAAGGCAAGATTTGATGGACTGTCAGTGCAATTCAGCACGTAAACCCAACGTTCTTCTGAAAAATCCATGGTCTTACAAGAGAACCTCCCTTGCACAGTGGTGTGGGACAGGCAAAGGGCTCTAGCTCTCAGCCATTAAATATGAATGTGAGCAACGTGAGCAGCAGAAGCCTTTCATGAAGGTATATCTTTGTTTGTACTAAATAATGAAAGGAATTCCTTATGAGTGAATAAACCTGCCAAAAAGATTCCACTTGCTCACTAAGACTTATCCTTTGCTATGAGGCTGCAGCACTGCACAGATTAGAAGCCATAATTTGCTACAACATTAGCAATCCTTTACAAAAAGAACCTAAAAAAAAATGGCCATGGTATCTCACTTGTCCTTTGGAAGAACAACCACACACTTCTTTGTCTTGACCCCCTGGATAGTTTCCTTTGAATGAAAAGTTTGGCATAGGAACCTGCAAGTGTCAACGTGATCAGAGTGAAGAGTGATTTACTGGTCTATCAGCGGTCTGGAAAACAAAGGGGCCAAGCTCAGAGTCTAAGAAGAGGTCCGTTGGTTTTAGTTCCTGATCCTTATTCTACTTCTGAATTATTTGATGTATACCCAGGGATTTCACCCTGTCTATCCACAGAGGGTCATCTAAACCTTGGATTCTGGGATGAAAGGAAGAGGCTGAGCTGTGCATGCCTTGAGGAAGCCTAGTGAAATGATAGCTTTGTTGAGCTGGTAAAATGTGTGAGAGTATTTACTCAAACTCAGCTGCTGGATTGGGTCAAGATGGCTGGTAGAGGAAAACATAGAGGTCAAAAGAGCTTGTGGAAGGAAGGGAAGGGGTTGTCCATTACTGTTGGATGTATTCCAGAGGTTTTCTGCCTTTAAGGTGGTTTGGGAGACACTCAGCCTTCCATGAGCATGTCCTCTATAAGCTAAGCAAAGCTTTGCTGTGTCCTCTGTAGAACTTTTGTGCCTCTGACAGTTGTGTTCTTATGCTAAGATGTGCCTCAAGAATTTTTATGTTTATTCTCAACACTCATGATGAATTAGGGAAGTGTGATTATCTCAGTTCACAAGCAGGAAAGAAAGACTGTCAGGCCATAGCTATATTTACCTCTGCATGAATACTGTATTGCCTCATGAAGTCTTGGTCTCTCAGTTACCTTGATCTTTTACCAGGATGAGATCGTGTGGCACCTCCCCACCCTCTCATTTTTCCAGGTTTTCCATTCAGGAAAACTAGGGTGTTAAGTGGGAGGGCTGACATGTATCCAGTTCTTGCCCTACTTTGGATTAGGGACAGAGTTAGGGTACAAACATGGATTTGGGAGCATGGAAGCCCCTCAGGACCACATGTTCCTTCCTCTCAGGCTAGGAGGATGGAGGGGAACAGTGACACCGACAAAAATTGACTTCCCTGTTGTCCCAGAGTGGATGGTGCAGGAGCAGAAGTAGTCATGGATGAATGGCAGCACAGCAGTGGTGGTAGAGGTGCTTGGGAAAGACTGTATAACAGGAGAGAGCCATAGACACTCTGCTGTGGGGACACACTGATGCCAAGGGCACAGGGATAGACAGGGAGGTGGTGAGAGAGGCAGGAATGAAACCTCCTAATCAGCTGAGAAACAGGATGAACTTTGAAGCAGCGATGAGAGGGCTTTGCAGAGAGAGGTACAGAGACATGTAGGAGACAAACCTCATAAAAAATGCAAAGTGGCTGTCATTTTAGTGCCTCTTTCCTTGCTTGGCCAGGGTAGTGTTCCTTTGATGGTGTGGCTGTGGGGCTTGGATGGTCGTGATTCTCAGCAGCGCAGGCTCTTGAGGGTCTGTGTCTGCATAAACAGCCACGCTCAGAATTACACACACATGCTTATGCTGTATATCACCAAGTGATGTCAGACTTCACATTGTTGATTCTTTTCCTAATATCTGGCATGAGCTTTTAGAGCCTGATTGCTGTGGGAAGTGCACTGAGTAGCTGAGTCCCAGCAGAGGCATCCAGCCACGCGGAGCTTGTGCATCAGGAAACCTCAGGGCATTAAGAGACAGGAGTGGTTTGTCTGGCTCCTCATCTGGCATCTTGGATTTTCACCAGAAGCCAGCCCTTAGGGGTTCACTGTATCCCTGTCTTAATACCCAAGGGCAAGTATGTGATCTGAAAGGGCATTAAGTAGCCTTACAGCATTTCAGAAGTGTGTCAATATTTCATCTCTTTTTCGCTCCTTTGTACTATGTGTAACTACTACCTCCCATCTCAGGAAGGCTGTGATCAGTTGTTTATATCCTGATGGAGTATTTTGAATTGGAAGTTCTTGACCACAGAGACTGTATTGCATCCATCAGAGCTTTCTATCGTGTTTTATTAAATGATACTGTGCAACACCCAGATCATTTTTGGCTACTTTTGTTGGGAATGAGAGAAATCTCACAAAATGCCCTTGAAATGTTCCTGTAGAAGCTATGCTTCTGGGTATGCTTTGCAACACATCAATGGAAAAGAAATTACATTAGAATAAGTGTTTTTATTGCAGCATTTGTTTTTTTAAATTAATTTTGGTGCGTGTTCAGTCTTACTGGGAATTGGGATTTCCCACCCTGAGCTCTAAGGTAAAAGACTCTGGAAAATGTTGATGCAGCACCTCCAAATCAATGGTGTAAGATGGAGTGAGGCACTATACTGGCTCTTTTCAATCTTTCTCAAGCCTGAGGGTGAACTTGACATTAGTTCATGTTCATTTTGTTCCTCTATCACTCTACTTCCTCCGTAGCCTGTGGTGCATAGGCTGATTCAGTCAACGCAAATTCAGGCCAAACATCCATAGAAGTCAAAGGAATTTGTTCGGTGTCAACCCTGTAGGACTTGGTGCCACAAAGAACAATTACACTTATTTGGGTTATTTGTGTGGTGTTGGTTATTTGTCATGTTGCTTTCATGTCAGTGAAACAAACAAAAGAATACAGGTAACACAGTAAGACCAAGTACAACGAGACTAACCTATGCTAGACCAGACAAAGAAGAGTTCTCAGGCTAGTTAATGTGGCCATTGCAGGCAGGCATAGAATCATAGAATGGCAAGGGTTAGAAGGGACCCCAAGAATCATAGAGCTCCAACCCCCCTGCCACAGGCAGGGACACCAACCTCAGGCCTGGAGCTACACAAGGTTGCCCAGGGCCCCATCCAACCTGGCCTTGAACACCCCCAGGGACGGGGCATCCACCCCCTCTCTGGGCAGCCTGTTCCAGCCCCTCACCACTCTCTCTGTAAAAAACTTCCCCCTAAGATCTGATCTAATCCTTCCCTCCTTTAGTTTTAATCCATTCCCTCTTGTCCTGCCATTATCTGCCCTTTTAAAAAGTTGATCCCCCTCCTGTTTCTCTGCTCCCTTCAGGGACTGGCAGGCTGCAATGAGGTCCCCCCGCAGCCTTCTCTTCTCCAGGCTGAACCAGCCCAGCTCCCTCAGCCTCTCTTTGTAGGGCAGCTGCTCCAGCCCTCTGAGCATCTTCGTGGCTCCTCTGACCCCTCTCCAACAGTTCCACATCTCTCTTGTATTAGGGGCCCCAGCTCTGGCCACAGGACTCCAGCTGGGGCCTCACGAGGGCAGAGTAGAGAGGGGCAATCACCTCCCTGTCCCTGCTGGGGAGATCTGGAGAGATGCACAGGATGAGATCTATCCCATGCTTGGCACAGGGAAGTCAAGAGTTTTGTATCTGTCCTGTGCAGTGGGTTCCCAGGAGCTCTTAGGAGTTTCTCTGCTCTTGGTTCTCGTGTTGCTTGCTTTCTCAGTCATTCCTCCCACATATTTATCAGTTCTTTTAATAGCTGTGCTTACATTCTATATACAACTGGTAGATGTAAATGAGGCAGCGTGTACCCCCAAAACATAGCCACAGTATCTGTAGCCACGGCACATTTTGCACAGTGCATTCAAACGTGTAAAGCAGTCCTGACATTCATTCACCTATGGATCCAGACTGCAGAAGGCAGGCCAGAGCCCTGCGTGGCATGTTCTCCAGTCTTCTGGCAGGCACAGAGCCAAATTCAAGCCCAGTATAAACAGATGCCTCTCTTCCAGCTTCAGCGCATCTGAACTCAGCGCAGAGTGCCTGCCGGGCAGGCTGCTCTGCGCTGCCCTTCCTTCTCGCGGCAGGGAAGGCAAGGGGGGGGTCTGCCTGTGAGTGGGAAAGGGTGTGCCAGGACAGGAGCATCTGTCCCCCGGCTGGCAGCCAGCAGCCAGACCCCTGCCGGCACGGGAGCTGTGCAGGGCAGATAAAAGGGGTCCTCTCTCATCTCGCTCATCTCGTTTGCAAACACTATATCCATCTGCACGGATATTTACGTGTTCTGCCAAAGTGACAACATCATTACCACTTGCTCAATATTTGAGCTGCTGGAATATTTTCTGCATAATTTAATGTTCAGATGGGATAATGTGTTTGGGTGGGCAGCAAGGCACGCTGGGCTGCTGGGCCCCCACGTGTGCGAGGAACGCTACTCTGCTGCTCTCTGAGGGGGTACCTGGATTGCTGAGAAAGTTGCTTACTGCCTAATCCTGTTACCTTCAGGTGGGGAATCCGTCCCTCTCAAGCTTGAATGGCACCAAAATCCGAGGAGCCTTGATAATTATAACATTAAAAAACATTTCACCCCAGAAATCAAGGAGTAGCTGGAGAAGCAAATAGCTGCTGATGGGAAAGGAATTGAAATGACCCTGGAAGAAAACTGGAATACTGTATTTCCGAAGCCAAGACAGCACTAGAAAGCCGAGATTATCCTCACAGAGCATAATCTTCTTAGGTTTTGTTCACAGGCAGTGCTGGGCTGTTTAAACAGAGCAGTGGGGGGGGCGGGGGGAGGAGGATCCAAACCCACATGTCTCGTATTGAGACGCAGACTAATTTTGCACCCTGTGTTCCTCGCCCTCCCACTTGGGATTCTGTCAATTGGCATAAAATAAATGGCTGTAAATCCAGAAACACACTTTTTTCCCTCTCTGATCTTGCCTTTGTGCTCACCACAATATTTTCTGTAGGCCTCTTGCTCGTGGAGGATGGAAATGAGCTCCTTTGGAACTGTGAATTCCTCGGCACCCCCTGACTTGTTTTATGGGTGCAGCACATCGCAGTGACAGCTCAAAGAGAACAGGGGAAGGACCGAGTGCCCTTTTTCTTTATCCACCTTCAAGGAAATGTCATTACCTTTGCCAGCTTCCCCAGGCATGCTGTTATGTGGCAGGTGGGATGAACCTGTAGAGACTTCTACTCCCCATAAGAAAAGAATATTTTCTTTACTGGGAAAATGCCTCTGCTTTTCCTATTCAGAACCTGCTGACTTTGTTGCCAAAATCAAAGGTTGAAAGGGTTATTAATTTAGATTTTTCTTCATGAAAAAGCAATTTCCTATCAGGAAAACACAAGCTGTTCAGTCCCATTGCTTCTCCCTCCATGGTAGTCAGATGGATTTCTTCCCATTAACACCCCCTTGCCATGTACCCTCTAGCAGACTCAGGGACAGCAATGACAGGGCTTGTGGTTTTGGAGGTAGGGATGCACCGAGCCCCACCTGTGGGTTATCTGAAATGCAGAGAAGGGTCATTCTGGTTTCCTTCATGTCACGTATGCCAGCTCCCTTCTGCTGAGCTAGTGTCCCAGCATGACCCTTTCTTTATGCCTTATCCAACAGAGTTGGCTTATTTTCCTTGCCTCTTCACAATGCCACCACTACCTGTATTGCAGCATCCTCTGAAAGATTAAGGGTGTACAGTTGCGCCTGAAGCAGCTGTTTGGAGAAGAAAACATATGTATATGCATAGTGAAATGGTGTCTCACAAATCCTCTTTGCAGACCACCTGGCTTTGAATGGCTCAACCAGAGCATAGTCCAAACAGTCAGAGATGGAATGTCACTGTTTAACTGAATTGTATTGTAAATTGAAGGCAGCTGAGCAAGATGCATTTAAAAAGGGCTGTTTTGAAGAATGTAGGGCATCTTTATAGGGTATCTTAATGAAGCAAGTGATTTTTGCAAAAGACTTTGGGGTCACGACCATTACTGTCAGGATAACACTGGGGCCAAAGGACTAAATCATTTCCCAGATGTATAAATGGGAGAGTACTGAGTAGGAATAAATCACAGAACCATAGAATGGCAAGGTTTGCAAGGGATCCCAAGGATCATAGAGCTCCAACCCCCCTGCCACAGGCAGGGACACCAACCTCAGGCCTGGAGCTACACAAGGTTGCCCAGGGTCCCATCCAACCTGGCCCTGAACACCCCCAGGGATGGGGCATCCACCCCTGAATCCCCTCCTGTTTCTCTGCTCCCTTCAGGGACTGGCAGGCTGCAATGAGGTCCCCCTGCAGCCTTCTCTTCTCCAGGCTGAACAAGCCCAGCTCCCTCAGCCTCTCTTTGTAGGGCAGCTGCTCCAGCCCTCTGAGCATCTTCGTGGCTCCTCTGACCCCTCTCCAACAGTTCCACATCTCTCTTGTATTGGGGCCCCAGCTCTGGACACAGGACTCCAGCTGGGGCCTCAGGAGGGCAGAGCAGAGAGGGACAATCACCTCCCTGTCCCTGCTGCCACCCCTCTGCTGATGGAGCCCAGGATCCCATTGGCCTTGCGAGCTGCAAGAGCCACTGCTGGCTCCTGTGAAGTTTCTCACCCACCAGAATCCCCAGGTCCTTCTCACAGGGCTGCTCTCCAGGAGCTCTTCTCCCAGTCTGTATCTGTGTCTGGGATTCTTCCGGCCCAAGTGCCACCCCTGACACTTGGCAGTGTTGAACCTCAGTAGGTTCACCCGGGCCCATCTTTCCAGTCTGTCAAGATCCCTCTGGATGGCTCCTTTCCTTCTGGGGTGTCGACCACACCACAATGCATCTGGGTTTGGCATGAGTGTGACTGTGATCCATTTCTTATGCTTACAGTGGCTATTGTATTAAAAGGGGTTAATTCTTAAATATGATAATTGCTAAGAGGATCGGAAAATTTGGCTCTTAAATATGATAATTGTTAAAAGGATTGGAAAATTTGCCCTTTAGAGATGAAAGACTATCCACCTGAAAAAGAGAAGGTGGAGTGGTGACGATCACAATCTACAGTTAACCTACAATGGTAAACAGCAATTTAATTTTTTTCAAGTGAAAGCATGACATTATAGCGTGGCTGGAAATTTAAACTAGACAAATACAGACTAGAAATAGTCTGTGCATTTTAAATAATAAGGATTAAGTAATAATAGAACAGTTTTCTACAGTGTGGGAAAGTTATCACAGCTGGCAATTTTCAGCCAAAAATCCCCTGTCCCAGCCCTACTGAAGGAATAAATAAATTAAAAACCCTCTAGTTCAGCCACAACTATGAGAGTTCAAGTAGGAATTAAACCAAGGAAGTTAAATTGAGTTGTGCTGGAGTTCAGAGGAGATTTCTGCATTGCTCTGAAAGCAAAAAAAAACCCACCATCTTGCATCTTCACTGTTGTAAGCCTAGCACTTGAGGGCATGAAGCAAAGGCATCTCCTCTCACCATGGTATTTCCTTCCTTGCATCAGCTGAACCCCCCATCTTCCCCTGCTGTGGGCAGAGCTGCAGCGTAGGTGACTTAGAGCATCAGCCTTTTCATCCTAACAGGAACTTAGCTAGCATGTTTCTCATATCATTTAAGCACACAGAATTTATCTCGCAAAAGCCTGTCTGCTAGACTTTTCCTTCTCCTGCTGACTTGTCAGAGCAAAATCACACAAACTGTATGTGAAATGAGCTGGGGAGGGAGAAATCAAAAAGCATTTTTACAAAAGCCCAGCATCTTGCTCTTGTTTGAATCCCCTCTGCTTTCCCCATTTGGAAAAGGGAAGTTTTTTCCTTTCTGATAAAGGAGGACACATAGTTTGTAACAGGTGATCCCTTGGAGCTGTAAATTACAGTTCCTCCTCCTCCTCTTTACCAACCTACTCGTCATGCTCAATCTCCTGTTACATTTTGCTAATGCCACCAAGTGCTGGTCATAAACCATTGCCCTAATTACTCAGAACACGGGGCTGAATGGTTAGTTAGCAGCGCTATTGCAATTATGGCAGCTTTTCAGGTCTAATAGCACTTTATGTTTCACTGCTTTTTATATGTCATTGGTTAAGATGATGAATTAGAGGTAGTACTGCACCACCTGCTCATGTTCTCTCTGGTGATGGTAGAACACCTGCTATAATGCTCTCTAGATCTAAGGTGGGAGCTAACTGGGAGCAACTGTGGGTGGTTGGGGGTACTTGACCTCTGCTCCTATATGGACATAACATTCTTGGTTTGTATTTTCCCATGCTCTTTCAAATGTGATCTATGTTTCACAACCATCAATACAGTATCTACTGCTTTTTCTCCTCTGTGTTAAAGAATTTTCTACAACAACCTTGGGGTAAGAGCAACAAGTGTAAACCTTGGCAGAAGAGAGGCATATTAAATTACACACTTTTACTTCTCTTAACTTTTGCTTCTTAAAATGGTATGTAAAAGGAAAGAGAGAAGCTGCAGCTTTGAACTTTTAATGGTATCACAGTATCTTTGAACTAACTGGTGCATGAAATGTTCTTAAAATTCCTTAAAAAACATGATAGAGAATTATGATGTGTAGACTTCTTTTTTTTATGGGATGTATGTTAGGGGGATGAATATTGGTAAAAAGGACAGAGTGTAGTCTGAGTATGATCTTGACGTTCTTGGGTATAGCCTTGCAATTAAGAGCTTTAATTGTCTGGTCTCCTGCTCTCTGAAGAACTCCCCCTTACATTGCCCTTTATCAGTTTTAGAAGATAATATTTAAGCAGCGCTGCATGAATACCCTCATAATTGGTAATAAAAAAGCCTGTACATTTTCTCATCATACCTTTGAATCTAGCTAAAGGGAAACTGGCCCTTTAGCTAGAGCCTTTAGAGGAATTTTAATATGGGCACATTAATTTGGATACATATAGTGTGTTGGTGTACCTGAGTAAAGTCCTGAACTCTTGTTTAATTTAATTAATTGAATATGGCTACGATGCTAAATTGGCAGCCTGTTTCCCTGTGTCCTCTCTTTATTTACAGCATATGCATACGGCGGTGGTAGTTTAAGCTCCCCAGGTGTGTTTACAGTGACTTGGAAAGTTCACCTACATGGCCAGAAAGGGAATCTTTGTTGCACAGTTGGTTCTTGCATTCATGTTATGCAGTTGTTTCTTGTGTTTGCTGTTGAGGTATTCTCCAAAAGACTATTTATACTGGCTTTTAGGGTGCTTGTAGGATAACAGTATGCATTGTTTGGTTTTGCTGCATTGATCCTGTCCCTGAAAATCAGGTCCATGTCCACAGACTTCATATCAGAAGGGTCCTGAACCACTGGGCAGACATGATTTGGTTCCATTTGGTCCTGCTTTGGATCAGCAAAAGGCCAGCAGCCTAGCAGTGATACAGTGTTTGGCCTCTTCTTGTCCCCTTTGTGTCAGTTTTGGATCTAAACTTAGGTGACAAGTTTCCGTGTGTCCATCTCGGTCCCAGCAGCTTTCTGAAGTCTGAATGACAGCTGGAGACAGAGAGGAACCTGACAACTGTGCAAAATGAGAATATGTTAGGGAAACAAACACGTGAAGGATGGGTATGGATTTTTTGGGGGTTGTAGGAGACAGTAAGTGTAAATAGATACATTTTAAGACCGAGACCTACTATACTTTTTAAAGCATTAGTTGAGTTGCAGTGCAATGTATCAGCTGGTAACTAGAAAAGAGCCAGGAGCCTCTTGACCACGTTTGGAAAAGCTCAAGAAAATTAAGTAATTATGCTCAAGAGTAGTGAAATTGCACTTCATTCCTTTACAAATAGGCTTCCTTTATGCAATTTTAAATAAGTAAATAAGATGTATTCATATTTCCAGTCTCCTCCTAAGGTAACATGCAGAAAGCAGTTGTATAATGGATGCCACATTTGATGCCTAAAGGTTCTTTCCTGCCTTAGCTGCTGATACTGATGACCAGATCTAAAGCTGCTTGTGCATCTCATGCACCGTTGTGTAACAATCTATGCTACTTTTGTGGGCTGATTTATTTTCAGCCTTCTAGCACATGACTCCTTTAGACCATCCTCCTTTCCTGTTCCAAATTTCTATTGCTCCCTCCCACAGTCCTTCTCAGCCTGCTGCTTTGTGGCTAGCGCCAGTCTGCATATCCTTTAAGAAAATGCCCTTGAGGAATATCATGCCATAATGAATGTTTCCCAGACTTTTTCCAAGATATGCTCAAAATAATATTTTTCTTTTTAAATTTTTTTTCTTTTTTTGTCCCCTTCTATAGCATGGGTTGTGTCTTACCCCATTTCTTTGATTTAAGATGACTTGACTTAGGTTTCCTTAAATTCTAATCATTCTCTTTGCAATGCATGGCGTATACCTCACTTGAACTTGGCCAGTTATATCTGAATGTGGCCTGTCACGTGCTGAACCTCACGTTTGGCTGGCTTAGCAAAAACAGGCGGTATGTAGAGGAAGTTAAACATCCTTAGGGTATGATGGGGCTTATTGGGCTCCCAAAGATAGAGACATTTCAAGCAAGCAAGCTGGGTACATAATACCCTAAAAATTGCCTGAAAGCACTGAGGAACATTTAGCCCTTGAGCCTTTCCTCACTTACTGTGCATTACTGTTTTTCTCCTTCTGACTGGAGGGGCGAATGGTGTGGGAGTGAGGATGTGGCATTGCGGTATGCCAGATCTCTATGCAGACTGCTCTTAAAGGGGAATGCCACCTCTAAGCAGAAGCCTGCCCTATTTTGGTTTAGGATGGGGACCATATGTACGCCACGTGTGTTAGAGATCTTTCTTACAGAGCTCCTGGCATGGTATCAAGACAATGACAGCAGTTTTAAGACTTACACATGTTTAGTGTGGACTGGACATGATGCCTCTGCTCCTGCACCAGTATCATATGTCCGCTTAATCTCTCTAAAATTGAAAATCCCTGGGTTTTAAGAATAAGCCATCTGCAGCCATCCCTTCTTGCTGACAGCATAGTATCTTTTTGTAGAATTTTTTTTTTCTATCTTGCCTTTCTGGTCATTTTGTAGCAGATGAGTGTTTACAGCCTACATAGTCCTCCCTGATAGAATTCTTCATTCCAAAAATCCTTCATTTTGTTCTTTTGCTTCTAGGCCTGGAAACATAGCAAGCAATCAGCTCAGCTCCTTGCTTCTGCTCTCACTGCTGCCTCTTGTCCTCTCTCAGAGCTGGTTCTCAGTTCTGAAAAGCAGTCTCTCCGGACTCATGTGGGAGTCTGAAATCCAGAGCAAGACTTGACTCATGCCTGACCCTGTCTTTGACTGGAGAGAGTGCTTGCACTCTCTCCTGTCCCTAGCTCATCCTTCTGTTTACGTCCTCACAGAGCCCATCTCCAGTAGTTCATTCATTCATTTAATATGCTTAAACCTGCTTAAATGGGACGTGTCAGAGACCTTCCCCTGCATTCCCTCAGTTTTAAGGGAAGGGCGGTGTTTTGAGCTATGCTTGTATGTGCTTGGGTGCACCTGGAAGCTGGGGGAAGAGGGGCTGATGGAAATGCAGTGCAGCCTTTTAGCTGCAGCCCTGGGGCTACTTGATCCTCTTGACACTCCTAGGGGGGCAGGAAAGGAAGTGTCATTGTCCCTTTTACCAGCAGTGCAGAGACAACATCTCAAAGAAGTAGTGATATGAAAAACAGAGTTCTGATTCCCAGTCCCCTTCCTGTGCTGAGCTAGGCGGTCAGCACATTCTTTTGGGACTGTCAACAGAACCAGAATCCCAACTGAGCCGAGCATCTTGACTCCTCATTGTCATTACTCTTCTTCCAGCTTTATCCTTGGAGTATGATTAAGACAACATTATTCTATACAGTGTACAACCTTATACTATGGGTTGCTTGGTTATAGATTGTGCTGGAGCATTGAGGGACAGTTTTCTTTTCCTTTTGTCTTACACCTTTTTTATTAAAAAAAAACAAACAAAAAAACAAACCATAAAGCTAAAAATGCCTGTGACCTTTTGTGATCATTGATTAAAATGGTTCATCAGTTGAATACCCAATAGGAAAGGGAGAAAAACAGCTCCTGACAAATGCAAGGAAGGCCCAGAATGGTGTCCTAGTCCTGTAGGAAGCCAAAGTTAATGAGGTTGCTACTGGGCCACTGCAGAGTGCCACTCTCTGGGACAGCAGCTGGCAGTCTGCTGTGTACAGAATTGGAGTGGGCTAAGGTTACCTTCACAGCTATAATTTCATTACTGCTGCTTTTTCACGGAAAGTGATTTTTTTCATTTGTTCAGCAAATGAGGCAGAGGAAGAATGGAGGGATATGTGGCACGGAAGTGATTTCATAAACCTCAGCCTGAATTCATGTTGCTTATGAGCTGGGAATAAGAAGATTGGGGTTGGTTCTTTTCTCACTGTGGCTGTGATCTGAAAGGGGAGCTTGAGAAGCTAGTGAATTTGTATCACACTGAAGCTGGCTTAAACGCAAGGAAGTTTGGGACAATTTTTCAAATAATTGCTTAAAATTAAATGGGTTGTCAAGAACCATTGCTGGTTAATTCTGCTTCTCTATAGGCTTCTGATGTGATTACATGAAGTTCATTTGATGAACCCGAGAGCCTTAACCTCCTGCTTTGCCTACCCAAAAATTTCTTGCCACGTCAAATTTAAGATGAAGGAAAAGATCCTTTTTCATTCAAAGGATTTTCAGTGCTTTTTAACAAAAAAAGAAATGGAATACCTCATATCTCCAAATTATTTTGCATGGGAAAGGTAGAGATCAAATTCTGTCCTTACTTTCTTTGAAGAAAGTCAGTGAAAACTAAGGATTAGAAACAAGCTGAATTTAGGAGAGAGATAGAGACAGTGAGAACCATATACAGAAAATGTTTTCATTCTAATCTAGAGGAACAGACCTTGGCAGGCTGTTAAAAAAGTCTAGGAAGCTTTCCCACACATTTCTCAACTATTGTAGGGATTATTGATGTGGTGACAGGGTAGAAAGAGTATGAAGCTTGATGGTGAGGTACGGAACCTGCCTCTCTGTTAATTTCATACTTACAGCAGCTTCTAGTACCTATTTAGATATTTATTTGCAAACTGAGGAAATAGAGAAATGAAGAGACCAAATAAGACTTATATGCCTCTACACCATTAATGACCACAGCCTGAATGCCGTTGACCATAGTTGTGTTTAGTGAGAGCTGAAGTTCACATGGCTTGAAAATCATACTTTTAAGTAATTATTTAGTTTAGTGGTAAGTGCTTAAAATGAAGTACTGTGGTTTTACATTTAGGAAGTGAGACTAATGGTACCTGTAATTTCTACCTGCAGAGGTAGAAACGATTAGGATTGCTCTGACATTGTTCTTTTTACTTCTGTAGAAGTTTTCCCAGTGCACGTGTTCAGGGGTTCAGTCTTGAGGCCTGCATGCACAGAGTGCAGGTATGTGTCTGTTTGGCTGGTTGTATTATTGGCAGGTCAGACCCTGGTCTGACCTCAACATGGTGGGATTGATTGTAATATGCCGTCATCTAATTTTATATGAACTAGAGACTCATTGTCCAAGTGTGATGTATATACTCCAAAATGTAGATAAAATTATTGAGCAGTTTAAACTGTACTTGTGAAGGGAGCTATCTAGCTTGCTTAGAGTCTTAACTGGCTACTACATTTTTCACTTTCTTCTATTTCACATCTTGCTTAGGTTAAATTCAAACAAAATTTGTTGCCATTTGGCAGTTCTTCACTGGCTTTCAGATACAAATGTTGGATGTTGCTGATAAAAGCCTTATACTTGCTGCCTTTATGTGACAAATGGATGCCATATACAGGCTGGAGATAATTTTTAAGCACTTAAGGGCAATTTACAGTACTTCTTACATTAGATGCAAACGCTGGTTTCTGCAAAGTCAAAAACTGTTTCAAGGATAACAAGTAGATTGAATTAATATAGCTGAAATTATATTGGATTGCTTCAAAGGCCATTTGTTAATGTACAGAACACATGGAAACTCTCTCCTTCTGAAAAAAACCCACCCACCTAAGCAAAGACAAATCAATATGGAAGGTACCTCTGCAAAATATAGCAGAGCTGAAAGGAGATTTGGGGAGGATCTGAGTTAAAGACTTATAGGAGCACAGTGAAAATACAGTCTCCAAAATTTCCGTGCTTTTTTTTACAAGCATTAAAAAGTGACCTACATTTTACATGGAAAAAAAGCCCACATGTAAATACCTAGCATTTGGATTGCATTTTTCATTTCTAAATTTCAAAGGACCATACGAAGTCTAAATCATTATTGTCTTCTTGTAGACAGGTAAATTGAGAGATGAGAAAGAAAGGATTTTATTCAGTTAGGAAACACATCATTAGCGGTTGGCTTCCCTAAGTTACTGTTCAACGAGTAATACCATGTCCCTAACATCCTTCCTCACCTGTCCCATCTTGATCTGACCAAGCAGGACTCTCATTCCCTAATACTTTTTCCATTCTATTTAGGAGGGGAAAAAGAAAAGATTGAAATGCTGCTGAATTTGAAAACTGAATTTTACATCAAATGTTGGCATTTTTTAAGAGAGCATTTTAATTATTAATAAGGAATTTGCAACCAGACCATGTATGTGTTTTAATACATTTGTTTTTCCTTTAGTTTTTACATATGCAATCAAGTTGTCAGGAGAGAAGCTTAAATTAACTTAGATAGTTTGCTGCTAGTATCCTGCATTTGACCTAAAATGAAAAAGAAAGAAAAGCATAGAGTTTGTTTTTCCTTTTAAACAGTAGGGGATTTAAAAAATAATCTGTCTGCTGAAGGAAAGCTCTTCAGGTGGTGTGCACTGACTGCAGTAGAGCCACACAGATTTACCTTGGCTGAAAACCTGGCTCAAAATCAAATTCAATTCCACAGCAGAGAAAGTGTCCTAAGCCATCCAGAGGAAAAAAACATGCAAAGTAATGTAAAACACCTGGCAGAGTCTGTTTAATAAAGATTAAACTTAATCATGTTCCAGAGAGGAGGTGGTTAAAGCTTGTAATGAAGAGATTATTTGGTGTCATTTGCTGTGGGTTCTTCAGCAATTATCTGGAATGTGGTTTGGATGGCATCGCTGTACCCTCCCTCCAGCAGCACTTGAATCAGCTTGTTGAATTTCAAGAGCCACTAGAGAGAAGAGAGACCAAGGCTGGTGTCAGATCCTGGCTGACAAACTGCACTGGTTTTGTAGTATCTCACGCATTGTAGCGGTACTGCACAAAGGGGTTCTGAGAACAAAATGCTCTTGTGCATGATTTACTCAGAAAGAACATCAGAGTCATTAAGAATGGGTAAGCCAGTCCAGAGAGATGGAGGACATTCTCTTTCTCTTCACTGTTTGGCTGTTTCTGAAGAAGAACTGGGTTCAGAAACGGGCTTGGAAAGCATTTGGTGTGTTTGTGCTATCCAATTGCTTTGAATTTTTGCATCAATGCAGATTTGTCAAGAAGCGATGTCAGAACTCCAGTAGAAGCTTTCTTTTGCATGAATGAAAAGATAGATCCGAGTAAACACAATGTTTGAACATACCCAGATTCCAAGGTATTTGTGCCTACATGTAGATCCAGCATTTTCGTGATCAAGATTGTTTTTGCTTGGAATTACAGGAATCAGAAATGTTGTGCATGAACATACGTGAAGAAACACAGTTTTGTGAAACAAAGGGTTCTGAACAAACCTGAGAAGGTGATGGAGATATCCAATTCCATCCCAGGATACACCAGCAGACCTCTAATACTTACATCAGGAATAGGATGTGTTAGTACTATTGTGTACAACACTGGTGAGGTTTATTTTAGAAAATGTGTCCCTCCTGTTCAAGAAAGATTAATTTCTTTTGGAACAGCTAAAGAGAAGAGCTAGAGTGTTGAAGGATGGAAAGTGCTTCCCAAAAAAGTTATTGTAAAAGTGTTTGATTTATTTAGCCTAGTAGAGCAAAGGCTAGGAGGGGAGGTGATTATTCCCTGTAATTACACCAATCAGTTAAGCACCAAGGAGGAAAAGGGCTCTTTGAACTCAGAAAGGCAAACTTTACCTAAGAAGAAAAGTGTATAAATTTGTGATGGATAAATGGAATTTTGAGATGAGAAGAAGACTCCTGACCCATACAGTGGTGGGGTGGTTTTTTGACAGTTTCCAAAGAGAGGCAGGCAGGAAAAGAGGGTTAAAAAACTGTTTTTAAGATGGAGCTTGAAAATACTCTTTCAATCAGAGCTGGTGGGGACAGAATGGACAGACAGAGAAAGATATGAGATCATTCTGCCTGAATTTGAAGTTGTTTAGATATGAATAAGACCAATCCAGAAGTTATAGAGCTGTGATAGCCTGGCACTGCAACCCAGATAATGAGACCTGTTGAGTGGGAGGACGCGTTAGCCTGGGCACAGCACCACAGTAATGTAGCTGCGGATCTGCAGCTGGTTCATTTTAAGCCAGCTTTGAGAGGGGTAGGACACAGTTATGGGGTTTTTTTGCACAGACACACTTTGAGTTTGGCAGAATAAACACAATTCAGGCAAAAAGCCATTTGTGCTGCTTTTGTATACAAAGAGGGAATGCCTCTCTAGTGTGATGCTAAAGGCTTCTTGTGATGAACAAGAAACCTTTCCCAGTACTTCCAGGTTGTGCCAACCCAGAAGGAGAGCATTTATCTTCATCATATGATTCCATGAATGGTAGTGAGGAATGCTAATGGCAATGTTTAGCAAGATAGCATGTTATGAATCTATGTTTTGGATTTCTGAATAGCCTCCTTCTAAGGCTCCCTTCCTGCAAAGAATATACATCTGGCACACCTTTATGTTTCTCTCATGTTCTGTCTGTCCCAGGTGCTGAATTGTAATGGGGGCTTCACAACCTACAGTTATTGGGACACTGGGGTGCAAAAGGGACTGGACGGGTGTCTGCTGGTGCAAGGTTTGGGTTCCAAATCAAGTCAAGGAATTCTCTGCACCTTCTGGGATCCAATGGGATCCTGAGGTGCATCAGGAGGAGTGTGGCCAGCAGGTCAAGGAGGTGATCCTCCCCCTCTACTCTGCCCTGCTCAGGCCCCACCTGGAGTATTGTGTCCAGTGCTGGGCTCCCTGGGATAAAAAAGACAGGGATCTCCTGGAGACAGTCCAGAGAAGGGCTACGAAGATGATGAAGGGCCTGGAGCATCTCCCTTATGAGGAAAGGCTGAGAGAGCTGGGGCTGTTCAGCCTGGAGGAAAGAAGACTGAGGGGGGACCTAATCAATGTTTATAAATATCTGAAGTATGGGGTGCAGGGGGAATTGGCCAGCCCCTTTTCAGTGGTCTGTGGGGACAGGACAAGGGGCAATGGCTGCAAGTTGGAGCACAGGAAGTTCCTCACCAACATGAGGAAGGAACTCTTCCCCAGTGAGGGTGCCAGAGCCCTGGGACAGGCTGCCCAGGGGGTGTGGAGTCTCCTTCTCTGGAGAGATTCCAGCCCCGTCTGGACACCGACCTGTGCAGTATGAGCTGGGCAGCTGCTTTGGCAGGGGGGTTGAACCCCAGGAGCTCTCCAGGTCCCTTCCAACCCCTACAACTCTGTGATTCTGGGACCAAAGAAGCCTGAATCTGTTGATCATTAGTACATGCCATTTATTTAGGGAGCGATTTGGAGGGGACAGATTGCTTGAAGGAGATTTAATGAGTTGTTGATTAGCTGAAGGAGTTTTTATTATTGTTTAATTATAGCTTTTCAATACACTTTGAAAGGCTTATAGATGATGGCAAAAGCTCTATAAACTCCAGAGTGTTTATAAGGCCTTTATGGTCTGTTCTTCTTCCCTCTTTCCACATGACATTGGGAATTTTTTCCGCCTTTGTTGACATGTTGACAGCTTCTCTGTCCTCTAACCTGCAGGAAACTGCCAAATACTGCTGTGTGGAGAAGTCCTTCACTTAGGCAGGCTAAGATCTATATGCAACTGTGGAGTTGCAGTCCTCAAGGAAAATGCGATTTGAGCTGCATAATTAGAGGATAAATTGTGATTTGTCAACTAATAGAGAAAAAGAAACTTGCCTTTATCAAACGTTCTATCATTAACTGAAGCAGGGGGAGGGTTTTTAAGTTCGATTTCAATAAAGAGAAGATAATATAGAACCGAAATTCTTAAATTAGCTGCTTTTATTGTAGTTCGTACTTTGGTTAATCTTTTTAATTTATCACTTAGTACAGGGCAATTACCCACCATATGGAAATAAGCCAAGGTTATTGTATTAGTGAGATATGTTTGCAGTGTGCAGGCTGGAATGAAACCATACAGACTATGTTATCAGTTGGTGCAATAATAGTAACTGCTCTATTGAGAGCTCCAGGTAGATTTCAGATGGTGACCCCTTGATCCTTCTTATCAGTTCAATGGTAGGTAGAGAGGCTCTCCTAGGGAAGCTTGACTTACAATGATTAATGCTGTTCTTTCTTTAATTGAGAAGGGCAGATTGATAGGATAAAACTTTATGGATTTATTTCAATCAGTTGATGTGGCAAATCATCAATTACCATTATCTAAATTAACACAGATTGGCATAAAGGCGGAAGAAGTAAATTACTTTATGGATTACCTCAAATACAGTACCCAAGTAATTTATTTGGCTTAATAGCTGTAATTTTTGACCTGGTAACCTGATGTATATTGGTGCCTTAGGTTTCCACCTGGAGATAATTGTTACCCTCTCAATTCATTATTTACCCATACCGTGCGTGTTCAGCAGGTTCTGCTGATAGTTAAAGCACAAGGAGGGAGTACTGGAGAATGCAGAAGGAGGTAGGTGCCCTTCCACTTCCATAGTGATGGTGAGTTATCAAGCAGTCATTCATTTTTAGTGACATTAGCTGACTTTTTCCAGTTCCTAGTAGAAAGAATTTTATTTCACTGTAGACAAGCAAATAGCCCTCTTCAAAAAGCACACAAATAGTTTGCTGACATCCTTAATGACAGCTTTAGCTTAAAAAACTGAAGGGAACTCTGTCCCCTTTCTGGAAAAATATCTTTTGTGATGTAACACATTTATAGGATCACTAGGAATCTCTCCCTTCTGATCCAAGCTCTATCTGTTCCTTGGAGTTCATATTCTGGGGGTGACAATCTAGCACTCCGTACCAGTACTGATGTCACTCCAATTTGATCAAGTTGTATTGTAAATCACATTAGTCAAGACATCTCCACACCACCCACACATCCTTAAAGCAAATAGTTGTTTGCAAAGTACAGAAAATTATTTCAGTTCCTGCTAAATTTCCAACCCTTAATGCTGCAAACATTTTAAACAAAATTGCTCCCTCAGTATATTGTTTATATAGGAAGTAGGACACCTATGCAGCTACCCTTGTGTTTTCCTCCACTCCTTTCTGTGAGAGGAACAGCAATGGAAGATGTATTCTGATGTGGAACAGTTTGGGAGGGAGAAGAGATTGTGGAAACCCAAATACTGCAGCCACACAAACTGGGTGGGGAAAAGTTTAGTGTTGTTTAAAGAAGGAAGTCTTAATCTGAAAATGGTGATGGTATCCAAGGGATCTTTTCTCTCCGTTAAGCACATTTCATAAGCACACAACAAACTTTAGGCTGATGCTTAAAGGTCTTACAATGCAGCATTGTACAGGTTTAGGACTCTCTGATTTTGTTGAATTGGGGCCCTGGGACTGTTACTTTGTCCCATGTATATTCAAGCCATAGGTTCCTAACTATGTAGCTCCTCACAGGTGGTACCTGAACAGAGAGAAGGTACAGTGGAAGATACTTTGTGATAAATAAAAATCAGACTTGTTGCTCCTTTTCTTTTTTTTTTTTTTTAAGGATTTATTGACTCTTTGAATAAGATGTTATTACCATCAGCATTTTGAAGGACAAATATAGCCTTAATGCAAACTGACAGCTTTAAGTATTCCCTCTGATAGCCAGATTCATCATTGCTGGCATGGCTAAATGCAAAGCATGTGTGGTTTCGGATTGCTACAGTGGCTCTGGAAAACATGCAAATCGTAATCTCAAGGTCAAAAATTAAAAACTGGACTTATTTTCAGTGCTTTTTTTTTTTTTTTAGCAGATAAAAGTTAAATAATTTTATACCACTTTCCTTTTCCTGAAAAAAAGCTCTAGTAATGTCTAATAGCTCCCAGTGTTCAGGATGTGCTTTCAGACTGTAGGCACAGGTAGCCACTTCAAGGGTACAGTATTGCAGCTATTGAAAGTGCACAGCAATAATGAAGATATGATGGAAAAATACAGTGTTTTGTTGAACTTAGAAAAAGAATTTGAGGAGAAGAATACCATTTTCTGAAGTGGGATCTGAGGAAGACAAAAGGTAAAACCCTTCCCTATTTTGAAAGTGCAGTGCAGAGCTGTAGGTCCATACTTTGAGTAAATTCCTGCTTAGTTGACATGCAGAGTCTGCATACACAACTCTTTTTCAGCATCTGAAATCTCAGAGAAGAAATTAGTATAGAATAAAATAGCTGCCTGAAAGTGTCCCCAGGTGTATTATCTGCAGTACTTCTCCATCCCTTTTAAAAGACACCCTAGTAAAGGAAAATTGAGGTGACCTGGTAGCAGTATAAAAGTGTGTTCGCAGGAAGAATATAGCAAGCACTAATGGGATCTTTAATCTCCAGAGGAATATATAACCAAAACCAGTAACTAAAAGATGGAAAATCAGGCATGTTTTTAATAGAGAGGGTGATTGATCACTTACACAGAAATATCAAAAGCAGCAGTGAGTTCTCTGTCTTCCTGTCAGGACATTTTTAGGGAGATGCCTTTAGTGTCCTGAAGCACCTTCACTCTGCCTCTGGGAATGTATTGTTTTGATGTAGAGATGGTTGCATACCTACTGTTCTGGTTTTGTGCTAATTAGAGACCAGCTAAAAGTGAATGAATTGTACTCCTGCTGTCACTCCATGTCATTGATTCATTACTAATTTACAGGGAAATGTACTGTAGCAGATGAGATACACCCTCCCAGCTCCATGGTAGCTTTGTGCCTCTCACTACAACATGTTCATGAATCAAAAATTAAAGTTCAGTTTTGAGTATGAAATATCAAAGCCAAGAGGACTTCTAATGATATTCCTCAGTAGATGATGCTTTGGAATAAAATAGCAATGAGGATGGAGATGAGAGAAATCATTTGTTAGCTGATGAAATGTTGTTGATGATGGCTATTCCAATTGTATCTTCTGCTCTATTGCAGACCTAGTTCTTTGACATAGTGTGGTCTCAGGTGCTGGGATCAGCTTTAATTTACTGTAAGCTGAGATGAGCTGTACCCATCATAGTGACAAAAGATGTACCTGAGCCTTTTGATGAGGCTGCAGATCTTTAACAAATCCTGGACTTAGGTATTTTTCCTCCTCACAGTTCAATGATCATCTACTTCAAGAGGCAGGGAGAGAGTGAATAGCTGTTTACAAAGATGTGAGCAAAGCTGTTTCCCTCAGGCCAACATACATTTAGAAATCCATTTTAACACATGCACTTATACTATCTGTTTCTCACAGAAACACTCTGTCTGCATAGTGCATCTTACCACTTGCTAATTCTGCTATCGAGTAGGAGATAAAAAGGCTACTTATGGTTTTCTTACATTTATTGCTTCCCTTCATGATACCTGGGGCTATACATAGATGTAGGTAACTCTTCAGTCACAGGGAACTTGCAGGAATCAGGTGCCCACTGGAACAGACTCTTGCTGGTCCCTTGAGTTGCAAATTTTAGAGGCTTGCTGCACCAACTCAGCTAGGGAAAACCTTGCCTACAGTGAACAGTCTCCTTAAAGCAGTTGCTCAGATGGGCGGTGTGGGTTGTATTTAGTAAGGCATTGCCTTGTGACCACATCCAGTTAAAGGAGGGAAGCTGTGAGCAGAATGACACCAGTCATTTCCTAACCATCCAGACATCCTTTCCTGTTAACAGAGTGAAGATGATTAACTCCAAAGTTGAGGAGAATCAAGGTTAAACTTTACTCAGACACACTTAGCCTCTGCCTCTTTGGATATTCACGATCTCTTCTCAGGTCTATGGAGCCTGATGGACCCCAAGTTGTGTGTAGTCTTTCTGAATAACCTCTTCTGAATGTAATCTTGTAATACTGTAGTGTATACATGATGCAGAGGCATCATTGGTGACACACATATATGTGTAGAAAAAAGAAAATTCTTGAGATCTGAAAGCTATTGCTGAAATGTCGTGAGGTCATTCATTCCACTCAACAGCACTCTGGTCTTTCCTCCCAGCTGCAGATCATGATTTTTGGCATATAATATTTACAGATTTTCAGAAACACTTTATTCTGTTTGTGGGTGATTTTCAATATATTTCACAGCCTTGTATGCCTTGTGTGGAAGCACCTGCTTGATTTTTCAAAGCAGAGATTGTTGTACTTTCCAGGCTAAAATGATTGGGACCTTATGAAAAGAAACCTACTGTTTGGTCTAAAAAAAAAAAAAGCAAAGTTAAATCTTAATGAAATGCATTATAAATAATAACATATGTTGCCTTCTGTGAAATGGCTTATGATGACATTTCTTCAAAGTGATGCATTGTGCAAATTTTTCCCTTTGTTATATCAAAAAAAAACCCAAACCCAAAATACCCCCAAGATATTGACATAGAAGATTTTATGGGGCTGCTGAGTTCTTCTGAGGTGCAAGCTTCTCTGGGAAAGTAGGGGTACAGGTGCATCTGACTGAAATCTATTGGGTAAAAGAATCACCTTCTAACCAAGGCAGCACATTTCTCCTGTCAGAACAGTTTCACTGTGGCATTTCCATGGAGGACTGTTGGTAATGGAGTGGAAGATTAGTTAAGCCACAGGAGTGCATTTCATACAAGTGTTTCAAAGGCTTTTCTGCACTCTACCATTTTCTGGAAGGAACTAATTCAAGCTAGGCAGATAACCACTCCATTTCCTTGGTGCTTTAGTTGGAAAGATAAATGGCCTTGAAGGCCTCTGAAGAAGCTGTAAAACAAACGGATTTGCTGTTGTCTTTTTCTGAGGAGAAAGGTTGAGCATTGCTGGCTAGATCCAGGCACCGTGCAGGGGTACTGTGTGGCTCTGCCAGGGCTGTTCGCTCATCCGTGCTGTCCCAGCCTGGGTTTCCTTGGCAGTATTTCCAACGTGCTTCATTTCTGACACGCAGAGCTCACCGCTCTCCTTGGCTTCCGCACAGTCCAAGCCTGGCATCTTTACCCTCAGCTGAAGTTTGTAGATTAGCTAGTCCATTATGGACAACTGCAGCCTTGACTGTTCCAGTTCGCACCCCCCCCCAGTTCCTGTAAGCACTTCTGTTGTGGCCTTCAGCATCTCTGCAGTCCTAGTTCAATGCCTTTTGCTGCTGAAAATCCAATGTGACTTACGTTCTGCTTTCATCATCCCTCGCAATGTGTTTTTGCCCTGGTGAGCAGAGTTGCAAAACTGTGCTCCCAGCTAATCATCTGAGTGCCGAATGATTGGGAGAAGCCCCCAAGCTGCACTGTGGCACTTCTGAAATCATTTTCTCAAGATCATTTAGTGGCTAGAGCTATTTACAATTTCACTTCACTCAGAAATAATTGCAGGAGGGAAAGAGCTGTAGATGGAGGAAAGAAATCCATTATATTTACGTGAATGCATTATTATTTATTTGCTTATGCATGGAACCACTCTTTTAATAGGCTGTAGGAGATTGTGAGTTCTCTGTTCTCTTTGCATTTAATAAACCCCTTTGCAACCTTCGCAGTTCCTGCATCTGAATCTTTTGAAGGGTATTGCAAACACAGTTAATCCCCACTGGAAAAAGTAGCTGGCCGTGCCAGTAAACAACTCTTAAGAGACAGGTGGTTGTACAAACTGTGGGACAGAGAGAAAGGATGCTGCTATCTGTGAGTTATGTGCCATGGCTGCCAGCCTGAGACATTATCAATACGGCCATTGTGCAATGTTAGGTCCTGATCACACAGGTCCCTGCCAAACTCCGTTGCACTCAGCAGCCCCTGATAGCTGCATATTGGATGACTGAGTGATGCTAATGAACAGAAACACAATTAGATCCAGCTTTTGGACCTACTGATTGTTAACTGCCTGTACATCTTTGAGTGGAACTCTGTGATGCCTGGTTTTGTACTCCAAAGTGTGGTATTTTGAGTCAGAGTTGGATTCATAGCTGGCTCCCTGGCAAGGCAATGAAAGGCTCTTTTAGTGGCTTACAGACTTGTACAAATGTGCTTTGCTCTACATACCTAAACTCTCCACATTGAATGGGTGGGATGAAACTTAAGTTACTAAATGCACGGCAATTATGTGTGTAATTTGTAACTTGTTTGCTGATGCCAAATCTGCTTATTATTTATCTCGGTGTACAAAAGCAACTTTAGGATATGAAAGGTGCAAAAGGTGCATAGCAGCAGTGTTTGAAAGGTATGGTTGTTGGGAGGGTACTTGGAAGATGACATAAACCGTATTCTTTAGGGTGTTTATCTTGGGGTGGATGAACCTTGTACTGGATAGTCATTTCCACAGGCAGTGGCAGTGCCTATGTGAAAAATGAATTAACTTGTTCGAAATGTACATAGGAAGTTTTGTTCAGATCTGGAGCTCAGTTTGAGTTATTTAGGTCTAAAGGTTTAAGTTTGAATCCTGCTGAGCTGATAACGCCTGAACTGTGCCTTTTAGGTTTTAGTCATATTATTTCACATGCTGTTATATACATTATTTATGACAGGGATTCCAAAACATTTAAAAGATACATTATCTTTTGGGACATCTCTTCACTGATTTTCAACCCACAACATCCTGGCAACAGCAGTATCAATGACTTGCAAGGAAAAGTAAGATTAGGAGTGTGTACATTTGTATCTTTCTTTTTAATGCAATTCTGTCATTGGAAATAAGGAGACAGAGAGAGAACTTTGTGATGAAACTGTTCTTCCCAGACAGCCAAGAAATATCTTATGTACCCTTTGTGCTCTACAGACTACAACTAGGGCATTTCTGCTTTATGCCACAAATCTATTTTCTTTTTAGCTTTTTATGAAGATGACTTTGCTTTTATATTAATAATATGCTGTCTAATAATATGCTGTCAGCATTATAGCAAGAGCCTTGCATGAAAAACGCATTCCCTTATACTACAGCATACTGTAGTCCTTTACTCTTAACTCTTGCTTTCTCTTAAAACTATGGAGTGGAACTGTGTCAGTGCACAGGTTCAGAATTCTGACGTGGTCTGACATTGACATCATGGGGTTTTTGCTGTATTTTAAGGTATACTTTCCAAAACTGTGGTTTTCTAAGTATCTCACATTCTGCATTATACTAAAGTACATGCCACGTGATGGTTACTCGAAAGTCCACAGTAGCATTACGGTTGCAATAGAAGATCTTCTGCTCCAAAAAGCAAGTTCATCTACTACAGGAGGTAAAGGAGAATCTTTGTCAGTGGTAATTAACTCTAATTCACATCAGGATGCTCCTGATTATATTCAGTCATGCTCAGATGTCAAGATTAAAAAATAAATATTATAATATGAAGAAAAATTATAAAAACAGTGCCGAAGTATGGTTATCCTTTTCCTGAAATGCCATGGCCCAGTCTTCCAATGTCAGAGGTTTTATTTATATCTTTGAGTTTAAATTATTGTTGTCATTCTTTCTTAATTGGTCTAATAACTTTTTCAGTCCAGTTGTACTTGTGGTATCCTGCGAAATGAGTATCACAACTGTAATTATGAATTATGTGGAAAAAAGCCTTTCCTTTTTTTTTTTTATTTTATAAGCTTTGGATTGCTGATCTGGTGTCTCTTCCTTATTGTGACATAGTTACTAATTATTCCCTATTCATCCTCTCTGTGCTTTTCATGGCATTGTGTTTTTCTCTTGTAGATCTTTCTAATTATATCTTCCAAGCTGAAGAATCTAAGTTTAATTTCTCTTTGCGTGCAACTGTTCCTCCTTTTTGTCCTTTTCTGTACCTTCTCCAGTTCTGTTGTTTTTTTCTGAGGTGGTTATGACTTCTAGTAGGATTGTTTTCCCTCTGCAGAAAACACTAGTGTATGTGTTTGAAATATATGCAGTGAGATGTACAGTTTATCAGTAAAAGGCAGCCAATTTCAAGCACGGGTGATTACCTTCTATTGCTCAAAGGTGTGCTTGAAGCTCACCTCTGAGCACACCTGATGGGCACTGGTAGAGACCCCAGCTAGCATGTTGATATACACAAACTACAGTTCACCACGGCAGACTCTGCTGCAGGTACCACAATGCAGTTAAGAGAATGTTATCCACATCCCACTGCCTTCATTCAAGACCTTTGGATTTCAGAGGTCTTTGGATTATTCCACAGCAGAGATTGAACTGGACCTTACTAGGTTTTTTTCCCTTTTCCTTGCCAGCACACCACCGTAGGGTTTTTTCCTCTGTTAAAGGAGGAAGAGGGGGAGTTTACAAGAGTTTCACCAGCTTTATTTGCTGTTCTGTCTCCATTCTTCTAAGGTGGTGGTGCCAGGCTTTGAAAGTCTTAGAGGTTTTCTGGAATGGCTGGACTTTTGGGAATGCCAGCCTTCACTTTTTCATGTACTGTTATGGAAGCCATGCTTATTTATACAAAATAAGTGATCTAGGATTTGAATCTTCTCCTATTCTATGTGTGGACTAAGCCCATCTTTTTTCCTAATCAGATAACAGTACTTGGGCTCTCTTGTAAAAAAAAATATTCTTTCAACTATAAATCATCCTAGAAAAGTGGAAGAAAAACGGGGAAATAAAATGCCATTTCTCCAAGTCCCTATAGAAAATAAGACATCATATTTGAGAAGGGTGGGAGGAGCTGAAAAGGTAAAGAAAATAGAAGCAAGGATTCCATAGAATTCTTGTGCACATTTAATGTGATGCCTTGATTTGTTGCCTAAAGTGAAATAACCGCATATTTTTAAGGAATAACTCCTTTACAATTACGTTAGCCTCAGTGGTAGAATCCTGTAGAGCAACTTGTGTAATGTTTTGATCAATTTCCATAAGTGAAAATACCAAGTGCCTGCATTCATTTACTGACTATTTTGCCCGTATGCGACACTGGCACAGCTATTCTATTGCATGCACTTTTTAAATTCTAATCTTACTAAGCTGGAGTATATAGACATTAAGTATCTTGGCATTCCTCCTGTGGGTGGAAGTCACCTTCAGGGAAAACAGAAGGGTTGTTATTCTTGCAGAACATAAAAGGGACTGACTAATAAGAAAGCAATGTACACAACCATTTCATCAGAGACTGAGTTGTCCCACCCTTATAGGAGTCACCAAGAGTATCTAATACTCCATTTAGAATCAATACTCTTCCAGTTTTCAGTGAAAGGAGAAGCAAGGCTGTATGTGTTGCTGTGCAGGACCATTCAGCTGACTCTTGAGTTTCTTGACTCTTTAGAGCTTTTGCATGTTCCGTGGTTTTTACCTAGTCTCACTTACTGTAAATGGTACATGGGTTACAGGGAGTTCATATGGGATGAACAAGCATCGTGAGGAAATATTGCTGTTAGTCACAACACATCAGGGGAAGATATTTTACTGTGATTATGAACCATGGCTATTTAAACCCTATCATCCAATGAACTTCAGTATATTCCGTGATACTTGCTTGGCTGCTTATGACAACATTGATTAAGCACTAATTATTTATAATTGAAATAACAGTATGAAGTGTGATTCTACAGCTGATGAGATCAGGAAACTATCTCTCAAGAGACAGGTCAAAATGCATACTTACGTCTCATATGCTGACCATCCATCACTCTTAAATTTTAAATCATCACTAATGAAAGCCGCTGGCAGCTAGTGTCTAGCAAGTCATGCTGGGATGACAGCCTCCTGATTTCCATAACCAGAAAAGCAGGAAATAGTTAAAAGATGGGCAGAATTGTAGTATGATGGTAGATGAGTTGTAGATGAGATGGTAGGATCTGCTATTTGTCCCAGGGATTATTGGAGAAGATAATGGGGAAATGGGCTTTTGAGTTGTGAAAAGATTTGGGATTATAAAACAGGAAGTCTTCATGCAAAATTAATGCTTGTTTGGCCAATCATTGAATCATAGAATGGCATGGGTTGGAAGGGACCCCAAGGATCATAGAGCTCCAACCTGCGATAATTTACAATAGTTTCCCACCAGTAACATTGCCTGCTGTATTTGAAGGTACAACAATGAGTAGGAAGGTCATGCCAAGAAGTTGTATGAAGAAACAGCACATTCTCTGAGACATGCTTGCTATGTGCCACCCCTTGAGGTCTGGATATATAGAAAGAGGAATTCCCCACTTTGGGAGGAGAGATACTTGAAGAAATCCTGCGCTCAAGATCAATCTGTCTGTGCCTGTTACTCTGCATTTCTAATGCATCCAGTGATGCGGGCTTTAGAAAGGAGTATATTCCCCTTTAGAATGGAAATACATTTAATTTATTAAAATGAAGCTGATGAGGAACACAGAGACCTAGTCAGAGGTTGTAATTTGCAATTCAGCTCCTGAATTCTGTTTTACATCTAACCCTTCTGACAGCCTTACAGTAAATAAACCTATCAGTTTTCTTTGAAATATGTCAGCCAGCATTGTGCAAGTAGGTGAAAGCACAGCTCATGGAAATAATGGGACTTGCCCCAGGGAGCAAACAGTTGATAATAAAGATATCCTGGTTTCTAGAGAACTACTCACATTAACCACAGGAGAGGGAAAAAAATCAAGGAAGTAACAGAGCACTAAAACCATTTAATAAAAAAATATAGTAGAAGAAATAAAGGTAATTATTGTCATAGTGTTAACTACAGAGTATGGAATTCACTAGCAAATCAAAGTGGTCATTTACAGAAAACTATACTGGCATTTCTCAAAATTATCCCAAATTTATACCTATTCTGCACTGGTATAACTCAATAAATGGTATTTCACATAATGAACCTGAAATATAAAAATGGAAGGCCCCACAAATATTAGTGTGTAAATTAGAGATAAGAAAGACCTAATAAGCCATATCTAGTGTGGTGTGTGGGTGTATGTGGTATGAATTATGATTTCTTATGGTAATTTCCATATAGAACATCCCTGTGTATTGTTTATTCTGAATTCAGAATTACAATTTTCTCTAGGGGTTTTCAGACCATTGGTAGAACCCTGCTTCAAAGGCTATAGCTCTTCAGAATACTATAAGAGGAATTGCTGAAGCTCTCAGTGAACTATGTTGAGTCCCATTACCATCTACAGGATTCGTATCTATCCAGTTGAAATGACCAGTAGATTGAGGCATCTAGAATTTTCCCCTAAGAGACAATTTCATAGCCAGATAGAGCTCACTATCAAGAAGGTTTTTTGCTAATGATCCTTAATTTTCCTTTTATTGCTCCCCTAGAATTTTTCACAAACAAATAAAACTCTGTAATTAACCATGTTTCCTTCAGTGTGGAAATGATGGCCATAGATTACATCTCTTGCTGTCAACAGCAGGTTTTTATTCTCCTAGGAGCAAACAAGGCACTTCTCATTAGATACAATTTGCAGGCCTCAGAAGGCTTGATTACCAAAATGTGCACAAACCTGTCTCTCTATTTCCTAGAGTATAAAAAGGAAAAAGATCGGGCCAGAGTGCTGGTCTTTAAACTTTAGCTTAGCATTTTAGCAGGCATAGGTCAGCAAGGATAAAATGCTGATTCCCAGAACATAATTAGTCCCTGACTATTAAGAAGCAAAGAACATGTTTTGATCCTGACATATGTTTGTGCTGCTCTTCTGATTGCTGTGAGGATGATCTTTTCAATCCAACATGATTTTGAAATGGGTTTTTTTGCCTGTATTTTGATAAGGAAGGTATCCTGGCACAGGTTTATCTGTACTGATAGTGGGCTCTGTGGCTGTAGGGAAGTGTTTCAGCATCTCTCATCTCAACGTCTTTAGCAGATTGAAAAGAATAATGTATACTTGAGGTGCTGCATTGTAGTGAATTGTCAATGGTCAGAATGTGGGATTATAATGGGGATCATATGTCTTGTTTTATAGATCATCTTGTACTAAACATGTATTATCTTCTCCTTCTTCCCTTCCCCTTCTTAATTATTTTTTTCTGGCAGACTTCCTTTGACATGTTTTCTTCTTTCCTCTGTCCATTTTTCACTCTTCTCACACCATCTTTGATATTTTCCCTTTTATTCTCACACATGCTCATTTATTTTTCCTTTCTCTTCTGCTTTCATTTCTTTTTCGCCATAATTGTGAACTATCTAGTCAAAAAATGTGCTCCATACTTTAGACAGTTTGGAAAGATAAACTTTGAAATACTTCCTGTGGGATGAAATCATGCAGGGGTTTTGTGGAAATGGGGAAAAATGTGGATGAGAAAGCGTGGAGCCGTATCTTGTGCTCCAAGTTTAGGGCTGTATGTGATATCTCTCTGTTCTGAAAGTGGTGTTAAATCCACTAAATGCTGTGCTATGTCATTATCAGTAGGGCCACAGAGAAGATTCCAGAACTGTAGGTTTCTGTTGCATGTTTGGTATAATCACAGTATATTGAAAGATGTGTTTCCACATATGAGATACAAGAAGGGTAATTTACAACGTTTGCTGGGGAAATGTAAGGATTTGAAGAGGTGATTAGTACTTTCCTGAGACCACACTACAAGTAGATGCAAATAGCTATGCAGTTTGTATTTTAACTGCTAGATTTTATTTACAGAGCCTGGCAATTTATTCATCTAATTCTAGTTAATTAGTATATTGCTATCCTGTGTATCTGGATTTATCTATTTTACCCATCAGGACTGTGCTTGGCCATTTTATATAGATACATCTTCTAGTTAGATTCTGTAAATAAGGGGAGGGGAAGTTGCTCTGGCTAGACTTTGGAATTGTCCTTATGTTGTCAGTGAAAAAGGCGCCTGATGAGTCCAGTGAGAAAATAAAATTAACATAATACTCTCACTTGCAGTCACTGGCACTAGACATCACTGGGAAACAGGGCAGTAAGGAAATGAAATAACATCCCCATTCAAAAGATAGAATAATTGATTATAACTTAGAAACAGGCTTCTCATTTATTCCAAGGCCTTTTTATGAAGTGACACTAGAGAAGTGCTTGGAAAAATACCTTTTTAAGGTTCCTTAACATTGAATGAGTAATGTGGCCTTAGTATAAATAAATGATGTACTCCTTATATGAGTGATTTCTAGTGAGAGATGCATAGGTCTGCAGCTTGATGATTGCACCAGTAAAGTCACAACCAATAATGCATACCCAGTAATCTGCCTGTTCAGGCCTAGGAACTACAGCTTCTTTGCTGTTGGAAGCAAAATATCAGCACGCTGCTGGTTTTTGTTACTTTGGAACTTTTTACTTTTCATAAGCATTTACTTTTCCTAGCATTCTAGTGTGCTTAGTGTGAGCAACATAACACACCACTGAAATGCTGGAGCACGTCCAAAGAAGGGCAAAACAGCTGGTTGAAAGGTCTAGAGCACAAGACTTATGAGGAGCAGCTGAAGTAACTGGGATTGTTTAGCCTGGAGAAAAGGAGATTGTTGCTTTCTACAACTACCAGACAGGAGGTTGTAGCCAAGTAGGTGTTAGTCTCTTCTCCCAAGTAACAGAACAAGAGGAAATGGCCTCAATTTGTACCAGGGAGGTTTCAGTGGGATATGGGTAAAAACACTCTTCACTGGAAGGGTTATCAAACATTGGAGCAGGTTGCCCAGGGAAGTGGTCACCACCATGGGGGTATTTAAAAGACCTGTAGATGTAGTGCTTAAGGACGTAGTGTAGTGGTGGGCTTGACAGTGCTAGGTTAGCAGTTGGTCTTCAAGGTCTTTTCCAATCAAAATGATCCTGTGTTTCTATAATATTGTGTATGTTTTTCAGCACTACAGCTTGAGAGCAGCTTCACTCCTGTGGTCACAGCTGTGTTGTTAAAGTCAAATCACCCAGTAATATTCTGGTTAACTATGCCTAGTTAGCAACTGCATGTGTGTTTAGCAAAGGTGACTAAAGACCACAGTAAACTATATTTTATCTCTTGCTGGATGTCTTTTAGCTAGAAGTCAGCAAAAGCTAAATGGCATATAATCTCTAGAATACTTTGTACATACCTGGCTATTCAAAATTAGGTTGTGCTCTGTGTCAAAAAAGGACTATACTGGACCTTGAAGTTTTTTCAATTGTTTATATAGATTTTTCTGTAGAACTTTATCATGCCTTTGATCTGGTTGTACCAGGGTGTTTTGATTCTGTGGTGTTTAAAATGATCTGCCTCCCAAACCTGAGGAGGAGAATTTCTGTTGTTTGTTTCAGTAGCTCGCAGGGCTGCTTTACAAAAGTTAAGTGAGTGTACCCAGGCAGACAGGAAAGCTCATACTGAGGTGAGAATCTCCTCCTTTTGCTGCTCCAGGAGATGCTTCAAGATGTAATTGGAGTGTTCTCAATGCAGTAGAAACACACAGCTGCCAAGCAAGCAAAGCAATTTCATGTTCTTAAAAACTTTCTGTGTTATTTTGTCTTCTTTAGCTTTCATTAGGGCCTCTTGATCAGTAGTTAATGCAAAATTTAGCTGGTTGGCTAAAGTTTTCAGACTTAGGCTTCATATAATTTTAAAACTCAAGCCTGGCAGTTGTGACAAAACCAAACCACCAAATGCAGCTTTATGTCTGTCTTTCAATCTTCTTTCTGCCTAACGGATTTGTGTCTGCCTTATTTTCGTATGATGCATGTGATGTTATTGAGCTACCTGTTTTGACTAGAGCTGGGACTGCTCTCAGCATGTACGGATCAACTCTGCATTTCCTGGACACTTCAAAGCACCATTTAGATTAAGATATCTATCCAATATGCCTCTTGAAACACCCACTGTAACTAATTGCGATCTAAGGACTTACTAAGATGATAAACCACAGATAGCTTAAAAACCAGGGCTTAGTTGAGACTTCAACTTAGAGTTGGGATCTAGGAAATAAGCTAAATAAACAAAATTCATTCAGCATTTTTCTTCCACGTCTCATTCAAAGGGGGACCATTCAGGCTGGAAAAATGGGCCCGAGTGAACCTACTGAGGTTCAACACTGCCAAGTGTCAGGGGTGGCACTTGGGCCGGAAGAATCCCAGACACAGATACAGACTGGGAGAAGAGCTCCTGGAGAGCAGCCCTGTGAGAAGGACCTGGGTGTCAGTGGATGAGAAACTTCCCATGAGCCAGCAGTGGCTCTTGCAGCTCTCAAGGCCAATGGGATCCTGGGCTCCATCAGCAGAGGGGTGGCAGCAGGGACAGGGAGGGGATTGTCCCTCTCTGCTCTGCCCTCCTGAGGCCCCAGCTGGAGTCCTGTGGCCAGAGCTGGGGCCCCAATACAAGAGAGATGTGGAACTGTTGGAGAGGGTTCAGAGGAGCCACGAAGATGCTCAGAGGGCTGGAGCAGCTGCCCTACAAAGAGAGGCTGAGGGAGCTGGGCTTGTTCAGCCTGGAGAAGAGAAGGCTGCGGGGGGACCTCATTGCAGCCTGCCAGTCCCTGAAGGGAGCAGAGAAACAGGAGGGGATTCAACTTTTTAAAAGGATAGACAATGGCAGGACAAGGGGGATGGATTAAAGCTAAAGGAGGGAAGGTTTAGATTGGATATTAGGGGGAAGTTTTTTACAGAGAGAGTGGTGAGGGGCTGGAACAGGCTGCCCAGAGAGGGGGTGGATGCCCCGTCCCTGGGGGTGTTCAAGGCCAGGTTGGATGGGGCCCTGGGCAACCTTGTGTAGCTGCAGGCCTGAGGTTGTTGTCCCTGCCTGTGGCAGGGGGGTTGGAGCTCTGTGATCCTTAGGGTCTCTTCCAACCCATGCCATTCTATGATTCTATGATTCATTCCAGCAGTGCTGTGCCATCAGTGAAGGAATCATATAAAAAAAAATCCTTTTTTACTGAGT
The DNA here is from genome assembly GCA_022605575.1 of Laterallus jamaicensis coturniculus. Taxonomy (NCBI): domain Eukaryota; kingdom Metazoa; phylum Chordata; class Aves; order Gruiformes; family Rallidae; genus Laterallus; species Laterallus jamaicensis. Next base: position 6,232,601 of record JAKCOX010000033.1, on the reverse strand, counting down.
CATTGACACTTTTGGTAGTGCAGTGCCTAGTGGGGACATTGATTAATTATTGATTAGAGGAGTGAGAACTCTCAGAAATCACTCCACAGCTAATTTCTCAGGTGACCTGCCTTCCAAGTACCTACCAGACACAATCCAGCCTTTTTTTTCCATCTTGTGAGCTCACCGAATGTCAAGATAAGAAGCCTTAAGAAATCATCTCATCTCTTGTGCCTCAAGACAGGATAAACCATACCTATGTCATTCCGGAAGGATGGTGATCTAAACTGTATATAGGGGGGCTGTTTCCAGTGACAGAGACCCACCAACTTCCCCAGGCAGCTATTTTAAGTAACTAAAAGCTTTTTGCTATATCTGACTTGGATCTCCTTCACTGTAGCTTATGGCTCTTATTTATTGCCTTATTCACCCTGGATAAGGAGAATGGCTTCTTCCTTTCTTAGGAGCAGGCTCCAGGTACTTGAAGAGTATTACCATATCTCCCCATTGTTCCTCATACCCTTCTGCTTGCTGCCACTTATATGGTGAAAAGGAAGACTGGTAAAAGCAGAAAGATGAACATCTCTCATAAACTTAAAGATCACACTAAGATTCACTGATGGTGTAGACCTATTTAGATTATCTGCTTTAATGGCTTTCTATACCAAAAAGGAATCTGGCCTCTGAGTTTTGCTATAGATATAAAATTTAACCTATGGTTGTTTTTCCTCTCTGGTATCTAGATCATGTGAATTAATTTCTGTAGTTTGATTTTCCTTCTCCCACATATGGACAGATTAAAAAGAAGAGGTATGGGGGGAGAAAGGGAAAAAAAAAAGATATATTAAGTCTGTATTTTTTATTTTTCTGGGGTTTGGGCAGGAAATTACACAACAGTAATACTTGGTGTAATTAGGGAAGAACATGTCTATTCTACGTGGATTAGACTGATTCCATGATGCTTTTATCAGTAACTTCAATTTTGTCATTGACACCATTGTAAGCTAAATCAGTGATGAAAATATTAGAGAGACTGAGAGAGAGAGAGAGACAGCTAGAAGCAATCCAGCTAATGGAAAGTGTACTGAGTAAAATGTTCTGCTTTTGAAGTATGCTGACATCTCATTTTTTTTCCTCCTTTAATCCAAACTTGTTTATCTGCTGAAGTAAACAGGAGCTCAGAAACAGGTTTTGCCTTTCTTTTAACCTCCTCTCACCCAGCCAACTAAGCAATGATTTTAGCAGAGATCTGTAAAATGCTTGCTGTGCTGTTCCCCCCACCCTTACCTAATCTTTTCCTTTTCTACCTCCATGTGTAGGTGTGTTTTCTTCCCTTTTTCTTCCCTCTTAGATATGTGCTTTGCAACTCATTGTAGCATAGTCCAACAATAAACGTGTTAATTAGCTTGCAAGTGCCCAGCTATGCAGTAGTTCATATGTCTGTTGTGTTCCTACTGGGCAGGACAAAGTATTAAATCATATTTGCTACTTGAATTATTATCAAAGTGCAGTTTATACAAGGGGTCTGCTGCTGTTGGGATCAAAAGGGAATGATGAAAGATGTCAGGAAGCATATACAGTTTTTTTATACTGTCTTAAGTTTTTGAACACTTGGAAATTCTCCTTGGAACTTGATAATGACTAAGGCAATCCACTAGAAGTAACCTGGTTTCTTAATATACATCATGGTTGTTTGATCTTTCCTCATCTTCTTCCTCTGATTTTACTCTGTTGGCTTTAGGGTCATTTGATAAGATCACATTTCCTAGTTTAAGTTCGGGAATCGTCTGCATCCCACTTTGCCACTGATCAAATTGTGTAGGAGTGAAGCAAATATCTCCTGTATGGGATTATTGATGATTAGAGGGCTGGAGCAGCTGCCCTACAAGGGGAGGCTGAGGGAGCTGGGCTTGTTCAGCCTGGAGAAGAGAAGGCTGCAGGGGGACCTCATTGCTGCCTGCCAGTCCCTGAAGGGAGCAGAGAAACAGGAGGGGATTCACCTTTTTAAAAGGATAGACAATGGCAGGACCAGGGGGAATGGATTAAAACTAAAGGAGGGAAGGTTTAGATTGGATCTTAGGGGGAAGTTTTTTACAGAGAGAGTGGTTAGGGGCTGGAACACGCTGCCCAGAGAGGGGGTGGATGCCCCATCCCTGGCAGTGTTCAAGGCCAGGTTGGATGGGGCCCTGGGCAACCTTGTGTATCTCCAGGCCTGAGGTTGGTGTCCCTGCCTGTGGCAGGGTCGTTGGAACTCTGTGATCCTTGGGGTCCCTTCCAACCCATGCCATTCTGTGATTCTATGATTGATGCTACCTCCTTGTAAAATACCACGGTGACACCAGGAAGTGGGATTCTTGGAATCCCTGGCCTGAAGATGTCTGGGAAGGGTTTGTTGCTTTTATGTTAGGTTTGGAAGTAAAAATTGGATGCTTAAGCAGGTGGAGGAAGGGTTAGGAAGGACCATGCAGAGGGTACCTCTTCCTGTGCTGTTAACCCATCTATTTTCAGTCTCTAAATAACAAAGGGTCAGCTCTGGGTTCTTTAATTTTGTGGAAAATCCTGTGTTTGGGGAAAGATAATACCAGAAATGGTATCTTACTGCACCAACTCTAGATAAATTATGTCTAAAAGTGTATAAAATAGGTAACCAATACTGTGTCAGCTCCAGGATTATAAGCAGAGACAGTCTGTGAATTAAGTACTATTTATAGGTAACATTTTAGAGGCAGACTGTTGCAGTGAAGTGATATTTCTGATCTTTTAGTCTTACGTGGAGAGTTTGCATTTATCCTTTAGCTTCACTGAATCTGGGGAAAAAGGTCTAAGGAGTTCAGAGTTTGCCCTCTGTTTATAAGCAGAATATATAACATTGTGTACTTCAAACTACCTGGGGAGAGGGGTTGGAGGTGGGTTTCTTATGTTCTTTTCAATTTAATTACTCAGGTCTGAGTTTCTCCTCTGCCAGAATTAATGGTATTTCTAATCAAATAGACTTTTTAATGGGTGTAGAAAGGAATTTAGTCTCTGTCAACTCTTGTGGAGTTAAGATTGCTCCATCCGTGGCAGTTGGGATAATTAAGCATAAAGGTACTAAAGGTAGGAAGAAAAGGACAAGGACCCTTTTGAGGGGCATGAAGATGATCAGAGGGCTGGAGCAGCTCTACTCTAAGGACAGGCTGAGAGAGTTGGGCTCATTCGGCCTGGAGAAGGGAAGGCTCTGGGGAGACGTTACAGCACATATCCAGTACCTATAGGGGCCTACAAGAAGGCTGGAGAGGGACTGTTCATTAGGAAATGCAGTAATAGGACAAGGGGCAATGGGTTTAAACTAAAATAGGGTAGGTCTAGATTAGACATTAGAAAAAATTTCCTTACCATGAGGGTGGTGAGGCCCTGGCACAGGTTGCCCAGAGAAGCTGTGGCTGCTCTGTCCCTGGCAACGTTCAAGACCAGGTTGGAGGGGCTTTAGGCAGCCTGGTTTAGTGGATGATGTCCCTGCCCATGGTGAAGGCTAGGGTGGACCTGGATGATCTTTGAGGTCTCTTCCAACACAAACCAGTCTGTGATTCTATGGTAATTAGTGGTCTTTGAGCTCTAAGCAGAACATTCTCAGGTGAATTTTGTTTTGACAGAGATCTGGGCATGTAACTTGCTGCTTGTTGTGCATTTTTAATATCAGCTAAAGTTTTGAGACCTGGCAAACAAGGACACATCTCTAGTTGTTAAAAAACCTTTAAAACACATAGAATGAAATGTTTCATGCCAAAACCTAGTGAAACAAATTGCAAAGGAGTCCTCACTGCTCACTCTGAGAGTCTCAATGGTACAATGTAATGATTTGTCATGTGAAGAACTGTGTGACTGCCTGTGAGAAAATAAGTTTTATATCCTAGCAAACCCCATCAAGCAATAAGGATGTAAAATGCAGCATATATAACTTTTAATGTGCTTTGTTTTTATAAATTTTCTGACCCCATTCAGCAAATGCCTTGAGGTTGGTTAGTGTTTGGGAGGAACACTTCACAGCTGCAGCCTGCTAAAGGCTGAGGAGCAGTTTCATTATTTTCTCCAGCTGGGACTCAGTGGCCGGCTGAAGTTGGGTGGTGTAGAATAGGACAGCCTGATCAGACAGAAAACCACAAACCTGTTGAGCAGGAAAAAAAGCAGGGACTGTGAAGCTGGAAAGATATCTGGGATGTTGGTGAGTGGTTAGAAAACTTAGATATTTAAGACAGGAAACTGAAGTCAAGAAGGTGCTTTGAATTTTTCTGCTATATAGAAAAGGAGAAATGATGGTGCTGACAAATAGCAGGTTTCTGAGACCTGGAGGTTCTGAGGTTGGGCTGCCTGGTTGTCTCATGTTTGAGATAATGTATTGAACTAAAAATCCTGATTAAGAATGATCCCAGCAAAATACCCTGTGAATGATGAAATGATTATTAGGCTAAGTCTGCCCGGTTGTACCATAAGGAAGGGAATGATGGAATAAAATGCTTTTCTTGGAGGAATAAGAAGGTTTTATGGTAGCTTGGTAATAATGAACTGCTACAGGCAGAGCATGCTAGGTGCAGAGAGCTGTGGAAAAGAGGGCTTTCCTGCAAGGTAGAGTCTGGAATTAATACTGGGCTGCTGGCACTGACTAGTGTCTAGGCTAGCATGGTTTTTTTATTTATTTATTCATTTTTATCTCTCCTTCCAAATATTTAGAGAGGATGGCATTATGTTCTTGCTTCCTGCAGTAGGAAGGCTATGATGTATTTCTAACCTTGTCTATCCTACATCTGAAACCACTGTTTGTCTTTGCTAATTGGCTGTAACTTGACTGAGTGGCTGAATACCAGAATGAGTTTGCATTTTGAATGCTAGGATAGGGTTCTTGCTGCATTGTTAGATGTTAGCTCAGTTTATGGCTTTCCTTCCTTGAGGTAAGTGTATAGGAGAGAGATGTACTTGAGATTAAAGAGTTCATTCACCTTTGTCCGTGCCATCAAAACTAGAAGTCAAGTAATCGGTTAAATGGAGTAGATTGTACTCACAGGAGGCTGAGATGCAATAGAAGTGTTAAAATCCAGGTTGAATGTTCCTTCTTCTGTAGAGTGAAATAGCTCCAGAGTGCTTGAAATACAGATATTTCTATGTCCCAAAGCAGTGCTGTTTTGGGGGAGAACAACCAGTCCTTTCCTCCTCATCTGTACTCATCTTATAGAAAATGAGTTATGAGTGAATCTTTGTGAAATAGGTGGCTCTGCTGTTTATGAATGGAAGCTTTAATGCCAGATAACTCTCCCCTGGACAGTAGTCTTTTGCCTTTGGTGTCTGTTTGGCTCCTAGAGTCAGCCTAGTCTGGGGTGAGCTGACTTCTGAGCTGGGGTGAGCACTGCAGCTTGGCTGCTGGAAGTCAGGCAGCTGCTGCTTCTCCTGGGCTCAGCTTGGTTCCTGCAGTCTGATAAGAACTAGTGCTGATTCTTGTCTACTCTAATAAATACTTCAAGCTTTTATTCATCTGGGTAAATGGAGTCCTTGGAAGATCCCACGGTATTCCCATAATTCTGCTAATAGGCAACTGTTGCCAGCAGCTAGCAGGGAATATCCTGCAGAGCCATTTCAATAATAACCTCTGAACAATACATGGTAGTGGAAAGGGTGACAAACTGAGGGGAAAAACCCCAAAGTATTTGTTAAGCCTTGTAGCAAGAGATGCTGAGAAGCTATATAGTGCTGCACATTCCTTCTTCATCACTTGATTATTTTACTGTTTCATTTCTATTTACATACCCCGTTGGTTCTTTTGCATCTGGGTTTTGCACAATTCTTTCAATAACATACGGTTCAGTGACTATAATTACAGGATTGTTAAAGTTTACGTTTCACTATTCATCTTGTTATCTCCAGTAATGGAAGGTTGAAATAAATGCACATAATTACATGGTTGGTCCTAAATTATTTTTGTATTGCTGTCACTAGGACACACTTGAAAAGCAGAGCTTCTATTCACTGCGTTTGTGGTGTGGGGTCCCTCTGGCAAAATAAAAACAACACCTGTAGCTGAACCCATCTGCTTTGGTGTTCTGGTGTCTCTGTCTCCCTGCCATCAAAAGCCATGAGTTTCATGCAGTTTCAGACTAAGAATGGATCGCTTACACTGTTGAAATGCCTTCTTAGTGAGTTATATGCAAAGGTTTTTGGGCTTCATCTGTGCAGATGTAATTTATCTGCAAATGACAGCTCTGTGTAAATGCCAGAGAAGAAACTCTTTATAGCTGTTTCATATCTTTATTTAAAAAAACAACAAAAACCATGTCCTGAAGTCATGAGGCTGAGAATGAAGAAAATGTGAGTAAAGAGGACATTTCACTTAGATTCTGCACAAATGCTGTCAGCTTTTGTCTAAGATCCTATGCCTTAATTTGTAGTTTACGCAGCTCTCGGCTTGTGTTCACTGCACAGGATCAGGTCAAGAGCATATTTCTCTGCTGATGAACTGAGGTCAGTAGTAGTTTTAAGTGGGAGATTAGAAGGGAGACTGGGATAGAAATGAACCTGATATTTTGCCAGTTCCATTTAGCTCCAAAGTTGCTTCATAAAATGATGTGGGATTTTTTTGTTGTTGTTGAAATGGTATTGAAAGCTTGTTCTGACTCCCAGCATCAGTCTCTTGAACCTTTAGGAAGATGTAAAAAAGCTTTCTTTAGCTTGGATTCAAGCCTATGGTGATATATATAAGATGATCTAATCTGTGGTCAGTGTAAAAGGAACAGTCTGTCTAAATTAGAGGTCTCTATTGTTAGAATAGCTGGTGTATGTATGTATATCTTAGTTGGACACTGGATGAGTTTTGTGTATCTCATCTTCTGAGAGCAGCTTAATTTTGCAGGTTGACAGCAATACATGATCATTATTTCCTGGCTTTCTTAATCATTAAGGCAGAGGTTGAAAAACTTACAACTTGGTGGTTAAACAACTATAGGGGTATAATATGAAGATCCCCCTGAAACTGTGAGAGTTTACTTGTGTCCTGGCATTCCAAAAGGATCACGGTTGGAATAAATGCTGAGCAGGAAAATGTGCTTTAGCCTCTCTATAAAGTTACTGATGATGTGTGTATCGCATCTGTACAAGGTACAACTTAAAGTGTCTTTCAAGAAGCAACGTGCTCTGACTGCAGGAACCAAATGCTTGTACTTTTTAATGCTACTTAGTATTCAGGGGTTTCATCTACTTGTGAACACTTATGAGCCACTAAATGGGCAGAGACTAATAGATAGTAGTCAGAGAAGAACTAAAGATATTCATAGATAATTTGTAAGCAGAAAAAGTCCTGCATAAAGTCAATAAGAAAACAAACAGTATCTGTTGATGAATCATAGCAGTAATGCATGGTGAATGCTGCAGAAATCAGTCTGGAAGCAGGCTAATCCCAGCTCAGCCCCTGCTGAGCACATGCAAATGGCCTACAGGTTAGTGAACTGGGAAACTCCTGGCAAGAACTTGGAACTTTTCCTTATGAACCTTTCTACTGAAAAATAAGTCAGTCAGTGACCTTTGCTCTACCTAGTCAAAAAGGATGAGGTCGGTTGGTAACTTAAGGGTAACCTAGTCCTTAAAAAAGAACTACATTGAAGTGATGTCTTGTCTTGACTGTGGAAGTTTCTTAGCCCCAGTGGAAGGTGGACTAGCTGTATTTTGGGGTGACAGGCATTTGGTTCAGCACCGAAAATGGAATTACTTTTAAATTTGCTTCCTTTATTTAAAGCAATTCCTGTCACTCATCCCAACCCCTAGCTGTGGCTTATCCACCCTAATTCTTTAGGGATTCTGTTGATTGCCTTACAAGCTGCTGGGAGAGGATGTGGAAAAGCTGAGGTGCTCACGGCCCCACAGATGAAATTCCCCCATCTCCTGTACATCAAGCATAGGGCAATCCCCTGCTTTTTGTGTGCATGGGTTGAGGAAGGGTGTGGGAGGGATGATAGAGCAGGCAGCTTGCTGCCTCCAGAGCCAGTTGGTGTGGGTGCATCATCCCTTGCCAGGATAGAAAGTGAAACCCAAGTCATGTCAAATCTTCATCTGGTTGGAGCTGGGGGTCCTTTTTGGCTAGAGTCCATAAGCTGTGCTTTTCCTCCCCCCCAAATAAGATTTCTTTTTCTCATTAAAATGTGGAAGAGATGGACCCACATGTGAGATGAACTTTGTCATCCTGAATCTACAGGTGATCTAAATTGGTATTAACTATCCCTTGTAGCTTCCAGAGGACAGTTGCAAACTATCTGCTTCATCCCATAGACTTGCACATAGCTTGGCTTTGAAGTTTTTGCTGTGTGGCGAGCTAATGTCCCCCCTCAATGGTATCTTTACTTGAAAGTGGGAAGGAAGCATGTGAATAGCCCACCACCACAGTAATTGTTCCTGGGGGTGCACAATATCCAATTGCTGTTCATTGGGAGTAAGGCTATGAGTCTTTTTCTTGGTGGCTGCAACAGTTGCCAGGGCAGCTTCCCACCTCTCACAGCAGCTGCTGTCTGGTTGTTTGAAGTCCAAGACCTGTGGACCTGTTGTGCTGGACAGCAAAGGCTGCACCAGGATTTTGGTAATCTTGTATTATAACTCATTACCTCTGGTGGCTGTGGCTTCTGATACAATGAGAAGACTGGTTCTGGTACTTCTGTTCTTGAGCAGGAATAAAAGCAATGCACAGAGCTTCATGCCATCTTTGTTCCCTGCCAAGGACTCCTTCCTTCCTCCTCCTCAGTAACAATAACTGTTCCACACAAAGGCTTCAAATTTCGGATGACTAACTGTGAACACTGACTTCCATATGTTATCTCAATGGTAGATTTCTCTCTGCCTTGTGTCGTGCTCCCCTATATCTCTTCCTTTTCTTTTGATGAGGAATTGCTCCCAAAAGAAAGGAGAAAATATGCAGAGCAAATACAGTTCAAGTCTGTCCCTGGATCCCTTTTATTTAACTTCCTTCCCTGCAAAGGAGTGTTTGTTATTTCTGGACATCTTGGGGAGAGTTCTTTACTTTTACATTTCAGTTACCAGACTCATATGGTCCCTCATGGAAGTCTGCTGCTCCTTCCTCTCACCTCAGCAGCCCTGTCAGGTGAAATATTAGGTTTGGTTATTTTGTGTCCTCCTTTGATGTCCCAGTAGTGTTTTCAGAACTCTAAAAATACCCTGCAGATATACTGATGCTGTCTAAAGTCAGATTTTGTTTTGCTTGGGTGCATCTCACCTAGTTAACTTTGTTGGCATCACCACCTTTCTGATCACGTGGAGCTCACTAGATACTATTTTAGCCTTTGAAAAGCACCCATCCTGGTTATGAAACTAGGCAGTGAAATATGACATAACTTAGATGGCTTCTCAGAGAAATGGACAGTGAGTGCCTGAAAGAAGGTGGGTGGTACACGAGTTCTTGTCCTCTGAGAAGCAGCATTGGGCATCTTCAGAACCAGTTGCTTAGATACTGCCACAGCTGAAGTGCTGACGGCACCTAATGGAGCCTGTTAGTGGCTGATACCAGATTCCATCAGCTTCAGACCTGATGACACAACTAAGATACCTCACTGTTAACTGGGCAGGGAGAAATAGTAGAGCTGGGGAAGGTAAAGCTGAATAGGAGTTGCATGTTATTGAGGAGACCAACTGTTATACAGACTGAGGGCAAACACATACAGTTAACTGTTGGTCTCATTTGTACTTGGTGTGCAGATTCCAGTTGAATGCATTGCCACTACTAGCAGGTTTTACAGCATGCATCCTCCTGAGACATCAGAGCTTGTGTTTGTTCTCGTTAGTGCGACAACTCTTGTAGCAGCAGCCCAGGTGCATGTCACAGTACCAGCCTGTGCACTGGATGACTTCTGCTCAAATTTGAAAGGCTGCTTCTCCTGTAGTGCTTGAGTAAAACTTATAGTGTTTAAAAATGTTCAACTATTAAGTTACGCTCCTGTGGCTTGCTGTGTCATCTTTATAGATGTCACAGATGTTGGCTTTGGCATTAATTGTTTTCTTTTCCAAATCAGTGGAGTTTAGTAATGATGTGCTGATGGAATTTATTTGGAAGCTGTGTCATGGGGTAGATAATTTACCAATGCCTGTGAGCTCTCTGTGACATTTTCTTTTCCACATAACCTGCACACTGGTTTAAGTTTCTGAGGGTACCTCACCATGGAGCATCCCTCTGCACAGACATGCCTCCACGTGCTTTGCTCTGCTGAAAACCTCAGCATCCCTTAAGGTTCTGGTGTGGTTTTGGTTAGTGCATCTAAAATTTGAAGCATTCTTTGACAGTTCAAACATGGGCTCCTTAGACAAACTGTGAGAGTTTGCTTCACTTCTGACCTCAAGCAATACGACTGCTGACATGTTCAGCTTGCTAGTGTGCTTCAAGCTGAGGCTGTACCCTGCCCCTGCAGAGGCCCACACTGCTCCTTTCTTGTTACTGCTGCTGCTTGCATCCTGCTGAGAATTAAACACACTAATGAAAATGAATTCATATTGTTCTTTGAGAGTTTTCCCATTTATACCAAGCTGCATCCCAGTTCTGTGGCAGAGACGTATTCTTGGACTCCCTTGAATGCCTATTTTTGCTGTTTCGTTTTAGTCTACGAACCAAAGTTAAGCACAGGAGTTCAAAAGCAAAGGTCTCCTCAGTGTTGCTCCTCCCTATTTTTTTTATCAAGTTGGAGAGACCTCACGCAATGTTGCTAAACAAATTGCAGGCCAAGTTTTTATTTTATTTAAGACCATCTGTTTTCCTGCTTAGACTTCATGATTGCGCCATTTTCACTGCTGTGCCTATGTAAGGGTTATAGACATTGCCAAAGATGTATTGGCTTAATTAGAGCTTTGAAGCTCATTTCCAAAGGTACCAGTGTGAGGCTGTTGCTTAGTATTGAGTACTTTTCTGGCATCTGTCTGATGCTGAAAGTGAAGAAGGAAAAACAAAAATGTATAAGCCTTTAACAAAAAAAACCCAAAACCAAAGAGGGGTGAGAGAAGGCAAGGGATGAGACAGAAAAAAGTTAGTGGCCAGTTCCTTGTTGCTCCTTTCAACAAACTTCCTACGTGTTGTCTTTAATATCTTCTAGCACATACTGCTAGCAACAAAAGGGCATCAAAAGAAATACTGTTCCATCTAGTTTCCAATGCTTAATTTCATCCTTTTCTTCTACTTGAGACTACTTTAAGATATTCCTTGACTTTGTTATTGCACACTTGAAATCTTTGCAAACAGTTGTATCTGCTGCATATTAAGCCAAGATTTCTCTGTTCCTGAGCTTTTTGGTGCTCTGTTGACTTTGTTCTAATGCCACGTTCTTGTTTGACCTTCCTCTTTTTTCTTTCCTTGCCCATGTGTTCCTATGAGTAATATACATGTAATAATATTTGTCCTCTTTTTGCATTGTGCTCTTCTATTTACAGATAAAAACTACCCTAAGAATGAAATGTTTCTGTGGGTGAAAGAGGTTTTTTTCTTATGCTAAGTAGCAGGTTCAAAACCATGTTCCATTGTCTGGAAATGCTACCACACTCACTGCCAGGGCAGCTTACTTAAAGATGTGTGCTTTAACTTGATAAATATTCTGTCCTGTTTGTCTCTGAAGAAACCCTATGCTTTATCTGCTTTCAGAAAGGTCCTTCAGAAACATACTCAGCTTATCATCCAGTCTAGTCTTGTCTGGATAATGTTGCAACAAGTTTATGCCAGTGTTGGAGAAAAAGCAGGGAAGCAGAAATGTTCTGCTGCAGCCACCACGATCCAGTATGAGCAAGCCATGCATCATGGAATACTGGGGTGGTCTGGTGCTGTGCCTGACCTGATGCTCCCTGATCTAGAAAAAATAATGCAGAGTGTGAGAAGTGTTCTCAGCTCCAGGATAATTAGGATTTCTTTAGGTGATACGGGTTCCTGAGTCAGTGACTGTGAAGCTTAACTTGTGAATCTACATTATGCTGGTTTTTTACATCTGTGCATGTAGGGTGGGGAGTGGAACGATTAATCCTCTGCCTTGGCATGTCACACCACACAGCTTGGTGCAGGATCACCACAGATTGCACATCTGAAGTATTCCCCTGGTGCAAGGCACTGACACAAATGAGTCAGTCGCTGGCAGCACAGTGTCCATCTAAGTTTCAGTGCATCCGTGGTTCTGAAATCCTGCAAGCTCAGCAGGGAGCTTAAATGGAGATTTCAAATGGATGGAGCTCGTCCTTTGTGGATACTGAGCCAATAAATGTAACCATGCCCAATTTGATGCAATCAGTGCCCCCGAGCTCAAGAGAGGTAAAGGGTGCAAGTGCAGTATGCAGGCAGAAGATGGGTGGCTAGTGCTAATGGGTGGAATAAGGAAGAAAAGAGGTTTTTAAAAAATATTTTAAAATGTAGAGGGAGCTGAGTGGTGAGGTAACCCAAGACAATGTGCTGGACTTGAAAGCTGGGCACAAGATGCCAAGGAAGATGAGCTGTGTGAATCTTGGGATTAGAATGGCATCTGAGGAAAGGGAGAGTTTATAAGCATAGGAGGAGATGGCTGGTAATGCTGCAAAAAGAGGTCAGATCTGAAAATTTGCTTGGGGTGGTACTCAATTTTTAGTTTTTTCTCCTATTATTCCCTGTCAAGGGTAGAATGGTTTGTTTCTGACTAGAAGGGAGGTGCTGGAAGGTAACAAGAAGAGCTCTTCCTGAAACTGAGGAGCTTGAGGCATTTTAGAGTGAAAACTGGACTGGAACAGAAAAGGTGTTATACTTCAAGCAAGAAGTATGTAGCTCACAGGAGAAAAGGCTGGCTTGGCATAGCTCTGCTCTGGTAGCTCCTGCTTCTTATTTCTTAATTGGTTAATGTTTGTAAATGTGAAGTGTCCTGTAAGTGCCAAGTGTTATTATAGATACTAAACCTGACCGTAAAACCTAGTATAGAGAAAAGCAAAGCACATGCATTCAGCTATATAAGCGAGTTCCTGACATCCATTGACTTAACTTATGTCGCAGAGCAGACACTGTAGTAGTTATGCTGAAGTAGATGGGATCTAATGGAGTTCTAAAATTGGGTGGTATTTATCTTGGAGATAGCTGTAGCTCATGAAGGGAGAAATGGTTTATTGAGTCAGTATGTGTGCAGAGACATTGAAATCAATTGTTATTTACCTGGTAGTGAGTAACTGTGATGAACCTGTGGAATCTCAGAAGTTTTATCACACTTTGAAAAGGGGAGGGAGGGTGTGGGGAAATCTTGGTCTGTCAGAGACTTGAACATTTTGTTTTTCATTGCTATGAGCCTGACCTCAGGTGCCTGGCATGGCTCTGCTCTGAAGAGTCTATTTTGAACTTCAGCATATGGTCCCAGCAGCATATCCCCATCATGTGGCCCACTTGTACCAAGTGCAGTTAGGTATGGAGAAACTGCCTTTCCCCACGCTTGCACGTGCCAGGAGACCAACATCCTTTCATGCAAGTACAGTGGAACAGAGCTTGCAAGCTCATTACCTGATTTTTACACAGTCTGGAGAGCATAAGCTTTCTTATCAACCAAAATAGTCTTCCAGCTAACTGGTATCTTACCTGTATCCCTAGTATGTTTCTCACACACTATGTACACTGTGTGAGAAACATAATATCAAGAGGAAATGTAACACATGATCTTTATTTTAATTTTCTTCCAGCCAGTATCATCACCAAGCTGCTGCTCCTATTTGAAATGTATGCTTTCTCAGGGGCATTACTCAACTCTTGGAACAAGTTTCTACTAAAGCAGTTTCCCAGGTTAATGACATAAGTTTAGATAAGTGCAATATTTCCTTCTGTTTGTTTTTCTTTGTTGAATTTCCTTCCTTTTTGTGTTGAGGATAATCTTGTTTACAAAACACATGGTATTTCAGTATCTGATACATTTCTGTGTAGAAAAACAAACTGTCACCAGAAATACCTAACCAGTTTTATTTTTTGCTCCCAGTTTAAAATCTGATTGATTAAAGTTGTCATTAACAGCTATTGAATAAACTGAAAAGGAGACAGGAACCTGTTTTCTGTCCCTACTATAGAGGTAATTCTTGCTCAGGAGGGCACTGATGTCCCTTTTTCTTATTCCACACATGCACGGCTGTCCTCAAATGTGCATGGAGAGATGTCCCATCTCTGGGCATTGTCTGGCCTTTTACTGAAAGGTTCAGCACAAGTGCAAAGTACAGGGAAGGTTTTTGTACAGTGAAACTTTTTCTCTTTGAAGATCTGGACTGAAATTTGCATGGCTGAGTTCACAAGGATAGTTTTTCAGGTTCCTTATTTGCCTTGCAACTATTAAAAGTGTCATTTTTCCACAATGCAGTTAATGATTCTTTTTTCTTTTATTGTTTATTTTTTCCAAGCCTGCATGGAGTAACTTTGAAAATTAAAACCAGACCTCAGATAGTCATAAGCATGTCATCATTTTACAGTGCTGGCTTGGACTGGGAGCTATTTCTGAGATAAGAAGTAAATGTAAATCCCTCTCAACAACTTTTCACTGCTCTGGGAGGCTTCTCAGCTGGAGTGTTGTCAAAGGAGCATCAGAGCAATTTTCACATTATCATACCCTTGAGTGTCTACAGTTTGCATGTGTTAGGGAGCTAGAAATGTGTGGCATTGTTGGAATGGAGTAGGTTTACCGTCAATGGACTGTACTGACAAAGTCATGGGCATGAGTGATCACCTGTGAAAGGCTTCCAAGCGATTGTATGTGTGATTTCTAGTTGTGTGTTTGATTTTTGCTGTGGCTTTGGGGTCTTTTGGACTTGAACAACAGAAATAATGCGTGTCTGTGGTTCACTGTAACTTTATTTCTGATGTACCTGGAAGTTGTAAAGTCACTTCACAGTCTCTTTTGCACAATGAGAGGGAGGGTTTTTTAACCAGCGACTGAGGTACAGCTACATCTAGGGAAGCAGGGTTTTTGAGTGAGGTGCTCATTAACTATCTGACTGAAGTCTTTTAACAAGAAAATTACATTTTTGTGTCCTCTCTGAATTTAAAACAAGCCAAACTGCTCTTGAGATGAAGAAATCCGTAGGATGTTCTTCTATGTCAGTGTAAGCCAGCCTTAAGTGAAGGCCATTGCGGCAGGAATTCGTGGTGAAACAGTCAAGTGTTATCTCTCTGACCTTAAAAAGCCACAAATCAACAGAGCCCCCAGAAAAGCAACTTTTCTGGTTTTAGGTGAATCAGTATTCTGAATTGCTTTGTATGCCTTGTGATGCAAATGAAAGGCAGGTGTCTGGAGAGGTGCAGATTGCACAGTGGGAGGGAGAGTGAGCTACAACAGCTGAAATTTAAGTTACCTCATACTTTGGGAGAATGTCAACTTCATATTTCGTTACTGGGGCTTGGCTTTACAAAAGGAGACAATTGATGGCAATGAAGAGCAGCTTATTTTTTTCAAAGGCCTTTCCTTAGGTAATCTGCTATGAACTGTAAAGAATATGTTATTTCTGTGAGCAGTTTCCAGCTTGTCAAACTGGCTGGCCTAACTATCTGGCTCATCAAGGTTGGGGGCTGGGATGTGACCTAGTCATTAGCTCTTAAGGACAAAGCCATTGTCAATGCAGTGTAATGTCACTATGGGAATGTATGTCACTGATTCATGAGGTGTTTGGGGGCATCTTTTGGGGCATTGACTACAAGCTCCCTTTAAAAGTCAGGTTTGCAAAATGAAGTTTGCAAAATGTGTATGGCAAAAACCACTTCTCTCTGTGAATGCATCAACCTTATGAGTGAAATGGGCAAAAAACTTAGCTTTCATGGGCTTTCATGAGCTTTGCTCTCTGGAATTTCTCTAGTTTGGCTAAAACAGGACAGTCCTTCCATCCTGTGAGTGGAAAGACCTTGTTAAAACAGCGGAGATGTTGGACAGCTCCCTGAAAATGTAGGTGTGTGCTCAGTGTATTCATTAACATAGTCTCGAGAAATTATTAAATGTTTAATGCTCAAGTGAGTCAGTGGCTTGAGGTATGGAATCTGAGATGCATCTGAACTGTTTCTGTTCACTTTAAATGACAAAGGGCATTTTAAATGGAGCTTTAACTCACAGGAGGAAAGAGGCTATTAGTAGGAGTTAACCAGCAGGTTAGGTCAAATACTGTGAAGTGCCTGGTACTGGCAACCATCAAAGGTGGAACATCAGAGTCGGTGCAGTGTAGATCTGGCATGTAATGCCTCTTTATATGGGTCCAATTAAAAGTTATCATTAATAATTACTTTGATATGACAGCAGTGGCAGTCTAAATAACACCTAGAACAGCTTGATCTGTTACCAATTAGAACAAAGATGGTCCTTGTGCCAGGAAGTCTGAAGTCCAGTTCTAAAACAAGAAGCAGATTGGAGAGTAAAAAGGGGAAGAAAAGATGAAGTTAAACCAGGCTTCAGTTCATTGAGAGCTTGGATCATTCTTTGTTTGCACAAAGGTGCTGAAATTCCTGGAGTTACCGTCACAAATATTTTACACTTCATGGGCAGTACAATGTGTATGATATAAGGCCCCTTTTAAGACTGGAAGGAAATAAGGAATATGTGATTATGGCAAATACTGTGTTATTTAGCTGATAAAGTTTTCCCATACAAGAAGAAAAGAGATCCTGACTCATGTGAGGGGGGAAAAGAAATTGTTCTTTATGTGAGGTGGGGAAAAGAAAAAAAAAATAATCCAGAAATCCATTTCAAGACTGTAGTTCTGAAAAATACCCTTACCTCTGGGTAAATTCTCTTAATAGAAATTAATTCTGGATTTTCTAGTATTTGCTCACTTCCTTCTGAAATATATAATCTTTTATTAGCCTCAAAATCAGTCTTCTCAGTTTGTGTATTAAAAATCCAACAAACCAAACAAATTCCGAAAGGTAAAGTTAAAAGCTATATTACTCTAGAGATTCATGTGAAAGAGATCTAGAAGGTCTTATTTACACTAATAATTAGGTCTATTAAAAATAAACCAACAGCAGCATGAAGATTTAGTTTAAAAAATAAAATCACCCAAGTGAGGCTGGTTTTCTCTAGGAAAAGTTTGTTTCTTTTTGATCCAAATCCTTCTGTTGCACTCTTTGCTTTCTGCTTCTTTGTGACAGTTTCTGTTAAGAGAGCTAACACTCTGAACCAGAAGGGCAGCAGGTATTTCAAAGCCTAGATTGCCACCTGAATATTTTGTAAACTTTAAACTAGAGTTGAAATTTGAAGATTGTAGAGATGCCACGGAATTATGAAGGGTTTCCAACTCTCGCTGTAGCTGATAGTCCTCTGTCTGCAGGAAAGTCATGAGGTATTTCAGTAGCTGCATCAGCAGTCTGATAGTGTGTTATTGTAATGTTTCCTCTCAAAGTAGGACTAATTTGTTGGTTAGTAGAGCTTCCTTTCCTTATTCTAAAAAGGATGGGAACGTTCCCATCTTTCCATGTGTAAGTCATTTTGCTTTTTAAGCATGCCATATATATGATCAAGCGCTCTGGTGCCAGAGTGGGTCATTCATACCCTACTGAAGTCAGCTGGAAACTTGCCGTGGTGCAGATGTCTGTTAGATCAGTGGAAATAATAAACTTATGGGAGAATTTTCTGTAAAAAGGTTCCTTCTTCAGCCACCCGAACTGAAAAACCTAACTTAGGCATTCCAGCTAGGTGGCTAGGCCAATGGTGAGGGGAATTTGATGTGTAAGGTCTTGCCTGTTTGTAAGCTGTAAACCTAGAAGCTTTTCCTTATATTAGGTGCTTAAGGTGTAGTGGTGCATATATCCCCATAGCATCTCTTATTGTAAGCAGTTACATGCACTTTGTAGGGAATTGCCTCTGTAAAAACAGCAAAGGGATTGGAGAATCAACAGGTCATGCAGAAGGAAATCTCAGAAATGGTGTTTCTCTGCTCCCTGCAAATATTTGGAGGCTCCCAATTGCTGTCTTCATGCAGCAACATCAGAGAAGCTGCTATTTCATGTGCAGCCCTTCTGCCTACCATCCGTTAGCTCAAGAGAACAATCAACCCTATTTTTGTTTGCTTCCTTGAAATTGTGTGGACAGATTGATACTTGTTCCTAAGTTATAAATGTTTAACAACTCAAAATGAGACTGAAGAAGAAGTAAACAAGGAGACCCATAGGAGGAAAAACAAAACCCCCAAACAAAGGCCTGTTTGTCTTTTCAATGACTGAAATTTAATTAAGTATTGGTAGGATGTGGTGTGTGACCTAGGGGAGCAGCAGCAGTTGATGGATAACCTTGTAATGGCTTCTGGATCCTCATAGCTGTATTCAGAAAGCATTGTAGAATATGAGTAAAGGGAAGAAAAATGAGTCTATAAAAGAGCAGGAAAGGGGAAAAAGGGAACAGGAAACAAGATAAAATAAGAGAAAAGAAGATGAAGAGAAAGGCAACGGGACAAAGGCTGGGAATTAAGAACAACTGAGGTTATGTGCTGGTTGGCTGTGAAATGTGTGTGTGGAGACTGGACATTGGGAGCAAAGGAGACTTAACAAAAAAGAAAGAAAATGGGAACAAAAGCACTGAAGTGGGAGGAGAGGTTGTCTAATTTGTTTCTGACTTCTTTAGCCATTAAACCAGCCAAGTTTATATTTCTATAGGCATCCCCTTTCAAGAGAGATGAAGAGAGGCCTGGCTGCCCACTTGCCTGGGCTGAGCCCTGGGCACGGGCAGCGTGGGGAGGCTGGGCAAATCAAACTTACCGCAGGTAGAGAGGTGACTGAATGGAGCTCTGGCTTTGGGAGCCCACAAGCATCCCAGTCTTCTCCCCAGGGGGCTGTAGGATAATCCTGCGCAGGGGAGGATGGTGGGAAGTTGTCATGGAAACAGAGGGCCTGAAAGATTGACTCTGAGCAGCAACAGGCCAGCGAGGCAGCCTAAGTAGGATTTATAGCACATTATAGTGTGAAAAACAGGAGAAAATTACTGTAAAGGCAGGAATTATAGCACAACAGAACATATCAGCTCTGAGATCCATCTTGCTAATTAAAACAGCATACTCTGTGGTGGAGCAGCGATAAGCCTGTTAGCCTAAATGGGAAGATGTTATCGATACTTCATTATAAAGTTTATTGTCTTTAAAGTAACTGTGGAGGAGGGGCAGGGAAGTGTGGAACCTGACTAACCAATGCCACTCTTTGTCCTCTTCCTGTGCTTAATAAACATCCATTCAGTGTTAAGCCTTACATTTCTGAAAGGGTTTTTTGCTTCTTGATATTTTCCACCTGCAAGTCAATTTGCATATGTTTTGGGGGGGGGGGGTAAATAAGGAGCATAAGGGGGAAAACTTCTGTGCAAGGTCTGGCTAAGCAAGATTAGTATCTCTCTCTTACTGAAGTCACTGAGTGTCACCTGAGTTTAAAAAAAAACTATGGGCAGGGGGAAGAATATTCCCAAAATAGGCCTTAATTTTGCATTCTTCTAGAAGCTCTTAACTGAGGGTCTCGAATCCTATAATATGCCTGGTGAGATGTGTAAGGAATGATTCGAGGTCATGAAGTAATTCAGCACTGGTGCTGCAAACTGGCCACAACTTTTTTTCTCCATGAAGTAATGTCTATCTACTCATTAGAAGAATTCTCTTTATTTCTTAACATTATTGCCTCTTCCATATCCTTTCTTCAGCCTTATCCTTACAGTAATCAAACAACCACTAAGTTGAGCTTTGGCCACATTAGTCCTAATTGGCCTGACAATTCCTGTGTTATTAGTACACATGTGAAAGGTTTGAGTGAATAGAGTTTAAAAAAAAGGTTAGCAGCTGGTGCAATCTAATCCATGTAGTACTTCATAATATGCTGAACAGGAGATGAAAAGCCCTAGGACACTTCTATTCAATGAAGTAATTAATATTCTTATTTGAATATGAGAATACTATTTAAGGAAGAAATGGAAAAGGAAAAAACCCAACGTGAAGCTCAATTGTTGACACATTGACTGGTGTGTTGGAAGTGCTTTCATATTACAGAATCTGAGGCAGTGTGTCTTATGATGCTGGCTTTTAAGCATTTTAGCACATTACAGTATTGCAGCAATCTTTAAAAATAACCTAAACCACTTGTACTTCATCAGCTTTGAATCCTTAACTGCAATGAGTCTCTCCCTCCGTTTCTTGCTTCTTACAGTTTTCTTTACATCTTTGTGTACAATGCTTCCCTCAGGTGAAGGCTGTGAAGGGATCAGCGTTGGCAAACTGACCACTTTTAGTGATGAAAGTAACAAAATTGTGATGGTGGCTCATGGTAAAGAAATGTAGCATCATGGGCACTCCTAGTATCTTACATACAGAGCCCTACTGCCTACTCCCCTTCTGCTGGGAAGAGAGGCTTTGCCGGTAGAGGACTGTGTCCAATTCTGGGCTTCTTGGTTTAAAAAGGACAGGGATCTCCTGGAGAGAGTCCAGAGAAGGGCTACGAAGATGATTAGGGGCCTGGAGCATCTCCCCTATGAGGATAGGCTGAGTAAGTGGGGACTCTTCAGCCTTGAGAAGAGAAGACTGAGGGGGGACCTAATTAAAGTCTATAATTATCTGAAGCAGGGGCTGCGGGGGGAATCAGCCAGCCCATTTTCAGTGGTCTGTGGGGACAGGACAAGGGGCAATGGCTGCAAGTTGGAGCACAGGAAGTTCCACAGCAACATGGGGAAGAACTTTTCCCCAGTTGTGGTGCCAGAGCCCTGGGACAGGCTGCCCAGAGGGTGTGGAGTCTCCTTCTCTGGAGAGATTCCAGCCCCGTCTGGACGCCGACCTGTGCAGTATGAGCTGGGGAGCTGCTTTGGCAGGGGGGTTGGACCCCAGGAGCTCTCCAGGTCCCTTCCAACCCCTACAATTCTATGATTCTATGACCGTTCTTGGGCAGACACAAGCAATTGGTGGGAAGTTGAGGGTTGGTTGTTCTTTCCTTCTTCTCATCATGTCCTAAGGTGCTGTGTGACTTTTTAAGCCTGTTAAGATTTGACTGCTCTGCCCTTTCTCCTCATTGCTGCCACTGTGCAGTGCTCTTCAGACACTTGATCTGCTTCAAGAAGCAGCACCAACAACTGGTTTCAATTTTGATTTCAAGAAGTGCCATGGCACTTCAAACATTGTGCAGCTAAACCTGGTTAGCTTTGAATTAATTTCTGTAGCATTTATCACTTAATTTTTTTTTGTCTGTGATAGATGCAGTAGGTGTTGAGAAATGGAAATTTCAAGAAGTCTATCTAGTAAAAACCTTGAGGTTTCATAAAACTTTGTCAGTAATCAGAATCTGGTAGATGAATTTCAAGAAATGCATATTTCATGAAACATATGCAAAACATCTGAACCTGAAGGGAAAGTTTCTAAATGAAGAAAAAAAACCCTGTTCCTAGATCATAACTAAACCCAAGTGAAGTTATAGAGCATGGTTTGTTGATGCTCGCTGTGTGAGCATTACAGCATGTTAAAGGACTGAACTGGATAACCCCTCAGTGAATTATGTAGGTTTCCTCTTAATAGTCACTTCAAGACTTCTTTCAAAGCTTCTAACAGATTTTTGAGTTTTATACTTGAGATGTGTTCCTCTTACCAGCTGCAGAAACGGAAATGCAGTCCCTTATGGAGTCTGAAGTACCTATGATCATTGTTTGAGCAATTTCAGCTTTTGACCTCTGGGGAATGTGCTACCTCTTTGTAACCATGTGGATTTTTTCTACTTGTGGTTTCTGCCATGAAGGCAATAGTAAGGTTTCTGTCCCTTTCTACTTCCTCTCATGGCATAGCTTGCTTACATTAAAGCTCAGATGTAATCTGCAAATACTTTATGCAGCCAGTCTGAAATACCATGAGCTGTGTTTGGTAGGGCCAGTTTTGTGCACTGAATAAGGATATACTTTGTTACATTACCTTTCAATAAAACAAGATGCGTTCCATAAAGAATGGTTCAGATGCTGCCATAGCAGCTGTCTCTGGGTTGGGAATATTGTCCTCCCAGACACAGCGTTTCAGGGATGGAAAAGAAAAGCTGTGTTGGCATGTTGAAGTGGGCTGAACAACAGTTGAGGAGGAAAGTAGGAAAGCAAAAATGCCCTGTTGAATTTAATGTAGTTTAACATTAGATGAAGCTCTTGAGGCATCTGAAAGGTCAGTGTTTCTCTTACTGCTTTTTTTCTTTTAAATATAACAATTAAAGTTTTTAAGATTATGACAGTCAAAAATAACCTATTATTCTACTCCTCTTCAATACTTGGGAGGTCCAGAGAAAAATGAGTGGGTAGTAAACCTGGACAGAAACAAGTCTGTATCCTGAATCGTAGCCGTGATGTTTGTGACTTCTGAAAAATTATGAATGATAAAAAAGGAGGGGGGATGCAGTAACTTTCTTTTAATCCCTTTCTGATGGGTTGAGATATTAGAACAGTTGGTGACTTGGATGCTGAGTTTGGTTAGTATGTGACAGGTCGCATTTTTGTGCAAAATAATCTAGGGTGGTCGTGGGTTTTTGCATGAGATTTGAAGACAGTCGAGTTATGAACGTGAAATCATTCAGTATTTGATACTGTCTCCTTTAGTATTGGGCAGCATTTAAATCTTCTTGGCAGCAGTGCCAAGTTAAACACTCCCACTGCTGGCTATTGCTTTTGCCTGGAGCGTGTTGACTCTACTTAGGCAAGTTCCTGCATGGAACCAGTTTAATGAACTGATGCAGCTGAAAGATAACCCAAGAAAACTTGGTCTGGGTTGCTTCAAGTAGCTCTGTCAGCACCATGGAGGCAAAAGCAGGGGCACAAATGTAAACCCTCACCCTTAACAAATGGGATCTAAAGCGGGTACATTGTTCTTGTGTTAAGGCCAAATGCACTGGTGTGATGCTAATAGTCGTTTCAGCTGTACATGGGATCTGTAGCAATAGCCTTATTGTTCTGAGAGGAGCTGGTTGAATTTCTCAGTAGAATATTTTGCAAGGTCACAGCGTGTATGAAATAATTTGCCATCTAGGTATTGATTAATCTACCAGCAGATTGATAAGGGGTGGATGGATAAAGCAAGCAGCTGGAATAACTGAATCTTAATTTCCCTAGTCTTTTTCTTCAAGGCTTCCTTTCTGAGCAGTTCTTATTATCAGTTGTAGTCGCTGTAGGTGCTTGAAAGTTTGATCCACTGCTTTCAGTGAGATCTTTCCATGATACAGTACAGAGGAGGGCCCTCAGGATTTCTCCTGAAGGAGATCCGTTTGGTGAGACAATTAAATTAAGAATCTGCAGCCCATGCTGCCTGCTTTGCAGTCAGGCAGTGGCTCATGAAAGCATACCAAGCATCAGCAGAGATTGTAAAAAAAATTGCATATCCTCTTAGCAAGTCCTCAAACCCATTACAAAGACTTCGCTCAACCCACCAAACCCCACCAACTGTTTATTTGTAGGTTTGGTTTTGGTTTGGTTTGGGTTTTTTTTCCAAGGGGTATTAAAGCATGCCAAAAGACTGTCTGACAGCTTTACTCATGACTTTTTCTTTGTACTTTTAGGTGGACCTTTTAGAACAATAATTATTTTTAGAGGGCTTTCTGCTTGTTTAAAATTCTAGTAGAGCCAGAAGACCAGAGAATGACCCCTCTTTGGGAGGGGCATGCAAGTGCTACTGAAAAGAACTGGTTTTGTTGGGGTTTTTTGCTGTTACAGTAGGAGCATATCTGTGTCTGCCTGATTTTAAAACTTATTTACCTCTCTCTTATATGTAGAAATAATTATCTATATATAGATCTTGTTGCTTTCCTCTCAACCCTACTCTTCTCCATCTCCCCGCCCCGGTCCCAGTCAGTCTTAAACTCTTCTCTGTTTCCTTTTCCCCTTGTGTGCTGTACTTTTGTTATTGTTTATTGCTCTTTCTGCACCCTGTTCCCCTCTGAGAGCAAGGCTTTTCCAAAATTGATATACTTGACTGGCCCTGCTAACTACTTGCTGTATCCAGCACAAAGCATTAATGCTGCTGCTGAGTGGTGCCATTTGGACAAGTACATTTATTTTCCTTTGATGCTTGTCTTGTGAGAAATCATGTAATTGTGATGTCCTGGAGCTGCACCATACCATTAGATGGACAGTACTTCATTAGCTATTTGCTGTACTTTTAATTTCCAATAATGAAGGCTATAACAGAGTAGTTGAAAGAGAAGGTGGTTCAGAGTGAAGTGTAGTGCCACCAGAGTGAAGTGTTATTTTGCCACCAGCATCTTGCATGTGTGTTTTGGGAGTGAAAGGGAAGGAGGGGGGAAAAAAAAAGTATTGAGTTTTCAGATTTAGATTTCTACACTGAGAACTGGAAGACCACTCTCTGATTAACATCCTTGCTGTCCTGGGCACCTTTTTGAGCAGAAACATCATTAACTATGTAGGTTTGGAACAACCATTAAATGCTGAGTGACATGAATGCCAATGTAATGAAGGAAACTGGAGCAGCTGGAACAATGTGGTTAAATTATAGCATTTTTCCAAAGTCTTTTATGTCATGTAATAAGCAATAGAAAGGCTATTCTTTTCTCTAGGAAACTGCATGTGATGGCAAGAAGAAAGCCTTGTGGAGGCTATGAGTGGTCTTTTCTGTGCAAAAGTAAGAAATACCATGTAGCAAGTAGCCTTTCCTGTTAGATCCTGGTTTAGCACAGATTTTGGCAGGTTGCTCCCCAGAAAGTGATGCTGTGCATTTGGCTTGTACCTGACGTGGGCAAGGTGACAGCAGGTATTGCCTCTTCCTTGTGTTGCCCCCAAAGCAAGTAATCTAATTTCTGAGTAGTTACCTCATTTTACACACATGCACACACCCTGCCCCCATTTATCCTAATGTTTCCAGTATGACCAGATCTGGGCTGTTGGCTGTGATAGAGCAATGTTTCATGAGGGTGGATTTGAAATCACAGAATGGCATGGGTTGGAACGGACCCCAAGGATCATAGAGCTCCAACCCTCCTGACACAGGCAGGGCCACCAACCTCAGGCCTGGAGCTACACAAGGTTGCCCAGGGCCCCAGCCAACCTGGCCTTGAACACCTCCAGGGATGGGGCATCCACCACCTCTCTAAGTAGCCTGTTCTAGCACCTCACCACTCTCTCCCTTAATATCCAATCTTCCCCCCGACATCCAATCTAAACCTTCCCTCCATTCCCCCTTGTCCTACCATTGTCTACCCTTTTTAAACAGTTGAATCCCCTCCTGTTTATATGTTCTCTTCAAGTACTGGCAGGCTGCAGTGAGGTCCCCCCACAGCCTTCTGTCCTCCAGGCTGAACAAGCCCAGCTCCCTCTGCCTCTCTCTGTAGGGGAGCTGCTCCGGCCCTCTGATCATCTTTGTGGCCCATGTCTTCTTTCTGAGAAGTGGTGATGTAATCATGTTATTTATGTGTATGTGTATTGTCCCTCAGGTGCACTGTCACATTTGAAACTGACTGAAATCACAGGGAAGTGCAGAAGACTCTCTCAGACCATTAATCATCTTCGTAGCCCTTCTCTGGACTCTCTCCAGGAGATCCCTGTCTCAATCCCAGGGAGCCCAGAACTGGACACAATCTCCAGGTGGGGCCTGACCAGGTCAGAGTAGAGGGGGAGAGTTATTCCAGATTTGAGCTGATGTCCCGTTGCCTGTATCTTTGGAGGAAGAGAAGAATAGTGGCACGACAATACAGAAATATTAGATATTCCATTGTTTTCTTCTTTCTCAGATATCATATACAACACCAGAAACATGCCTCTTTTCATTTTCTGTTTTAACTTGGCCAATTCTAATATATACACATAGTTATTTCTCCCCACATACATGTCTGCAGACGTTGTGAGGCTTTATTTCTTGGGATTTTGGTCAAATTGCTGAGACGTCCAATGGATGATTCAGCTAGCTGAATGCCTCAAGGAATTGGATTGTGTGATTCATGAGGATTAGTCTCTAACCTTTAACGTAATTTTATGTGATGATTGGGAAGATGAGTTTTACATCACTTTTGTAAGTATAGATTTCATTCAGATGTTTGTGCTTCTATGGGTGTAAATGAAGATAGCAGTATAGGAACAACTGTGTCTATTCTTTCCATGTGAGAGCAAGGACAAAAAAACCACTACAATTTGATAATGCAGAATGAGAGATGAACATTAGAGTAATAGCTACATAAGGTTTCAAATGAATGGTCAAATTCAGTGTCCTTAATGGTGAAAGCTACAAAGCATGCCCTTTCCCACTGAAGAGTTTCTCCACTTAGGCCAGGTGTGATAAAGATGAGCTACCCGACTTCATCTGAGAAACCTTTAACCTGTCAAGTTGGAGGTATGATGAAGTGCTGCCTTTGGAAGAAATAAGCTTATCAGTTTCTTTCCACATGACTAGACAGTATACTTCTGCTGGTGAACTGCATTCAGCAATAGGTGAGAGTCCTCTGCAGCAGGACTCCCATGCTTTGTGTAACCCTGACCTGTTCCCTTTCACTCCCTAAAAATCGCATCAGTGCCTCCTCACAGTTAATGCTCTTGATGAATTGTCTTGGTTTTCCATTGGGATAGAGTTCATTTTCACAAGAATCTGTCAGGGCACACAGCCAGAATAGCTGACTGAAACTAGCCAAAGGGGTATTTCATAGCATAAGATGTCATGCTCAATATATAGGGGGGCAGTTGCAGAGGAGGAGTCACTACTTGGGGATGGGCTGGGTATCTGGTTCTAGATGGTGAGCAAATTCCAATCTGTATCATCTGCTTTATATATTCTGTGCCAGGTAATGTTATTTTCCTCTTCCTTTGCTGTGCCAGTCAACTGTTCTTATCCCAACCCATGACCATTACCTTTTCCTTCTGATTCTTCTCCCCATCCCACTGGGGGGAAGGAATGAGCAAGTAATCATGTGATACAGAGCTTCTGCCTGGGATTAAACCATGACATGAATTTATGTGTATCCATTTTTGTTCAGAAGATGCATTCATAGCAAAAGGTTGACTTCATTCATAAACTAAGGGAAAGGGAAAAAAAAAAACCCCAAAAAAGACTGGACAGAACCAAGTAGGCTTGCAAATCCATCACGATTCATTACAACCTCTTATGAGGCCATCCAAATGGTGTTTGCTAGCATGAACACAATTGCTTTTGTGTTTAATGTGGCTAATGTTCCTGAATGCCCTTGAAAGCAGAAATAATGCTGCCAACTGGGCAAAGTAGTGCCTGCTTTCCGGCAGTGCTGATGTCTGGAGTACTTCGTATTCCTTATAAACTGCATTGGAAATGGCAAATTGTAAATCTGGCAAGAGTTTGCATCAGAGAAAGGAAGAACAAGTAGTTGCTAGAGATAGTATATACTTGTACCTAGGAGACCTGAATGAAAGAGATAGTATATACTTTCAACTTAGCAACAGTACTCTAAAATGACTACAATACTATGACTTTCAAAGGTGGTCACCTCCAGGAATGATTTTCTTCCATTAATAAGATGGACGATACATCCCATAAATTCCTTGATAACTCTGATCATTGTGAGTAACCTGTAATTTATTGTGCCATATCAGATGGCTGTTCTTGATGTCCTGAGCCCTCGCAGAATCACATTTATGTCATGTGATTGTCCGACAGACATACAGGTGATGCTTTCCTTCTCATACATGATGCATCCTGCAATACTCTGGGTGGTGTTGTAGGGAAGTATTTGCAAGGGAGAAGTTTTGATGGTTTGTTTGGATTGGGTTTTTTTTTTGGGGGGAGGGAAGGGTTGTGTTTTGGGTTTTCTTAAATTTTTTTTCTTTTGATGTAATAGCTGAATTGACTCTTGTGGAATCACAGGCACCCTCCAAATCCCTCACACTGACCACACAAAGTTTAGTCTTAAGCCTCTATTCAGGGATAAGACTTTTCAATAGCTCTCAAGCAGCCTAATCCACTGACCTGAGTGAGACACAATCTGAGCTAGCATAGAGTACAGTTTGGGTTCTCACCTCAATCCTTCACTGACATCTGAGAGAAGATAGAAGGAAGTCTCCAAACTTCTGTACTCATTCTGCACTTATCCCTTCTCCTTGGGAAACAGGACAACTTGCTGAAAAACATTTTAAGGGTCTAAGATTGATGCCACAGTAGTATCATAATCCTGGTTATATGTAATGTTTATGTAACTACAGGGTGACATTAATTTTTGAGATGTCTCTGCAAGATTCCTCACTGTTGGGAAGAGCAATGATGAGTTGCCATCTACCTCTTTGATATTTTTTGTGTTTCCTGATCAGCTACTAATGTAGATGTCCACTCTAGGCAATTAAATTGCAGTTGATAAAACACACCTTTACCACTGTACTTGCTGACTCTCAGATATCAGTGAGCTTAAAGTATGTGGTTACTGAGGAAGGTACAGGCTCTGTGCTAAAGAACTGCTTTAAAAGAAAAAAAGGCAAATTCCCCTCCCCCAAATTCTACCAGCCCTCCCCAAAAGAAACAAAACCCACAAAGAAACTAACATAAGTTCGACACTTGCTCCTGACTTACATAGCTGTTGAAAAGATACTGGGCACATCAGTAGGAAGTGACGAAATTTTTAGTGGAGTAGGTAAGAGCATCAGGTTGGGCTTTGCACTGGCAGCACTAAGGAACTGAGGCGTTGCTATTCTTGAATTGCACTCTGTTGTCATAGTTTTCATTAGCAAGATTATAGGAAAGAAGGCAAGAAGATGTGTGGACAGAGCTGGCCACAGGACAGTACCTGTTCTGTGGATGGGTGGAAGTTTTCCATTAGTGCAAATCCAACAGCACTGATCATAAGGGAAAAGAGGCAGCCTTAATACTTGCCTGTCTTGATCCTGATTTATGGAAGTACAGCATCTTGTAGCCATAGGCTGCATTATTTGTGCCTCTTTGGTATTTAGGTAGTTGTACAACACATGGTTTGCTTTTCATAGAAGCATAGAATGGCATGGGTTGGAAGGGACCCCAAGGATCATAGAGCTCCAACCCCCCTGCCACAGGCAGGGACACCAACCTCAGGCCTGCAGCTACACAAGGTTGCCCAGGGCCCCATCCAACCTGGCCTTGAACACTGCCAGGGACAGGGCATCCACCCCCTCTCTGGGCAGCCTGTTCCAGCCCCTCACCACTCTCTCTGTAAAAAAACTTCCCCCTAATATCCAATCTAAACCTTCCCTCCTTTAGCTTTAATCCATTCCCCCTTGTCCTGCCATTGTCTGCCCTTTTAAAAAGTTGAATCCCCTCCTGTTTCTCTGCTCCCTTCAGGGACTGGCAGGCTGCAATGAGGTCCCCCTGCAGCCTTCTCTTCTCCAGGCTGAACAAGCCCAGCTCCCTCAGCCTCTCTTTGTAGGGCAGGTGCTCCAGCCCTCTGATCATCTTCGTGGCTCCTCTGACCCCTCTCCAACAATTCCACATCTCTCTTGTATTGGGGCCCCAGCTCTGGACACAGGACGCCAGCTGGGGCCTCAGGAGGGCAGAGCAGAGAGGGACAATCCCCTCCCTGTCCCTGCTGCCACCCCTTTGCTGATGGAGCCCAGGATCCCATTGGCCTTGCGAGCTGCAAGAGCATGCTGCTGGCTTCTGTTAAGCTTCTCATCCACCAGAATCTCCAAGTCCTCAGCAGGGCTGCTCTCCAGGAGCATTTCTCCCAGTCTGTATCTGTGTCTTGGGGGGGGGCTTATAGTGTTTCTTGCTGGGGATGGGGCAGCTCCTTTTAGCTGCTGCTGCTGCAAAGGAATTCACAGAGGTCTTGGCATTTGCACTCTGATGTTAGAGAGCACGAGGAAAAGCCTGGGACAGCACCCAATCTCTGAGACCTTTAGAATCAGGCTATACTTTCTGAGCAGCTGTCAATGGAGTGTGTGTGAGATTATTATTGTTTGCAGAAGCTTTATTGATCTTGGCTTTGAAGCCCAGAAATCTGTTTACAGCAGCCTATAAAAATGAACGGCTACTTCTTTTGCTGAAGGTTAACACACTGTGTTTGTTTAATTGAATTGAAATGGCTTTGTGTTGTCTAAATGTCAGTGTTAATGAATTTTTGAGTGATTCTAGATTCTTAGTTGGATAAAAATATATAGATAAAAAGCAATATATTAAAAGGGGTTCTATCCATTTTATTAAAACAAAATAAACATAGATCTGAAGAGAAACACTATTGCCTTTGACACAGTTGACTGCATGAGAAGGTCCTTTTAGGTTTTCTGCTTGTTGTTTGCATCTGCGTTTCTTTGGAAACTGGAAAGAAATGAAGAAATGCAGAAGGCCAAAAGTAGTACCTCTGGAATATCTAGTTCTTCTAGAAAATCACTTGATGAAAGGAAGATCTTAATGTACTGAAATGTGAAGACTTAGATTTATTTATAGCTTCCTGATTGCAACAGGAGAGGTAGAAGCTTGTGGTCCTGCTTGGCTGTAATGAGTGCTTCCTTGGACTGCTGTGGGCATTTTTCTCTTCTGGTTTTCTTGTTCTGAAACTAGTTCATCAAGCTTTTTGTCTAGTTTCATTACATAGCTTTACTTTGCCCTGCAATTTGTCAGGTAAATGTAACGTGTGCTGCTGACTGTGCTGTGAGCTTAAGACACAAAGGCTTAATATAGAAGCAGAGTTTACTAAAGCATACGCATATGTGGGTCATATTTGTTTCCAAGCCATACTTTTACCTCTAAATACTGTATTGATGGATTTTTCTTAAATGTCTTAGTTTTTGTCATGATCTGATTAAACATGGACTATGTTTGAAAACTTCTGTCATGCAAGAAGCTGCTGTGCACCTGGCCAGGTTCAGAGCTAATCCTTCTCTCCAGACCCTTCAGCGTGTGTTCAGCAGTCTGTAATGTTTTGCCGACCTATAAATGGGTCAGGATGTTGCTGAAATAAGTGTTGTGTCAACACAGCAGGAAGAGATTTCCTGTGTCTTGATTATACCCTTTGCTAATGTTTCTTGTGCTACTGTCACACTATGCTTCACTAGGGACTCTCTCCTTTGGGTACTGGACAGTTATATGTGACAGAGAGCAGTGACTGCAGCTCACCACTGACTGCATCTTCAGTTAAGGACTGCTTTTGCGTTTGTGACTGCTCTGCCATCTGTGCACATAGGGAGACTACAGGATTGGAAACTAAACCAGAAAATGGTCAAGACAATGGAGAGGTATGTTTCAATATCCAAAGAAACTGGAACGTTTAGTACAAAGCCAGCAAGTGTATCTTTTCCCAGCCCAAGACCTCATGGGTGTTGTGCTTGCTGTATTTATTTATTTATCTTACAGCATTACTTTGAATTTCCCCTACCTGTTTGTTGAGAGCTCAAACAGAGCAGTAGTGTTCCCCAGGGAATATGAAGTTACACAGATCATTGCTCTCCATCAGGGCTTTCAAATCTCACAATGCTTTTGAGAAAGTTTGTTCATGAAACAGGTTCATCATCTATTAATCGTGTTCTCCAAGGAATGGTTGACAATATACCATTAAATGAGAGCTGAACACAGAGGATATCCTGAGCAGCTGTATCCCTCTGGCTAAAATCTTCTATTAGCAGATACTACTTAAATAAAAGTGAAAGGAATACTAGGTGTAACAGATAATAAATCCAAAAAGATTCTTTGAGCCCTTCTCTATATCAATGTGGTCTTTATTGGAGCTTTTCAAATCTTTGTTTCATTATTCCTTAAATAACTCCATCTTGAAGACTAAAACTATAAAAAGAAATAAATTCAATTAGAGGTTTATTTGAAATCCCTTCCAAACATTAAAGGTCCTATTTCAAAGCCTCTGATCTCAATAGGTTTTGGATCAAACAAAGACTGTAGGTTCAATCCCTTCATGACTTGCATATCTGAAACTTGAAGGGGTGGGAAAGCAGTGAATTACAATCTGCATGTTCAAAATGCTGTATACACAAGGAAGGGTGAAGATGTTTTGATTAGCCTTAAGGAAGTCTCAACTAAGAAATGGTGCTGCCTCTTCATGCCTTGGAGTCCTCTGGGGGATCTGCAGTTGAGTTCACTATGTGCAGAAACAGCACCTGCTTGGGTAGGGAGAGAAGGACGTTGTAGGAAGAATCCCAGATGGCTTAGAACTGTATTTATTTTGTAATCTGAACACTTGTTTTGTCTGCCTGTGGTAAATATGGCAGTAAGTACTGTGTTGCATTGTTTCTGCTGACAAAGAAATTTTTATTTTAACTCCCAGGCAATGCTGCAGTTATCTCACATTTGTAGTGAGAGTTGAAGTGAATGCTCTTTAGGAATACCTATTTTTAAGGTTGGGATTAGTTAGGTTTTAGTAATAACATATTTTTATGCATTATAGAAGAAACAGGTGAAAACTATCAACTTTCAGTGGATCTGAATGAAGATCTGCAAGGCTGAAAAGTCTGCAAGACTTTTATTTTGACTTCTGTTGATAGTCCCAGCTGGGAATCCCAGGGTGAGCTCCAAAGGATACTTATGCTGTTGAAGGTCTCACCGGAGTGATGTGACTATAGGAAATGCACTGGCTGCTTTGTTTCCCCAAACCATACGTATAAAACTACAAAATTCCATAGTCTTTTACCTAAGTGAAGCTATTTAGTTTTTCCTCCTTTAGAACTAAGCTTGAGGATTCTTTTTCTCAGCTGGGGACAGTGTAACCATGTTGTGAGAGCTCCCAGATTTCCTTGGAGGTTGGTCAAGGAGAAATGAAAAAATTCCAACCTTCTCAGATAGAAGAAACCTTTTACCACGTGATTGTTGTTTCTAGCCCTGTCTGAAAGCTTAGAGGGAAGATGAGAAATATTTACATGGTAACATAATGATTCCATCAAAAGGAGTGATACTCCTAGTGCTTCTTTCTCCTCACCTTGGATATGTCCTGAGCTGAGTATCTGTGCAAGAGTGTAGTGTGTTCAAATGGTTGAATATGCTGTTTTCTCTTGTTAGTGGTAATAAGATTCCTGCACACTGGGATATAACCACATTTGTGAAACAGTTTTAGGTGATTTGTAAGAAAACGAGGATGTGTGTTTTTCTTAAAGATGGAAATTTTTCCACATGATTTTCCTCTCTAAACTGGCAATGTGTGCAGAAGTCATCTGTCATATCTTAGAGACTTCACAAGCGCTCAAGGAACAGAAGGAGATTATACTGCCTAGGTGGAAAATAAAGGTGGTATTGCCTTTGTGACAAGGATGCTCTGGACTGAAGCCTTTGTTATCTAGGTATTCTGTAGTCTCTATTTGGACAGCTTGGGGAGAAAATAGGATTCAGGAAACCTTTCTGGGTGGACAACAGGACGTCAGCAGAACTTTCTTTGATGCGTTCAGAAAACTTTAAATTCTGGGTTTCAGAAAGAAGGCAAGAAATGGTAGTTGAGCCTCTTCTATGCCATGCAGAAAACCTGGGTTATAGTAAAGATGTTTGAATTTTATGTCTCTTGCAGATATCCCACAAATTAATTTTCTGTTTTGATTTGGAAACAATTTTTGTTGTTCTCTAGTGAAAACCTCTACAAATGAGTCGAAAAGGAAGCCTTTGAGTTAAACCAAATCTCTGTTCAGCAATAGCTAATTAGATGTTCCAGACCATTCTGCTGCAGGGCTCTGCGGCATCCTTTCCAGTTCAGTGCATTTTTGTATGCACCCTTTCTTCTCTTGAACAACAGGGTTTTTTTACTGTAATTTTTGTAATTGTTGCATAGCTTGTTGCTTCCCACTAATTCTCATGTGGACACTGCACTTGCAGCATAACCTAGCATGGGTCTGTCTGGTAAGACACAGTGCCTGGGTGGAAAACCACCTCAGGGCTCCCTGTCTGAGCAGCAGGGACCTGAGGTTAGGGGTCTGCATTGCAATTGCTGCAGTCAAAGTAGTTTTCACTGGATCTTAAAGGTCACATTTTGTGGGGGTTTTTTGAGGTTTTCTTTTCTGATACATATTTTAAAATATTGGAAGGAAAAAAGAAGGGTGCTGGTACTTGGTTTCACACCAAGGCAGACCTCATGAACACAAAAATACTATATCAGCTTTACCTACGTTGCTTGTGCCACTAGTAGGTCAGGAGAAACTTCACCCTTGCAGCGATGTATAACTGCTGCTGAGAGAGGTCAAAGAGCAGAAGAGGTCATGCTGAATACATTTGGAGGGATAAGACTTATGAAGACACAACTGTGATTTTGTCTCTCTTATTTTCAGTGCTTGTCACTCTTAACTGTTTATTACTAGGGATTATTCTGTGCAACTCCCTTTCCGTGTAAATGAGTTTGTCACTTACATTAGTGGTGCTTTTTTCCTCATCAGAAGCTGTAACACTGATACCATCATAGATCCCTGTCAAAATGGCTGAGATCTTGCAAGCAACAGGTGGTTCTCTGGCTTTCAAACTTTGGACTATTGAGTTACTGTCAAAGCACTGTCAGGAAAGATCATAAATGCATCCTATAGATTCTAAACAGAAACAAATATGATTGTATAGTTTTTCTGCAGACAAATTTCAAATAGCCTTTATGGGTTCCTGGGCCACCTTTGGGATCCCTGTCTTGGAGCTGGGAATTCTGAATTCTTTCTATACTGTTTTACTGATTTTTGTGGTGCTTTGTAAATCACATGAGGCCAAAGAAATGCTGTGCTATTACACTTGTTAATGTAGTCTACTGGGAACCTCAGGTTCTTCTAGAAGTGTAGACCACTGAAGGCCTTTCTCCTGACTGAAATAGATCTAGTATTCTTTCCAAGTACTGTGAAATATTAAGAAATAAAAATGTATATTAATTGTACAGTGTTATGATTCCATGTTGGAAATTGTTATGTTTTTATAAAGATGGTGTCATGCAAGTGTTTTCAATAACTAAAAGTGACCTTGTAGTCTTTCTTGAAATTCGCTTGAACAGAAAGTGGCTGAGCAAGGAGGTTGTGAAACTGTATGCTGGGGATGCTGGGATTTGGCCCTTGGGGTATATTGGGTGCTTGGACTAATTGCAAATGGACAGCCAAAGACAGAAATCATAAATACTTTTTGTCTGTTGTGAGCTAGTCATCTTCTCTCTGCTGAACTAAGTGAAGGCACGTGTGTGTTCACAAACATTTGGTAGAATGTCACAAAAATCTTGTATTTATAAGGTTTCATTATCATGTTTTATTGATAATTGTTTCTGAGTACTAAGGAGCGATGGAGAAACATATTGGTTAAATTATTAGGTCAGGTTCTGTTTCTAAACATGCATTTTATTATTGATTCCTGAGAGTTATTCATTGCCCTTAATGAATGGTTTTAGGCCATTTTCTTTGTGTGCCAACACAGATTTGGAGAGGAATGTATTATTTCCTTTTTCCTTCAGTTTCAAATGAGATCTTGCTCACTGGCTGGAAAGGCTTGTGTCTCTGGGGATGTTAGTACAAAGCATGCGATTTCCCCAACTGTAACTTTGACTGACGCATGGCTTATCCAGTCAGTCTGTGGTAATCCTTTACACTTGTCACATGCTTACTGGTGCCCACAAACACTCACCTTCTGCACTACTAAGTACTTTAAAATTTATTTTTTTTTAAAAAATTGCAGCTTGTTGTTTCAGTTAATGTGATGAAGGGGCCAAAAATATTTTTCTCACTAGGGTAAGATGGTGGATTGTTTGGGTTTTTTTTTTCACTTTTTCCATGTGGAAAAATAGAAATACTGAAATACTGAATTTCATTCCTAATTCTGGTCTTTGTGTCCAGTCCACAGTTTCGTGTTCTGTAGCACAGAGACAAACTGCTTCCCTACAGATAATAAGGCCGCTGAACAAGCACTGTTTCGTGACATTACATTAGCCTTTAAAGGCTTAGTGCTGTGTCTGTGCAGAACAGAGGCAGAAGCTGGTGCATCTGGGATCCATTTGGCAGTTCCCATTATCACTCATGACTCTGATTGCTCATCTTCTTGGCAACCTCACCTGGGAGAGCCAGGAGTGAAAACCATTCAAAGGTGAACTTAGTTCTTAGTCCTAGAAATTCATGGCTCAGTAGCATCAATGTTGGAGTCAGTGTAGTTAAAACCTTTGTGGCTTCTCCCTGTGATAAACCTGCAAGCAGATGTCCTTATTCAGAGCCATGTCAACTGAGAAAATTTCAGCAGTTCTGAATGAGCTAGCAAAGAAAGACCTTTAAAATATCAGCACTGTGCCCTTGTGTGCTCTGCATCCTTCAGAAGCAGTCGGTTGATGAGTCTGTTGTATCCTGTATTCACTAGTACTTTCAATGTGTTTTGGCACATTGACAAACTACTAAAAACTTGTGTTTTTGCAGCTAATTATAATTCCTTCCTGGCAGCATTAGAGGCAGCAGCATCAAACCAAAGCAGACACGTAGAGAAATAGATAACATAAAAACTCTTAAAGCATACTTCTTGACTGATATATGGCAAGTAGTACAGAGTCATACAATAATGATAGCATTAAGAAATATTGAAACTATGGGATGCAAAAACATCCACCTGTCAGAAGAGCAAGTTACAGTAGCCTTTTCTGGTATGGGTCACACTTCCTGATAACTTTCTTCTTTCCTGTCTTCTCTGAATCAGACAGTCTGGTTCACTGACAGGGATTGAAGTTCTTTAGATGAGACATCACAGTTGTGAAGGCTCTATTTCTCCCTGGATACAGGGTGGGTAGCTGTCTTTCTGTGGCACTTGTCGTTTCAGTTTATTGGTGTACGAGAAAGGGATGAGCACCAGGGATTAAAGCAAAGACATTGTCTGATAGGGTCCCTGATTGAGAATCCCACAAATTACCATTAGGAGGTTTATTGTGGGTAAACAGTCCATCATAATATATTGCAGGTTTTACTAATATTGCTTATTTGCTTGCCCCTTGTCAGAATAATTTGTGTGCTGACTCATCAAGCTTTCTTCCATCACCACCTCTCAAAGCACCCTGTATAGGTAGAGAAATATTTCTCTTTGCAGCCTTGCAGAAGGTTAGAGTGACCCTCTGAAACTTGCCCAGTGTCCCAGAACAAGCTGGAAACAACCCAGGAAAATATCCCATGCACCAAACGCCTTCTCTGCTGGAGTTCCTTGGGGAGGGAGCCATCACAGTTCACCCTTTCCCCAGTATGTGAGGGTATGTGCCTGTGTGTTGAAGAGCCGAGGAGATAATGTTACAGAAGGAATTTATTAGGAGTAATTTGCCAGGGGAAGGGAGCTGTATTGTGAGCTGTCAGCAAGTAATGAAGCAAGGATGCCAATTGACAGGTGGACCAAAGTCTTTTCAGTAGGAGGGAAGAGGAAATCGGTTCCAAGATGCAATTGCTCTAATTGAGGCTGTGAAGAGATAAATGGGGAAAATTTGCAACAGCTGGAGGCTGCTCTGAAGGAAAACTTTGAGGGTTTGTTATCCTCTCAGGAGGTCTTTTAGTCACCATGGTGATGCCTCTGGCAGACATCAGCAGGGGGAGGAAAAAAACCCCACAAAACAGTAAAACCAAAAACTAGAGTCAAACAAAAGCCCCCAAGCAAAAGGTTCCAGACTTGGTGGGGGGAGGAAAGAAATAAATATTGGCAATGATGTTCTTTGAACTGGCACTTGAAAAGAACTTTAAGTACACATCTGAACAGTGCTGGGATGCCATGGTTACAGGCTCTGTATAAAAATTTAAGTAGTTAAAAGCAATATGCATTGGTCATCAGGAACAGTGGTGTTGGACCTGCATTTGTGAGGCTCGTAGGCACTTCAGCAAGACGAAAGAGCTTTCCTGTTTGTTCATTAGAAGAGTATGTGGAAGTTTGATGGTCACCTTAGTCAATATCGATTTGAAGTGAGAAGGAAAGAAGGTTATATGAAGGCCTTCTTCAGAATTACAAGGGAAAAAAAAGCCAGACATAGAGCTCACCTTTATTAAATTTTTGTCCCAGTTTGATATTCAGCTGACTGCTTATTTCTTGAGCTTGATTTCTTGTGGGTTGTTTGGTTTTGTTTTGGCTTTCCTTTTCCAGTTTCATTAGTCTTTTTTGCCCCAAAAGCTGTTGCTTTTTGGTGCCACTTTGAAAGTTTATTTCCTTTCACAGTGTAGTCATCTTTCAAATGTGCTCCTAAGATAAACTGTATGTAGAACATATTGCAACTCTTTTTTTTTTTTTTTTTACCCTAATCTTATCTGTCAGTCCTTTCAATCCTGGATAATTTATACTGGAGCAGAGGGGAGTATGGTTAGCCAACACTTGAATCTGGTTTTCTTTTCAAATTTAAATAGGTTTCAAGTTAATAATTGTCTACTAATGGACATCAAAATAAAGTCTCCTGTTCAAGTTAATAGGGAAATATCCATACTTTAAAGATGTCTATGTTTCAACATTATTGACACACACTCTGATGCTGACAAACAGATTAATTGTTTGCATAGTGATGGCAGGCAAAAGACCCCTGTTCCATCCAAAGCACCTTGGGCTAATTCTGAACAAAAAACCCACACTAATTGATAATTGCTGTAATGGAGAGACTACCCTGTAATGTCAAACTGGAGGCAAAGGAATGTATTAAGGAGCAAAAGGAAAAGGAAAGGTAAAAATAGGAGCTGCATTAATAGGGTGGCATGTCTGGAAGCAAGAAGAGTTTTATTTCAGAGCATTGAAAAGGTTGTATTTTAAAAGAGAAATATATTTGTTTGGATTATATTACAGTAGTCTCTAGAGAGTCTAATCAATGACCAACCTTAAGTGTTATACACACAGAACTAGGAATTGCCAGGCACTGCTCTATCTGATTAAATGCTACTTGCCCTACCCATCATTTCATAACTCACTTCTCCTGGGTCTTATTGAAGATGTGTGCCATGGGACAAGATCTGGGGAAGAAAATATTTGGATTATTCTACCTTTCTGCATGCAAAGGTTAGCACTGAAGGGAGAAGCATGAATGCAAAAATGTACGATGCTCATGTTGCTGGAGAAATAAAATCTGATTTTTGCTGTTTTTATTCAGGGAAGCTCTTTCTTTAGCATTTCACCCCCACACCTCCTCTCCCCCTCCCTCCCCCCAAAAAAATAGTGCTTTATGCTGATATGTTCACAGTATGTAAGCATGCTAAAATGCAGTATCTCAATTTGTATAATACTTAATGATGGAAATCTCTTCATCTGAGAGTCAGGGCTGATCAACAATGGAAACTTAAGCTTTCCTATAAACTTAAGAAAGATGCTGGCATGTTGTTAAAAATGTGGGGATAGAGGAGGGCTCTTTGTATTTACATTAGTGGGGCAAGCATGTATAATGAACACTGTCCTGAGAGCCTGATGTGTGCTTTTGGAAATGTATTCTTCTTTTAATGCTGGTATTTTCTTGGTATGGTTTATCTCAGTTACTTTATTTCTACAAAGTTGATTCTAAGAGGCATGTCAAAAAACACAGTATTTTTCTACCCACCAAAGGGCTTGGTTTTGTACTGTTGTATATGGAAAACAATTGAGTATAGTGTATCTGCAAATATAGCACAAAGTAGTTAAATGGCAATGTTCTTGAGATACCAGGTCTATTCACCAGTGGTAAAGAGAGCTGCCACTGAGTCCTTGCTGACTGAATACAGACATATATAGAGCATAATTCTTACCAGGCCCAAAGTGAATGTGGTCATTGTTGCTCAGTATCAGGGCTGGTTGATCTACTATAGGATACTTTTTGTTTACTAATGGACATCAAAATAATGTCTGGTTTTTTTCTCTGTAATGCCTTATGTAGACTCTCTGTAAGTAATTAATTTACACAGGACTGTCTTAAACTCCCTCACAGACTATAGGCACTCAATTCAGGAGAGGGGATTGTAGGTCAGTGCTGCTGTTGCTGCTTGTTGCCTGCACCAGGGCAGGTTCAGATTAGACATTATGAAAAAATTCTTCACTGGAAGGGTTATTGGGCCCTGGAACAGGCTGCCCAGGGGGGTGGTTGAGTTGCCAACCCTGGATGCATTCAAAAGATGGGTAGATGAGGTGCTCAGGGATATGATTTAGTAGAGGATGGGTATGATTGGACTCGATTTCAAAGGTCTTTTCCAGCATTGTGATTCTGTGGTTCTGCCTTATGTTGTTTGGTTTCTTAGCTTTTCCCACTGGATGGTCTAGCTGCTATGTAGGTTCTTCAATTTCCTCTTGCCATGACAGAAATTGGTTGCTGATAGACTATGCCTGATGCTAAAATAACTGGACAGGAATGTCTGTTATGCTGATCTGCTGCATGTGGTGTAAATCTGCTCTGGCAGTGTTATGTGAGGATTACCTTGAAAGAAAGATCAATCCCTGGTACTTGTGGAATACCTTCTCACATAATAATGGAGAAAGTTCTTTTATATTTTGATGTTTCACTAGTTGCAACTTATGTTTTACAATGAAGGTTTTCTTCCAGTATTTCTCCTGTGTTACAGAAGATGTTGTGTTTGAATATGAGTTAAGATGGAACTAGATTAAGTACTGAAATGGGCATGGTTTCTTTTATAACTAAATGTATTTGAATTAAGCCACTGACCTGAGATGAATTGCTCTAGATTTACACTTGTTGCATGGTTAGAATGACATACCCTTTCTTTACGTTTCTCACCTTATTGTTCTGTTGTGCCAGTTATTGCTCACATTATCAATTTGGCATTTTATGACTTTACTGGGGAATCAAATGGAGAGAATAAAAGCCAGAGTTTCCTGTTTAAATATAAATAACTTTGAGGATTAGCAAAAGTGACAGGGAAAGTGATTGTACATAAAAAGAAATAAATTAATGTACAAGTGTGTTAAGTACTTTGAAGTTTTCCCTGTATGGAAGCCACCTTTCAGAATAGCCTGTGAGCCTCTGAACAATGAAAAATGAGCCCATGGAGCAGCCTGTGCTCCTGAGACCAGTGAAAGAAAATTGGCTTTTCCTGGAATTTGCTTTCTGCTCTAAGTATGCGTTTCAGTATATTTAGTAGTACTGAAGGGGAGATACAGCTGTCAGAATGACATGTTGGGAGGACTTCCCTGAAGAAACCACAGCTCCCACAGGCTTTGTGAGTATCTTGTAATGACATCCTCTTGTGGAAAAGCAAAAACAATTCTGTAGTAATCTTATTCTCCAGAACAAAGGAGTGGAGTTGGAACAGAACACCTAAGTCTAAGGAGCCATCCTATAGCTCCAAGTATATTGCATGAGAGACACCATTCAACTTAGTCACAATGGGAGAAAAGATCAGATTAATGAGCTGAGTTTCTAGACTCATTCCCCAAAAGGCAAATAGTTCTCTGGATTTGGAAGAAAATACAGCAGTATGGTATACAGGACACCAGTAGCACTTACTATATTTAATGAAACAGTTAGCTAATCAATATAGCTCAGAAGCACATTCTCCTGTTTGATGAACTAAGTGGTTGATCTTGATCATAAAGTTCTGTTTATGTTTTCAGGCCCTTAAATAGATGAATTAACACTTGCAAGCTCCAAAACTGGAAGTGATTTCTTGAGTTGTCACAAGGGGAAATCTGTTTTTAACAGGGATATTGAGCACGTGTGAAGGGGGGAAATTCTTTCTAGGAAAGAAACATTAAGATCCAAAGAGCTACATCACACTGTAGCACTTTGATCCTTAATAAATACAGTGAGGAGTTGTGAGGTACTCAGAGAGAAAGTAGGTGGGGAGGGGAAAAAAGAAACCTAAAATGCTATTAATGGAATATTATGACTAGGGAAAAAATGGCAAAGACCACGTCTGCTAGTGACTTACAGGCTAGTCGGCCTAACACCAGTTCCTGGGAAGATGACAGAGCAATTTTGCCTAGAAGTTGCTTGCAAGCACAGAATGGGCTGAAAACCAACTTGGAATAAGCCTCATGGATTTACTGAGGACTAACTATGCCTGACCTCACTGCCTTCCACAATGAGACTGGTTTTGTGAGCAGCAGGGGTCAGGGATATGATGTTTTTTACCTTGCCTTCTACAAACACTTTCATACAGTCTCCTGCAGTATTCCTGTATCCCAGATGGTGAGATATGGGATAGATAAGTGGATGGTAAGATGACTGGGAAATTGGCTCAACTGCTATTCAAAGGGTCATGTTCAGAGGCAGGAAGTCCAACAGTCAGGTTATGGCTAGTGAATGTCCCTCAGGGGTTGATGAGAATGCCCGTACTGTTTAATATCTGTGTTGATAACCTGGGTGATGGGGCAGAGTGCACTCTCAAAGTTTGCAGATGACCAAATTGGGGGCAGTTGTTGGTGAGCTGCAATTCGGAGACAGGTTGGAGAAATGGGGACATCATGGATCTTGTGAAGTCTGACAAAAGCAAACGTGAAGCCCTACATCTGGGAGGAGAATTCCTGTGCAGTAGGACAATAAGCTGTGTTCCAACAGAATGGAATAAAGCAGCTCTGTAGAAAAGGTGGATAACCATTTGAATTCGGGTCAGCAGTGTGTGTCAAAGAGGGACAATTGCATAGTGATCTGCCTTAACAAGAATGTACACCAAGGGAATGGATTCCTCCCTTCTAGCCAGCACTTGAGATATGTCTGGAGTACTGTACCTAAGTTTGGGCTTAACAGTAAAAGGCAGCTATCAAGAGTGGAGTGAGCCTAGCATAAGGCCACCAAGGTGATAAAGGTGCTGGAAGACACAGTG
This sequence comes from Laterallus jamaicensis coturniculus, assembly GCA_022605575.1. Taxonomy (NCBI): domain Eukaryota; kingdom Metazoa; phylum Chordata; class Aves; order Gruiformes; family Rallidae; genus Laterallus; species Laterallus jamaicensis. The sequence goes on along the minus strand of JAKCOX010000033.1, from coordinate 6,190,107 downwards.
TTTGAGGAGAGTCGGAGAAAACCGTTTGTTCAGCTCTAAAGGCAGGGAGAGAGAGAGGTAGGACCCACAGTGGTAGTATGAGAAACAACGGACATGTGATGGAATATGGAAAACTGTGACTTCAATAGTAGAGTGATAAAGCACTAGAATCGATTGCCAGCACAGTAGTTGTTAAATGTCCTTTCTCTATGCTATTCAAAACTCATCTGTAGAAATTCCTGATCAACCTGATCTTACGAGCCTGTCTTTGAGTTGGAGAGGGAAACTTACGTGACCTCTATGAGTTCCTTCCAATTATTCCATGGCTCTGAGGGAGTATGAAGTTATGTTTTCTGATGGTTGAGACATCAGCATTATTCAGTGCTGCCAGCTCAACTTAATGCGGGGTACAAGCATTGGAAATTACTTTTCATCCATATTTTATTGTTGGTATGCCACACTCAGAAGGATGCTTCTAAAAGACCAAACCTAAATGATCAAAAGTTTGAAAAACTCGGATTTATAAAAATGTTGCCTTTTTTCTTTCCCTCCAAAGAAGTAAGAAGATAAGTGATTATGTTCTACTTGCATGCCTCTCTAGCTGTCACCTATAGAGCTCTGTAGGATGCAAGAGGTGCAGTTTGAGGAAGAATGAGTGACCCTTAACGTGGGGCTTAAGAGGCATTCCAGGCCTGGAGATGAAAGGATGAAGAACAAATCCTCTGTATTATTGAAGCGTGTGAAAGGCATGAAAGAGCTAGAGGCAAATCAATAGTTTGCATTTACAGCACAGGAGGGGGGTGGGGTGGGGGGGAAAAAGAAGCTATACTGGGATTTATTTTTCCACCTTATTTGAGAGAGACTTTTTTTTCCCCTTTAGGAAGCACAGAACTGGGCTTTCTGTAGAATTGTATCCCTTTGGCACCCTGGAAGGTGTACCCAAAAGAGAACTGTTCCTTGTGTTGTCTCCCAGACAAATGATTTGGTAATTAAATGCTTTACTGGGACTGTGGTTGGCAATTCACAGTAAAGCAGGAGAGACTGCTTAGCAGTAGATAGGTTTAGTGCTTGCAGAGATGAAGATTAATATATACTTGAAATATGACTGAAAAAAATATTTATCAATTTTAATCAAAGTCTCACAGTGGGATTAGGAGATGAGGTTAAGAGGTCATGGCTTACCCATTTTTAGCTGTTTGTTCAGCCTTGTTAATTTAGCTTGTCTCTTTAAAGCTTCTTGGCAGTACCTATTAAATACCATATGGTTTACTCACTGCTGTAACAAGTGCCTTCTCCGTCTCTAGCTAGGCATTTGGGTAGCACCTGTGTCTGGTGCCTCTTAGCACTGTGTAGTGATGTGATACATTACCTTTTACTATAATGATAGATTAATTTCAACGGCAAGCAAGTTAAATTCCTCCTCTTAGTTTGTACAGGCCCCCTTCAAGAATAGGAAATGACAGGGCATTTAAGATCAAATACTCTATACAGGTGCAAAAATGTAGTGTTAAAGTGTAATTTAAAATGTGTAAGAAAAGACAATAATCTTCTCTGCGAGGACATTATGGATATTATCTGTAATATTCATAGAAACTTATTGCTTTTCTGCCTGAAGCCACATAATACTTTCAAAATGAAGTGTGGGGAAATGGCTGCGATCATTACATCAATGTGATCAGTCCACAGCTCTTTCATTATCCTCACTTGTGCGAGTTGCCATTGCTCCGTGCAGCTGAAGGGCACAGATTCAGGTGATCGTAGATTCATAGGGGTTGAAAGGGACCTCAAGAGATCATTGGGTCCAACCCCCCTGCCAAAGCAGCTCCCCAACTCATACTGCACAGGTCGGCGTCCAGACGGGGCTGGAATCTCTCCAGAGAAGGAGACTCCACACCCCCTGGGCAGCCTGTCCCAGGGCTCTGGCACCCTCACTGGGGAAAAGTTCTTCCCCATGTTGCTGTGGAACTTCCTGGGCTCCAACTTGCAGCCATTGCCCCTTGTCCTGTCCCCACAGACACTGAAAAGGGGCTGGCCATTTCCCCCTGCATCCCATACTTAAGATATTTATAGACATTGATTAGGTCCTCCCTCAGTCTTCTTTTCTCCAGGCTGAACAGCCCCAGCTCTCTCAGCCTTTCCTCATAGGGGAGATGCTCCAGGCCCTTCATCATCTTCGTAGCCCTTCTCTGGACTCTCTCCAGGAGATCCCTGTCTTTTTTATCCCAGGGAGCCCAGCACTGGACGCAACACTCCAGGTGGGGCCTGACCAGGGCAGAGTAGAGGAGGAGGATCACCTCCTTGGACCTGCTGGCCACACTCCTCCTGATGCCCCCCAGGATCCCATTGTCTCTCTCAGCCCCCAGGGCACACTGCTGGCTCCTGGCCAACCTGTCATCAACCAGCACCCCCAGGTCCTTCTCCACAGAGCTCCTCTCCAGCAGGTGATGATATGCTTTAGTCTATACTGTAGCTGCTAAACTTGGGAAACAATAGTGATGAAAAAAATTTAGACAGTGGCTGAATATCAAAGTTGTAAGAGTTTTTTGTCACCTCTGCCTTGTATCTTTTTGCAAACCAAAATGCCTCAGGCAATCCCTGTTTGAGGGTGATATGTTCATCATGGCAATGGGAATATCTTGGGCACCCAGCACTGCTGAGGCTGTGGTATTCCATGCCTGTATCACCTTGCTCCTCTGGATAAGGCCCAAGCAGCTTTGCCACTGAATCTCTTGTCAAGAGCCATTGCTGTCTCTGGCTGCAAGATGGAGGCTGTGTGGTCTAAAAACCGTGATGCTAAGGTGCCTTCTAGTGAAATGGTAAGAAAGGGCGTGGGTGGGTGACTTTTGTGTCTAAACTTCATCTTTTGGCTTGGAAAAAAAGGGGTAGCCAGGCATGGGAGATTAGATGTCTCCCTTGAGTGATACTACATTTGTAATTATGATAGCAGGGGATGCTGGGAAAAGACCAAGCAAACTGTCTGAGGAGAACGAAGTCCCAGGTCAAGGTGAGCAAGTTATTCAGAACCACTCTGCTTTTTCTCTCCCCTGCTGACTTTCTTCAGATACAGTTGTTCTTGAATGATCACAATCAGTATATCAAAATAAACGCTTTATAGAGTAAGGTAAAAGGAGTTGCTGGCAAGACTGTAAATCCTCTCATGGAAGAAATGATAACTCAGCTCAAGAGCCCTTTTGTCCTGGCAGTGCAGGAGGGATATAAATTCTGTGAAAGTATGTGTCAGTTGGAATTGCTCTGCATTCATCATGTCAGCCCTCTGCATCATTCATGAATGTCATAAGAGACTAAAGAATTGGCACTTCATGGTGAGAATGATTAAACAACCATTAAGCTTGTCTCTTAACTCTGGCATGGTACCATTTCACAGATTGCCAGTGTAATGCTCACGTGTGTCCCCCTCTCTTAATGGTGGCTGTCCGTTCATGGTGGCAAGAAGAGGAGGCAGTAGCAAGAAAAAGCTGCATGTTATTTACAGAATAGCTTGTATACTCTACTGCTAGCCCTGGGTACCTTTGTTTTCACACTCTGTCCTGGGTTTGGCTAGGATAGGGCTAATTTTCACCAGAAGTTGGGATGGGAGACAACTGGGACAGATGACCCAAACAAACCAAAGGGGTGATTCCCGATGATGTCAGGTTCAGTATAAAAGGGGGCTATTGGGGGACAGTCTGGCTTTGTGACAGGTCTGAGCTGTGTGATCTGAATTGTACAGTTTGGTGAGAAACTGTGTTGTGCATCACCAGTTTTGTATAGTCTAAGTACTGTCGTTGTCCCCTCCCTTTTCTGTCCCATGAAACTGCCCTTATGCCAACTCCTGAATTTCAACTTTGTCTCCCTGTTCTCTGCCTCATCCTGGAAGGGGGGTGGGTGTGAGTGAGCAGCCATGTGGTGTTCAACTGTGACTGGGGTGGACCATGGCACACTCCTACTATTTGACCTTGGGAATGGTCACTAGCCTTCCAGTAGTTGTAAGTGACAATGTCATATTTGAGATGAGGTCAAAAACCTGAGAACTCTGAGTTTGTTTCTTTGGTAGACCAAAACATCCCCACTTAGTCCAAGAAGACTAGGCTGTGTCTACAATAACAGGCAGCAGCAGAGTGGGCAGAGTGGGTTTGCAGAATGAAATTTAGTACCAAGGAACTGAGATCGGTATTGTAGGTATTTTACTTCTTAAGTTTCATTCCAGCATTGGATGGGGTTGTTATGACCCCAGTGCAGGACGTAGGACTGTCTTTTTGAACCTCATACTGTTGTTCTGGGCCCATCAATCCAGCCTCTCGAGACCCCTCTCTAGAGCTCTTCTGTCCCCAAGCAGATGAAAACTTCAACCCAACTTGTAATCTGCAATTTACGAACCACTTGATCCCCTTATCCAGATCACTAAAAAAGATGTTAAATAGAGCTGGTCCCAGTACCGAGCCCTGGGTAACACCACTTGGTGACTGGCTGCCAACTGGGTTAAACTCCATTCATCACAGTTCTTTAGGCCTGACTATCCAGCCAGTTTTTTACCCAGTGAAGAGTACACCTGTCCAAGCCATGAGCAGCCATTTTCTCCAGGAAAAATGCTGTGGGAAAACAGTGTCAAAGGTGTTTACGACATCCACAGCCTGTCCCTCATCCACTAAGTGGGTCACTGATTCATAGAAGGAGGTCAGGTTAGGCAGTACCTGCCTTTCATAACCCCACACTAATGGCCAGAAAAGGGTTAGATCTCTGAAAGCCTGCTTCCTATTTCCAATGCAGATGCTGATTTAATCATGTGAAATTTGGTAACATTCTTACGTTCTGGGACTCTGAATAACTAGTAACCAATATTTCAGGCCCAATTCTTTGTGACATTCAAGCCTGAAAACTTGGGTTTGATCTCCTGCAGTGAAGACTGTAAATGATAACTATTTTCTATTTTAATAACTAAGTAAATACGAAAAGATATATAAGGAAAAATGAAGGGTTGCCTAAACTTAAAACTTTGTAGTCTGTAGCCACACAAAATCTTAATGCTACTGCAACTTGAAGTGATTAAATGAAACTGAGAGAACAGCAGTTGTCTTTGATTTGTTTGGTGGTTTGTTTGTGTTTTTTCCCCTGATATTTTTATTTGTTTTAATGGAATAAGCCGTAGTTTAAGGATCAAGACTAGAAAGATTCCTTGAAGGGGGAGCTGAATGGGCTGAGATGAGTAGTAGCAGTTTGGCTTCCATCCATCCCGAGCTATATCTAGGCCATTTTGTTACCTTTCAGATTCTGTAAAACTGTAGTGAGCTAACATCCCTGTTCTTTCTCCCAGCCCCAAATGAGCTGTGAGTCCTGCTGTGCTTCTCACTGTTAACAGTAGTCTCTGCATTCAGCTCCTCTGGCATTCTGCCTTCTGGGTTTCTCCAAGGACATCCTTGCTGTGTACTCTTTTATTGGGAAGCAAAGAAATAAGAAAATGCATCCAGATTCCAGCTCCTGTTTGGCAGTAGAATGTGACTAAGAAAAACTTCCACCTACCTTTACTGAACTTAGTCATGGCTGCACCTAATGAAGCCTCTTTCCAGATGGTAATTAAATTTGACCCCAGTAGGCACGTCCTGCAAGGGTCACAATAAATGGGCATGGTTTTCTGGACATCTCCACCCAGTAAATTTCATATTTCAGTTTTCTTGTTCGTAGTTTCTTTTGAAACTTCATTTTAAGCCTTTTGTCTTCCTGTAATGAAAGTTTTCTCTTTGTTACGTTGTGTTATTTGGTTGTGGGGTTTTTGTGTGGTGAGTTTGTTGTTTTTTTAATAGTATGTTTTCCATGAGAGGACAGATAGCTATAGGGGTGGATTACTAAGCCTTCCAGTATGAGAACTATGAAATATGTACTCTATTTAGTAAGAGCAAGTATGAAAAAGTGTTTCTTCACACAATAGAATCACTTGGGCTGGAGGAGACCTCTGAAAGCCTCTAGTTCAAACCCCTACTTAGAGCGGGCTCAGCTGTGAGGTCAGATGGTGTTGCTTGGGTTTTATGCAGTAAGATCTTGAAATCTCCACACATAGACTCTCCAAAATCTCCTTGGGCAACCTGTTTGACTTCCTGTCTGTCCTTGTGAAGAGAAAGCTCTTTCCTCCTAGCAAGTCAGATTCTCACACTTCAAACTATGCCTATTGCTTCCTCTTTGCCAGCTGTGCACCACTGTGAAGAGCCTGCCTTTGTCTTCAGTAACCTCCTTTCAGGTGCTATGAGAGTGCCCTTAGGTCTCTTTGAAGTTTTGTTGTCTTCAGGCTGAACAAGCCCAAATCCTTTGGTGTCTCTTCACAAGACAGGCACTTCAGCCATCCATCTTTGTGGCCCTTCATTGGACTTCCTTCAGTGTTGCAGTACCTGTCTTGTACTGGGTTACCCAAAACTGGATGCAGTATTCCAGATGCAGTCTAATAAATGCTGAGTAAAGGGGAATACTCAATAATCTATTAATAGGATATGGTTCCGTTAATAGAGTATAGGTTGCTGTAAGCTGCCTTTGCTGATGGGTCCAAAGCTGGCTAGTGTTCAACTTGCTACATCAGTGTTAGATTTATGCAAGTCATTGCTAAAGGTTTTGTAAGTTGTCATAGTGAATGAAAACCACTAGATGCATTCATGGGGAGATTGGATAAGTACTTGAGATCTTGTTGGGATTACAGTAGAAACAAACCACATGAGGTGGAGTTAATTGCTGAAAAAAGGCACAGTCTGGGTACATACTTTAAGGAAATAAGTTGCTCTACTCAGTTTTCCCTATGTGTCCTTGTAGGATCAATGCTGAAGACATGATGGTGAGCTATCTGGATCCTTGTCTAACAAATTATCTTGTTATAGTGTAAATGAAGATATTGCTGGAATATTTTCATAGTTGTAATCTGCCTATAGTCATCTCGGGTCCATTTTAGTCAGCAACTAATCCCTAAATTCCTTTTTAGATGATAAACATCCCCAACATGCCTCTTAGCAAATTCAGATTTGTGAAAAAACTCAATCTTCCCTGTATGCCAGACTTAAGGAAATCTCTAGTGCAAACATAAACTGTCTTGGACCTTCTAGTAGTTCTTTCTTGGAACATACTCCCTTGCTCTCCCCCTTTTCCTCTTCCAATCCTTTTAATGCAGTGCAACTAATAAGAAGTAGCATACTGTCTGATCCGATTGTTGGCTGATGCACACATACTGGGAGGAAAGTGACTCGTATTAATTTGCTGTCATTAAAAACGACAAACACAGAAAGCAGGCGTGATCCAAATTGCTACTTCCCTTTTGTGTAAGCCTTGCAGATTTTCTAACTCCTCCTTTAAAAACATGAAGGACCTTCTGTGCAAAAAGCAGGGAAGGAATATCAGTTTCGTGTCGAACCACGTCTAGTTTTTGAGATATGAGATGAACATGGTGTTCAATCTGGGTCTCAAAGGGTTTGTCAAGAGAAGAGCAAGCTCTTTTACTGAAAGTAAAAAGAACCAGTTCATGAAAACCCCTTTTAAGCATAGAAGCTTGCTTTTTGAGGATTAGACTGGAAGCTTTGCATTTTTCAGGGGTTTAAGTTTTCCTCATTCCTGGGCAATTTAAAGCTCTTGATAAATAAAAGGATGCTTCAGCAGTTGTGTCAAAAAGTATCAGGTTTGTCTTTGTATTTTCTCCTAGGAAGGGTACTGTGATGGAATAGTCAAGCGAGACAAATTATGATGATTCCATCTCCTGTAACAGTTTTCATCTCCCTCCTCCTCCCCCCCCCGCCCCTATTTTTTTTTCTAAGCAGGTGGGTGTTTGTATTAGACGTTCTAAATTCAGGGTGTGGGAAATGCAGCATCTCAAACAGAAATGTGCAAGTGGCAGAGAAGGGCCTTAAGGAGAAGGAGGAGTAAGACATTTCGTTCTGATTGATGATGCTCAGTTTTGACTAGCCTTCCATTTCCTGATGCGTGTGATTGAGTGACAGTAACTCAAAGGTGTCCCTAGGATATCCTGATATTGCAGATCATTCCATATACTATAAGAACACTGGCGTATGTACCTGAAGGCAGGGAATGTGTCAATGTCTAGCTTGGTTTTTTGTCTCCTGAGCTCAGATTTGTACTTTTGTCTAAGAACTTTTATATGGGGTGATGGGAAGTGAGGTAGGAAAGGGAGGAGTAAAATAAAGATTAGGATAACAATGTAGTTGAAGTTTAAGATTTAGGGCCACTGATTGACAGCTTATAACTGGAGAAGGAAGAATAGTTGCTGTCAAGAGTGAACCTTGGTAAATATGGAGGGACAGAAGGAATATAATTGGTGCACTACTTGGTATTAGTGCTGTTCATTTCCTTCTTTTAGTCCTAAAACCATTTGTGAGTTTTCAATTCAGTCAACTTGCTTCTCTCTTGATTTTTTTTTTCCTTCCTTTCTTAATTTTTTTGATGCTGTCAGCTGGAAATGTTACCGTACATCTAATGCAGTAGTGAGGCAGAAAAGCTGTATTCAGTGCACTTAGTAGACAACACTTGTAGTAATTAAAAAAAAAAAGACCTGTTAGGTCATCTTTAGACAATATAGATGTTCCAGCATAACTGGAGTTGACCCAGTTCAAGTGATTTCAAGTAATGAAGAGTTAGATTAATCATTCGTGCTATTTGAGAGCACATTGCAATACTAGATAAAACTTTTATCTGTTTTCACAACTGTTGTTCTTAATACATCTGGATGCTTGTATTTCTTTGTCCTCAATATATTCTTTTGTCAATCCTTCAATCTTTTTACTCCTAAGAAATTCCTTTTGGAAGTGCACAGTATGTGTAATCTATATGATGTGGCCAGAAGGAGTTAAGTTGGTAAAACAACTGTCAGAAGCTTCATTTTTTTACTCACCCAGTGCACGTCATCTTGACGATATACAGGTATCAACTGCTGTTTTATTGTCTGTATTGCCATATGGTAAACTTTTGGGGAGTGGTAACTAGTGAGAAACCATTTGGAAATTATGTTGCTCTTATCAGGTTTGTTCAATCTATATTGTTTGCTCTAACTCCCTCTGAGAGCTGATGTTCAAAACATGGCTCACTTTTCCCCACGAGTGTATCAAGCATGAATAAATAAGATGTTGATCTGTCTGACTGAGTTAAAGCCTGAGCAGCTACGCCTCTGTTGTTTCCCTGACTGGAAACTGAGTGGTCAAATAGGCAGTTTTAGTTGTGAATTTATGGAAGAGACCTTAATTTTTGGAGCAGCAATCAGATTAATCTGACCAGATTTCAGGCAAAACTTCCAATCTACTTTATCAGAGTTCTCTATTAAAACAGAAATTGGTCTTAGCAGCTCTTCATTGTTGCTGTGTTCATCTTCACTTGCTAGGGCAGAATAGCTCTCTAGAGATCATGTTTTTGGGAATGTTTTTTTTTTTGCTTATGTGACCAAATAAGGATGTTTCCTGATGCAGTGAATTTCATCTCCTTCCTGAGTTTCTGCAGATGTACACCTGATCTCTTCTCACTTGCTTTCATGCCAGTATTCTAACCTGCATTCCTGTATTACCACCTTCTCTGGTGATAGAAATAAAAAATTAACTGCTTAGTCCAGGTACAATAAGATAAGGGTCACTGTTACTTTTTCTTATTTCTGTGAGTTTGTCAAAACCTTTTGTTATTTAGGATTTGTGGGAATTTTAAACTATCAGGTCTCCATTATTTAATTACCCCTTTTAAGGCCTGCTGATTAAAGGGCTGCTAATGATAGGTACTACAAAGTTTTCCCTCCTGATGGGAATCGGGTTAGTCTTTGCTCATGTAACTGTGATTGTGTACAATGTGTTACTGATTCCTTCCTCCAACAATATTACTTCTTGAAAATAACCTGAATTTCAGTTTCCTGCCAAGAAAGGAGAGGAAAATCCCATCATGAGAAATGTCCCTGTATTTGAACTGATAGCTTCTTGTTAGAGAGCAGAAGGTTATGATTATTAATAAACATGGTAGGATCTTTACACCAGCATATAAAGTACCCCAAGAGACTCATCAGAACTACTGGACTAAGCAGAAAATATAGTAGGACCATAAAGCAGGCACAAAATGGAGGAAGTCTGGAAAAAAAGACTCCCAAGCAATGGGTGAGGAAAAGGCAGTAGTGTTCTTCTCTTTGTGTGCTTATAAATCTTTGAGTTTAAAAATTGTGTATCTTCCATTTCTCCCCTTGCTGAGGAATGTAAAAATAAATCTCTAGTCCTTTAACAAAAAGAGCAAGCAATAGGTACTGGGAGTAGGAGACACAGGAGGTTGTGTGGACAGGCTCATGAGAGGGTGCATGAAGGGAGGAGATGTGTGGGAGAACACTGAGGGGAGGGAGACATGGAAGAAGGTTAAGGGAGAAGCATGTCAAAGAGGATGTTGCTGGGGATGTGCTGGAGATAAACACTTTTTTGAAAGGAGGCACTCTGTGTTGAATGAAACTTGCCTCTGAGGGGGTTGAAGCTCAGGGCAGAGATCTAAGCCTGTGAGTGGCCTCTGTCAGAGCAGGTATGTCCCTGAGGGACTGGGGTTAGGGAAGGGACCCACACAGCAGTAGGGACACCCTTGAGAGGACTGGGGCCTATGGGAGAATCACGCAGGAGCCATGAACACTTCTGAGGGGTTGCAGCTCATAGATAAGCCATGCTGGAGCACAGAAAATAAGAAAGAATCAAGGAATAGTGGGAAGAAACCTTTGTGTGCTGACCCCCACCTTGTGGTTGACCAGTTGTCTTGTTGCAGCCTGGAGGGAGAGGAAACTAGGAAGGTGGAGTAGAGCTGGACAACCACACCTGAACATGGAGAAGGAAGGGAACATTCCCTAAACACTTGTTTAATTGTTTGTGGCTGCTTTTTTATTTTCTCCTTTCTCCCTCAAAGCCTGAATCAGTAAAGTTTACATTAAATTGTAAATAAAAACAATTAAGTGAGATTACCCCAGTTGAGATTGCTTTGTGTGCAACAATGTTGTCATGAAGGCATGTGGGACCTTGGCCATAAATTTTGGTGTTAACTCAATAAATGATAGCTTTTAGATTTGGCTGGGTTCCTCATAATATTAATCTTTAAGATACTTTTGAACTGTAAATATCTGAACTGTAGTGTTTGTAGTAGTTTAAGCTCATACCCCCATATGCAGTTGCTGAAGTTAACCCATAAATGTATAAACATTGTTGTTATACCTGCCAAAGATTGTGTTTTCCTGGTTATGGGGTAATGAGTGTATGTTGTGCATGTTGTGCTGTAGCTGAGGCAAAGCACGCTGTTGATGGCTTAGTAGATGCAAATAGAACATTTGCAATGGAATATTTTATGCAGGGAGATTCACAGGATCCCTAAGGCACAAAAGAAGTTCTATCTTACGCAGACGTGACAGACTTGTTTTCTACTGCTTTACAGGATTAGTTTTAGACTGGGTATAGCTGCTACAGTTGTACAATGTTGATTGAAGGATACTCTTCCTTAAGATAGGTTTTTGAAGTTGGGCAATGATGAGGAAAAAGTGATAACTGATTTAAAATTATAGATGGTGATGCCAACTTTAGATGTTTCTTAGCACAACTCAGTAGGAGGCCTTATTTGCTGCAGCTTATAACAGAAAAGTTATAAGCAATGTTAGGAATTTTCCACAAGGAGTGTTTGCCTCAAACTATTTTGTTTTGACTGGAATGGAATAATCTAACAGCTCTGTCCATGAATGTGGCTAGCAAATATGTAATTTGCCTAAGCTATATACGCAGACTTTAAATAATAGCATTGTCATGTGTGTTGCAACATATCCATCTCTCCAGTGTTTAAATGTCTAAACACCAAAGTTATAAATTATAGTTGCAAGTTATGTCATTTCTGGGAGAAGTCAACTGCCACTCTGCCAAGCTATAAGTTTATGATTTTATAAGCTTTATGTATGCTAAACATGTAGTGGTGTCCTAGTAGCTGTAATCCTCAGGGAGTGTTCCTTCACCATATATTTCTTAGCTTCTCTGAGCTCCCAATGCTGACCAAATTCTGTACATAGCATCCCAGTAGAGTAGCTGAACATACTCTGTTCCCATTTATTCTAGCATGTTGGTACAGTAAATCTGGCCCAGGGCATTGTGAGAAGTGGGATATCTCACAGTTGACAGGGAAATAATTTTCTATGCTCATATTTTTGTATAGAATTATAGAATGCTTTGGGTTGGAAGAGACCACCTTGTTCTAGTTTCCTTCTTTTTCTTACAGTGTAGGTTGAAATTAATGTTATATAGTTGAAATGGTGAAACACTAACAATAAATATAATGGAATTAATCAGTCCCTCAGATTTTTCTGTTTTCAAGGCACAGTTGGTGTTGTAGTTATTAAAGGAGGTACATAACTAAACCTTGAACAATGAGGGGAAACTAAATATCAAGTGGCTGCTCATTAGCAGAGTATTATCCACTGTCAGTCTTGAATAGAATGTGTCTTGGAAAAAAATATGTGCTTTTGTTTAATAAAGTGGTCTGTAACAAAGCTTAGGTGCCATGAGGAGATCTCATGGTTTTACCTCATAGATTTATGGTTTTTTAACCTAGTTCTTCATGTAATTAGTCTAGAATTCTCTGCAACACAACAAGGAAAGGATAGTTAGCAATTTTAGGTTGGAAGGGACCTCTGGGGGTAAACAAGTCCAACCAGCTCACACCAGCTTAAAGCAAGGTCAACCAGATAGATTTCAGCTTCAGAACTTGACAAGGCTTGAACAACTCTATTTCCTGAAGTCCTGGGTTGTAATTCTACTGTTTATCTTGTTCCATTCTCTTGGATTTTCAAACTCTGTATGTTCATAGTTGCTGCAGTCAAATAGAAGCATTTAAGTCAAGTGTGTTTGTGTTGTGGTTTTGGGCTTGGCAGGAGGGGTGTGCAAAGGTGTTCTGGCTTTTTATATGGTCGTGATGTGGTAGTAACCCTTGTTACTCATCCTCTTCCACTTTTATTTCCTGGTCTTCACCTTGTCTTTTTAGACTGGAGGGACTGTTTTGTTCATAATTTGGGGGGGGGGGAATGGTGGTGGTGGCACAAAGTTTAGTATGCCCTCTCTTTCCAAAGAATGTACTGAGTATCCTGTATACACTTAAAAATATGGGGAAGGGAAGGAACATGGATGCACCCAACAATGCTAGACACAGGTAAAGCAAGTGACACATCTATCAATATGCAGATAACTCTGATCTGGACAATAAGGAAACAACTGCTGTTAACAGGTTACTTTGTGCAGTGCTGCTCTGCTTGTTGCATCTGAATGACTTTCATGCCCAAACCTAAAGTATTGAGTATCTTCAAGTTAGGCCTGGAAGTAACTTATGCGAGTAGAAACTAGCTCCCTTAAGCAGTTAAGTCCCATAACAGGTCTATGAAGACATAATTGGTTCTCATATGAGCACTGACATGTTCTACCTGCAGCCAAGTGGCTCTTAGAGGGGGAAAGAAATCATATGTCTTCATAAATAATAAAGAACTCTCTTCCAAGCTTGTCTTTGCTGCTGAAAGGTCTAATAACCAGTACAAAGAAAAGGAGGAGAACTTTGAAAGTCAAGTGAGAATAATTTTGTAAAATGGGTTTTAATATATGAAGCCATCAACAGTGAGTGAACTCATTTTTTTTGTTGTTTTTACTTAACGTTGCTATGACTTGTTTAGTCTGCCATGCAAATGCACAGAACTTTTAGAACAAACTGATAAACTGAAGAAGGATATCTGTAATGTAGTTTAAACCAGACTGTTGATATACTTGTGCACTGGGAGGAAGACACGGATATCGCACTAACCAGTCATCTCCAACTATATCTCAACTATCTCTCATTACAGATATATCTCTAACCTCTTAGTTAGGGATGTATTTAAACAAAGGGACAAGCAGAACCCCTTTCTACATATTTTGCAATAGTCCTTCCATCTTGAATTCAAAGGTGATAGTTCACTCTGTAAAACAAATCTTTCTGAAAATGGAACAATATACGTTCAAAGTCAAGAATATCAATGTGCTCACTTGTTAATTCAGAATTATCAGGGAAATTTTCTATGTAACCCTGATTTCAGTCACACTTGTTTCTATTTACTGAAGGCATGTTCTTTGTGGGGATGCACAGACCTGAAAGGAAGCAAACATGGATTCATTTTCACTTGGTCATTCCATCAGCTCTTCAGAAATCATTTCCTTTCTGCATGCCTGAGTTGTTGATGTCTGTTTTCATATTGTGTCCTGAGATATCTACAGGAAGCTTCTTAAGTGAGGGTGAAGTGCATCAATCATTTCTACTAATGTATAGTATTTATTTGGAATTCAGGTCATAAAGAGGTTTAGTTGAGCTGCAGCGTTGTAGGCAAGTGTAGAAGGTAGAGATACAGATGGGATCATATATGGGTATTGTAACTGTACATGTGAACCTCATGAAGTTCAACAAGGCCAAATGCAAGGTCCTGCACAACAGTTGGGACAATCTCAAGCACAAGTAATGGAAAATTCTGTGATTCTACTGTATTCAGCTCTGGCGCCCTCAATGTAAGACATACATGGAGCTGTTGGAACAATTTCAGAGGAAGGCTACAAAGATGATCAAAGGACTGGAGAATGTCTCCTGTGAAGACAGGCTGAGATGAGAGAGATGGGCTTGTTGAGCCTGGAGAAGAGAAAGCTCCAGGGAGACCTTATAGCAGCCTTCCAATACCTAAAGGGGCCTACAGAAAAGATGAAGAGGGAGTGCTTACAAGGGCATGGAGTTATATGACAAGGGGTGATGGCCTCAAGTTGAAAGAGGGTAAACTTGGATTAGGTATTAGGAAAATTCTTTACAATGATGGTAGTGAGGCGCTGGCACAGGTTGCTCAGAGAAGTTTGGGATATCCCATTCCTGGCACAGTGTTCAAGGCCAGGTTGGATGGAGCTTTGGGTAGCCTGGTCTGGTGTAGGGTGCCCCTACCAATGGCTGGGTGGTTTGAACTAGGTGATCTTTGATGTCCTTTCCGACCCAAACCAGTCTGTCATATGATTCAGTGATATTATTCTAATTACTCCATTCAGGGTTGCTTGATACATGTTGTTGGATTGGTATGTGGCGGGGTGGGGGGGAGAGGGAATCGTAGCTCATCAGTTGTGGTTTCATTCACATTAGAAAATGTACCCAGTAATGGCCTGTACTTTCTACAGATATTTCATCCTTGATTCAGTAATGAGAGCTGTTTATTTTTGCTTACTATTCTGTAGCTTGGGACTTGTTGTGATAGCACTCAGAAAATGAGGTGCAGTAAGTGGGTGAAGCTCTGAGAAGTATTGTTCCTGGCCTGCCTACAGATTTAAAGTCCAGGACAGCAATTTTAGCCCTATTTTCCAAGAAACTCAGAGGCTGATTTTATAACTGCTGAGTTATAAAATTCTGTTCCTAACTCAAAGTGTTGAGTTCAAGTCAGAATGAACTCAGAATGATTTCTCCTCACAGCTTCCTCATCTGCGACAATAATTCCTCACACGTGTGTCTGTCTTGCTCAGCTCAGATGGTTTTTGTGAATGTGGGAGGACAGTATTCAGCTTTGGAGAGGTTTGGTGTTGTCCTTAGAGAAAAGGTCAAGGAACAAATTCTCAGGCTCTCTGTGAAGACAAGCGGTGCTGGAAATATGTGGACTAGATATCCAGAAGCCTCAGAAAGTATTGAGAAAAGGATAATCTCCCACTATGTGTGAATAGTTTTCAGCTGAACACAAGTCCAGCCTCAAGGAGGGCTGCCAAATATTCCCCTTGCATTTCCATATAGCATTGAATCCCATGCTTATGAAACAGGTGTGGCTTCTTGTTCCCCCACCCCAGCAGTGTTTATCTGGCATCGCCGTAATTGTGATATTACCGCTAACGAAATTGTTCATTCTTGATAAGCTCTTCACTTGACTTTATCTTAAATGCTGCTTGTCTTTATTTAGGAACTAATAAAACGTACTTCAGGTTGTATAAAGAAATTTCTTGAGTGATTTCCATTTGAAGAGGAAGCTTGCTTGTTTGTAGCTTTCTTGCTGCAGTGTGCGTAGGAAGAACTTGCCGTAAGATGGAAGTTCCGTTGCTTATTACTGAGTCTAATGGTGCAAGGCTGATTGTGAAGGAACATGTTTTGTCTGACAAAAAGCTGGTTTGCCTTCATTTCTCCTGCCATCAGAAAAAGTGTGTAGTAATCCAGAGCTATTGCTCTGCAAAGAAAAAGTTGCAATTTTTTAGAAGGAATACATTGGGAAGTTGGACAGAGCAATCTAAAACACCATTTCATGTGTGTCTTATAACACATATGGAAACAATTCCAATATCAAAGACTGCTCATAATGTCATTTGTCATGAAATAGAAGGGTTTTAGTGTGTGTTGTCATCTTCTGTTACCTTGTTGAGTCTGGAAATACATATTTCTATAATGTGCTCAATTTTCCTGCAACCTTCACCGTGTGCTATCAGTAGCCTGGTCAGCAGGAAGCATAAATATCACCCTTTTAATGAAAGTATATGCTTGCTTATGTTCTTCCACTTGTATTGCATAGTATTATTACCAGAGTTGGCAAATAAACCAAGTGGGTAACTAACACTTTTCTCTTTGGTTTTGTGTTTTGCAGCTGGTGCCACATATATATTTGGGAAGAGTGGAGGTCTCATCCTGTACACCTGGCCAGCTAATGACAGACCAAGCACAAGGACGGACCGCCTTGCTGTGGGCTTTAGCACAACAGTGAAGGATGGCATTCTTGTTCGGATTGACAGTGCCCCTGGGCTCGGTGACTTTCTGCAGCTGCACATAGTGAGTATAGATGGGCCCGTGTCTGCGCCAGACCTGGGTTGTTTCTAGTAACTGAATATGCATTTGAAGAAAAGTATTACTCTAAAATAGCACATGTGATACCCTGCGCTTTCTGTATCTTGAGCGCTCATCAACCTGCCTTAGGTAGTTCTTCAGGGTTTTGTAGAATTGTTGAATGGGATGCACAAGGAACCAAGTCTCAGTGTCAGGGAGTGTGGTGGAGGGGAAGGAAAAATATAAAACAAAGCCTTGAGATGCAATGGTGGTAGGATTTATTAAAAAACTGTAGAAATATTTTGCAACCGTGCTCATCTGTTGGGACATATGCACAGCCTTGAATACACTTAAATTTCTGGTGGAGAGTGTTACTGTTCTCAGAAGACAAAGTGGTAGAAACGGTGGAAAACGGTGTGGTAGAGTTGTGTTGTAGACTTTTTTCTGAGAGCAAATATAGAGAAACATGAGTGAAGGTGGATTTAGGGAGAGTTGAATTGTTTTAGAAAGTAAGAACACTTGAACTGGAAACCTGGAATTTGTTGTTTCATGTGATGCTTTTGGAGGAAAGGTTGTTTACTTTGTTTTCCTTTGCAAGCAAAGTAGCCAGGAAGCTTAGAGAGGTAAAGCTGGTCATATTACTCAATGCTCAAGTTATTTCCAATGTTTTGTGCATTAATTCATAGCAGAAGGGGAATGTGCCATTTGCAGGTTTGAATGACCTCAGAAGTTGTTGAGGTTTCATGGCAAGTTGAAGATGTAAGTAAAGAGGAGAAACACCAGGTGCCATAACAGACCTAATGTGAATGAGTGAGGGTCTTAATCTGCTGCTGCAGTTTGCCATGTTCAGAATCACATTGAAGCACTGGGTATGTTGCAGGGTGGCTCTAAAACAAGGGTCAGGGCTAGTACTCACTGCCAGTGTTTTAAGTGGTTTTATTTTTAATTCTGCTCTAAAATCCAGGTTTGTTAGAGCACATCGTTGAGCCATTAGACCAAGTCCTGTGGTATATCCAAATATGTAGTATGTGTTTGGTGCTGGAATGAAAGTGAGATAAAATTCTGGCATTTGAAGAAAAAAACCTAAAACACCTAAATCCTGGAAGACTTTGTAAAAGTGAACAGCACTAATCCTAATTGCTAAACCTATGGGTTGAAATTCCATAATTCAGGTAAAGCAAAAGTGATTGCATATATTTGAACAGCCACCAAGGCTGGGGAGGGATGGCAGGGCCGGGGGGAAGGCACCCCAGGTGCCAGAGAGAATTATGCCCCCCAGAGCCTGTGGAGAAACCCATGGTAGAGTGGGTGTCCCCCCGCAGCCCATGGAAAAGGCCCAGACCCCACCTGTAGCCTGTGTAGAGACTCCACGCTTGATGGAGCAGGTGGAGACATAGAGATGCTGTAGCCCTCTTTGGAGCCAGCCCTGCCAGTGCTTGCAGCCCAGGGAGAGAGACAGGGACACAGAGATGAGCAAGAGAGAGATTTGTGCTGGAACAGGTTTGCTGGGGGGAGGCTGGTGACCCCGTGGAGGACTGGGACTGAGAGACATTGTGATTTATTGCTGCTCACCACAGCAGTGACCCACACTAGGGCAGCTGGTGAAGAGCTAGAGCCCTGTGGGAAAGGACTCACATTGGAGAAGTTTGTGGAGGACTGTGTCCCATGGCTGGGACCTCACGGTGCAGCAGTGGGAAGGAGTGGAATGAATGCCCCTCTCCTCCCCGACCCCCCCACCCACCTCGCCCCAGCCGAGAAGGAAACCAACTTGCAAGGAACTGACTGAAGCCCCCATCTTCCAGTCCCTGCCCCTCCCTGTGCCACAATGGGGGGGAAGAAGGGAGTGAAATCATGACTAGAGTGAAGCCCGCTAAAGAAGGAAGCGGGAGAGAGGTAGAGCTGTTTTAAGATCTGGAAAAGGAATACAGCTTGTGATGAAGTGACCGAGAACCCCATTTCCCCACAGTGAGGGGTGGGGGGGAAGAAGGGAGCAAGATCATGGCTAAAAGGAAGCCTGCTGAGAATGGAGGGGTGGGGGAAGGTGCTTTAAGATCTGGTTGTGCTTCTCATTATCTGACTCTAGGTTTCACTGTGGGTGTAGTGTAGTGTAATACATTAGATAGTTTTCTTTCCTTCACTCTGTGTTCAGTCTGTTCTGCCCATGTCGTTGATGACAGGATGATCTCTCCCTGTCCTTATCTCTCCTAAGCCTCTCAATGTATATTTCTCCCCTGTCCAACTACAAAGGGGAGTGATAGACCCACTTTGGTGGGCGTCTGGCCTCCAGCCAGGCCTAAACCACCACACATGTTCTTGAATATTAACTCTACACTTAAAAATGAATCCAAATGAACTTTTTAGAGCAATTGTTTTTAGCATTATAACCAATTTTATTGTACAGATTGAAACAAGTGAAGCAAATTCAACCAGTGTAAGCATTTATTTAATAAAAGGGAACATATTCTTTTCAGTCACTTTTGGAGAGGAATGAGATTTTTTTTCTGCTTCCTCCAAACATACTTTGTTAAAAATATTCTGAAAGGCGTGATGCTAGTTTTAGATTATTTCAGGTATCTAAATCAAAGCTACTAATTATGGTTGATATTAATGCTGAAAGTTCTGTTGACTGCTTCCTGTGTTGTTTGGACAATTTCATCCCTGAAGATGTTCTCTAGCAGCAAAAATAGAACTAGTTCAGCTTTAATTTCTCTTGTTC
The DNA here is from genome assembly GCA_022605575.1 of Laterallus jamaicensis coturniculus. NCBI lineage: Eukaryota > Metazoa > Chordata > Aves > Gruiformes > Rallidae > Laterallus > Laterallus jamaicensis. The sequence goes on along the minus strand of JAKCOX010000033.1, from coordinate 6,170,630 downwards.
TTTTGTGGTCAGGATGGATTAGGAGGATTTGCCAGTCATTTATGAGGAGCAAAGGTATGCTGCTGTGCTGTTCTGGGTATGGTATTACTGTTCATCATACATATCACTGGCTCTACCTAAATGTTCAAATAAAGAATGTAGCCTGAGACTCATGCTGTTATATACAATAGAAAAGTTGAAGAGGAACTTTTAAAGTGTTATTGGCTTCTTGAATGCCTAAGACTCTGTTATCTCTGGTTTCTGATTCAAAAGCACAGAAGTGAGCTTACATCAGGATTATTCTGGAAAAAACTGAAATCTGAAATAAAAGGTACACCATCAAATGCCACTTAAAATGCAAGACTGTGTAGGACCTCTTAGCCAAATGCATGCAAGCTTTCCATGAGACCAAGATCTTTTATAATGGACTGAAATCTATCATGCGTTGTGTTGTCATGTTCAAAGACTCTATCTTCCTTTCTAAAAATCCTTGTCCTTCCATTAGGCCATTTCCAAGTGTCAAGAGAAACAAGACAGCATGAATCATATTATAGTAGAAATATGGAAGGAATAAATTTGTAGATCAGAGCTATGAAAGCAGATTAAATTGATAATTAAATAAAGTTTTAACAACGCAAATACTTAAAGCATAAAGCAAACTATATGAGAAAGAAAAAAGATATTAGAACAGGGAAGATCAGTGTTAATGTAATTTATGCATAATGTATAATGCAATTATATTTAATGATCATGAAAGTGATAGGGATTTTCATGGATTAATACTGGGGAGGCCTCTTCTAGGTCCTTTCTGGATATTCCAGTCACAGACTTTATTTTGGATGCTATTTATTGGCTTCTGACCTCCTCACACTTCCCTGAGTGTTCGGTTGATGGTAACAGGTGACAAAAGCCACCAGCTGGTCATTTTTCTCTGATGCCCATCACTAAATTAAAATTTAATCTGAAAGTCAGTATATGCAATGGTTTATCAAGGTCAGATGCTATTTTAAGATAGCAAAAGCGACTTGTACACTGCTAAGAAGACTTTTTAAGTTTGTCTACTCTTTGAATATCATGTATTTCCTATAGTGTTCATCATAAGCTCCTGTTGTAAAATTTAAAGTTTTTTGGTTGGGTTTTCTTTTTTTTTTTTTTTTTAAATACACCTTATTGGCAATCTAAGTATTTGTTTAATTTACAGTTGTTCTGTTTGGATTCATTTTTTTAATTATGAGTCTTTCAGATAGCGTGGCAATTTATTGACTGAGGCGTCTGTTTTTATGACAAAAAATTACAGCCTCTGAGACTGTTTTCTCTCCTGATTTATAATGGAATATAAACTGGCAGCCCTGTGAAAATGGATGGCATGCCATCCAGATCAATGTCCTATGTGAGGCACAAAGTGTTTGTGTGACTGTAGGACATGGAATGAGTGTGTTATAGTATCAAATCCCTCCTTATGAGATTTTTTTTTTTCTGACAAGTCATTCAGTCACCAGGTCTGAACTCGTACCAGAAAATTACCTTCCAAGTAGATGCTTAAAAGTCCACATGTATGAGTTGTGGTTGAATGTCTCTATATGTTCATTGTACTACTACAGCTATATTTGTATTTACTGCATGCACAAATCTTCATAGAGATCAAATGGGGAAGAGGAAGACAACTGCAGGTGATGATGGATGTCATTCTTGTGATGACTATGGAAAATCACCTATCCACATGCACTGCTGGTATACCGTGCAGTTTTTCATTTTTATGTGTATTGTAAACAGTCATCTTCCCTCTGGCTGTTCAGAATGGAGGTGTGAGACTGGTCCAGTTTGATGAATTGGTTGTGAAAAATCGAGTCTAGGTTTGGGGAAAAACTGTTGGTGGTTTTGGGAGTCGTTTTGCTTAAGTAGACCCTAGCTAATGGAGATCCATCATTTAGCACCAGTCTGCAAATGAAAGCTATAGGATTTGATGTAGAAACTTCTTATTCTTAAACAATAAGTATAAAAAAAGAAAAGGAAGTCTTTCCAGAGTTTGTCTGCCCATACATATACTGCAGCACCTTAAAAAGTGTCCTGGCTCCCCAGCAGAACCTCCACTCTCTAGGTTAGCTCTGTGGGTCAGAGTGCTGGCACCATGAGGATTGGGGTGGTAGTATCACAGAATATTAGGAGTTGGAAGGGACCTTGAAAGATCATCTAGTCCAAGCCCCCTGCCAGAGCAGGATCACCTAGATGAAATTGCACAGGAAGACATCCGGGTGGGTTTAGAATGTCTCCAGAGGAGGAGACTCCACAACCTCTCTGGGCAGTCTGTTCCAGTGCTGTCACCCTCATAGTGAAAATGTTTCTCCTTATATACACGTGTAGCTCCAGCTTGCTTGTACCCGTTGCCCCTTGTCCTATCGCTGGCCATTACTGAGAAGAACCTGGCTGCATCCTCCTGACTCTTGTCCTTTACATATTTAAAACCATTAATAAGGTCACCCCTCAGCCTCCTCCAAGCTAAAGAGGCCCAGCTCCCTCAGCTTTTCCTCATAAAGAAGGTGTTCCACTCCCTTAGTCGTCTTGGTGATCCTGTGCTGGACTCTTTCAAGGAGTTCTATGTCCTTCTTAAGCTGAGAGGCCAGGAACTGGACACAATATTCCACGTGTGGTCTCACCAGGGCAGAGTAGATGGGGAGAAGGACCTCTCTCTACCTAGTACTACCCACGCACCTTCTAATATAGCCCAGAATGCCATTGGCAGCCTTATCCAGGAGAGCACATTGCTGGCTCATGGTCATCCTACTGTCCCACCAGGACACCTGCGCTGTTCTCCCACAGGCCAGTCCCCAACCTATACTGGTACTTGGGGTTGTGCTTCCCTAGATGCAAGACCCTACACTATCCCCTAGGAACAAAAGGTAACCTAGGAGACTCCCTTAAAAACATTGGACGATTGGTTTGTTCACACTGGAGAAGAGGAGGCTGAGGGGAGACCTCATCACGGTCTACGGCTTCCTGATGAGGAGGAGCAAAGGTGACCAGTGATAGAATCACAGAATCACAGAATCTTAGGGGTTGGAAGGGACCTCAAGAGATCATCGGGCCCAACCCCCCTGCCAAAGCAGGCTCCCTATCTCCTATTACATAGATAGGCATCCAGACGAGACTTGAATATCTCCAGAGAAGGAGACTCCACCACCTCCCTGGGCAGCCTATTCCACTGCTCCCTCACCCTCACTGTGAAAAAGTTCTTCCGCATGTTGGTGCGGAACTTCCTGTGCTCCAGCTTACAGCCATTGCCCCTAGTCCTGTCCCCACTGACCACTGAAAAGGGGCTGGCCAATTCCCCCTGCCACCCATGTCTAAGATACTTGTAAACACTAATTAGGTCCCCCCTAAGTCTTCTTTTTTCCAAGCTGAACAGACCCAGCTCACTCAACCTTTCCTCATAGGGGAGATGCTCCAGCCCCTTCATCATCTTTGTAGCCCTTCTCTGGACTCTCTCCAGGAGATCCCTGTCCTTTTTATCCCAGGGAGCCCAGAACTGGACGCAACACTCCAGGTGGGGCCTGACCAACGCAGAGTAGAGGGGGAGGATCACCTCCTTCGACCTGCTGGACACACTCTTCCTGATGCATCCCAGGATCCCATTGGCTCTCTTGGCCACCAGGGCACACTGCTGGCTCATAGCCAACCTGTCATCAACCAGGACCCCCAGGTCCTTCTCCATAGAGCTCTTCTCCAACAGGTCATCCCCCAGCCTGTACTGATACAGTCGGTTATTCCTCCCCAGGTGCAAGACTTTGCACTTGCTTTTGTTGAATTTCATTAGATTTCTCCCTGCCCAGCTCTCCAGTCTGTCCAGATCTCGCTGAATGGCAGCGCAGTGTTCCTGCGTGTCAGCCACTCCTCCCAGTTTTGTATCTTCGGCGTACTTGCTGAGGGTGGATGCTATTCCCTCATCAAGGTCGTCAATGAAGATATTAAACAGGACTGGACCCAACACTGAGCCCTGGGGAACGCCGCTAGTCACAGGCCTCCATTCAGATTCTACTCCACTGATTACGACCCTCTGAGCCCGGTCTGACAGCCAGTTCTCAACCCACCTCACTGTCCACTCGTCTATCCCTTGTTTCCTCAGCTTCTCTATCAGGATGTTGTGGGAGACAGTATCGAAAGCTTTGCTAAAGTCGAGGTAGATGACATCCACTGCTCTCCCTCCATCCACCCAGTTGGTAATAACATCATAGAAGGCTATGAGATTGGTCGAGCACGATCTCCCCTTGGTGAATCCATGCTGACTATTCCTCATGACCTTCTTCTCTTCCAGTTGTTTGGAGATGGCATCCAAAACAAGCTGTTCCATCACCTTTCCAGGGACAGAGGTGGAACCTGAGGGAATGGTACAAAACTGCAGTGGGGGCGGTTTAGGTTGGGTATTAAGATGTGCTTTACTGAGAGGGTCATCAGGCACTGGAACAGGCTCCCCAGAGAAGCGGGCACAGCACTGAGCTTGGCTGAGTTCAAGAAGCATCTGGATGATGCAATCTGGCCCATGTTCTGAGCTGTTTGTCCCTGTGCGGAGCCAGGAGTGGATTTGATGTTCCTTATGGGTCCCTTCCAAATCAGGGTGTTCTATGATTTTGTTTCACTGCAAATGGGTTTCGAGCATCATCACAGACACATCACAAGTGTTTACCACCTTTCTGCAATTATTTATATTAATGAATGTAAATTGCAAGTCACATCTTCCTTTTTGCTTCGGATGGCTGTCATCTTCAGCTGAGGCTTGCTTCTTAATTGCACTACATTTTTGTTGTTGATCGCTAGAAGATGATTTAAGTTTATCTGTGTTAATCAACATTGAAGCAGATTAACAGCCTGCTGATGGGACCTAGTAAGGCTTTGCTTCACTTTTTAAACTGTCTTTATCTCAACCCACAAATTTTGTCACTTTTTGGCTTTCTGATTTTCTCCCCTGTCTCAGTGGGGAGAAGTGAATGACCAGCTGAGTGTGTGCTTAGTCAGGGTCAATCTATCACACATTGTCTTCACCTGGAGGAGGGCCTCTGTTCCTGACAGAGTACTTTTTAAATACTTAATGTACAAAGAGACTACTATAGGCAGATCATCCGCACAAAAGATGGAGCATAAGATAACTGCTTGGCAGTTATGTCAGGTTTACAGAATAAAAACCCTATGGCAAATATATCAAAGTACAGCATCGTTATTTTGCCTAAGAGAGGCTATATCTTGAATAAGCCTCAAATTTGAGGCATGCATATCAGTGGCTGTTTTGTAAGCTGGTGTAAATTTGCCAAAGATCCTGATTCTGTTTAAAAAAAATAATTAACAGGAGCATTCTATTTAAATGCTTCAGGATCCTGTCCCAAAATGCCCTCAGTCCTTTCCTAAACTCTTTATGTCTACGAAGTCCCATGTGTTCATGCATGCTGCATTTATTGTTCCCTAGAGCACAGAAGGATTAGTAAAAGAAAATGAATTTGAAGAAAATGGACCTTCAGTTTTCCAACTGGCTTTAAAGCATGTTATTGCTATTTCTGGGTTTATCTTTCATAAGAGGTTAAAATCCGTTTTTAATCTATTTGGACTAGTTCACATTATGCATAGGAATATTCCATTATTTTTTTTTCTTTTTTTTTTTCCTATTAGCTCTTGAGAATGAGTGTCTGTAGAAAGAGAGGACAAGTTGAGACTAAACCTTTGAAGGTTAAGGAGCTTCTCACCCCAGCATACCTGTTTATGGCTGCCACAATTTAGCATTATGCCCCATCAAGTTATCTCAGTGACCTTTTGAGAGTCAGTCCCTGTGTCTTTGCCAGTGACTGTACCAGGTGTGTGAATGAATGTACGTAGCTGAATGCAACCCTGTGGGAAATAGTGTGCTGATGTCCTGTGGCTAAAGATGATGGATTTTAGATCCCTAGCTCCATTCAGGCAGCATGTAAGCTCATTTCTTTGATACAGGGATTCATTAACTCCTCACTCAGTGACAGTTTGTGCATAGATCCTAGTGCTTTCACTGTTATTGAAGGTTGTGAAGCCGAATGGAGATGTGGAAGAAAGAGCTGGTAGTGCAATGTTAGCATGAGTGGTAAAATTGCTGGTTGGAGCACAAGTTAGCCTGATTAGAGCTACAAAAATAATCTTGGTTCTTTGGCTCTGCAGAACAGCTGAGTTCAGCTGGACAACAGAATGAAAATTAAGAATTGGAGGAGATAGAGGAAGAATCAATGGGAAGTTACAGTAATTTTGTGAAACTTGGCTTAAAGATATGAGTAACTAAATACACTACCTAAAGAGAAAGCTTTACTGTGTCATCAAGGAAATAGGCTACGACTAAGATCATGATTTGGTATAGTGGGCAGAACTAGCAGTGTTTTTTCAGAACACGCACCTGCCCATTTTAGTGTTGTACATACAGCAAAGTCAGACCCCAGTACTTCAGTCTGAGCACAGAAATAAAAAATATGCTCTAATTAGAAAAAAAAATCATAATGGGCTTTCTATTATGAGATTCATCACTAAATATACATTGTTAACAAGTTTCAAGCTTCAGATTGTATTTGTTAAAATTTGTCAAGGTTTGTCTTAGGATTTCATAGAATCATAGAATTGTAGGGGTTGGAAGGGACCTTGAGAGATCATCGGGTCCAACCCCCCTGCCAAAGCAGCTCCCCAGCTTATACTGCACAGGTCGGCGTCCAGACGGGGCTGGAATCTCTCCAGAGAAGGAGACTCCACACCCCCTGGGCAGCCTGTCCCAGGGTTCTGGCACCCTCACTGGGGAAAAGTTCTTCCCCATGTTGGTGTGGAACTTCCTGTGCTCCAACTTGCAGCCATTGCCCCTTGTCCTGTCCCCACTGACCAAAGAAAAGGGGCTGGCCAATTCCCCCTGCATTCCCTGCTTCAGATAATTATAGACATTAATTAGATCCCCCCTTAGTCTTCTCTTCTCAAGGCTGAAGAGTCCCAACTTACTCAACTTATCCTCATAGGAGAGATGCTCCAGGCCCCTAATCATCTTCGTAGCCCTAAACTGAAACTTTGTTTCAGTTCTATGAATTGCTTTTAGATGTTAAATGAATAAATCTGAGCATCTAGCAGTATCTATCCAAACACCTCATATAGCAATAAATGTGAAGTTATTGCTTGCTCTTTTACGCTGTATGCTGTGTTTTGCTTAATAATTATTTTGTTCTCTCCTGCAACTATTATGTTTATGTAGAATATGTCATCCAGGGCCATATTATGTATCATAATTTCAGTAAAACTTCAGCTGAATTGCCTTTGCTATCTTGCAGCATTTCCTCTGAGTATTTCAGAACTAATAATTGAGAATTTCACGTTTTGTTCTATGGTCTTGTCAGTGAGTGAGTAAATGAGGAGATATTGGGACACTTTTTGATGCTGATAAATGTTAAATTTTGCTGCTTAATATTTTCCTTCGATGTACCGAACGCAAGGGAGCGAAGTAGTGTGGGCTGCTTGTTCTGTCTGGGTCAAAGGAACAAACCAGATCAGTCTCCAGAGAAGTTCTTTCCTTTCAATTAGCAAGACTTGAAGAAGACAAGTGTGAGGTGTTTAGTGCTTATTCTGGAGGGGACTAAATTTGTTTGTAGACTTTAACAATCGGCAGTATACATTTTTGTCCTTTACAGGATGCACCCAACTTACAAGCTTGTTCAGACCCCCCCATCTTTCTTCTATATGCTTGGATAAATTGCACTAATAGAGTCTAAATTAAATCTGTTTGTAATTAAAGCCCTTATCGCCTTCTCTATGGTTGCATGAAAAAAGTGAAATAAAATTGTTGATCTTCGTGTTAATGGATAGCAGCAGGGTACAGTAATAATTCACTGTGTATTCAGACATACTGAGTACTACTCAAAAGCAATTAAACAAGGGCAATTGTCAGTTTAATTTACCCCTGCTTGGTATCTGATGTAACCTTCTCATCAAAGGTTAACAACTGTTCGGTACTACATCATCTACAGCAAAATTAATTGTTTCTGTATTAAGCCTCTAGAAGAACATCTTAAACTGGGACTTCTTATTATTGAGTTTTACTAGAAGAATATAAACGTGAATCTAATCTGAACAATGGGCAACATTGTTCTGTGTCTTTAAATGTAGCAGATTTCAAAACTCAGTTTAGAGAAAAGATACTTTGATCACTGACTCTGAAATGGTAATCAGCTGGTTTAAGGAACAAAAAAGACTAGTCCTGCACAGTTTTACATGGGAAATGAAAGGCAATGCTGCCTTTTCCTGTTCTACCAGGACACTACAGAGACAATTCTGAGAAGAAAGTGCACAGAACTAGTTTGGCCAGAACTCAAACATCCAAGTTCTTGTGAGTTTCCCTGACTTTAAGTTTTCAAGGAAGGGCACAGTTCTTATTGAGAACCACTGCCTCAACAGTTAATATAACACCTAAAACATATATATGCATTTAACTTTAAAACAGCTATGCAATCCCAAAGTATCACCATCCCTTTTGAAAGGTACACATCAGCGTCTGTATAGAATGAGAAAATTGAGGCCTTAGAGATGAAATGATGTAACTAAAGCTGTTGCCTCAGAATTGGAGCTGACTGGCTCTGAATGTTCATCTGTTCTTGGGCTGGAAGGTTTCACTGTGCTTCCCTCTCCATCCTGAGAGTGGTTCAATAGCAACAGCTGGGGAAGGGTAGTGTCCTTGAAAAGTTGCTGTAGCCAACATCTCCTGCTATTGCCCGTGACATCCGAGGACCAATTTGGCAGCAGCAAGTGGTGTGTGGTGTTTTTATTGCTGCTGCTTGTTTACTTTCTCTCTATTTCTGTGCTGATGTGGCCTGAACTTGCTTAACTTGTATGTTGGGATCAGAGCTGAAGTTTGTGCTAAGAAGTCTCTCCTGTTAGTTAACCTTTCATTACATAAAGCATGATTAAATTGAAGGCTTCCTGCTGGTTCGAAAGCCTTTTATGTTAAATACCTGATACAGGCATTTTCCTCTTCTATTTCCTTATGTAAAATAACTGGGATTGGGGAGACTGCAAGCACCCAGTCTGAAATCAGGTTGAAGTAAAGCTTAAGTAGTGTGAAAGCTCTCTTAAGTATCTTGGCATATCTTTTTTTCTGCTACATTTAAATTCCTGGTTCTTTGTTTAAGCAATTTGCAGCCTACAGAGAGAGACTGACTGCCTCATATAACTGGAATAATTTGGGCCAGTGTAAAGCATCAGTCGAGCATGTTTTTGCCTGTACCTGATAACCAAGTATATTACTAGCTCTGACTGTCCAAATTTACTTTCAGTGCACACAGCCCCTGTTTTAGCTTATTCTTTATTCCTGTCAATTACTGATGTCAGGAGTGCCGTTTCTGGAAGCTGGGTAATAGAAATCATTAAGCATGACAAAGAAGAGTATCTTATACTGACTCAGGCTTCCTTTGCTGTCTTGTTATGTCTCTCTTATTCTATTACTTTTACACAATCTCATCTGAAAGCCAGTACCACATACAAGATTTCAGGTTTTGGATCGTGTAAAACCCTTTAGTATGATACTGCTCAGCCTTAAAGAGAGGGTGAAATGAATCGGTTCTATAGGGAACTATGTCATGCTTCTAGCATACTATTTCAACTAATGATAGGAATGAGATCCTTTAACTTTTCAGGCATTGCACACTTGTTTGAGGGGAAAAGATCTGGTCTGTGTCTTTGGGTGCATTGCTAATACAATTCTTACAATAGGCTTGTTATCTGCAGATTATCCTATTGTAGATGGTGTATTGTATCCCAAATACATTTAGAAAGATTAGACCCTCAAGCGACAATGATCTTTTGGTATGATTCAGTTGGGCAACACATACTGCAGCATTGTCTGTTGAGGTCCATGTATCTCCACAACAGCACTGAGAGGTTAATGCAGCTTTTCAATAGCAGCCACTGGATTTGCTTGTGTAATGAGCCAGGCAACATGTAGAAAAAGCTTGGGACTTGCTGAAAGGTGTTTAGGCTATGCAACTAGGGGGGTATCAAGGAGATGTAGGGGTTCCCTTTGGTTGGTGTTATATCAATTTAGTAAAGAGTTGGTCAGGGAGGGCCATTTCAAGATGGAAATCTGATCACATTGAGTGTGTAAGCTTACACTCTACAGCATCCAACATCCTAGGGAGTATGTGACTGTCAGCACCTTTTTGCAGATAAATTTTACAAAACTATTGCTTTCAGTCATTGCTAAGAGTTGATTTTGCACCTTTTGCAGTTTTGGGAGTGTTTTACAATAGGAATTTAGCCCATTGTTTGGTTGCTCTGAAAGGATTTTCTTGTGATGTGTTAAAATCTAACTGTACTGATTCTGTCTGGCTGTGAGACTGGATAATTTTCTTGTTGTATTAATTACTTTGAAGAACTTAGGTCTTTACATGTGTGAGTCTTCTCTGTTTCTTTTAATGCAGATACGTAGTTCTTACTGTTGTGCCCTTGCACTGTATTCTTGCCTTTTATCTTGTTTCTGTGGAGAAGGGAATGAGGTTGTGGTTTCTTATATTTCTTTAAATAGTAACTTGTTGGGAGCCCAGTTTAATATATTCCTTCTACAATGCTTACTGTTAATTACCTTTCATTTTTAAAATTAGGTTAACTACATTTTGATTGGGGTCTGTAGGAAAAAGGCATCTAGTGCACACTCTTACATGTGAGAGAATTTTTCCTTGAAACCACTTTAAAAATCCTCACTGATTTATGTTCTGATCAGAGTTTATTTCCTAACAAACACACTTGCTTTCTGATGGGAAAAATCATTGGTTGGTTTTGGAGCTTCACAAATGGGTGAACTTTTCAGGTTACTGATTGTATCTTAATTTATGAACAGAGAACAGGGAGTGGACTACCTTGGTCATCAAGCCTAGTCCCCTTCCCTCATAGTGAATTGACCATAGTTTTTTCTGGCTATATCAGATCTACCTCATCCCTACTGATTTTCTGCTTCTGCTTTTTCTCTTGAAAGACTGTTGTAAAATATTTTTTTATCCTATGATTTTAAATTTCAACTTATTTTCCAATCTATCTGTGTTCATATATGTCAGTTTAACCTCTATTTGTTTTGTGCCAATAATCTTCTTCAGGTCCTCTCCTGCAGTTTTTAAATTACTTTTAAATCTATCAAAGTTTTTTATTTTGAGGCAGATTTTTATTTTCACAGAGGTGTTATGAGTTCACAGGCACTTCATTAGCATTGATGGAGTTGTGCTAGAATTTGGCTCATGATGCATGCTCTCCAGTCTTGCTGAGAGAAGCTACCTGTGAAGGTGGCACTCAGGACTGATGGTAGTCACTGAATAGTTGCAGATTCCTTGGATGCCAAATATTAATGTAGCTTCTTACAGAAGATTCTTGCTTTTGAGATCTGCAGTCCTATGTCAAGAGCCACACTTTTCCTGGAAGGATGAGTTGCGCTGTGCCCTTCCTGGAACTGCTGGTAGAGTAAGTGATATGGGGGCTCAGAGGTTACTTCTGTCACCCAGGCAAGGCTAGGTCCATGGGATGTATTTGAGCTAGTCAAAGAGCTCAAAGCTTTAGCTGCTGAGCATCGTTCACTGCTTTTTAAGAAACCATAAATCTTGAATGTTGCTATGGTTTTTGAGCTGTAGTCCAACTAGAACATATTCTTTGTGCTTCCTGCCCATTGGAATAGGTGGCAAATTCCTGAAGCCAGACAAATATGGGGCAGGATGAGTTCATCTGCAGGGATGTGTTATCTAGTGGGATTATCGCTTTCTGTCTTGATCTGGTGTGATGTCTAGTGACATTGCCTGTCTTCACTTGAAATATGGTTTTGCCAAACGGAGGAGTGAAAGGGAGAATTGTGGCTCTTTTCACTTGCTTAAAAGGAGAACTAAGAAAATTATTCCCTGTGTAATTTGGGACTTGGTTTCTTATAGACTGAACTGAAGAGCCTGTAGTCTACTGTCAGACCGTTCTTGGGTATATAAATTAGGTCCAGATATGACAGAAAGCATTACAAATTCTAGTGTAAGTGGGCAGATCTCTGCAAAAGTAAATTAATCTGTGACAAATACAGTGTATCCACAGATTGGAATACAGCTTGTTTAAATGCCACTGGGAGAAGCAAGAGAGGGGGCTGTGTAGCTACCTGACCGTATCATATCAGCTATGTAAAACCGTGTGTTTGCTAAATGGTAAGGTGGCAGCTGCTGGGTTGTATCCATGGGACAAGACAGGAGTTGCCCTGTGCCAGACTCAGCTAGCTACAAAATGGACAGACCGTAGGGCATAGCTGAGCCCATCAGCCAGTCCAGTGGCATCTGTGAAAACATATCCAAGAAAGGGCAGAAAATGCCAAATAGAGAGATGGTGGGGGAGAATAGTGATAAACAGCAGAGATAACGCCAACGTAAGAGGAGAGGTGGTGCTCCATGGCAGAGCAGAAATCCACTGCAACCTGTGGAAGACCCCATGCTGGAGCAGATGGATATTCCCAAAGGAAAGGGCCTGTGGAAAGCCCATGCCAGAGCAGAGAAAAACTGTAAGAAGGAAGGAGCAGCAAAGAGAAACTGCTGTATACTGACCATAACACCCTCCTTCCTCCACTTCCTGCACATTTGTAGCCTCACTGAGGGGACTAAGAGTAACTTGCAGCGATAGCAAGGAGGAGAGGAATCTGCAGTGAAAAAGTGAAGTTGAGCCTGACAAAAGGAGCGATGTTTCCCTTACGTTTTAATAGTTCTCTTTTTGTTTTCCACTAACCAAATCAGTACAGAAATCATTACATATAAACTGGTAATAAATTAATTTCTGCGAACTAGGTCTGTTTTGGCTGCAAGAGTAATTGATAAGTGATCTCCCTGTCTTTATCTTGACCCACGAGCCTTCTCACACCTGTTCTCTTCAGCAGAAAAGAGGAGAAACTGGAAGACTGAGTGAGTAAGCAACTGAGTAGGAGTTTGACTGGTCCAAGCCACCACCAAGCATTAGCAGTACAATTTTGTGCAAACAGGGAGGGTAAAACTCCTTTAATTCCTTTGTTGCTAAACCTGAGCCTGCCACGTATGACATGGCTAAATTTGACACTAAAGAGCGCTTTGAATCTAAAAGTGCTGGTTTTAAAATAAGGATGGAAATAGGTCAGGATAGCTAGAGATGTCTGCCTTAAAGAAAATAAATGTAGTCTTCAAAGGTTCATAGCTTCATCTCATGCTGACTGGGTTTGTGCTGCTTCTTATGATCTGTGTATCCTGCCTTCTTTCCCATGTCAGAGTTGTTTGTTAATAGAGCATGGATGACGTGCTTGGAAATGTGCAGTTATAAGGATGAACAGCAAACTCACTCTTAGATTTTTGGCAAATTTAGACAAAGCCATGGAATACAACTATACTCATTTAGGTGGTTTAAAAGAATCTAGAAACCCTCACAGGACTTGGAATTAATTTTCAAAGCATGGAAGGGCTACTGTTTGAAGGTAAAAGGGTGCTTTATTGTACTAATATAAACAACTCTGTTGTCTGACTTTTCTGCAAGTGCTTTGATTATTCTTGATAGAAACAGACTACTCTTTTGAGAGTTTTCCCTGAGATCAATATTAGGTCTGAAGGTTTGTAATGATAATGTCTCACTAACAACCTTGGTAGTTTTTGTTGTTGGGTTTCTCTGTTACTTTTGTCCTTTGTGTTTGACTGACAGAATTACCTAAGCATGGATAAAACCAGCATGAAGAACCATACCATATCATTTTAGCTGATGCTTCTGTACATAATGTACTCTTTCTAGAATTGTGTGTGCATGTTGTCAGTTTCTGTCCCCACATTTGGAGTGCTGGGGACTCCTTCAGACATTAGGAACTCATTGACATGACACATGGCATTATTGAAAGGGGGGCAAACTGAGGAAAAATATGGATTAGTATAGAGGGAAGGGTTTCTAGCCCCAAAATATGGGGATAAGGAGACAGTACAATCCATTTGGAACAAGGATGAAATTGAGAGCAGTCCTGAGAAGAAGGACTTGGGAGTGCTCATTGATGAGGAGCTCAACATGAGGGAGCAACGTGTGCTTGATGTCCAGAAAGGCAGCCAAGTCCTGGGCTGCATCAAAAACAGTGTGACCAGCAGGTCAAGGGAGGACATTCTGCCCATCTGCTCTTGTGAGACTCCACCTGGAGTATTGCATCCAGCTCTGGTACAAGAAAGACATGGAGCTGTTGGAGTGAGTCCAGAGGAGGGCCACAAGATGATCAAAGGGCTAGAGCACATCTCCTGTGAAGACAGGCTGAGACGAGAGAGTTGAGCTTGTTCAGCCTGGAGAAGAGAAAACTCCACCTTATAGCAGCCTTCCAAATACCTAAAGGGGCCTACAGGAAAGATGAAGAGGGGGTGCTTACAAGGGCATGGAGTGGTAGGACAAGGGGGAATGGTGTTAAGCTGAAGGAGGTTAGATTTAGAGTAGATATTAGGAAAAAAAAAATGCTTTAATGTGAGGGTGGTGAGGCACTAGCACAGGTTGCCCAGAGAAGTTCTGGATGGTCCATCCCTGGAACCCTTCAAGACCAGGCTGGGTAGGGCTTTGGGCAATCTGGTCTGGTGGATGGTGTCCCTGCCCGTGGCTGGGTGGATTGGAACTAGATTATCTTTGAGGCCCTTTCCAACTCAAACCAATGGGAATTTCTCAATGATTCACCAAGGAAGTAAAAGTTATTAACTAAAAATGTCTAAGCTTTCCTGAAACCTGATTAGAAGAGGATTTACAGTGTAAAATGGTGCCAAATGTCAGCAGAAAAGCATATTCAAGCAACAACTTATTCAAAGAGGAATGTAGGATAAAAAAAGGATACAAGATTTGTGTGATGGTTGCATGTCATCTGTAAAATTACCCTAAACTTTTGCTTTGCACAGTGGTCTACAGGCCAGGCTGAACAGTCAAGCAGTGGAATTACCTCAAGGAAAGTTGTCTCCTGAGGATAAAAACGGAAGATTCAAACATGAAGAGTATTATTAAAGAAATTATCTAGATTTCTGATGCAAAAAGAAACACAGAATTTTTTCTGAGGTAGAAAGCTTGATAATGCCCATTCAATAGGGGGTTTTGATCAGGAAGGCTTAGGGTTTTTGGGTTTTTTAATGATACCTGGGGCTTTGGGGAGGAAGATGTCCTTTTGCCAATTAATGACAAGAGAGTATACTGGTTTCTTGGAAAATGGCTGCTACAGCATATAATGTTATATAAAAAACTTATAATCATGCATGTTAAATTTTTATCTATGGGGATGCAAACAAGTCTAATAATATTTTTTATCCTATTTGGGTAAATCTTATTTGGGTTATTTACCCAAATAAGATAAAAAGCATCTCAAACTTTTGAAAAATGGCCACTGAAAGATACCATGCATCTAGCAGTAATGAAAAATGCTTGAGGAGGTGAAGACCAAGATAATCATTGTGTCCTCTCAGGATAGATTCTATGTTGCATTTTCCAACTGTTTTTCCCTTACTCTACAGCAACTCATGAAGATTTCACCACTTTGTATAAGGGATGATTTCACAACTGAGTAGACTTTAATTTTTAATGTGGTAACAAAATCTTAATACAAATTGCTGAAAGGGCATGTTTCTATTAATACCTCTTAATTAAACATTTTTCTTCAATGATGGATTTATTTTGTAAGGGAAATAAATTTCACATGTGTGAGAACAATTATTAGGAGCTCTGCTTTCCTTTTCTGAAGATAATTTTCCCTGCTAATATCCTGACATCTTTCAAAGTTGTCTATGATTATTAAAAAATATCTGTCTGTGGCAAACACCTGACAGGTCCTTTATGTCTTAGGATGCATATATTACTTTGGCTGATATATTTACTTTAAAATTTATCAGGTGTTGCTGTAACTTTATTTAAAAAATGCAAACCCTACATAAAATCCTTCTGTGCCTTATGGTTCAGTGCTTCATTACCAACAACAGTCAGTGACTCATATGTAAGACAGGAGCCTGCTGCAGTGCAGTGGTCAGGAAGGTTTTGGAGGCAGGAACTAGATTCATTTTCTGTGTTCCTCACCTTGAATTTTTCCTCAAGTCTCACATCTACAAATGTTTCATGTTTTCCTACTTTGCTTGTGCAGTCTAAGCATACAGCCTGAGTAGCACAGTTGCTAAGAGATGACATCAGCCCTAAAAACCTGTCACTGTCCTATAAATACTTTTGGATATGGGAAAAGAGAATAGTGGACCAACTGATTAGTAATTGATAGCCTTCATTAATGGATTCAGCCTTTGTAATTAACCTTCTGTTTCATCTGAAACATGTCTACATTTTCAGGTCAAACACCCAGGGGTGGGATACACTGACCTGTCAAAATGAAATATGAAGTGATGTGCTGGGAACGCCAGAACAGGTTACACACATAACTGGGCGACTGAGACGAGCTCTCTTTTTAAAATTCACTCTTGTGCCAACTTCATTACATACACTTGTGTTATATCAACTTTTTTGGATTGGTAGACCTGAAATGCCCTAGTAGCTGAAAATAATAGAAGGGAAGATATTTACTCATCCTGGAATCCTTTATGGAAGAGCCTTGTGTGTGACGTGAGAGGGGCTTGGAGCACTTCTGCACAAAATCGTGCAGTGAAACTCCCATATCCAGCCTGAGGCAGCATATCACATAGAGTTATGTTCTTCCTCACTGTTACAGTATATTCTTCTGCTTGAGTGTTCCTCAAAACACATGAGTAGCTTCCATGCCAGTTTCAAACTGTGAGATTTTTAGAGAAGACCCCTATTCCTATCAAGTAAACACAGAGAGCAGAGGCAAAGCAGTGCAAGGTCTACTGCCAACTGGGGTTGTTGCTCACTAGGCACCATTGGAAATGAGGACAAAAGAACTAGTAATTGCTGTGCCATCTGTCATTTTGTCTTACTGGGCTGTTTGTGTATTTGTTTTAAAACAGCCCTGTTGTTATAGTTTATTGGTATAAATAAATCTCTGTTCTGTTTAAAGATAAAATCCCTTAGAATGGCATTCAGAAAAACCTCCTTCAGCAACAATTATGACTGTAGAAATAATAGGGAAATATAAGGAAACACATGGGGAAATACTATCTACACATTGAAACAAATTCACACTGGGAAAGTGATATGAATTTACAGTAATTATCGCTCTCAACTTCAATGTAAGCTGAGTGTGACCAAAGCAGACTGACCCAAGTAGAGTTTAATGGGAAAGAGTTGATGCTTCAATAGCCTAAATGAAGAGCTGATTCAGGCTCCATTCAGAAAGAAAGGCTCGTTGGAACTATTGACATTTCTGCTTCTCTCTGCAATTATAAGAAACATTATTGCCACCTCTTGGAAGATGATTAAAATAATTGCCATCTTTTTGTTCTCCTCCTTCGACAGCAATCACTGGGTGTCTGCTTCCTTCTCTGTCTTGATGTGTTATGCTCTGAATCTGTTTTGCCAGTGAAAAAGCTAGGCTCAGCATAAATGGGCCATTTCCCTGTCACAGTGGTTTCCTTTTGAATCTTGTTACTCTCCACGGGTTGTAGTGAGGTCAATCATATTCAGTCAAATGGCTGAACAGATAAAAAGTGTACAAGAACAAAGTACCCACTGTCCATGCAGGTTGGAGTGAAAATGTGGAAAGGCAGCCTTGGGTAAAGGGGTGCTATTTCTGGTTTTAGCAAAAGTTTGCCTAGTTAAGACTTGCACTCACCTGAATTTGTCCTGCCAAGAGAAAATTAAGTGGCCTCGTGACGAGTCCTCATTTATCAACATTATTTTCATGCATGATGACTCTGTGATGGTCACATTGAAATTTAGCAACCCTCTATACTCATTTGGTGTCACAGGAAGTATCTCTGTATATTCATACAATGTCATGGCATGCTATCACTGAACTGCTGCAAGGTGACTTAGTATCATGCAAGTTGTTGCAACATCATAATGCAAAACTGTCTTGGATTGATGCAGGGCTGTGACCCAGCAGAGTGATTATTGATTCAACACTATGGTTCAGTCTTATACCTACTGTGCTGTTGCCATCATTATTGACTCAAGAGCATGAGGTAAAGTCATTCTTTTGAGGCATCACAGAGCACCGTGGACATCCACACTTTTTGCATATTGACACAATGCTACTATCTGTTGTTGCAGGTTAGTTTATCTCTCTGTGGAGAGTCTGATGTTTGGGGCAAAGTTTGCTCTTGTTTGTAAATTATTAATATGACATTATAGATTGAGTAATGCTTTAGTATTATTACATATTGATGATTACAAGGTTATAAGCTCATTATTACTATACTGAGCCAAGTCCTCATCTGCTGACAGTCTCTGCTGTCACCACCAGCACATACAGATATATCTTGGAGATTGTTAGGGATCAGAATTTAAAGTTAAGAGTTTCCATGGGTTTGGGAAAAAATTATTATAATTATTAAATTGTTTTTGAGAATTGTTTTAGTACACAATGGCATTTCATATTTTTAAGGACAGCTCCTGTTGCCACAGCTGTGAATGCTCAGTACTTCTGCAAATGGTAACCTGGGGCCTCTAGCTGGCAAGTTAAAAGGAATAGTAAACCAGTTCTGTTTACCTCTTTTGAGTATCTGACTGTGCAAATACTCTTATGACAGCTTTGAATGTATAGCACTTCCTTGGCTTTTACCAAAACAAGTAAGCAAACAAAAAAGCTGAGATTCTACCATGGGACATCTCCAGGCCATAACAAGACTGAATTTTTTTAGCTGTAACTGCACTTCCTTTTGCTACTTGAGCTGACACAGTAATCATAGAATCATAAAATTGTAGGGGTTGGAAGGGACCTCAAGAGATCATCTGGTCCAACCCCCCCTGCCAAAGCAGGCTTCCTAGGACATATCACTCAGATAGGCGTCCAGACGGGTCTGGAATCTCTCCAGAGAAGGAGACTCCACCACCTCCCTGGGCAGCCTATTCCAGTGCTCTGTCACCCTCACTGGGGAAAAGTTCTTCCCCATGTTGGTGTGGAACTTCCTGGGCTCCAACTTGCAGCCATTGCCCCTTGTCCTGTCCCCACAGACCACTGAAAAGGGGCTGGCTGATTCCCCCTGCATCCCCTGCTTCAGATAATTATAGACATTAATTAGGTCCCCCCTTAGTCTTCTCAAAGCTGAAGAGTCCCAACTTACTCAGCCTTTTCCCATAAGGGAGATGTTCCAGGCCCTGATGGGAATAGTGTTGTTTTTGTTGCAGCTGTGATGTCCGAAAGATCAAAGCAGTTTTTGTATGGTGGGTGATAATCACTTTTATTTGACCATCTAGCAGATGAGTGCCAGCAGGCTTTTGGGGAAATGGGGTTTTGTCCTTGAAAGCCGTAGTAAAGTAACTTCCCCCCACCTCCTTTGGGGTGTGACAGAAGGGCTTAGATGTCCCTAAAACTTCATTTTTCTAGCAGTATCAGTTTGATGGTTGCATCACTCAGGAAACCTTCCCAAGGTTCTTAATGTTGCTCTTTGTGTAGAGCAATCACTTAAGTGCTTTGAGAGAATTAATTGGATTGGCCGCTCACACAGACTTCTTTAAAGTATAGAAATAGTGTGGTTTGGGAAGTCTTGGGTGCTCTTCCTGACTTCGAAGAAGAACACTATTGAAGGAGCAAAGATTCTTTTCAGACTAAAACTTCATGCAACAAACAATTGAAGGCATACACGTAGTATTGGAAGTCTCAGCCTAAACACTTTTAATTTTGAAATTGTAATAGCTTGAAATAAGTTGTTTTAATGGGAAATGTCAAGCACCATTATTAGGAAGAGTCACAGAATCCTTTGGACTGGAAGGAACCTCAAAGATAATTTAGTTCCAACCTCTAGAAGGTACCCTCTGTAACAGGCTTTACTGTAGTATAAGGATCTGTTCTTTTTATTCAACTTTTTCCCTGATTTAGGCTTCGAGTAGTCCATATTAATATAGTCCTCATTCAGAGGTTGCTTGGTAATATTGTTTTACATAATACTATGATCTTGCAGATATATATGTCATATGTCAAACACTGGATTATGCCATCACATAAATCAGGCAAGTTGAACAGCACGATGACAAAAGACAGGAGGGATTATTTCTTCACATCACTAATTAGAAAAGGAGGCAGAGATGTGGCAAAAAGTAGTTAAAGGAGGCTTTTGTAACAATATATTTACACATGGCCTGAGGTTAATTGAATATTTTGAAGCTAAACTGCTAGGTTGTTCCTTGAGGTTGCATACCTATTCTTTTCAATAACAATAACTTAAGTATCTGGCAATTGATTGGGATTTCTTCCTCTCCTCTTACAGTTTTAATTTACTCAGTTGGATTTTGATTTTTATATTTCATTCAGTTCATTTGCCAGCTCTTACTTTATGCAAGTTTGTGCTCTGTGCTCTCTAGGGGACTACAGAGAAAAATATCTGCATATCCCAGTTCACATCGTTAATAAATGAATAAAGCTACTTGGAAATACACCAAAAATCCCTGTTAGAAATACGTACATAGAATTCGAGAATAGGCCAAAAAGTATCTCCATTCTCCTGCCTCCAAGTAAGCACTTCAGCCAAGAGATGATGACTAGCTTTAGCTAGAGTTTATTGGGTGTGTGTGTGTGTATGTGTGTGAGAGATTGTGTAAAACCATATGCATCATATAACCACATATGTTTAACACTTACCTGAATTCGGACAGCTTTACGCTGCTAGCTACAGGGCACTGAATCTGTGGTCAACATCTCATTACCTCAATAAGTGAAAATGTTCTTTTAGTCTACAGAGAAAGGACTAGTCACTTTGCCCTCACAACCATAGTTTTAATCTGCCTGTGTTGGCCTGGGTGCAGACGTGCAAACAACACATGAGTTTCAAAGATAGATGGCATATATAGAAAGATGGATACAGAATGGGTCAGGAAATGAATCCCTGAAAGATATTTGAGAAAGCCATCTTACATTGTCAGTAGGCAGAATCTCAGAGGGTATGAAGATATTTTTCCTTGCTTTTTCCTTCAGTAGCACTACAGATACTGTAATACTTGCACATGGGTCTGAAGTTTAATTGTAGCCATAACCAGGTAATTTTCTGTGGTACACATTGTTTCCATTCAATACCTCAGTCTTTCATTCAAAGGATCATCTGTTTGAACACAAGGGTAAACTGTGGAAAAACATATTCATGACTCTCTTTATTGTCAATATCTTTATAGATGCTCAAAGATAATTGATTATCAAAGTTGTTGTACGGATAAGTAGGTAGGGTTTCTTACCTAGGTACTTGGGTTTCTTACCTACACATCTAGGTAGGTAGGCTAGCTCAAGTATGTTTCCATTTTGTCTTTCTGCTGTGGGGACGTTAGAGATTCAAACTTCAGGAAGCAGTTTCTACTGGTAACTTTGACAGATTTTTGGTGGTACAGATGTTATCTGCAAGGAATCAAAAGGAAACCATTCTTCTGCACAAATATATTTCAGAAAGGTTCTCATGTATCTGTGCCTTAGTACATAATTCACCTGAGATGAATATGGAATTATTCACTTGAATAAGGCAAAACCAGTTAAAACCTGGTTGAGGCTTTTGGGGAGTGAAAATGTATGTACAGAGGGGTGTGTGTGTGTCTTTTGGAGGGGGAAGGGGGGGAAGGTCTGAGGAGAGAAGGCCTGCAGATTTAGGAAAAATTATACTTTCAATAGAAGAAAAATATTTTTATGTAAACTGTTCCAGATCCTTGTCTTTAATGCTAATTTATAGCTTCAAAACCCTGCTTGTGGGCTTTCTGACTGTGGGTTTTTTGAGAGGAGCTCATGCAGGCTAGTGCCTCAGGCATATTAGGGATGAGAGAAAAATGAAACAGCGAGGGAAGTTTTCCTTTCTGGCAAAGATTAAAAGCAAGGTAAAAAATTATCAGCTGTATCTTGGAGAGAGGGGAAAGGGAAAAAAAGACATTAAAAAAGGCCTCCATTTCTATGAAGACTTGAAAATAGGAAGTTACAGTAATTTGTATAGCCTTCCATGAACAATACCTAAAATGCATGGAAGATGATCACCAAAGGAGTGACAGATGCTGAATACCACACCCTTAAAGTCATAGAAACTTTTATTTTGTTACTAGCATATCCTATCACCCTTGTTTCCTGATTCAGTGCTTATTTGCTTGAAAAATTTTTCAGTAATAAAAAAATGAGATGTAAGATAACGTTTGGACTCGTGGTTGTCAGGCAGAGTTGAGCTTGTGGTTGGCTGTAGCAACACAATGAAGTGAACTTGCTGTCTTTCAGATGAAGTTTCCAACAAAGCTTTCTGGGAACTGACCTCCTCCCACCACCAGCCCCAAAAAACCCCAAACCAAAAAAATTCCCAATGCATCTCCTCAGAAAGTAACACTAGCAATCCTGATAAAAACCACATACTCTTTATCTTCAGTTTTGAAGGTACCTGTCCTTTTGGTGCTTCCAGCCTGTGCTGTTTTTACCCAGGGCATATCAATAACAGTTTCTGATGGTTCATGGCAGGTTTTTTTTAAAAAAAATGTGACCCATAATTTTATGCTTTGTGGCATCCTCACCCACATTACTGACCACCTTATCCTGCAACAAACACTGTGACTTCCAGTTGCAGAATAAACATTTGCAAATTGGTTTGAAGGTAGTAGCTACTACTGATAGTTGTAGTGGTGTCTATTGATGATTAAATGGGCTAAAACTATTCCCTTTAATTTGCTGCTGGATAAGTGTGTGTATGTGTGTGAGGTTATACTCTGAAAGGGGTTCTTCCCTCTGACCTCAGTTATAATCAATTATTCCTCAAATACACCATTGGTAACAGATACCTGGTGTTTATTTGTAGCTGGTGCTTTAGTCTATAGCTAGTCTCACCACTTTTTGCAAGTGATCACACATCATCTTTTGCAGAAGGCACTATACCTTGGAGAAGACTGCTTGGTGTGTTGGAATTGTTTAGGGTCTTTGAGGTGATGAACAGCTGTATCTAGCTGACCCTAGGAACAGCCTTGGAGATACTTCCAGTGAAACAGTAATGCTTCTATTCAGTAAACGTGGGCAAAATGATGCCAAGGGGTAAGTGACTTACCTTAGATTTTACATCACATCACTCACAAGGTAGGGTGCATCAGTTCTGGCTTTCGTAAGAGAAATATCCCTCACTAGAAAATTAAAAGGGATAGTGTTTTTCTTTGGAGCTGCTGTCTTAGCCTGTGGAAGAATTGCATGGTCAATTGTGAATGCAGTCTGGACAAGAATGTCCACATCAAAACCATATAGTTTCATAAGTTAGTGCTTTTCACTGAGAGAGATGCTCCTACTGGATGAATCTGGGGGCTGGGCTGTGTGCTAAAAGTAAATCAGTAATCCTCAGAAAATGTCTTGACAGGGGGTGATAGGAAAATAGCTAGTTGATGATTATTATAACTATTTTACAGTTGTGGCAAATCAATCTCTTTCTTGAGGAGTCTAAAGCAAGGCCACACAGGGAGTTGTTGGTTGAGCCAGATATGAAATCCAGGAGCTCTAGGGTAGCAAACAGTAACACCCTAACCACTGGGCTGCAGTGCTTTATCCAAACACACCCCGCTGAATGCCTAAAAAATGCTCCTGCTGAAAGATTTCCAAGGAAATCATGTTTATTTAACATGGGCCAGTCAGCAAAGCTAGCTGGTCTCCTTTCCTCTGTCTGCTTGGAGACCATTTGAAAGCCTGGACTGAAACCCTTGAGATGTGTTGTGTTACCAGCTAAGGATGGTATTGTCTTTTCTCATGTACTGAGATTATGCAGTATGATGGATGAGTGGTGAGGAGTAATTAAATGTAGACAACTGCAGAGAGTGTGTTTCCCTGCATGTTGCTGTTTCTATATTCCTGAGTCCCCAGGTGCTAGAGTGAGGCAGCATTCAGTTTTAAGTAATCCAGCCAATCTGGAGGTGGTTATGTATATGTATAAATATATATATGTGTGTATATATATATGTGTATATATATATAAAAATATATTAAAAGAACCATTAAGATGAATGCATCTCACTGTACTTGATTTCTAAGACAGAAGAAATTGTGAAGGTGAGACGTTTCTCCAAAGGGAGTTCAAAAATCCGAATGTAGAAGATTATATTTGTCCTTTTTGGCTGTCTTATAGTTCACCTCTTAAATGGAATTGGGAAAAAACTTGTGAGAAGAATTGGTGTGGAAGTTACGGTGAACTGTTAACACTTCAGAGCACTCTCAAGGGAGACATTGTGCTAACAGCTGCAGGAACAGTTCACTGCTTGCGGAGGATACAGCTCTTCTCTTTGGTAGGATGGCTGGTTGCATGTACATGCTTGCAAAAGTGGAGGAGGGTAGAGGGAAATCTTGGCTTGCAGAAAAGTGAGGTTTCCCAGGTTTTACGTGTTTTAGGTTTTACAGGGGCATCTGTGCTGTATGTGTCTGTTCATTGTGAGGAGGTTGAATCCGGGTAACCTAGTTGTCTGTAGGCTTTGGGGAAGAGGATTTAGTAGTTTGAAGTTATCACAGTTGGTGGGAAGGTCCAATTAGCTCAGAAATGGCTGTCTAATGCCTTTCATTTCACACTTTCTCTAGTGGTTTCTAAACTTTTCTGTGCTTGTCACCTGTTACTTTTACTCAGAAGAAAACATTGGAGATAGAGCTTGAAAGACAATTATTAAAAGATAACGGGCTGCAGAACTCAGAACTGAGTCTTGGGTGTTTTCTAAGTAGCTGAATTTCTGTGTAAAAGAAAGCATACCACAGAATCATAGAATATCCTGAGTTGGGAGGGACCCGTAAGGATCACCAAGCCCACACAGGGCCAAACAGGTTAGAACAGGTGACTAAGTGCACTGTCAAGATGCATCCTGACCTCTTCCCTGGGGTGTCTGTCGGTGCCAGACCTCTCAGTAAAAAACCTCTTCCTAATATCCAGCCTAAGCCTCCCCTGTCACAGCTTCATACCGTTCCCTTGGGTTCTATCACTGGTCACCAAAGAGAGGAGATCCATGCTTGCCCCTTCGCTCCACCTTGTCAGGATGTCATAGACCACAATGAGGTCTCTTCTCAGTCTCTTTTTCTCCAGGCTGAACAAATCAAGGGACTTCAGCCTCTCCTCATAAGACTTCCTCTCCAGACCCTTCACCATCCTTGTTGCCCTCCTCTGGGCACTCTCCAATATTTTTGTGTCCCTCTCGTACTGTGGCACCTAAAACCTCACAAAACTGAGTATTTTACCCTATTAATAGTGTTATACTAGTAACCTCTGAAAACTGGAAAGACAACAGATAAACATTCATAGACAGGTGAAGGCAGTAGGGAATAAAACAGGAATAGCAGTGAGGGGTGGTGATCTCCACACTTTGAGTGATTAAGACTTTTTACTGGAAAATGAAGGAGAGTACTTCATGCTTCCAAGGTTTAATTGGGATTTTCTCCCAAGTATGAAGAACAGGACTGGCAAAGTAAAGATGTCTGTGTGTAGATTTGAGTGGAGGGCTGACACAATAGATCATTGGAGTACCCCAAGTGACCTCTTCATAAGAGGACAAACTAGAGAAGATGGGCTGTCAAAATAAAGACACACCATGCATCCTGGAACCAGTGTCTGTATTGTCCTTGAAACTATGCTAAGGCAGATGGAAAATAAGGTGGTGGTCAGTGACAGCTAACACTAAGGCAGCTTTGCTAAGGGCAAATCATGTCTGACACATTTGATTACCTGTTATGATGGGGTTATAGTGTTGGTGGATAAAGGAAGAGCAACTGATGTCATCTCCCTGTCATCTATCTTGACACCAACCCACACAAGTCTTGTCTCTAAATTGGAGAGACGTGGATTTGACAGACGGACAACATGGTGGATAAGGAATTGGTGGGATGTTCACACTCAAAGAGTTGAGGTCAATGGCTCGCTGTCTAAATGGAGACCAGTGAGAAGTGGTGTTCTTCAGGGGTTGGTATTGGGACCTCGTTGTTCTATGTCTTTGGTGACATGGACTGTGGGATTGAATGCATCCTTGGCAAGTCAGCCAATGATACCGAGCTGTGGGGTGCAGTTGACACTTAGAGGGAAGGGATACCATCCAGAAGGTTGTTGTCAGGCTTGAGAGGTGGACCTATGCAAATCTCATGGAGTGCAACAGGGGGAAGTGTAAGGTCCTGCGTATGGGCTAGTGCAACCCCAAGCACAACTGCAGGCTGGGTGGTGAGTGTATTGAGAGCAGTCCGGAGGAGAAAGACTAGTGTTGGTGGACAAGAAGCTCAACATGGCCTAGCAGTTTGTGCCTGCAACCTAGAAGGCCAGTCGTATCCTTGGCTGCATCAAAAGTAGCATGACCAGGAGGTAATAGGAGGTGATTCTCCCACTCTGCTCTGTATCTCATGTGAGCCCACCTGGAGTACAACACTGAGCTCTGGGACTCCAAAACGTAAGGACATTGAGAGCAGCCCTGAGAAGAAGGACTTAGGTGTGCTGATTGATGACAAGCTCAACATGAGGCTGCAGTGTGCCCTAGCAGCTCAGAAGGCCAACTGTGTCCTGCATCAAGAACAGCATGGCCAGCAGGTTGAGCGAGGTGATTCTGTTCCTCTACTCTGTTCTCATGAGACACCTCCCATCTGGAGTACTGCATCTAGCTCTGGGGTCCTCAGGACAGGAAAGACGCAGAGTTGTTGGGACGAGTCCAGAGGAGGACCACAAAATGATCAGATGGCTGGAGCAACTCTCCTAAGCACGCAGGCTGAGAAAGTTGAGCTTGTTCAGCCTGGAGAAAAGAAGACTCTGGGGACAGCTTATAGCAGCCTTCCAGTACCTAAAGGGGGAGTACAGGAAAGCTGGAGAGGGACTCTTTGCCAGAGAATGTAGTGAGAGGACAAGGGATAATGGCTTTAAATAGAAAGACAGATTTATACTGGAAATAAGGAAGAAATTCTTCCCTGTGAGGGTGGTGATGCACTGGCACAGGCTGCCCAGAGAAACTGTGGATGCTCCTCCTTGGCAGTGTTCACAGTCAGGTTGGATGGGGCTTTGGACAGCCTAGTCTAGTGAAGAATGTCCCTGCCCATGGCAGGGATGTTTGGACTAAATGGGCTTTAAGGTTCCTTCTAACCCAAACCTTTTTATGATTCTATGTATATTGGGCAGAGAGGGGAAATCTGTGGAGCAATGCAGAGCTAGGGTGACTGTGACGTGTAACCATGTCACAGTGACAGATTAGGAAAATAATCCTTGTGGCAGGATTATAGATGGCTGTGAAGTGCTAACAGAGATGAGTGTTGTATCTGCAGCTGTCTGAAGACTGTAAAAGTTAGTGGCTTGTTAAACTTTTGCAGTAAGAGCTCTTAAATTCAGATGAATTTCATCAACTGATATATTTTATTCTTATTCTGCTTTTTATCTTTTTGTTTATGGAGGTGTATGAAATCTTGAAGCAAAGCACAGGCTAGTGTCAAGCAAGATCAAGGTCATCTGCCTTGACTTACAAAGTGCAGGAAACCACACTTGGGGTTTAGTGCATTTCTTCACCTATGGGTACCAAGTGAAGGAGGAACCTGTGGAAACCCTATGGTCCTAAATGTCAGTAGTCCCATGACTACCTGTGTTCTGTCTTTGCTGCATGTCATGGATGCCTATGCTGACAATAGTGGTATATGACCTCTCTGGAAACGTTAGCTTTTAGCATTTGGGGGAAAGAAGAATCTTAGCCAGATCTTAGTGGTATTATGTATGAATCATGCAGGTATAAATAACTCTAACACTTTGTGGCTCTAAAGAGTACCATTATATTTGCACTAAACATTAAACAGTAGCATTATACAGAATATATACATTAGCCATAATGAGATAAACCCTACATGGCAACAGACTGCCTCACAGGTCAAGGTGCTGAACGCCAGATTTTCATATGATGTCAGCAGCAGAAGCAAAATCAAACGCTACAATAACCATCTGGATTTTTCAGTGGACTTGGAAGTCTGGATGCAGAATTCTTTCTGTTCTGCTTTTCTTTAGACAGTCAAACGAAGGCCAGTCTCAAACTATATTTGATAAACTTGTGAGCAGCTCTGATATCATAGCACTTAACTGGCTTTCTGTATTGATTAAAAAAAATTAAAAATCCCACTTCTCTTTTTCTCTTGAAGTCTGTTTCTTCCTTTCAGCCCTGACTGGAGGCCAGACACCCACCAAAGCCACTCTATCACTCCCCTTTTCAGTTGGACAGGGGAGAAAATATATACTGAGAGGCTTAGGAGTTGAGATAAGGACAGGGAGAGATCATTCTGCAATCAGTGTCACAGGCAAAACAGACACAACACAGAATAAAGGGAAGAAAACTCTCTAATTTATTACACTACACACACAGGGAAACCAGAGTTGGATAGTAAGAAGCGCAACCAGATCTTAAAAGACCTTCCCCTACCCTTCCCTTCTTAGCAGACTTCAGTCAGGATTTTGCTCCCTCCTTCCCTCCTGTTGTGGCACAGGGAGACTGGAGAAAATGGGGTTCTCTGTAGCACCTTCCCCCCACCCCTCCATTCTCAGCAGACTTCCCTTTAGTTATGATCTTGCTCCCTTTGCTGCTGGCAAAAAGCTGCTGCTTGAGGGGGCTTTTTTTTCCTCCTAAATGTGATTCCCAGAGGTGCTGTGACCATTGCCAATTGGCGCGGCCTGCAGAGAGCTTCTAACTCCACCCCTGCAGTCTCCTTCCCCCCTTCTCCACCAGAACCCAGCCACACAAAACCACAACATTCCTACTGGTGATCTTTACAATATCATGAAAAATTGATCACACCAACAAGCTAATGAGTGAGGCACTTCCTAGCTTTAGTTTCTGTTGTATTGGTACTTTAACCAGTATCAAAACAGGTGTTGGTGCAACTTTTACAAAACCAAATTTAACCCTTGGGACTAAGCAGACGTTTCTCAAATACATATTGGCTGCTGCTTCTTCCCATTGTCTAGGTGCCATTGCACTTTAAACAAATTCACTGTTTTGTGAAATGCTGTGGAATATCTGATGGTTAGAAGGCATGTTTTTCTGCCTTAACCAGCACAGTATCAAATACAGTCCCTTGAGATACTACTGTGTCCCTTTCAGTGTCAGTAAAATGATCATGAGTAGGAGTCACTTAGGCAGCCATGCTGTACCAGCAGCACTAAGTATTAGTCAAAGGTAGAATCACAGAATCAAAGTTGAAAAAAACCTTTGAAGATCATCAAGTCCAACCATTCCCATCCTAAGCTAAACCATATCCCTGAGTACCTCATCTCCCCTTTTTTTTGAACACATCCAGGGAAGGTGATTCAACCCCCTCCCTGGGCAGCCTGTTCCAGGCCCCCACAACTCTTTCAGTAATTTTTTTTTCTTAATGTCCAATCTAAACCTGCCCTGGCCCAGGTAATCTATAGTTTAAAAAAGAACAATGTGGCAGAAGCCACAGAAATCAACCTAGGTTCTTATAGGTGCTGGCTGCAGATAATTAGCCTGTTGGAGAAAGGAAAAAACCATGGATGTGAATACTCTTTCAGCTAGAACACTTTTGTAGAGTGATGGGCATTTTGATAGCACTGATGTTTAATTAGTGAAACCCTAGTGCTTGAGCAGTCCTTAACAATAGTCTGTTTTCTCTGGGACTTTTTGGAGCTTCTTCTGTAGAGCATTGAAAAGCATCTCAGAAGAGAGGTTCGTGATTCATTTCCATACCCGTTGCACAAATGGCCTTTGAGGTTTGCATTATACCAGTACACATGTGTATTTATATGTATCATGTGTATTAATTCATTAATGTGTGTCTAATATGTATTTCTGCTTGTGAGTATGGAGACAGAAAGAGCAAATGAGAAAACTCTACATTTGTGAGTATAAATTCTGGTTACATTACAGGTGGGGGAAAAAAAAAGCTTGAGGGTAAGGATGGATCTCCAGGGCAAGGTTTCATTAAACAGTCTTGGTTCAGGTCTTGTCTGTCTACCCAAAGCAGGCCAAAAGGGGAAGCTGAGATTGCTGAGGACTACTGAGATTTTTGCCTAGCATTAGAGAGGCTGTCAATTTTGGTTTTAAATGCAGGACCAGGCAGTGGTCTGAGGGAAGGTAGAATCTTTTAATTGCCACAAAGAAATTATGCTCATGTTGGTTGAGTAGGGAAGTTAATTGGTTCAAGTGAGGTATTATCTGCTGTAAAATTCTGTGTGTTCAAAGCTCATTGTGCGAAACTGAAATGGTGATGCTTTGTTTTCAGTAAGCAAGGGGTTAGCTTTGGCTCAGCTTTTCTCTTGCTCTCTGCATGGGATAGGGAAAGAAGAATAAATTTGTTTAATGGCTGTGAGCAGGGGTTTTGAGACGGGTTGAATCCCATGCTTATGGAAGAAATTGCAAGATGGGGGAAATTTCATGTTTCATTTTACGCCTGCCTGCATTAACTGATTCTGCTTTCCTGCTATAAGTATCTTTCCTAGAGGAAAAAAATATTGCTGAGAGTAGCTGCATTTATTTCTGATGAGTCATGCCACCAGCGTGCATCTTCATAATTAGTACTTGTATATTACTTCTGTGTGCTTACAGGTCTGTGCATAAGAACTTAATTATTTATGTGTTCTATATCACCCAAAACCTGTTAAGAATAAATCTGAATGTTTCTACTGGGGTTACTAGGACAGGGAATCTGTCTCTTTAATCTTTCTCTCCTCCCATTATTGCTATTTCATCATGTTGGAGGAAAACCTGCACACCTCCAGGACCTGAAGAGTGGTTGGAAGCCCAGTTGTAATCCCTCAGGGAACCAAGCTGCAAAACTGCAAGACCTACCCTGGTCTTAAAGGCACACCAGTTCCCATGGTTTCCCAAAGGTGAAGCATCTTCCTAACTGAGTCCTGTAGTTTCAGTTGTATAATCAAAATTTTTCTTTTGAGCATCTCTCAAAAGTCCCTAAGCCTTTATTGATGTCTGAAGAGCTTTTAAATGTCATTAACAGTCTTAATGTCTGCTGGCTGTCCATTTTTATGTTGCTTGGCTGAACACCTGCCACACAACTTCGATTAGTTACTTTTTCTCTCAAACATGGGTAATGGTTTCATGTGCATAGCAAGATGAAGGCAGCCTGACTGTCAATTGAATAGGACTCTGTTGTTTCTTGTAGTGTGCACAGATACCTGTGGGGAATGGGAAGACAAATAATGTAACTTGCATCTTTGATCTACAGACTAGCTTATACTCCTAATAGAAGTTCTGAGAGGCATATAACCTACTGTTGTTGAAATACTCTACTGATAGCATAAATATGAGTCCTTTGTAAATTACACAAACCATTGCAGTCATCCTGCTTCTTAGTGGCCTGACTTGGTTGCAATCTTGGGCAGTGTCAAGAGACCTTAGTGAAATGAGCAGAATGTGGTCTTCAGTTCTACAGATAAGTGTGCCCTTGTGTTGGGCTGCTCCCTGTTCAGAAATAGCACTGGTCAAACATTTATATTGCTGAAAAACATCAAAACAATCAGCTTTGTTCCATTACTGTGAAGGACTGTTTGGATGAACTTAAACACTTTTCAAAGATGCTCTGCAAGAAAAATGTATCTGTCATGTAAACCTGACAATCCTCCTCACTGTTGCTTACTCTTAAATCTTGTGAATTTTAAATACTTGAAGTGCCTTGCCCCTTGAGCATAGCTATTTAGTGGCGTAGGTCTGGAGTTTTGCCTAGTGTAAAACTGTAGTGATTCCAGTGAAATCATAGGATTTAGCCTGGTTTTACTCCAGCAAAAATTGAGAACAGGATCTGGCAGTAGCATTAGATGAGGCTCAAGGGAAAAGTGCTAGCTGCTCTTACGATCAGTAGCATATGTCTACCTGGTTTGCTCTCTTTTACAGAGCCGTAGGAGAGGTGCAGTCTGCAGTGAACTGAAAGGCTCTCTATCCAATTTATGTGTTGAGGAGATAACAATTATAACAGAGTTCTTCCATCCTGAAAGCAGTTTCTGTGTTATATCACAAATGCTATAGGGTGTAGTGGCCCATACTCATAAGGTGCTGGTTCAGTTGTCTTACCCCTTTTTGGCTGAAACAGCGAGGATTTTACCAGGGTATTACAGGAGACAAACTTGAGTTATAGCTATCTACAGGAGTAAGGCTTTGATAATACTTACCCCAGAAAGCTTATAGAAAAGGATCGGGTGGCACAAGATGTACTTCTAGGAGTTTTTCTGCTTCAGAGATCTTGATCAAAAAGGGCACAATTGCAAGGAAAATAAATACTCTGTGGTGTAAGCACTGAGTTAAAACAAATAGTTCTATTTGCCCAGGAAACAGCCTTTTGACCAGGCTACCTGGGTAAGCAGCAAACTAAGCTAGAGAGAAACTTGTAAAACTGTTTTGACTCACTGCAAAGGTGGCCAGAGCAGAACTAGTGGAAAGGTGCAGAGAACAGCCTGAACTGGTAATAATGTCTGATACCAGATTGTGTGAGTCCTCTATGATATGTGCCCTGACTGCTTCCAGCATGCCAGAATCCAATTTTAACTGAAAAATGGCTTTGACTATGAAAGGCAACTTAAAGATGATAGATTATTTAAATAAAATAGCCCTTTGTGTGTGAATGACATTCAGCTAATGACAGAGCCTTAAACTGTTTTCTGTCTTTGTGCATTTCTTCTTCCAAGCTTCCTTCAACTCCTCTTGAAAATTGCTCTTGGGCACTTAGCTAAGGAGCAAATTTCTCTTTCTCTAATATGTGGTCTGCACAGGCAGTGGCACTTCTCCCCCAGTACCGCTGCTGAGTTTTACAGGCTTTTCTACCAGCGGTTGCCGCTGTACAGAGCAATGAGGAATGGGCTGTTGGGATTTCATTTTAGCAATGAAAAAGAAAAGGAAACGGCAAAAAAACAAAGGAAGGAAAGACAAACTGCTTGTGAAAAAGAAGGAGAAGTGGTAGGCAGGAGCTATGTCCATTACTTTACAAATTCAGCAGTTTCCAGTGCAGTGTAAGTAACCTCATACGGTATCCTTCTGGCTAGAAGGAATGGGGTTTATTGAAACAGCAATGAACAAAGGGCACATTTGTTTTCATAACTTATTTTTCCAGTTATCGCTAGT
Organism: Laterallus jamaicensis coturniculus; assembly: GCA_022605575.1. NCBI lineage: Eukaryota > Metazoa > Chordata > Aves > Gruiformes > Rallidae > Laterallus > Laterallus jamaicensis. The sequence continues at coordinate 6,137,570 of JAKCOX010000033.1, read as the reverse complement.
TTTGTAGAGGCATTGGTTTGTACCCATCTAAATCAAAATTAACTTGACTAAAGAGCCAGATAGTCACATCATTCTGTACTGATGTGATGAGAGAAGATTGTGAGTCATCGTGCAGAGAAAAGAGCAGTGAAAGTATCTATGGTTATTAACAGACTTCTGCTATGCTGGCTAGCACAAGAAACCATGACACTCAGTATTATTTGCACCAAAGAAAAAAAATTACCCAGAATATGCTGTTAGCAAACTTATTCTTAATATGGAGTTTGGGTTTACTTGCTGGCTTGTCATCCTGAGAGGCTGTCCCTATGGGACTGGTATGAACCAATGTTTTCTGAGAACCAGAGCATCCATTTGCAGCAACATCATCTTTAAAATAAAGGCTCTGCTTTAGTGCTTTATGGCTCTGTCCCTTGAAATTTGACCATCAGCAGTGTAGTCATGGTCCTGTAACTGTACTGATGAGCGACAATACCATGGAAAAATCTTTAACTAAGCAAGCTGTTCTCAACATGTAAGCGTATCTTCTCTTTTTACAGTATTCTGTGACTTGAGCGGTTTTCACTTGTACAGTGAGATCATTTAATGACTAAAACACCCAGATTTTTCTTCACCTTTTCTTGCTCAGTAGGTTCTCTGTGTAATGAACTTGTCACTTCCTTCAGGCAATTTTTTTTAATAATGAACCCAAAGGCTAGTTAACCAAAACTCATGTTGTTTTACAGTTCATCATGCTTTCTTTTTATGGCAGGTGATAGATTACTGGTCAGTGGAGAAAATGTAATTTCTGTAGCCAGGAGTTGTTATTACTTTTCTGCAACACAGTCAAACTGTATACTCTATAATGCAAGGCCATCTGTAATCCTTCTCTTGATAATCACCTAAAAAACATTTAGCGATGCATTCCATTCTCTCTAACTTGTGTACAAACTGCTTTAAGTTTATGGGCAGGTAGATGATGGCAGTAATTTATTCTTGAGCAGTCCTTGATAGTACCGTTTGGCAGCCTCAGAGCAGCTTTGCTGTGGATTCCTGTCTGTCCTGCTCGCTGTTCTCACATAAGATGAAAGCAAATTGAGCAGCAGTTAGGAAGTGGGGAGAAAAATGGGGATGTGGGTGGGGAGAGGAAGGGGGGAGCTCATGCTGATGGCATGGGTCACATAGTTCTTCAGTGAGTAACACTGCTTTATCGATTGGGCAGTTTTATGATATGGGACAGTCATTTTAATTCTTAAAGCTCTATCAAATGAGGATGAAGGGGGTACTTTAATGATGCCTTGTGTGTGTTTTGCTTAATAAGGTTCTTATCCAAGATCTGCCACAGTCAGCAGTGGTGCAAAACCAAAGGCATACGTACAGCAATGAAAGAAATCAAAGCTCAGGCTAGCTCTGCTCCTAGAGTGTGTATGTTCCTAAGCGTGCAAGGCAGCGTGATACAAACTGCAGTGCTCTAACTGCAGTGCTCTTTACAAAAGATGCCTTTAATTTTTGCTACCTATTACAGGAGTGCAAGGGAAATGAGACTGGTAGAGTCGTGATTTAGACTGTAGAGGATGTGTATCAATCTGATGGACTTGCTAGCATAATCACCAAGCTGTAAGGCGGGATGGAAGTGATGGTCGTATTAGCACTTGGTGGAACTGGGACCTGGAGCAGCAGCAGTAATCCCACTGCTAAGGGTGGAAACACAAGGCTCGAGCCAGCTGAGTGTCCCCACCCTGAGCTAACAAGGTTTCTGTAGCTTAGGAAATAGGTACTGAATGAGTGCAGGACAGAAAGGTTGGGGTTAGGGGAGGGGAGTGGTATAATCTTGTCCTGTCCCATCCCATTTTTTCCTTATCACAGGCACACACACACACTCTTGTATCTGCATCCATTCACCAGATAAATACTTGCTTCCCCCGCACTGTATTTTCTTTCTCTCTGCAAAGCTGTTCCATCTGCAAAGCTACAAAATAGACTCTAAAAGACCCCATGCTGTGTGTGTGCTAGACCTACCGTTATGAAATGTATCACTGGACACAGTTCTGTATAGACCTTATTTTAGAAAAACAGATTATTATGGTATGGTCTTCCATTTGTGAGCATATTTTTGTTGCAACAGACCATACATGAGTTTGAGGGAACTATAATGTCAGCCCATGGGCTGAGTGCTGTATTGTTAAGGGCAGGACAATTATTGAGTCATTCTAACGCCTTTGTGATCTTTTATTTAAGGGGTCAGATTTATGCAATTAACAACTACAACTAATACCAAAAGAAAAAGGCCATTCTGCAAGAATGCCTGGTAGTTTTATAGGTTTTCCAAATGTCAGTGAACTTGTTTGTTCTAGTTGTACAATCAAAATGCAGAGAATGCCAAACTGGAGGTCAGAGAAGAAAAGTCATCTTTATGCTGTAGTTTCACATGTCTGCACTCTTGTACTGCTTTATGAATTTTCATCTTCCTTCTTGGTCTGTAATTTGTCTAACTCTTCATGAATTTATATGGCCTTACCCATTGTAATACTGGATTTATGGTATTGGAGACAGAAGATTGACAACCACAGGGGACAGATAATTTACCTCAGGGGCAATGTAAGAGCAAAGCAGTCTATCTGCGCTCGCTCTTCACAGTACCAGTCCCTGGTTCCCCCTGTGTCAGCAGCTCCAGTGTGTGTGTAGTAGTAATCTCTGTGATGCTCATATCCTAAGATTGTCCTCCTTGACCTAGATGCACTCCCTGCCTCTCTCCACTGCTTTGGAAAGCTGTCACGGGGCTCATGCTCCCGAGTATCTGCTCTGTAATATTTTTGAGTGGGGTTTCCTTTATCTTTGATCACAACTTCTTAAGCCCTTGCTAGTATTTTACTCTAACAGAAGATCTAACAGAACAATGAAAGAGTGGGGAGGGTGGAAATGAGCCAGTATTTCATAGTGCAAATTCTTTGTGTGTAAGTTGAAGTCTGTGAAGGAGCTCACTGTGTGTCAACCACTCCGTGGACACTGTGAATTGAGTTCCTGGGCATCTGCTGTTGAGACAACTACAGCCACATTTTAACTGCATAAAATCCATAGTTGCATTCAAAATGGGTGCATGCAATGATCTTGTACCACTTTCAAATATTTTAGCTCTATCTAATCAGAAATGTGTACAGTAATGGTACACAGCCAAGTACACGTTGCTAAATGTGCTGCACTTACTGCATGTATATGGAAAGTCACCGGAGCACTTTTCACTAACACTAAGTAGATATAAATAAAAGAAAAGCTGTTAAATTTGAAGCTGGCAAAGTAAATGTCATGAATATGCTTCAATGTTGAGTGCAAGTAAATAACAGATGTGTTGTCAGATTTATTGGCCTATATTTGTAGCAGCAGAAATGAAATTAAACATGTACCAGTGTTGTAATGTAGACGGTATTGATATTGCTAGAGGGATTTAATCTGTGGCATTATCTGGAAGAAACATTCTTCCTACAAGAAAAAAGAAAATAATTATGTTCACTATCTCAAATCTTTCCATCCTCCTGTTCTCATGGAGTCTACCTTGCTTTTTTCCCTTTTCCCCACTACTATTACTCTCAAGTGCTTTGGAGGTTGGCTTCCTTACCCCACAGGAGTGGGAGCACAGTGTTGGGAGACAACAAAGCTGTGAATACTTGTGTGCAGTGCTGGTGGATGCTGGCTACTTAGATGCCTTCTGGTTTTTAACCCATTGGTGAGGGAGAATATTGTCTCTAGAAGTCAATCCCATTAATTGTGGGCAGTCAGGTTGAGAAGCTTGTAAGTGGGCAAATGCTTTTCAAGTGCAACAGCCGTGTCCACCTTGCTGACAGTGGGTAAACACTAATGCTGTCATTTACAGACTGGGCAAATGCATGCTTTGATTTTGTCACTGGGCATTGGTGTAAGCCTCAATGAAGGTAATTGCATAGGCTGCTTTACCCTGTTGCAACAGCTTTGTTGAAGAAGTGAAACTAGATGCTGAGAGAGGATGCATTGTCAAAAGCTAATCCTACACCTTAGAGAGTTAAAGAGCCTAAAGAAGTGGAGGGGAAAAAATCATGAAAGTAAAACAAAGCAAAGAAATTGAGTAAACAAATTAATTAATTGTCTGGAAGTGAAGTGTGTGTTTGTAATTTTGCCCTTGTTGAAGGGAAATTGAAGTTCATTATGTTCACTGACTGATTTAAAAGCTCTTTCCTGTGCAGCATCACCTAGAGAGAGAGAGAGAAAGAGAGGGAGGCCCATTTGGAGCTCATGCATTGGCTGCAGCTTCAATTAAAACAGAAATTCATTACTGGAAACCTCCAGAGAGAAGGCTGTTACTTCACTCTTCAGTATGGAGAGGAGGCTGCATTTTCTTTTGCTGATTCACTCTTGGTTTAGTGTGAAACCTTAGTTTCATACTAAAAGCGTTGCATTTTGGCTCATGCTAGTGATAATCTTGAGATGCTGATAAAATGAAGAGATGTGAGACTCTATTTGGAGAGAGGCTGTGCTATTTTTTGCTAATATTTACCGTGTTGTTTATGTGAGTAGAGAAAGCATAACACATGGAGGGAAGGAAGGGGCCATAGAAAATTCAGTTTACCTCATGTTATGAATTCTAAAGTTGATACTGAGTGAATTTGATCACAGAATAGCAATGAAATATTTCTAATTAGATGCGTACGTATTGTTTCAAAATCCCATGGTGTCCTCATCAGCATCTTTAGCAGCCAAATGCAAATACCTTTCTGTATATCTGACCATCAGTGTCTGGCAGATGGCCAGGCTGTGTTCAATTTAAGACCATGGAAATGTGTAAGGAGGGGTAGGATCCCGTTTCTCTGAACTAGATAGGACAAAACTGTTGGAAGGAAAACTAAATGTTTTGGGGAAAGCTTTTGATTTTAAATTTTATTTCAAAGGCTTTCCAGGTTGTCTGGGCAGGAATGCTTAACAAGTCTGCTGTAGAGAAGTGAGCTCGGGGTTTCATCTTGTTGCATTTGTAGCTTTTTTATCTCTTATCCTTTCTCTTTTCCTCCCTGTAATAGGAAGCCCACTGGGGTTTTATTTTTCTATGAAGCATCTACAGATGGTTGCCTTGTCCCTTCCTTTTATTCACTGCGAATGCAAAGACACAGCTAAACAAGAAGAGCACAGCCCCCTTCCTGGAATTAGCAGATATTAAAGCAAATGCTTTTTTCAAAAGAAAGATGTTTGGCAGTTCTCCAGCCCCTTCAGCAGGTGCAGTATGCCTGAGGCTGTGCCACACGTACGTCTCTGAAATATTGTAGCCCTCTGTTTTGGACATCAAAGTGCTCCAGGGAAGGAAGTGCATGTGTGTATATGCACAGATGTATTAGTCCTCTGTGGTCAGTAATATACACTGATTAATGAGCACTGGATCTGGGTCAAGAATTTTCTAATTGGAAATGTTAATTTCCTAAAAGAAACAAAAAAACCCACCCATCCAGATGAGTATTTTGTTACAGAGACATCATTGAATGAAACCAAGTGGATTTTGGAGGGAAACCTCTCTAGCCTCCTGAAGGGGCATCCATCCAGCTGCCTGCATGCCATCTCTTCTCTTTTCTGGTAAAGAAGCTGTCTGGAAAGACCCCAGATGGATGGGGTAATGATTACTTCTTTACAATTTGCCCAGTTGGGACCTTGGGATGTAGTGATCTGCAGACACCTAAGTTCTTGATTTCTTTGTGCCTTAGGTTTCCAGTGCCATGAATTACAAAAGGATCACATACAGAGGTGCTTGGGAAAGGCTTCTACAGATTTTTAGGCACCTAGGGAAAATAGGAAGCATATTTCACTTAGGAAGCAAAAATACTTTTTGTACCAGGAAGGTGTGAAGGAAAGCAAAATGCCTCTTAATTTCTGCAAAAACTCTTCAGGATGGTGGTGAAGTTGGGTTTGTGGGATTATTTTTTTTTTTACATCTTTCTTTTGCCCTAGCCATGATTTTTTTATACATCATCTGAACCAACTAATCCCTGAGGCACATGTCAGAAGAGTGCCAGAGAGGAAGAGTGCTATGCCCAGGACTCTGTAGCAGAACTCCCCTGCACTGAACACCTTCCCTTCACACATGTATTGTGTCCTCCAGCCAGTTCTAACAATTGATCATCCCTGTGACAGAAGACACTGAAGGCTGCACTGGAGAATGGAATTTGTGTCCATGCAGGCAGAGGACCTAGGTGGATTTATGCTAAAAACCAGATTTGTAGAGGATGTGGCAGGAGTGGGATTTTTGAAGTTTTTCCCTCAGTGAGGCAGTGAACTCTAGATTTGTGAAGAAGACACACCAGGAATGAAGTTTGTCAGTGGTGATAGGAGGATGGGATCGATTAAAAGGGAGAGAACACAAAGATGATTTTTTTAGTGCAGTCTCTTACCTGACCCATATATTTGGCTCTTCCTTCTGTGTCTTTAGATTTTTGTTTTTGTTTTTACTGTTTATGTCCTTGGGTCTGGGATATCCTTTGTAATATTTGCACAGCACAGTTGTGTCCTGACCTGTGGGCTTTTCTGTGTTACAGCAGTATAAATATTTAACAATGATAACAGAGAGCATGCTTATCCCTTGATATTTGGGAAACATAAAGCTGGAATTTTTATTATTTCAGCAGGTCTATTGGTCTTGCCAAGAAGACTACAGACAACAAATACCAGTCACATTGTCCACCTTATATGTCCAGCCTTCTCCCTTGCCCCCCACCCAACCTGCAACCAAAAAATAAAAATAATTGCCAATTGTCAAGCTGCTTCTAGTTATTCATGTGGCAGAAGAATATCCATTCGTGCTATGTTGGAACAAATTTGCTTATTTCCTGCTTTCAGCAACATTTTGAGTTTATTTATGTCATACTCCCCCACCATTAACCTGTCCATATGTTGCAGAAATGTCATGAGTAACTGGCTAATGCTGGTTCAAGTGCTTGTGATTTCTCCAAGGATTTTTGTTTGTTTACCTCCTACCCCATGGGAGTGTTATGCAGCAAAGCACCTTGGACTGTGTGCTTCCTTCTATGGGTACATGTTCCAGTGTGCTTCTTTTACCCACTAGCTTGTCCCGTTTCAATTTGGGTAGTAGGACTCTGCAGGTCATAAAGGGCATCCACATGCTTCTGCTTTTAAAGTTACTAAATAAATTAGTGGCAAAATTAGAACAAGGTTGGGTGTGATGTAGGTTTGGTCACAAAGAAATGGCTAAAATAGAAAAGGTCTATAAAGGGCAGCAAACATTAAAAGCAGCTCATGGAAATGAAGGTTGAGGAGGTTGTTGTATAAGAAAATAAGAAACAAGCAGAGTTTTTATGCTGGGACTGAAGAATTTTAGAAGATCTAGAGGTCAACAGATGAAATAGAAGATGACTGGGGAAGGCAAGATAACATTTGCAGGGTGATGAAAGCACAGAATCAAATTGAAAAATCATTTAAGATGGATACAACCAGAATAAAAGTTGGGTTGGGTGCAGTCTAGCAGACAGTGCGCAGCTTTGGGTTTCTACGCTTGGCAAGACATTCAGGACAGTTATTAGACACTTGGAAGTATTTCTTCCATGCCAGTTTTATGTTTCAGTGAAGGTGCCCTACCTTTATTTTTAATTGGAAAATTCGTGATGGTGCAGTGCTGACTCATCTGAGCCACATGGGTAATTTTATTCATTTTTAGCACTAGTCCTGTAATGCGGTGGAACCCTAAGAGTGAAACAAGGAGCTTGTTTTCCACCTTCGAAGGAGACCACGAGATACTCCCTGCTTCAGTGAACCTATAATGTAAGCATAAGGGAAGAGGCAGGAAATTAAAAATCCATGTGCTTCTTGTGCATGAATGAGCATGCATCAGGGTGCACGGAGACATGGGGGTGGTGACAATCATTCTGAGAGTAAACAGGCAATGGTTTGTCTTTAAGATAATGAGTCCTTTGTAACTTCTATTATTAAGTGACTCTTTTGGCAACTGTGTGTCCTCTCATGTAGGATACCTGTTTGGGTGCTGGTGCTGTGAGTTATCTCTGTGAGTACTTTAGAAGCAGAGCAATTGAAGTCCAGAGTCTGTAGGCAGCAGCCTGGGGAAGGTGATGTTTTAGCATGTTTGATCTGGGCACACATTCGTGACTGGTCTCCAGTTAGTAAGCTGATTAGGCCTGTAGCTCTACTTTTTGTTTATGATTTCTTAGCTTTCTGCATTGGTGCTTTCCCTCTTGAATCCTCAAGGTATGAATTTGGTCTTGCTATCTTACTTCTCACTAATTTTTTACCTTTTCTACAGTCTTTCTTCTAGCTTTCTCACCAATTTGATCCACGCTTGTGCAACTGTGTCATAGCAGCAGTAGGCCTTGGATCTTTGATGCACAGTTAGAAAAATCTGTTAAGGGTGGATGGGAGAAAAAGCTTACAGCAGTAGTTACAGGGGAAGAGCATTACAGCATTCTGAAGAATAGTGTCTTTTTTTTTCTTGGGAGAGCATGGCAAACCACTAGTGTTTTTAAAGATGGTGTATGATTGAGGAATTGTATGTGTCAGTATAATTGTGGCAGATTTCTGGTGTTAAAGAAAAGCCAATGGTGATGTCTACATGAGCACACTGGGTGGCAGAATGGGAGAGTGAAGGAGTTGCTTCTGAGGATGCGGAGTCCACGTGGGCTGCTTCTGGGCTAACTCTAATGTGGGGCAGAGGAGCAAAATACTGTCCATCATAGGAGTATGTTAAGTGTGATGGAACTTGTCTTTCAGCTCCAGTGGTGCGAAGCCAGTCCTCAGAAGTGGGGACAATTGGATGATTTGCTTCAAGATGTGCCTCTCACACCACTTCACTTCCTTGGCTGAGCTAAAAGTTTAATGTTGATATATACAACAACTTTTTGATAGGTTTTGCTTCTCTGTTTAGTCATGCCCTAACCACCAGGACACGTGTTTCTGCAGTCAGTGTTCAAAATGAGATTATACTGTAGAACTATTATGGGTGAAAATTCCTCTTTGCAGGAGGGATTTCAGGCTTTTGTTATTTAACTTGAGCTTTTATTCTGATTGTTACTTTATGGCTTGGTCACTCATTCCCTTTGTTGTACGAATGAATGCTCACTTCTGTATGACATTGCAAAATCGTTTAGTATTACAAAATTTCTGCCATACAAACTTCCTGGTGCAATAGAACAATTCTGATTGCTAGTTTTAGATTAATGTTAAATGTAACCACAGCTGTAGCAAATCCAGTAGGCCATTATAGGGCATGTATCTTGGAGGTACTTACCTCATTCTCATTTTTAATGCTCTGTGGGGTCAATGTGACTTTACTTCAGGTCATCTGAAGTAGTCTTTATAGCAAATATCTTGAGGATGGTAGCCAAGGGAAAGCTAGCAAGTTGTAAAAGAAGATACAGTGTATTTGCAGACTGGTGGTGAATTATGATAGCCTGAAGTATCTATAAATCCCTGGATGTTGCCCAATTCTGCTAGAAAGTTGTTTTTCAGATGCCTGAAATTAGGCTGCTTAGTTATTGCCGCAAGTGCATTCCACTGAAGGAAAAGTAACTCAAGCTGCCCCCTGTAGCAGAAGGGCTAAGGGCTTGAGATGTCAGTAGATACTCTGGGACTGACCACACAAACCATACCATGATAAAACTTGCAGTGACCCAGCTGTGTTTGTGCAGACTTGAAGTGGAATTTGATTTGAGGTTTCCAGTGCTCAGCGTCGGGAGGCTTGGCTGTTTCCTGAAGTCATCTTCAGCTGCCTTTCTCTCTGACTTCAGCCAAAAGATGTAGATGTGTATGGCACTCTGGATATATGAGATAAGCATAGATGGGCTGGGGTGGAGAGGAAACAAAAAACCTGGGAGGAATGGTGATCCAAGGTGACTGTTTTTTTTGCTTTAAAATGAAACATTCTAGTGTATTATCTTCAGGGCCTAAGGGGTGATACAAGGGGTCACAGGAGAGCGCTGAGTTCCTCAGAATTAAGAAAATAAATCCCAGTTGCCAATTCAGGCTCTGCAGCTGTGACCAAGAATGACAGATAGATTTTCTTTTCCACTAGATTTACTCTCTGATATCTTAGTTTATCACTCAAGCCAGGACTATTCATCAACCTTCCTGTCGATAATCCAAGCCTAAGTTGGCAAGCTACACTTTTATGATTCATTCCTAAAAAAAAAACCCAACAAACCCACCAAAAAAACCCCACAGGATCATTTGTGCTGCTTTTGCATCAGATTTAGCAAAGGGGAAGAAATTTAGGTATGAGGAACTGCTGTCAATTGAATGGTCTCCAAGAAACATTGCAGATGACCTGTGTAATGAGACACACTCTCCACAGGTTGTCAGCTAAACCCCAGTGGGTAGGGCACTCTATTTCCCTCTTCTAATGGTCACCTGTTTTAAAAAAGCTGCAGTGAATGAGCAAGTAAGGCCAGTTGCTACTGGGGAAGGGTTGGTATTGAAAAAAATGGATGCAATGGTTATCCCTTTAGAGAATCTCTTTACTATGGGAGTCATGGTTACCAGAGTCCCTGTTTAGCCTCAGAGCAGATGCGTATGACCCTGGCACAGCAAAGCACAGGGACACAGTAGTTTCAGAGAAGCAGCAATATCTGCTGGGGACTCCATCATAGCAAAAGTGCTGGGATGATACGTGGATGTTAATGAACAGGTAGAAATGGCTAAGGCCCTGCTTATCTCTGTCATCCTAGATTAATCCTGACCCAGACTCTACCCTTTAATTACTAGCATAACGGAGTGCATTTTTAGTAGCTTCTTCCTAAACTTTACAGGTCTCAAACAGCACTGGGATCTCTTATCAACAGCTGAGCATCCAGTGTTTGTGTGCAGGCAGAATTTCAGTTCACGGAACTTCTGAGAGGAGGGAGGACAAAGGGGCCAGAGTGTGGAGGTCCTGAACTCCCAGCGCAGACAGCACCAGCTGCAGCTCCCTCTGCTTTACCCTGGTTATCTTCCTCTTTTCCCTCATCCAGATTTTGCCGGTGCTTTACACTGCTCAGGATCTCAGAGCCCACCTGTATCCTACCTGCTCACAGCCTGAATGAGCCTTTCTGAACCCGAGCTCATGCTTTGTCATTAACAGCGGGTGCCACTTGTTTTCCTTTTTCTATCGTCACTGACAGACAAGAAATATTTATACTCCTCCCCCCTACCCCCAGCCCTGTGGTAAGTACTGAGGAGCCAGGCATTCTCCAGACCACCTGCCTGCTGCCGCTGAAGCCTGGGTTGAACCCCCTGAGGGTGCAGGAGGCTTGTATAGAGCTGTTTGATGCAGAACACCATGTGGCGAAAAGTCTTTGCGAGCATGAAAGACAGTTCCGCTGGGCTGCACTGCAGTCTCAGGACATCTCATTTGCTGCCTCTGGCACAGTTTTAATAGGAGAGGGAGAGGCTTCAGATTTCTCAAACAGTCCGTGGCAGAGATGGAGGGGTAAAAGAAGGAAGGAAATTAGATAGTTGAAGGAGTAAGGAATGTCTATATAAATAAAACAGGGGAGAGGGAGGTGGGAAAGCAAAAGAAACCAGTCAGGCAAAGCGAATGCAAACAGTTTGATTTGGGAGACTTTTTCCTTCAGCCAGAGTGCAAGAGGAGAGCCATTAAAAGTTCCTTTCAATAAGCACTATTTTACCGTAATGGGACTGCTGGAAGTACAGCATTAGTGAGGTGATGAGTATGGGGGGTTTGAGCATTCCGGCACTCCAGGATTATATTAACATCTCAAAGAATGATGGGAGAATCTGGGATGCTGCTGTAACTGTGGTGCTTTCCTTCTCAGCATTCCTCAAGGAAATGGATTTAGTCTTGGCCCCAGGGATTGGGAAGTGTTCAAGCTACTTGCTGCGATGCTGCAGGCTTTCTGAGTGAGGTTTGATATGGAGAGAAGTGGAATGGGTGTGTTAATGTGACATCAAGGTATACCTGAATAATATGGCTGGGAGTTTGTAAACATACCAAGTTAATGATGTCATTTATTCTAGCAGTGGGAGTAGCACAGCTTGGGCAAAGAGGCAAGACATAACCTACTCTTGTTCTAAGTACCAAGTAGTCACCTCAAAGACCTACTTGTTCGCCAGCTGCTGTTGAATCCCTCCACTGCAGTTCTCAAAGACTCCAAGAGGAGTTCATCATTTGAAAAAATTATTTCCTGATGAAGCAGTAATCTCCTCAGTTGGGAAGGCAGCATTTTCTGTTGCTTACAGCAGTGACACTGGGAACTCAAAGCATGTTCCCTGCTGTCACTGATTTACTGACAGTCTACTTCAGTCACTCAAAATCTGCATCTCAAATGAGGAGATGGTGTAACTTAGTGGAGATGCTCCAGAGGTGAGTTCAGTCATTACTGCCTTTGAGGACTGCTTGTACATGGAGAGTCACCTTATGGCCACATAGGAATTTACTGGCCTTCACTGGGTTTCCTGATTTAATTGTATTATGGAATTATCTCAGCTGTTTAAAGGTACTCCTTTGTACTTGTCGATAGAATAGCTGCAAATTGTTGAGGCAACTCTCAGCCTGGCTGTCTGTCTCCTATTCTGGCAAGCTGTGAAGTTGAATATACTAGCAGACAAGCCACTTCTGTACCAACAGGTTGGGACCGAAGCAGGCTCTAAATCTTTTTTGTGGTCTGTCTTGTGAATCAGTTTCCTGTGACAAAACACTGTCAGAGTGGCTCTTCTTACCGTCCATATACAAATGAATACAAACCCATATATGTCTCTTACTCTGCACTTGAGTGATACTTAATTCTAATTTTTCTTTGACCGTATGCTAGCCCTGCCTTTGCCCCCTCTAGTTCCTTTGAAGAGATTCTGATTCTTCCACTGTACCACTGTAGTCAGTGGAGCTGTTATAGTGTAGACAAATTGTTGGAACAAACTCAGGTTTGGTTCTTGTGTTTTTGGATCCTTGTCTTTATGCTGTGCCAGTTTGCATACGTCTTGTGCCTCTGTTGCAGTCTTCCTCATCTGGCTTGGGCCTTGACCACACCACCCCGTGTGCCCTTCCACCCTGACAAAGGCTACTGGTGGAACAGTTTGGCTTCAGAAAACTTATTTGTCCTTTTTTTATTTATTTACTGAGGCCCCCTGAGTTGTCCAGGCTGGTAACTGCCCACATGATCTCTGTATCGATTGCTTTTAGAGCTGCTGAGCTCTTATTACTGCAGCTCACTGGGGAGAGAAAGAGAAGAGTGAAAGATCCAGGTCAGCATGGTCTCAACAATAGATGAGTCTCATCAAATCTCTTTTTCTCCCAGCTGCTGTTATTCCAACAGCTTTACTAGTTTTGAATAAAACAAGAAAAGGAATGTGTTGTTTGTTTAGGGAAAATAGGGGTTTTCAGGGTGGGGTCTGAGCTACCTGTGGCAGTAAGAGGAGTGGAGTATTCCTAGGTGGGACAAAGTAGCACCATGATTCACTCTCACACTGACAGAAAACCTCTTCTCCAGTACAGCTCCCATCATAAGGGAAATAAAGCAGTCATTGAAGGAACTTTGTCCTGATTATAGCACGTGCAGGATGTGATAACGCTTGTTAAAACCTGCTCCCTTCTGAGAGGTAATAAAAGGGCCTGAGAGGCTGAGTGTTACAGTCTCTGACTATGACATCTAAACCAGGTCCTCTTCATACGTATGTGTGCCTCTGTCAAATGTTGCTGAATATAGGGGCTTGTGTCCTTTAAACAAAAAAAAAGTGTCAGTTGTAGGTGTTTGTTGAATAGTGTCACCTATGATATTGAAGTAAAAAGGTCACTTGTGTCATTGATCTTGGCACTGTGGAGCTAAGACAGGTTGTCTTATGTGGAGATGGGTACTGCATAGCCTGGGAAAGGTGACACAGCTGCTGGAGAGCAAAGATCACAGTCACAGCATAGCTGTGTGCAGCTACAGCAGCCTTTCCTCCTTGGCTGATTTATGGCTGCAACCTATCTTCCTGTAACAGTGACAACTGAGAAGGCTCTGGAGTACCGAGCCTGATATGAAGCTCTTGTAGTTCTGATCTGTAAGAGACTGATGGGCTAGAAATCTCACTGGAATGTATGTCCTCAGGAAGTTGTCATCGTAATCTAATTTGGATTTGATCTGTCTAATCCTTTCCACACTCCCTTTTCTCCTTTGTACAGACACACTAGCACATAAACTTGGGGTTAGCTAGCTCTGGTGAACACTTCTCCACACTTCTACCTCCAGCATCATCCTAAGCCAGGAAATAATAATCACTGTTAAGAAAAAAGAACTTTTTATTAGCTTTGTTTGATGGTTTAGTCTGTTCTTCAGTTCATCAAATTGGGTAGTTGTCTTATCCCAAGTCTTGTGTATCCACAGCAGTGGTCCAGTGATCTAAGTGTTTATGATTGGTACAGTTGCTGAAGCTAGCACAATTTGAGTACCACCACACCTACCCTGCAAGGAAGGGGGGAGTTACGGGGCACGTCGTGGGCACCCCAGGATATTTCCTTGAAGGACAGCTGACTGTAGAAACTATGGATCTCTGTGTGCTTGGCAGTTCAGCTCTATTTCTCAATAGCTCTCTGTGGGCATTGTGTGCGTGAGGAAGTCTGGTTTTGTGAATGCTTCCTTTCCTTGTACAAGGGATAACTTTGTACAATGTGTATGCTTAACTTCTGGGGGACTATGAGATTGTTTTGAATTAATCTGTGTATTTGTGATTTTCTTCAGAGCAGAGAGGCAGAAGCCTGTTCTTGGTACTACACCAGTTATCAGTGCTATGTTTTGGTGTTTCCAAGAACCTTATTCTTATCACACAGGACTTTTTACAGATGCCATACACATGCTAGCATGATCATTTAATGATGCCTTTCTGCTCCCCTGTCTTCTTTCTAACTGGAAAGCACACTGTAGTCATTTGGAGTTAGGCAGCTAAAGTCAATTCCACAAACAAGCTGTATTACTTCAGTGTGTGTGTGTGTGTCTCTTCTAGCAATGGAAGAAAATGGCTTCAAGTTGTAACTGGTGTGCAGTAGCCGTCCTCTAAAATAGCTCTGTGCAATCCTGACTCCTTAACATGGGGAAAGAAAATTGTAGCCTGCGTGGTATCATGCTGCAGCCATACAAAATACAACTGCTTAAGTAGTGTGTTGGTTTCTTCTCAAATTGTGCAGTAGAAATGTTGTGATGTTATGCTACTGGTGCAGATGTCCAATAAATGGTATTGGAGTAGTGGAAAGCACTGTGGGATTTCTGAGGGAGGCGATTGTCCCTCTCTACTCTGCCCTCGTGAGGCCCCACCTGGAGTCCTGTGTCCAGAGCTGGGGCCCCCAATACAAGAGAGATGTGGAACTGTTGGAGAGGGGTCAGAGGAGCCACAAAGATGCTCAGAGGGCTGGAGCAGCTGCTCTACAAAGAGAGGCTGAGGGAGCTGGGCTTGTTCAGCCTGGAGAAGAGAAGGCTGCAGGGGGACCTCATTGCAGCCTGCCAGTCCCTGAAGGGAGCAGAGAAACAGGAGGGGATTCAACTTTTTAAAAGGGCAGATAATGGCAGGACAAGGGGGAATGGATTAAAGCTAAAGGAGGGAAGGTTTATATTGGATATTAGGGGGGAGTTTTTTCCAGAGAGAGTGATGAGGGGCTGGAACAGGCTGCCCAGAGAGGTGGTGGATGCCCCGT
Organism: Laterallus jamaicensis coturniculus; assembly: GCA_022605575.1. Lineage (NCBI taxonomy): Eukaryota > Metazoa > Chordata > Aves > Gruiformes > Rallidae > Laterallus > Laterallus jamaicensis. Next base: position 6,121,966 of record JAKCOX010000033.1, on the reverse strand, counting down.
CCCTGGCAGTGTTCAAGGCCAGGTTGGACGGGGCCCTGGGCAACCTTGTGTAGCTGCAGGCCTGAGGTTGGTGTCCCTGCCTGTGGCAAGGGGGTTGGAGCTCTCTGATCCTTGGGGTCCCTTCTAACCCATGCCATTCTATGATTACGTACAGATATAGTTTGCTCGTTGAGTTCCTCTTTGCTTCACTCCTGATGCTGAGTTTTCTTCTACAGCTGCGCAAGGGGTCTGTGGTAAATGTGTGCATGTACACAACCCATCACTGTCTCCCCATTTAACACTGAGGGAAAAAAGTAACAGAAGTTGGGGGAATAAATATTGGCTTTTAGCTTTTTTAGGATTATCCTTATTTCTTTATTCTTCCTCGGGCTTTCATCCTGCAACTGCATACGAGTAAAAGCAAACAGACAAAGATTCTGCTAGAATCAGAAAGCCATGCTGGTTATTTTTCCATTTGCAGTTGTAATAAAGGCCTCATGTTTAAATGACACTTCTTTTCATAGAGTGTACTGCAAAGGAGACCTATCTGTTCTATAGAGGTGTTGCTTCAATGAGATACATGAAATGAGAACTGTTGTTCCATTCAGAAAAGGCAGCCTGAGTGGTTCAGAGTTACACAAAGGAGATGTCAAATGAAAAAGTTGAATTATAACCCTTACATAATCGGGACTATTATTTGGAAGTTTTGGATGTAATTTAGTAACAAATGCTATAACTGGTGTTCCTTTGACACAAATCATCTCTGAGGATATTCTTGGGCTCCACAAAAGTCATGGGATTTGGAACTGTCCACTGTTTGCAAGTTATTTATGATGAAAGCAAAGGTATTAGAAATTCCTTTCTTTGGTACTGCCCCACTAGATAGAAATTGAGGTTTGTTGTTCAAGGTATGTTCTGTACACATGGGGAGCATTCAGATTGCAATCACAGAACCACAGAATGTTAGGGTTTTGGATGGGGCCTCAAAAGGCCATCTAGTCCAACTCCCTTGCTAGAGCAGGATCACCATACATTGCCGTGGATAGTTTTTGAGTGGTCGTTCTCCAACCAAAGCTGCTTCCTACAGTATCCCCATTCTGTGCTGCAGACAACTGCCAGGAGTGAAACTGGCTCTGCACTCCCCCTGAGGTAATAAACGTTCTGATGTGAATGGATGGGGTAAGAAGTGCTTTGTACATGGAACACTAAATGAGACCAATGTGTTTTTATGGTTTTTCATACTGTTTCATTTGTATACACAGAATTTGCAGGAGAGTAAGTGTTTGCCGGTCTAGAATGCTAGACTTTTCTTCTATGTGCTTAGCAGACTTCTTTCCTTTACATACAGCCTCAAATTTATCTAGCAGGGTTTGCTACACAGAGCAGGCATTCATGTGCTTGGGAGATGATTCTGTTCCAAGAAATAAGTATATTAAACCTTGAAAAGCTAATTTTTGCTAAGCTGAAACAGAAACTTTGAAGACCATCTTGCAGATATGCTCTGTGCAGCAAAGACTGCAGAAAGCAAGTCATTACGTGAAAAATGTGAAATCTTCTGCAGCCAGTTTTCAGTCTGTTGTGATTTAACTCAGCTGGCATCTAAAACAGCCACACAGCCATTCACTCACTCTCCCACCCCCGCAGTGGGATAGGGGAGAGCGTTGAAAAGGGGAAAAAAAAGTAAAACTCCTGGATTAAGATAAAGAAAATTTAATAGGACAGAAAAGGAAGATAATAATGATAGAGGCAAAAGAACATACAATGCGCAGCACAATTTCTTACCAACCTTCATCAGCAGTCCTGGCTGTGTCCCCTCTCAAATCCTGTGCAACCCCAACCTATAGCTGCTGGTGGAGTGGGGTGAGAGGCAGAAAATTCCTCAGCTCTGTGCAAGCACTGCTCAGCAGTAACAAAAACATCCCTGTGTTATCAGCACTGTTTTTGGCACAAATCCAAAACACAGCCCTGTACTAGCTATAAAGAAAATAAACTCTATCCCAGAGAAAGCCAGCACACAGTCTCATCAGAAAGCTCAGATTGCTCGTACTGTATCTGAGGGTGTTATATAAACATAAGCATCATGTGTAATGTACAAGTAGAGTGATATTAATAGGGGAATGTTGGCTTGTAATGGCATTTAGCATGGGTGGGAGTGAGAGAGAATGGGTTTCCAACAGCAAGATCTTGAGCTGCCACCACTAAAAAGACAGCTGGGTTCACAGGGCCTGCTATATAACAGCACAATAGTGATTATTCTGACAGGGAATCTGTATTGTCAGGCTGCTGTTACGTTGGATTGTCTAGGAAGATTATACCTTGCCAGGCCAGCTGATGAGTTTTCATGGCAAATAAATGGCACAGCATAGTATCTGTTTACCATTTTCCAGTAAATCTTCCCAGTTAGTTCCCTGACTGCATATGGCATCTCTGTTAGCTCGCAGGAACAAACCCTGGTGTTATCACTTGGCATAGTCCTGTTCTGTAAAGGAATGGCTTCAGATGGGAGCTCCTTGCCTGAGCACGCGTCAGCGCTGCAGAAAGCACCAGTATAACGTTGCCACTGTGGTCTAGCTGGTGGTAGGCTAAGCAGTTTCCTTTATTGACATAGCTTAATTTCTTTCCTTAAGGATATAGGTCCTGGGGATGGAAAAGACCTGTGGGTCACCAAACCATTGCTATTGCAAGTAGCTGTATCATTTAACTCCTTTCAATAGTAATACTACCCCGTCTCTGGATTTCTTCTTCTACTGTGTTATTGAAAAGCTGCTACAGAGCCCAAGTCCTGTAATGAGGAGACATAGTTTCTAATTTACATCCCATGGTGTGTTTTTAGCCCCTGTAGGGCCATTTCTTTTTGGACCAGTATTATCCTTTAGCTTTACTTTCTCTCTCCTTCTGCCTCTCTTCACCTTAGAGAAATTTATGGATGGGAAAAGCACAGCTTTTTAGCCTTCATTTTGCAAGCTAAATATTTAGGGTAACAGAGGTAGAGCATAAGACCTCCTGTTGTGCAATGGTTTCTGATTTTCACAACACCCACTCTTTCTCTTAGCATGGATAGAAACTGCTATGCCTTGAAAAACCAAAAGATTTGTTCTGAGGGGAAATTAAATTGGCTTCCTTTTAGGTGCAGGTTAATGTTAAATAGCACTTCAGAAAACTTTACACACACACACACACACCCCCAACCACCATCTCTTTCTTTCTAATTTTAACTGGGTGGCAATGCTGCATAAATATTAGGGGGGTTGCATTTAATTGTATTGGGTTGGGTGGGGGGTTTATTTGTTTTGGGGGGAAGAGGGAGATTAGTTAATTTTGGGGGAGGGGTTTTAGTATTAACTTTTAAGGTTCTGTAATTGACAGCAAAATGACACAGTTCGAGGCTGAATTCCATCTTACAGGTTGCTATTGTCTGACTGCAGAGTTTTCTGTAAAATTGGATTAACAGGACACCATCACAAGATCTAGCTGTATTTTGATAGCTATCTCTTTCCAAGCCAGAGATTTTTTTTTTCTTCCCTTTTAATGAAAGCTTAGCATTTACACCACATTTTAGAATAAAAACATGTCAAGGAGGCCTTAAAGTAGTTACAGAAGCTGTGATATTGTCTAGCCTGTGACTTTTTTTCAGCTAGCCTTGGTGTTTTCAACGTGTTGGGAGGGAAGAAAGAATTGCACAATGAAATAACCCCTGCAACTTTTTTCACTTTGGATTTATGTTTGCATATGTCTCAAGCTGAGCCAATGCTTATCCTTCTCAGTGATTGTATCCTCAGCCCGAGAGTTATAGTAAGACTTTGGTTTTGGCTGTTGCCCTGTTAAAATTAGAAGAGCTGGAAGGTTTTCATTAAAAAAGAATGAATTCAGATTTACTTGGAGAGCACTGAAGTCTTAGAGCTAATTCTTCTGCTTTAGAAACCAATATAAATAAAAATTTTACATCAGTGGAAGCACAACGAAGAAAGAATGCAATTTCCACTGTACTGTAACCAGGTTTGAATCAAAAGTGTTGCAGTTCATGATATATCATTTCAAAATAAACAGAAGTCTCAAAAGTTACAGTTGGTAATAATTGCTGTAGATCCCTCACCATGTCCAAGAAAAAAACCCCAAAAACAGAACTGCAAAATCCAAAGTGTGACATAAGCAACCATAGTTCATTTTTTATCTTCATGTATGCTAACTCTGGCTTGCCATGTAGTAGCTGAGAGTGTGTATGCATTCTATTCCTTAGTGCTTTTAGGTCTTCATGTGTTGTTTTTCAGTCATTGATCTTTGATTTAAATTTTATTTGCATCAACTCTGTCTCCCAGAGTCAGCATGTCATGGTCATGGGAACTTTTTCACAGATCAAATTCCAATGTTAATATTACTAAGAGTGTTTTTTTTAAGATGACAGACCTGCATTTCTATCCTTAGTAAGAAACATCTTACGCTTTGATATTTAAGTAAGCTGATAGATTGTCAGAGTGCAGATGACTGCTGTGGAAGTTGGTGAGTCTGGGATAGCAAAAACTCAAGTGTGTAAAACACAAAGATAGCCAACAGAGTGACAACACACTGGCATCCTTCCTGCTGCTTTTGGCCACTTTTTAAAGCAGATCATAAAGAACTTTCTGCGTTTTCATCTGCTGCTGTTGCTTTTGGGTCATTGCATGTGGGTTAAAGTCAGGCTAATCAAGTTGGCCTGGAAGCCTCCTACCGGCACTCCCTGACTTGTATTCCTCTGTATGGAGAAGGGCAACCAGGCTGGTGAAAGAGCTGGAGGGCAAATCCTATGAGGAGTGGCTCAGGGAGCTGGGGCTGTTTAGCCTGGAGAAGAGGAGGCTGAGGGGAGACCTTATCCCCACCTACAACTACCTGAAGGGAGGTTGTGGAGAGGTGGGTGATGGTCTCTTCAGCCAGGTGACAGGAGATGGGACAAGGGGCAATGGCAAGAAGCTGCCCCAGGGCAGGGACAGATTGGACATTAGAAAAAAAAATTACTGCAAGAGTTGTGGGGGCCTGGAACAGGCTGCCCAGGGAGGGGCTGAGTCACCTGCCCTGGCTGTGTTCAAAAAAAGGGGAGATGAGGTACTTAGGGATCTGGTTTATCTTAGGATGGGATTGGTTGGACTTGACGATCTTCAAAGGTCTTTTCCAACCTTGTGATTCTGCCCCTTCCTTACCATGATGAATGCTGTCTTCTGTCTAGGCAGCCCACTGTGTTTCTGTTGAACACTGTTGTACCATCCCTGTAGACCATTCAGGTCCCCAGGACCTCAGAGGGACTCCACTTCTTTGCATGAAAGCAATTTGTAGCTGATTGGTGTTATCTGTCCCTGTGGTATGTCTACAGGTAATGTGGGTCAGATTGGTTTGAGGATTGCTTTCACTTGGAAAATCAGGAGCCCAAGGTTTGCTGCCTTGGGGCAGGGAATGTCCCCTGGTCATCATCAGGTAATCATCTGCTAATCACAGAGGTACCTGAACTCTGTGCTAGATAGCAGCTCCCAGCTCCTGCATAGTTTGTAAAGAAATCTTTGTTTTTCCACTACTGTAAGTGCTGCAGCCAAGCCCAGCATTTCAGATGATCTTATCCTGACAAACATGCTACTGATACTCTTCTAAGAGCATTATTCATAGGATCCTATCACCCTGATGGATGCAGAAAGGACATTAAGATTCTCTATTGACATGAATCATCTCACCCATCTGTACAGTTTGGTCACCTCTAAACCCACATGTGATGTCAGATTAACAATGCACAGAGGCACCACAGTGAATTGAACATCCTGAGAGGGAGGATGTTCCTGGATATTCTGAAAAGAGTATGTCAGATCTAGACTGAAAGAAGGGAGAATCATATCTCTTTCTATCATCTGGAAAGCTGTTAATATCCTTGATCTTTTCTGCCCACAAAGCACTTCTGATTCTCATCCCTAGCAGACATAAGCAGACATGCAGCTTTGAATAAATATGCCTTTGGGGGAAAAAAAAAATCCTACTTCTTGACTGCTCAAAACAAGGGAAGACTGACTTCCCACTGGCAGTGACCAACAGATGTTTTCAGTCAGTCACTCGCTCACAGTCCAAGTAGGAAGATGTGATTCAGACACAATAGGCTGTCTGCTGGGAAACCAATCAGACAGCAAAGCTGCCTTTTCTCATTCTATTTTTTCCACAGACTTACCATTCTTCCAAGAAAAGGGGAAGAAGAAACCTACGCAGCTGGAAATTGTGAAAAAAACCCAGTTTTATTCTTTCCTGGCCAGCTTTAAGGAAAAGAGAAAAGGCATGTAGTATTGCTTCAGTTTGGGAATGTTGGAAAAAGACTTACCCCACTCTGGCACTAGCTTATACTTTATGATCTGGACCGAAGGGGAAAAGGGAAGGAAAGAGAATCATACTTAATTTAAAACCTCACTTTCCTCAGGACTCCTGTGGAGTTATTCAAACAAGTGTATTTAAGGGCTTGTGAGCAGGAGTTACATGGGGGAAGACAGCACTTGTATGACTGCTGTAGGCATATGATCAGACTTTTCACGAATGGAGAAGCATACAGGAAATATAGGCAGCTGTAAAGTGATGAGCATATCACTTTGTCTTTACTGACAAAAAGACTGTGTATAGATATGAAAGCAGCTACCTGACAAGGGCTATGAAGATACTTAGAAGATGTATATTGATTCCCTATCCATGTCCTAATCTGTGGGCATTACTGTAACCGTTGCCAAACAGACTAGAATAGCTACTTCTCCCAATCCACCGAAGTCCTCTGATGGTATGAGAAACAAATTCTTCCTTTATTTGGATTTTCTTCCTTTCCACAGTGAATTTTCTCCAAAGTGATAGTGAGGCAAGGGCTCAAGACCACCAACACAACTAAATGAAGAGGAAAATCTTTTCCTAAGTATAACCTTACCACACGCCTGTCTTCTTCTGGTCAGCACATAGGTCATAAAAATTATTGTCTGGTACGTCCCCAACCAGAAAGCATTTAGAGAAGATCAATAGATGGTCTGTCAAAGAGCTAAAATATTTTAGGTAGAAGCCTGTCATATCCTAGTTGATCTATGAGGAAACAGCTTGTATTAACCTGTCTTGGAGGTGCTGGGTTGGTCGTTTAGGTAATGGGTCAGAGCTTACTATTTGTAGGTCTCCAAGCATTTTTGAACTGACAGTTGGAAAAAAACTTTATAATAATTCATGAGCTAAAACCCACAGCTCTGTGCTTAGATCAGGGGGGGGTGTGTGTGTGTGTGTTCCATTTTTTGCAGAAGACAGCTGGTATTTCAAAAGTACTGACCATTTCTGTATTGTTGTTCATCCAACATTTTAACCTTTATCACACAAATTAACTTTCTGTTTCTAGATAACTAAGATGGGACTCCTTGCCCCAGCCCCCCCATCATTCAGAATCCAAATCATTTCATCCGCAGCTTGCACCTATCCCCCACCTGTGTTACTGAACCTCAGGGGTTCTTTGGTGTGACCTTGTTGGCAGAGCACTGAATCACCCCTGTATTGCTAAAGTTTCAGTGTAGCTGCTTGCATGCACTCTTACTTCTGGTAAAGGTAGTAAAAATAGCAGGGATAATACAAATATATAGCCCCTTTGCTTCCCCCTTTAGGTAGGAGCATCTCTAAGCTTAAATTTTGTGTCTGATTTACTCAGAGGAAGGTTTGGATTAGTGGTTTTATTTTTTGTTTTTCTTCTTGACTTCAACAAAGATGATTTTTGCAAAGATGGCTCTTTGTAGGAGAGGGAGCAAACAAAGGAAAGAAGGTCTGTTTTGTCTAATCCACCCTTATAGCTTTTTCCTCTCCATTATAAATCATCGAATAATAGAATCATAGAGGTTGGAAGGGACCTGGAGAGCTCCTGGGGTCCAACCCCCCTGCCAAAGCAGCTCTCCAGCTCATACTGCCCAGGTCGGCGTCCAGACGGGGCTGGAATCTCTCCAGAGAAGGAGACTCCACACCCCCCTTGGCAGCCTGTCCCAGGGCTCTGGCACCCTCACTGGGGAAAAGTTCTTCCCCATGTTGGTGTGGAACTTCCTGTGCTCCAACTTGCAGCCATTGCCCTTTGTCCTGTCTCCACAGACACAGAAAAGGGGCTGGCCATTTCTCCCTGCATCCCATACTTAAGAAATTTATAGACATTAGTAAGGTCCCCTCTCAGTCTTCTTTTCTCCAGGTTGAACAGCCCCAGCTCTCTCAGCCTTTCCTCATAGGATAGATGCTCCAGGCCCTTCATCATCTTTGTAGCCCTCCTCTGGACTCTCTCCAGGATATTCCTGTCTTTTATATACCAAAATGCGTGTCTGTGAGAAATACATTTATCCATACATACTCCACAACAACCAATAGCTGCATTGGCATCTCCTATTCAGGAAGCAGAACATGTTGCAGTCCCTGTGCTGTGTATCTGTGGGAAGGCAAATAGAATCAGAGCAGTGTAAGAAGTCCATTTTTTTTCTCTTTAATGTGTCTGGGCCTTACGAGAGTTTTCTTGCACTTGGGAGGTAAGGAAGTTGAGGGGAGCAGTAGCCTCAGTAACGAGGAATGAACCTCACACCTTGCCCGTAGCAGTCATTGCCTGAAGCTGGATGGATATTCACTGTGAACTTTCAGAGAATATTTACATTTTAGGGGTCTGAATTGGAAGGTACAAAGATCTTGGCCTGGAAGTCAAGGAAGAGTGTACCTTGCTAGGAAAAAAAAAGAAAAAAGCAATTTGATGTATTTAGTAACTTTTCAAACAAGAATCATGGTGAAAATTAAGGTGAGTTATGTGTCCAGGGCTTCAGACTGAAGCAGCAGGGATGGTACAAGGCTAAGTTATGTTTCCAAAGCTGGCGTGAAGGTTTGAAACAGATATGGTGGTTTGCCAGAGCTGAGTCAGGAAAGGTCAAGTACTGGAATGGTAGGTCAGGATTCATGTGGATTAACTGGACCTTGTAGCAAGCTCAACTAGGAGTATTACAGTGCAAGTAGTGACAGTGAGTGTTTAAAGGAGAAAAGCTGTATGGGCAAGACTGAACTGCAAAACATAGGATGCTGCGACATACACCTGAAGTATTGCCATGTTGCTTGTGTGCTCAGTGTCTGTCTGTCTAGCTAGCTGTATCCAGCTGTAATTTGTCTGAACAAATCTTTTTCACCTGCAAAAAAAAGCCCTATTCCTCTCAATCCTTTTAAAAAAATGAAAGATGTAGGATTAAGCTATTTTGGAAGAGAATATAGCACTCAGTGAAAACAATACTGCAGCCCCACCTCAACATCAGTCTCACAGTGCTGATTTCCCTGGACTTACTTTCCATTCAACTTGATTTTTGCCTATGAACTGTTCTGGCAGTGGCAGTGTGTGTTGTATCTCTTGGAACTCACTGGCTGTTCATGTTTGCAGAGAGACAGCAGGCTATTTCAGAGATGATGGCTGTAAAATGAAAGGATTAAGCTGGTTACATCCTAGTAGTGCTGTGTACTTGTGGCAACATCAGCCACAAGTCTCTGAAGGTATCACAAAGAGGCAGTGAATTAACTGGAAAAGTAGATGGATGTGCAAATACTATTTGTTGTCATTAAAGTGTTACTTTCTGTTTATACTTGGACTGTTTAGGCGTTTAATTTTCCTTTGCCTGCTGTGGCATAATGCCAATAGTATTACAGGAGAGGCAGGCTAGATGGAGAAGGCTGGCTGCTCAGAAATGAATTCCTTATAGTTTTAATTGCTTAGAATGGAAAAGTGAATTCAGAACCAAATTTAGGCAATAACAAAACTCAGTGCATCTTTGAAATGATAAAAGAAATATCTGCACTATCCTTACTTTCAGTCTCTGCAAATAACACTCCACTGGAGATGTGAATTCTTCCAGTCTCCATTCTGAGTGTAACCACCAGGAAAGGAAAAGAATAGGCAGGGTGAAAAAAAGGTTATGAAAAGGAGGAAAGGATGGCAATAAGAGAAAAGGGCAGGTACTACTTAAGAGGAGAAATTTCCTGCTGTTGAGATTCAGCAAATTGGGGGATGTAAAAGTTTAAATGCTACGGTGTTTGTGCTATAGATTTGGGATTTTTGCCACTTCCCTTTATATTGCTAATGATTTGAATACTATGAAACAAAACAGGACAAAACATTAGGAAATGCGCTAAATATTTAAAATGTTCTGATTTTTTGTCATTTCTCTCTCCTGAGGACTTCCAAGCACTTCATGAGCAAAGTACTTCATAAACATCATACCTTCCCCGAGGAAATTATGTTTGGTCTTAGTAACAGAAGCCAGGGTGCTAGTAGAAGTTAGACAATCTTGCACACATTAAGAGATAAGTTAAATAAATGCCTTGTTAACAAGAATATTCAAGTAAATTTTCAAGAATAACTTGTTGCTGTCACACGTTAACCTATCTTCTGGTTTTCTTGTCATTGGATTTAGTTTGCTGTATAATGGAAACATCACTCTGCTCTCTTGGGCTCTTCTTTTTCTGTGAGTAACGTTGTTAAATACAGATGAGATCACTGGCCTTAATCTGATTAATAAAGGAATCGATAGGAGCCACATGGTTTTCAGACTATAAAAAAACCTGATATTTTATCAATCTATAGCCTGCCTAGTATTAGACATTAAAACATTGTTACCTGTTTTTGTAGAGAAGAAAAATAAAAGGTACAGAGCTTTTATAAAAAAATAAAATGTACAGAGTACAGGAATAGACTAATTCTTTTTCTTCAGTCAAAAGAGTGACCTCAGAAGAAGTAGCTAAGCAGAGTCTCCAGAGCTACACTGACTTTGTAATGATTAAAAAAAGAAATTTATTTCAGACTTTGCTATTTCTGATACGTAAAGGTGAAATAAAGGCCTTCCTGTTCATAAGAGAAATCTAGAATATACCTTAAGCATTCATAAGACTAGTAGTCTTCCTTAAATGCACATTAACAGTGGAAAAACAACTGTTTTCTGGAAGAAAAGGTACAGTTTCTGTGTTGTTTTCTCAGCTTTGTCTCTAGGTCAGCACCAGGTTCTCATTGCATTGCATCAGATGAGACTAGTTCGGCCAATTCTCTGTCACACACTTGGTTGCCTACTCCAACCCAGTCCAGTTTGAGGACATCGCATTTCATTGATTTGTCTGTTTGACAAACTACTTAGGAAGAAGGGAGTGTATTTTTGTTGTCTTCCCTGCAAGGATCCACCCCACAGTGGGCCGTCCCCTTGTTTGTTCGTATGCTCACCTGGTCTCATAGCTGAGTCTATTTTATATATATATATTTATGTAATATGTATAAATTGATATATATGAAGCACCTATTGCTGTAATGATAAATGTTCTTTGAAATGATTCTGACTAGTACATGGGTCAGAACAGTTGGTTCAGTGTGTGATACTGTGTGCCCTTCTTACAATTGTTTTTCTGTTTGATTGTTTACCACAGTAGTGAAATGTGGGTGACAATCCAATGGCATGTCCGAGCCTCCTCTCAGTTTTACTTTTGCAAGGAGAAGGGACAATTAAGGAAGGGAGCAAGTCCTTTTACTTTATTTGCTAAATCATCATAAGTAACTTTAAAATTCCAAATGGTCAAAGCCCTGAATGTGAATACCCAAACCCTGTAACAGCAGGTTTTTTTTAATGAACTCAAGCAATAGCTCTGAATAGAAGGAACATTTTTTAGTATTTGGTCAGATTCTGTACATTCTTTCCAAGAGAAATTATATTAGTTTTCTTATGTTACATCAGATTCCAGCCTGGGTACAGGCTATCTGCTTCCCTTAATTCTGTGGGACAACTTAAACTGGCATTTGTTCGTTTTCTGAACTCAACAGTTGCTGTGTTCTATCCAAGAAAAAAGCACTATTACAAGACTCTATGAAGTGTTTTGAGTTCTTTCTCAGTATTAAATGTATTATGTAAAATCAAAGCCATACCCCCACATTAATAGATGCACAGTATCAAAGTGCTTTCCTTAGTAAATTGTGGAGAATTCCCCCTGTAAAACCTGCTGCTACAGAAATCTCCTTTTCTTTTTTTTTTTTTCATTCCATACTTGTCCCACAATCCCTTTGCTCCTTTTATCTAAGGGAAGTAAAAGCTTAACTGAGGTCAAGCCATGGTTCACAAGGAACCCGCTTCACAAACTCATGAAATCTCATTTATTTTGTAGAAATTATTTTTGAGCAACGTACAGCTGCTAAATTAAACACTGCTCTTTGACTCTGAGGAGGCATCTGCCTGCTTGTGTTTAATGTCAGGTTTTGTCTTTCATGTATGTGACATCTGTCACATAAAGCAGTGGAGGGAAAAAACCATTGTGAATCTTACTCAAGCTCTTCTGCTGAAGTTATCCACATTTCTGCTCTCTACTTTTCTTATTGAAGGAGATACATGAACTTATTAGGTGCAAATGCCAGAATTTTGTATAAACAAGCAAGAAGCCTTTTAAGCTTCCAAATCAATAACAGCTTCTGTAAATTTCAATGTCTAACAAACAAAATTAGGGAATAAGAATAGTTAAAATCATTCTGTTTACGTGTAAGGTTTGATTTCACATTTCAGCCTGTAATCCTGAACCTGTTTTTACAACTTACTGTCACAGCACTTAGTTCCTTTATGCCCTGAAGACTTACTCAGTTGATGATCTCAGTAACAATAGTGAGGGTTGATCTAGGTCAGGATGTCAGCATTTGGCCCAGCTGGCATCATATTCCAAACTTGTCCAATGTACAAGAAAAGAACAATCTGAATCATTCTTTTGTGCTTCTGTTGTGTCTGAATTAATGATTTGACCACCAGTTTTCTTGGTAAATTCTGTAGATATAGAACAAGTACTGTAATGTTTACTGGCTTGATTTCCTTTCAACTCTGAGAGCTGCTCCCCACAAGTGTTTAACACACCAACTGTACATTCTTAAGCATGTACAGTAATTCCACTACATAAAGCAAAAAAGTTTCTGATATTTGGTTGTACCTCTTTCCTGAGAGAGGAGCAGTGTAACTCAGGAGAACAGTGTCGTGGAGAGCAAAAAGTAAGGTGGTGATTAGAATAAATATAACTTGAAGGTCTGCTTTCTTTCCAAGACCCTTGCCTGAAAGCTGATGGTGTAGAACAGTTGTACCTTGTTCCTGATTGTCCGCAGGTTGTTTAGAGTGGCCATAGAAATTTTGTAGCAGGCAAAAATACAAGTTTTTTGGGAAACATTTCCTCTTAATACTTCCGACACTGAAATGATTCACCCAGTGGACCAAAACTAAGACTTGCAGATGTCCAGTAGCTGTTGGTTTTGTTCTTCTGTTGACCTGGCTGATTTGAACGGGATAGAGCATGGTAAGTGCCTCTCTGTGAAGGTATAAATGACAAGGAAGTGGTCTAGGAAGACTGTGGATTAAGCAGTCCTTAGGCATAGACAAATCTAAGTAGAAGAACAATCTGACTGTTGATATTTTTATATCACATGACTCTGCTTATAAATCCTGTGAAAGGAGTGGATGCTTTCCAAACCTCTGTTTGGTTCTGTGTTGTGCTTAGAATGGAGTGAAACTGCAACACAGGGAGGAATATTATTCAAATATTTAAAAGATGGCTTTGAGAACAGGCTAAATGCCTTCCATATCAAAGCTTACAGCACAGCTGAATAAACCAAAAGGAAATCCCAAGAAATGAAAGAGTGAGAACCACAGAGAGGAAAGATGGATTGTATGTTGAACGTTAAGTGTGAGCAATCTGGAATATATTTTATCAAAAACTGCTTTTTAAATGGTATTTTCTCTTGCTGCAGAAGACATTATTGACTTAAAAAACAAGCCCAATGCAATTCAATTTGAATTTATCACTCTATTATTTTAATATATTTACTCAGGGTTAACAACTCATTAAGCACCAAATTGCTCACTCTTAATGAGTCCCTGATGGTGAAAACTAGCTGCCTACAACTGTACAGTAAAATAACAACAGTGGCATGGCAGAAGGCTGTAATAAAAATCAAGTAAATGCTATTGAGTGTCTGGTGTATGGATGCCAGACTGGTTTTGAGAAGTAGTTCCATTAACATAAATAAGTTGGTACATTGGCTGTAAGGCTGTTAAGCTGCTTTTGTTTTCAGGAAAGTTATTTCATTTTATGTGCATTTTTAGAAGAGGTTAAGTGGATAGATACTGTATGTATACAAATTGTTAGGCTGTTTTCTGCATTAATTCCCAGGAAATTGGGAGTGGAGGTGGAGGGTGGGGAGGGAAAGTAGTGCCAAGGAATCTGTTCTCTGAAGTTTTCTATATGGTCTTTTGTGATCTCTTTGAATAAACGGAGATTTTTTCAGATTACTTTTCCCCCAGTCTTCCATTCCTGATACTGCAGTGACTACAGGACACACTCAGTAGTAAGGGTAAATTATGCCAGGTGTCTAACTAGAACACAGTAGGATTTAGTCCTTAGTCTTGACAGTCTGAATTGACTAATGACCAGTCTGAATTTATCAAGTTGAAGGAGAAAGAAATAGTTGAGTCATGTGGTTAGGTACTTAAAGAAGAGTAACTGGCAAGTTCTGAAGTTAAATATTGAATTAAAAAAGGATCATCAGGATAAAAACAGACACACCAAAGCAGAGTCTAATGGCTTACACTAATGCTTGCTGTCCCATCAACTTGCCTCTACAGTTTCCTTCTACAAGTATTCTTTCCTTCTTAATTATTCTTTTTTAAAACATCTATAAATTCCCAGTAGGTTAATGAGCTTCTATAAGATGTCTTTCTCCTCCAAGATGGCAATTCCATGCTGCATGTGGGTTGTATTTTCTTAACTTTCGGATGCTTGCTTGTTGAAAAGGATGTCTGTGATTGTGTGATGCTCACTAATGGGTCAGATAGCTGGGCAGTATGTTCTCATAACTAGGCAAGCTGTTGCTGTTAAGGTATATGCCAATGTCATGATCCCTTCCTCAGCTGTCTCTCTTCATCAACCTGATCTGCCCTGCATAGACAGAAGGATACAAAGCATTACAAGAGAGCTGAAAGTTGGGGAAAAAACTGGTCAATTGTCACATGTTGCTTCTCTTGTCTTCTGACTGGTATCAATTCTAATCTCTTTTGCGTGAAGGTGCCCATTTGCCTTCAGTAATTGAGTTGATCATTTAAAAATGGTCTAACTGATTGAGCTAGACTCCTAAAAGCAGCAAATTTACATCACTTAGCAGTACAGAGTGAGGCAGACAAAATGTAACATCATCAAAATCTGTTGAATGTAAAGAAGAGACTCTATGTCTTTGCACAGAGTATCCTGTTTAATATTCACAGTACCTATAGATAACTTGATGCCTGTGTCTGCCACTCAAGCATTAACAAGTCTGGCTTTTTCAGGTTTTTTTCCCTTAGAAGAAGAGTCCATGATGTGGTCACCATCTCCTGTTGCTATGTGAAAGCTGATTTCCTAACTCCTGGCTATGAAAACTTTGGCTCTAAATATACATCTAGCAGAGACCTTGTTGCCTAGTAAACAAAAGGACAAACTTTATACTCTGCTTAGAAAGCACTGGCAACAGCAGAAAGAGTGGTCAGCTGGCAAACTGGTGGTTTTCCTCCTTTCAAAACAACTCATAGGTTTCTAGCTGTGGTCTAAATGGAAGACAGAGGAAATTGCTGCATGATCTGGGTATTTGTCTGTGATGAGTAACTATTGGTATTGGATATATTTTTTTAATTCATTAAATAAATTAAAGTCTGTATTCTGCAACCTGTCTCTCTTCACATTCTTCTCAAGAGGGGTCTCTTGACCCCAAGAGATCACCAGCTGCTAATGTAACATTCACTTTGTATATAAGGAATTATTGGTCTAATATAAAATGAATTTCCTGGCACATCATCAGTGTAAAAATCTTAAAGGAGGAAAGGGAAAAATGTGGCCTCATTTTTTTAGGTTGTCTTCTTAGTATATTGATTGTTTTGCAGCATTATCATCCTCCACAGAGGGGAAGGTCAATACCATTATAACTCCCACAGCTCTCACCTACTCTTTAAAACAAAATTGAATCCAGTGTATTATTGAAATAAGAGCATGTGCATGCAATTATTTTTTTCACTTTTTAAGTTACATTGAACAATGGATACCTGGCATATCAGCCATCAAACAGAAAATTAACTGTACTAATACTAGTGCAGATTCAATGCTGATTTAATTCTGACTTCAAAAGTTAATCATCTCCAACACGATGGATGGTTATTTAATGAGAAGGATTCATGGGTTCTAGAAACCACGCTACAAGCTAACAAATCAAATTTGATGCCATTACCTCCTTACTGAATCACTGTTTCGGCACCACAGAATGGCTGGACAGCTTCATTGCTCAATACAGCCAGGAAGTGGGTGATTACAGCAGGAATCAAACTCCTTGAGCTGCTGCTGTGTGTGACTCTGCAATTCTGCATTAAACTTGCACACAAATAATTAATGTAGCAATAGGAAAAAATAATAGCAGAAACCAACCCCCCCCGAACCTTTCCCAGGAATAGTAATTGTAGTTTGCATGTTCGTGGATCGTTATCAAATATCACTGGATTTTTAGAGACAATATTAATTGAAAAGTTTTAGGTTTGGGTTTTTTGAGGGGTTTATTTTGGGGGTTGGAGTTTTTTTAGATTTTGTTATTGTTATGATTTTGTGGGTTTTGGTTAGTATTTTAACTGAATTTAGTGCTAACGATGGCTGTGAAAAAGATCATTATGGTCTCCATTAATGGGATTAGCAGCTTTATGACAAGCATAATCTATGGAAAAGTTCTTGTATCCTATGCTTTCTGTGGGATGGTTTCTTGAGGGTCTGTGAGATAGTAAATGTCTGGGCATTGGGTTGTTTGAGGTTTTTTTTGTAAAAGTGTCAAAAGTAGGGGAAGGTGATTATTAGGGTCTTCTGTAAGATGAACATACCTGCCCCTTGGCAACTGAACTTAATTCCACTTACTGGTTTCATGCAGTCCACTGAAGATCTGATAGCAGAAGCTTTCAGCCTTATTTTTGTTTTTACATGGATCAAATTGGAACTGGCAAGCCAGAAGCTGAAAGTTTCAATGCTTTTCCTTATAGGCATCTAATATTTTGTTCCCTTCAGCAATTTAGCTCTAATAAAATACTTTCTATTTGGAAGATCTTGTAGGAATAAATCCACTTCACTCCAGAGAAGGTACTACATGGTTTAACCTTCATTCTATATTCTGTAGTTAAGGTAAAGAGAAAATGTCAGAAGTATTTTTATAAAGGTAGTAAACTATATGTTAGGTTATTGTGTTATTTTTCAGTACCTGGAGAACATTCTTTAGGGAAGGCCATCAGAGCAGCGATAAATGGCTTATATTAGTTTTTGTACATCCAAGTTATTCCTCTGGGAGACTCAGTCTTCATTCCTTCCTATTCAGAGGAACAAAGAAAGTGGTCAATTTGTGTGTGGCTAAAATTCCACTGAACGTGTTATTTTGCTGCTCCTACAAAATGCTGAACTCCTACTGGGAGATCCAGGCATAGATGCCATAGCTGTACATCCATCATCTCCTATACCAGTTAGTGCTGCTCAACCTTGTCTTGGCTCTAGTTCTTTTTTTGCAAGGTTGCTTTTGCCCTGAGAAAGATAACTTGAATGTGTTTTGTACATTCTTTCACTTCTGGCATGGCCAGTGTTCTCTCAGTAAATTAGTTACCTGGAAGCTTTCACAGCACTGTTCTCTGATTCACAATTGCTGTGAACTCTTAGAAACATCAAATAACTGTGCTCAGGAAACAATCGTCATACAACTGTGATAACCTTAAAGGGAGTCAGATTTTGGCAACTACATTTGCAGCTAATCTTGAGAGATATAGGGTTGGTTTGAGAAAGAAGAGACCTAAGCAGTAGACCATCAAGGTTAAAACCTTGATGTTTTAATGTTTTGCCAAACCTGATGGGAATGCAAAGATACCATCTTCATAAGTAAGTGAATATTCTTTGGTTTATCAGTCTCTGAGGCATGCCAAGGGTGGGGGATGATGTTTAGCAGTTCTAGGTGGAGTTGTGACACCACATCTTTAGGGACTTGTTTTCAGTCCTGTATACTTTCAGTGTGTTTTTGAATTAAGTGGGAGGACTTTCAATGATGAACTATTTTGAAAACGTCTAGTCAAAAAAACCTCAGCCATTTTTTTGAGAGTGAAACACGGGGAAAATAGTTGTTTATTTTGGCTTGTTCTGCAAGTGGGGGTCATACATGGCAGTTTTGTAGGAGCTAGTGTTTGAACTTTCAGCCTTCCTGTTCATGATTCTGTGGTTGAAAGGGTGCATCTCCATTGAGGGAGTTAGTGATGCTGCTAAAGAATCCAGTGGCAGAATCAGAAAAGAAAAAAAAATGTAGACCTTAGAAGCTACTAGAAAGAAATGGCTTGGCAACTTTTCATTGCAAAGCAGTAGTGTAAAAGTGTTATTACAGTAACATGCACTGTATTTGATAATGGCCAAGCTCTGAGATGGAACGTGGAGCTCTACTCTGATTTCTTTAGGGAATGTTTGAAGGTTACTTACCTGCCTGGGTGGTATAGCTAAGGGATTCCTGCCTAGTTCTAATGTGGAAAGTAGAAGAGAGCAATCCTGATTTGTCTCCCTCTTGTAGGAATATTTCCTTCTGGAATGTTTGGCTTTTTCTTCCAGCCATAGTACAAGACAAGGGCATGATAGGAGAAAGTAGATAATTTAAGGAAATCTTGTTTGTAAGCATGTGTGAGCAGGCATGGTGTTGACAATTTAGAATGATTATCAAATATGGAAGGTATATGAAGACTTTCAAAAGCTCCTGAGTACTCAAGCAGGACTTTGCTGCAGCAAGCAAAAAGATACAGCACATTCTCCCTGTCTCAGTGCAACTGCACCTCACACATGTAGACATGCTCTGTTATGGAAGAGTCTTCCTCTGTCTGGGGACTCTCCTGTGCTGGCTGTGTTAGTAGTCTTCTGTCCCTGTTGCACTACTAGGGAGGACTTTAAGAACAAGCTAAGAAATTTCTGGCCTACACTGGAAAAAACTTTAGGCAAACCAAGCATTTGCAGTATGTAAAGGACCTGGGAAAACACAGATTTAACATTGCTGATGCACAATAACAAAAATACCGGGAAGGGAGGCAAAGAGAAGGTATGCAGTTGTGAAGGAGTAGTAAGGGCTGGAATAAAAGTTCTCCTATCCCAGTGCTCCCTGAAAGCCTAGAGGGTTGAAAAGAAGCCAAATCAATTAATAAAGACATCTAATAAAAGCATCTAGCATGATTATGAAAGAGGTTTATACATACAGGTAAAATCAGTTATATTACAAATAGCAAGGAACTCCTCTGACCACTGTATTCTCCTTTACAGAATCCAAGTTATACCACCCTCTTCCAATTTAGTTGTTAATGGATCAGATAAGGCTACAGAAGTTGTATCTGCTAACAACACAATAACCTTGCCTGGCATAGCAGGGATTTGGCTCCCATCTTTATGGTGTATCAGTTATCCTATCTGGAACCTGCCAGTAAGGATGTATTTACCCTTGCTAAGGGATGTCCTTGGGTGCCAGTGATTATTTGAAAAGATAAATGTTTCTTGATCACTTAAACATGTGAGCTGTTTGCAGGCTGGCTGCTATAGCACATCGCTTAAACTGTGTGTCAGTCCTTGCAGACAGACACAGAGCTTAAGTTCCCATCACACTCCTAGCTTGTCCTTCCATGTCATCCCAAGGCTTCACCATCTCAGCTCAAAGCTATCCTGTCACTGCTTTTCCAAAGGCGGCCGCCACGATACCACTCGGCAGGGTTATGATTCAGATCCAACTGAAGTCACTAGGAAATATCCAGCTGGCTTCCTGAGCACCATGCATGACTTTAGCAAGCTGAGGACAGGCAAATATAGAACAGACATCGGTGACATTTGTTCAAACAGTGCTGTCAGAGCCCGTGCTGCAGTGCCTCCAAATCCAGTACACTGGGTTGCATGCGTGGAAGCAACTGTGGCCTGGAGGACACTTCAGGGAGCAGCTGGCTTGGTTGTTTGTTTCCACCTTGCTCTGAGAACAGCAATCCCTTTCTGAACAGCAGTGCCCACACTGGCCCTGTTTTGTAAGGGTTGATCTCAGTGTGTTTGTGTCTGCAGCCGTGCATCACAGTAGCCTTGTTCTGTGGCAGGTGGACTCCGATGCGGGGGGAAGGGTACCATGTGTGCACCATTTTTATTGCTAGCAGGCATGAAAGAGATGATGCCAGCTATTACATCAAACCTTGGAACAAGAGGTGTGCAGGAGAAGCACGCTCCGGAGTTCGTGCCGGCAGATCATGCCAACTGATGGAAGAATTGCCTAATTTGGATAATAAAAATGCCTCCAACTCTAAGTTGAAGCTTTGTAACAGTTGTATGTTATAGAAGTAGTTAACGAGACTTTCTTTCTTTCAGCCTTGGAAAGTCTCCAAAACCCACTCAAGAGAGAAATTAGCAAATGTCTTTTTGTTACCTGAAGCAAAATTGCCTCGCTGAAATGCGGAGACGTACTCTCTCCATCATCACCACCTAATCAAAACCAAAGTGGTTGTGGTGGGGGAACAAAAAGAGTGGGAGTATAGGGAAAAAAGACAGAGGTAAATTAGGACTAATTGAAGGGGGGGGGAAGGGAGGGGCGAGGAGAGGAGAAGTGGTTTGAAAATTATCCAAGGTTTTTTCTAAGCTGTGGGTCCTATGGCTGCATACATCAGGCAAATCTCCATCCCAGTCTTTCTGGAAATGTATTTCTAAGTAAAAAAGTGATTAGTGGAAGGCTTATATACTACCAGAATACAAGAAAAACTTAACCCAGAAATGTTTTTTCCATTGATGTGTCCTCTAGACCAGCTTAGAAATGGGGTGTGTATTCATCAAGACCAAGTTTTCACTAAGTATAATTATTAGTGTTTATTTCAATGGCCTAGTGTATTATATAAGTTCTACTCATTTTTAGCTTGAAGAATTCACTGATTTCCTGGATTGAGGTTCAAGGATTATGAGCAAGCATTCCTGGACTTGACCCATCTTTGCCACTGTTTTGCAGTATGTTCTGCTGAGCATCTGTTGCAGCTGTCTGCCTTCTGGCATTAGTTACCCCGTTTGTAAATATGAGTAGCTCCAGAGAAGTGTGGTATGAGAAGTAAAGTTGTTTGAAGCTGGAAGATACATAGCTGTGAAAAATCAGTGAACTGGGGAAACGATACAACTTGGTCTTTTAGAATAATGGACTGCCTACATCTGCTCATTTCTGACTTCTGAGATTTTTGTCTGACCTGTAAGTGCACGGCTAGTCCTCACTACTGCAGCCTTCTTGTCAATGGCAACAGTAAATTAAGAATTCAGATCTATTTTGAGGCTTTAGTTCTGTTTGATGTTTCTGAACCTTCCTTGCTCTCGAATGAAGCAGTCATGTTCAAGGCTAATTAAATGTGGGTGAGCATATTTGATCCTTCTCATTGTTTCTTGTCAGTCTGTCTGCTAAAAATCAGGGGTTACACCAACTCGTCAAGCCAGGAGGCCAAAAGGCAGAAAGAGACATCAGTAGATTATGTATGAGTCTATGGCAGGCAGGCAGAAGGGAAAGGTTAAGGAGGGGATGTTATAAAGCTTCAGTTGCTACTTGGTTGAATTACTGCAGTGCAACCTTTCTTCGAAGAGGTGACACAAAACCGTACTATTCGATGTGTCAGTGAACAATGGGCTGGTAATTAAACACAAGATTTAGGAATTAGAAGATTTGTTTATAGTTTTGAACATATTGCTTGGAAAGTTCTCTCCTTTCTTTCCTTTCTTTCCTTTCTTTCCTTTCTTTCCTTTCTTTCCTTTCTTTCCTTTCTTTCCTTTCTTTCCTTTCTTTCCTTTCTTTCCTTTCTTTCCTTTCTTTCCTTTCTTTCCTTTCTTTCCTTTCTTTCCTTTCTTTCCTTTCTTTCCTTTCTTTCCTTTCTTTCCTTTCTTTCCTTTCTTTCCTTTCTTTCCTTTCCAGTGCTGCAGCTTCCCTTTCTGCAAAATGGACCCGATATCTCCCTTAAAATACAAATTAAAAGGCTCATGTCATTAACAGTCATACAGTGTTTTGAGATGCTTTGGCAAAAGATGATCTGTAAATAGAAAGAATTGCTACACTTCTATTAAACTTTTGTCAGCAAACATTCATTTAATCATTAAACCACAAAATGTAAACAGATATTCCTTAATGAGGGGGATGTTTCCTGAAACAGAAACACTGAAACCAAAAGTTGTGTTCTTTTATTCTTAGTGTATAAACAGGAATGGGAAAGCTCAGAATTTGGGAGCTACCTGCTGTCAGGGTAAATAATTTTAAGCTTCTCTAGGCCTTACAAAGGATACCCAAAGAAGTATTTGTCCTGGTTCTGGCCAGGCCAGGGTTGACCTCCCCAATCAGCCAACACAGGTGAGCTGAGTCAGCCCAGGTGAGCTGAGTTAGCCAGAGATGTTTTCCACACCCCCTGACACCACATGCCCATAAAAGCAGCTGGTTGGGGAAGGGTGGGGGCTGGTTTTTGCCTCTAGGACAGTTGGAGTGTGGCTGGGACGTTGGGTCGGTCGGTTCTTACCATCGGGCAGCCCTCTGGAATCGTCGGGTCAGTAAGGTACTGGGTGTTCTTGTAATCAGCCATTGTTGTTCTGTATTCACTTTGCTATCTGGCAGTAAACTGTCCTTATCCCAACCCATGGTGGCTCTGCCTGGTTCTCCTCTGGGAGTGAGTGAGCGGCTTGGTGGGCATTCAGCCTCTAGCCAGGGACAAACCACCACAGTATTAAACAAACCAGAGATTTACTAGAGTAAATCACATTTGAGACAGTTACCTCTGAGGTCTCGGTGGGCTCCGTACTTTATTTTCCAATTGCAGGTGCTCATAATACTGGTAACAGTTGCAACTCCTGTACTTTTGATGGCAGTGTCAATTTTGCTACTAGCTGCAAAGCCCCAGTTAAGGATGAAAAGTCTCTGGTGTTTAAGGTGTTTCTTGTTCCCAGTTCCCATTTCTACTTTCATTATGTGGTTAGTGGCACTGAACTCCTTCCGGGTCTGGGTGTATCTACTGCATGTGGGAGACCTAAATATCTGAGGTCAACAACAGAATATTTGCAGTATGTTTAGAAATTTGTCACCACAAATGTTACAATGTTTTGGACAGCTTTCCTAAATAGTTATTCATATTAACCAAGGTCTGAGAAGACCGTGAGAAAACGTAATAACCTAAAATCCAAAGATCAGTTAGAAACTGGCATTCCCAAGGGAGAGAGAACTGATTACAGGTTTCTTGCACCTTCCTCAGAACAGAGTGGTCTACAAGTGATGAAATAGGAACTGCAGCTGTGATTACCACGATGAATTGGTATAGCTGTAACCCCAGGGCTGTATTTTCACTAATGTTTGTGTGCATCTTTCCTGGGAGCAGGATAAATAATTCTTTTGTAATGTACATCCAACATTGTCCATTAACAGAAGTAATACAAGCAGTTGCTTTTAGTTTTTATTAAAAAAAAAATCTTCCAGGAAAAACCTCGATGTTCTGTTTTGAATCAGAGAATGGCATGGGTTGGAAGGGACCTCAAGGATCACAGAGCTCCAACCTCCCTGCCACAGGCAGGGACACCAACCTCCAGGCCTGGAGCTACACAAGGCTGCCCAGGGCCCCATCCAACCTGCCCTTGAACACCTCCAGGGATTGGCCATCCACTACTTCTCTGGGCAGCCTGTTCCAGCCCCTCACCACTCTCTCTGGAAAAAACTTCCCCCTAATATCCAATCTAAACCTTCCCTCCTTTAGTTTTAATCCATTCCCTCTTGTCCTGCCATTGTCTGTCCTTTTAAAAAGTTGAATCCCCTCCTGTTTCTCTGCTCCCTTCAGGGACTGGCAGGCTGCAATGAGGTCCCCCTGTAGCCTTCTCTTCTCCAGGCTGAACAAGCCCAGCTCCCTCAGCCTCTCTTTGTAGGGCAGCTGCTCCAGCCCTCTGAGCATCTTCGTGGCTCCTCTGACCCCTCTCCAACAGTCCCACATCTCTCTTGTATTGTGGGCCCCAGCTCTGGACACAGGACTCCAGCTGGGGCCATGGAGGCAATGGATACAAGCAGATGTTTATATACTCTTACGCATCCATGTATACGCTCCCATACATTACTGTCCCTTGGTTATATCTATGATATTTATAAAATCCCTACATGGCTATCCCATAACTAGCTTTAATGGCATTCTTGTGCGCTTTGTAAATAGCGTCTTATAATCTGATAGAACTGTTTGTCTTGTGTCAGTGAATGAATCCTGTTTGAAAACTTCAAACTTTCACCCTTCAGAGTTGCTCATATTTATTTCAGATGGGAGAAATGTAGCGAAGCTGTTTGAAATAAATATTTCACTCCAATGCCAGCCACAGAGAGAAAGTGTGTACATAAGATCCGGCTGTGAAAGGACAGCTACTCACTTATTTATGAGTGTAAACAGAAAGACCAATTAATGCAGAGACTTTAGAATACTGCATTTGGAGGAGCACAGAGTGTCCATAGATAGTCTTTCACAGATGTGTTCCTCAGCCTGGGCATCTTCCCTTGAACAGGGGACCTGAACCTTTCCTCGTAATGTCATCCACTTTTCAAAACTGCTCGAAACAGCTTGGATAAATCTTACGCAAATTTTTTTTCCTATTGTTTTCTAGTTTCTCTATAAATGACTTCTGGTATTTTCCCCCCTTCTCTTGCAGCACAGATTAGTCATTTAGAAGGGTTTTTTAAATTGTGTCTTCTGTTCACTTTATATTTAAAATACTTACGTAGAAATTCCTCTGCGTGTGCCAGGTGTGCTGTTCCAAAACATTTCAATAGTATGATCCTTTACAGGGTGAGTACTTGAAATCTGGTATTACATCAAGCCATTGCTACCTGAAAGCCCTTGAGTTTACATTTCTTGTGTATAATGTTACTTTTGACACTTTTACTATTCAGATATTTTATACTTACTGATGTAGTGTCTGGGTCAAGGCCAAGGCTTTTGGTTTGCTTTTACTTAATTAAGGCAATGTATAAAAGGTGTGTAATTTTGAGCTAGAGGCTGCAAGTATCTTAACTCCTTTTTGGGGTTTTTTGTTTGGTGTTTTTTTTTTTTCTTCTATAGCCCTCTGAACTCCATCTTGTAACACATTCTCACAGATTTTGTAATGCCCAGAATCTCTTTCTTTGGAGCTTTAATGGGAAAAATTAATGGAATATGTTGCTTTCAGTCTTGGAACACGTTAGTATTAGAGCAATTGTGAATTAGGTTGTCTGTAAATATGCCACTGTGACTTTATCAAAACAGGAACTATGTTGTGATTAGGAGTAAAGGACAGATGTAGCTTGTCAGTTCTGTGGAATAAGGTATTGTTTCATCAAACAAGCCCCCAATAATACCACCTCACATGTTTTTTCAGTTCTTTTCTGCTATATTACAAGGACTGCCTCCAAAATTAATGATCAGTCCAGTGCATATTGCATTGATGGTGATGGTCCTTATTGAATTATGGGAAGCTGTAGCATGATTTTCAACAGTCTACTTGCTGCTTCTGTACCCAGTGACACATTGCATTAAATAGCAACAGTGGCCAGGTTGCATTTGATTTCCATAACATGTTGGTGGGATTTTATTCCTAAAGTCTCAGGCATTTAGTTATGTGACTCTGTGTCCACCTTTGTGCTGAATATGAATCATTGTGTACAGGGCAAAGTCCTCATAAGCACCGTGTGGTGCATCAGGAAAAAATGGTAGAATAAGGCTATTGTATAGACCACATCTCAACTAATAAGGCACTGTTTGTCTGTAAGGGTCTTAAACTGTAAATGAAGTGTGAAGCATCCCATCACCACCATGGTGTAAGGACAAGAGGTGATAATTGGTTGGGAATGGGGTATGGGTGAAATTTGCAGATACTATCTTAGGGCAAAGAAAATGAGAAAACCCAGTTCTTCTGCTTGGTCTATTTAGCATTACTGTCAGAAATAATGATAAGGTCTCAACTGAACAGCTAACCAACACTGAAACTGGTCAGTATTCTTGTCTTTTTCCTTTGGCTATCACCAAGGCACTGCAGCAATTAGTTTGACTACAGTGCATGATCCTCTTTCCTTCAGATTAAATATTGTACATAAAAAACCCACTTTCTTGTTCTTAGAATTATTTTTTAAAGCAGTAAAAAAAACCCCACTTTCTTGTTCTTAGAATTATTTTTTAAAGCAGTAAAAATGAGCAGTGGTCCTTACTATCTCATCCTATGACAACATGTGTTTAACCATAGTCATGGAGCACCATAAACAGAATTTATCCATCCCTAAAACTGCTATTTCACTTCCATCTAAGGATGGATTCCTGCCATAAATCTGCTGTAGTGTTGTAATGTTTTGGGGCGGAGTGGAATGCAGCAACTAGTCAAAGAAGGCTTCTTTGATGTGATAAAACTGTTCATAGTTATATAGTGTTACAGAATCCTTTGAACTCAGAAGAGATAATGAAATACAGTGATTGAAACTGTGGGTCGAAGGGCCTGGAAGTCTGTAGCTGAACCTCCTAATCAGAACAAGACTGTCACCAACACAGCACAGACTCAGTTCAGACATGACTTTATCTAGCCAAGTCTTAGAAACCTCCATGTGACATTTGCTTCTGAGAACATTGGGGCTGTAGCCATGCTGTGAAGCACCTGCTCCTTAGTGGTTCCCTTTCAGCACACATACATCTGCAAGAGGAGGTATTGGGGGCAGGATTAGAAGCAATGTTTACTGCTGTGAGAAGTTTTTATTTATTATGTATTTATATGTTATATTTATTATATACTGAGAGAATTTATACATATACATGCACACTGCTGTATGAATTTGTATGTTTCTGTAACACACAGAAAGACCCAAAAATCTCAGTAATGATCTTCTAAGTGGTATCCAGTCACCAGTCTGTTACCATATTTTTACATAGTGTCACTCCATATATCTCTGAGCCTTTCAATCCAAAGACGTCAGCCTCTGATCAGAAGGAGACTGTGCTTAGTTGTTTAGCTGTGCACAGCATGAGGCAGGGACTAGCTTCACTGCAGCCAGTAGAAGGAATTGAGCCATGTATGTAATAAATGGAATATTCTTGTTATTTCAGTCCAGTGTTTGTAAACAGGAAATCCATAACATATTTCATTCAGAAGTAGGAAAGCAAGAAAGAAAGAAAAAAAAAGGGGGGGGAAAACCCACAAACCACCACTACCAACAGAAAAACCCACAAACAAACTTAAAACACCAACCAAACTCCAAGTGTCACACAGGAAAGAGCTGAAGGAAGAAAGAAGTTTACTGTCTGCCTCTTTGGGAAGAGATCCTGTATCTCAGAAGGAGCAGGAGTTAACTGAACGCGTGGCGTGTTCTGCTCCCTGCATTTCCAATAAGCATCTCTTGAAACACTCAGGAGTTGTCAGCACTTGATCAGGAGCTACAATTGCTTGTATCCCACCTGTTTTCCTACTTCCCTGAAGAGATTTCAAAAATTTAAAGAAAAACTGCTATCTAGCTGGCTTGTTCTGATATTTTTTTTTTTTTATGGATTAGGTAATTTATTTATGTAGCATATATTATGTTCAAAATACTATTGAAAGGCATATATTACTGTAAAGAAAGCGAGCCATAGACAAGCTTTTAGCAATGAATCAGTCTTTTGCAGCCTGAAGGCTTTTACAATGTACTGCAGATATGGCAAAGATAAGAAAAATACATATATAGGCTGGAACTGTGACAACATGAAAGAAGAGTTGCAAAGAGGGGAAGAGATGCGTTTGACAAAACCTTAATGAGCTTGTTTCCTCAGGTTCTAGAGGAAAACTAAATACACAAATAACCAGTAAGTTCTGACGTTTTAAGGAGTTTAAACACTCATTCTCAGCGCTGTAAAAGAGTTCAAGACAAGCAGTTTTACACTTACTTCCTTATCGGTTCTTTGGCTCCCATTGTGTCTTTGCCCCTAGTGTTAGTGTTTTGCCAATCAGAAGGATAGGAGATGTACTGGTGAATGAAAATAGAATTGAAAGAAAGGACAGTTATGCCATGGATGCAAAGAAACAACAGTTTGCAACAACTTTCTTTGCAAGTTGACACCTGTATTCTTGATATTTATGATGTAGGGGAATAGTGGTTGGAGAGGATTAAGGGATTTTTTCACCCTTTTTATTAGACAGAAGGCAAGGTCTGAAGTGTTTAATTTCATAGTTGCTTCCCCTCTGCTGTTGGTGAAAGTACCACTAGAACAAAATTGTATCACTGAACATAGTTCTTTAGCTGTCTCCCAGTAATGTCAACAGGAAGGTGCTCTGTGCTTGTGTCTTGCAACTCTAGCTTATACGTTCTTGTAATTATTCTCCAAGCTGCTAACAAATTACTTTGTTACATTAACTCTGAGGAAGTCTAATTCCACACGTGAGGTGGGGACAGAATTTGGTAGCCTGACAGCACTGGAGAATTAGAGGAATTCTGGAATAGGCAAGGAAAATACTGCAATAAAGTTGATTTCCTCCAAATTCCTGTTTTCCCATAACACATAGAATTTTTTTCATTTGGAAAGCCCATACAATGATCATTTAATCCAACTGCCTGACCAAGTCAGGCCTGACCATATGTTACAGCATATGATTAAGGGCATTGTCTACATGCCTCTTAAACACTGCAGGCATAAGGCCTGTCAAACACCTCGCTAGGAAGCCTGTTCCAGGGTTAGACCACCCTCTCAGTAAAGAAATGCTTCACAATCTCCAGTCAGAACATCCCCTGATGCAGCTTTGAACCTGTCTGGGCTGGCTGGTTATGCTGTTTGATGCATGCCAGTATGCAGTTTGCCCTCTTGGCTGCCAGGGCACACTGCTGGCTCATATTGAGCCTGCTGTTGACCAGCACACCCAGATCCCTTTCTGCCAGGCTGCTCTCCAGCCTCTCTTCTACCAATTTATACTTGTGCCTGGCATTACTCTGTCCCAGGTGCAGAAACTGGCATTTGTTCTTGTTAAATTTCATGTCATTAATGATTCCCCAGTGTTCCAATCTATGTCCCTCTGCAAGGCCTTTTATCTCTCAAGGGGGCCAACAACACCTTCTCAGTTTGCTGTCATCAGCAAACCTGCTAATGGTGCGTTCAACTCCAACATCCAGATCATTGATAAATATATTGATCACTGGAACAGGTCGCCCAGAGATGCAGTGGAGGCCCCCTTCTTGGAGATATTCAAGGTCAGGGTTGATGGGGCTCTGAGTGACCCGATCTAGTAAAGATGCCCCTGCTTACTGCAGGGAGGTTGGACTAGGTGACCTTTAAAAGGTCCCTTCCAACCTAACACATTCTTTGAGTCCATGATATTGAACTGAACTAGCATGGAATTGATCCCCATCCTTCAGTTCTTCACCCATCACGCTACAAAGTGGCTCATCCTGCAGCTGAACATCCTGTCCAGAAGGATGCTGTGAAGAACAGAATCAAAGGCCTTACTAAAATACAGAAACCTATATCCACTGCCTTCCTGTCATCCCTTAGCTGGGTGATGTTACACATTAAGAAGTTAAGAAGCAGGCTCTGTGCTGCTGATCATAGCTGGTACTATCTTCATGCTGTCGATATTTCAGTGCTAGGACCTGAACAGATGCTAATGAAAGTACTTTGAAGAGACTGTCAGCCGTGCAGTTATTATGTGGCTATTTGTGATTTTCTTTTGTCTAGCAGTTGCTGGCACCCTTCCATGTCTGGTTCTTAGGGAAATATCTTAAAAAGAGTATGATATTGTTCCTGTTTTGCTCTGCTCTTACAGGCCTTGCAGAAGCGTACTATCTGGAACATCCTATGCTAATAGCTTTTGCAAGGCAGAGGATGTGGACTGTTGCATGGGTTTATCCTTTTTTTCTCTCTTTTTTAATTGTAATCAAGTGTACTATTTTTTTTTCTTTTTTTTTGTGTGATGATGTCAGCTAGGAGGAAGAGAGCAGCTGTCATGCTGTGGTCTTCTAAGAAAAATTAGTGATGCAAATGGAGCCACTGGATCTTCTTTAAAAAAATAATAAACCACCTTTAGACCACATCATTTTGGAAAGTGATAGATGAGAAAACGAACAGTCATAGGGACTTAATTTTACCAAGGCACAGGACTAGATGGCTTCAAGGTGAGTTACAGATATACAGAAGACAAGAAAGGTAGAAATTAAATATTTAATATGTTAAGTCTAGTGCAATCAGTCAGAAGAGTCAAGGACAGGAAAAAAATCCACGGCAGTGACTGATGGCAGGTGATCATAAATGATCATTCACACTTTGGAGGTGTATCTTAGCTTTTGTGGACTTTTTCTGAAGTGTTCTTGATGACAAAGATGATAGGAAAAATATTTTTCTGTTTTGCTGAATTTTAATTATGTCTTTCAGTATTGCAGTAAGAGATCACACACACACACCCCTATTAGCAGTAAGGAGTACAGAAGTATGGGAAAGGAGATAGATGCTAGGAAAAGGAAATGTAGACTACAGGCATTGTACTGCCACTTTGGCTGACCTGCTTGCCCACATGTTGTCATCCTTGTCAGGATAAAAGGATATTACTTTTACTATCCCAGTACATCTGTGTCTGGAAGTAATATCATCATCTCCCTGAATTCCATTAAAGTAATTTTTTTACTTCTTTCCCTGAATTACTGCATGTTGTGTTGCAGTGTATTGAAAAACTGTCATATATTACCCATGAGATTTCAATGATGGGCTCTGCAGCATGTAGAAATCTGAGGGCTTGTGGAGTGAAAAGAGCTATGGTGCTGCACGTGCTGAGTGTTTAGGTACTGGATAGTGAAGTAGAAAACTTTAGACAAATAGTTTGCTTTTTGGGGTAGGATGGTAAAATTGAACTCTCATGGTAGAAACTTTTTGTTAACATTTTATGAAGTGTTCTGTACACTGAGAATTTAATGCAGTTTGTTGCCATAGTGATTGGGAGACATACAAAAGTTAAACAGGTCAATTAATCAGCTTATGATCTTGTTCTACTAGTAGGACTCTTGCCAGTAGTGACAAGCTGTGTTCTTTGCTTTATGGGATATCTGAGAAGACAAAGTTACATGTAAGAGAAGCACATAATAAAACAGGAGAAAGCGCTATGGTAAGAGGAATCAATAGAGCAGTAGTAGTGTCAGGTAAGAGAGAATGAATCGGACAAGCTGAGAGGAACCCTAGAGATGAAACACTTGTAGAGGTGTGGGTTGTTTTGTTCATCTTTCCAGAAAGAAAAGGCAACTTGGCAGAGGAACTTCATGAGAGAATTGGTTAGAATCACAGAACTTCAGGGATTGGAAGGGACCTCTAAAGATCATCTAGTCCAACCTCCCTGCCAGAGCCAGATCACCCAGGGTAGGTCACACTGGAATGTGTCCAGGTGGGTTTTGAATGCCTCCAGAGGACACTCCACAACACTCCGGGCAGTCTGTTCCAGTGCTCTGCCACTCTCACAGTGAAAACGTTTTTCCTTAGGTTTATGTGGAACCTCCAGTGCTCCAGCTTGCATCCATTGCCCCTTGTCCTATGATTGCTAGGGCCCATAAAAAGAATTTTGGGAAAAGAATTTTATATTTCTTGGGGGAGGGAGGAGAGGGTGATGTGGGAAGAAAATAGAAGAGGAGACAATCAGAAAAGCTGGAGGGGAAGGGATTGTATTAACTTAGAAGGGAAGGCAATTTTAATAGTACTCCAAGAGTAGTTCCAAAGGAGCGAAGGAAGCAGCCCAATTTAGTCATAGCCAGAGAGAGTAGAAGGAACACTTCCCTCTGATTGTTGCAATTCCTCAAGGGGTAGGAAAGGATGTAGAAGTCTTTATTGATAGTGGAAGGACAGAGTTGGGGAGGTAAGTTGAGGAGCTCCATTTCAGACATATTAACATGTGAATAGACAGGCCAGAAACCTTTTGCCCAAAGACCTGCAAGGAGGCTCAATGTTGTGTACAAGCTGGCCAGAAAGCTAGACTGAGGTCAGGTTGAAATGTAAGTAGGCAAGATCTAGGAGAAACAGGTTTGAAGCCGTATAAATAATGTAAAAACTGAGGCAGATCCTGATACAAGAAGAGAGTAGACTGAAGGCATTACATGTCCACCAATGCACAGCTCTTCTCTCTTGTTTAATATTCCAACCAACGGCACCATTGATGCCTTAATGGAATGTCCTTTTCATACAGCATACACAACAATTGATCTTTCTGCTCTCTAATTTATTAATTATAAATATTTATGAATTATTTATTATTTAGTTTTAAAAATATGCTTGTTTAGAGCAGCTGATGAGGTGCTGAGTTATTATAATGCCATTAATGAACAAATCATAAAACAGAAATTTTAATGTGCTGAATACTGAACAGGGAAATTTAACTATTAGAGTCACTTCAAATAGTTATTAGGCGGTTGCAAGAAAAAAATTTGCATAATTCAACTGATAAGTTCTTGTGGTGTTCACAAAGGTATGTGCTAGAAAAAATCCTAGGGAGTACAGTGGTGAGATAACGCTGTGTCCACTAGGTGCTTGTCAATCTCATGTCAGTCTAACACCTACCTAATGTTAGACTTACCTACACCATCATGGCATCTGAGATATGGGGTTTTTTTTCTGTTCTGAGGGTGTCATCCTTCACACAGCTTTGTCTACTGACAACCTGTAAATATTGACTGTTGACTTGCAATTGACATCTCAGATGAATGCAAACACTGAAGAAAAATTGCTTGGAGTAGGTGAAGTAGATGAGGAGTGGATCAGGGGTGCAAGCACAGTATCATTCTTTTGTTTTTATTTCAGAGGGGAACATCCTTTCCTATGGTCCTTGGATACTTTAAAAGGTAGAGCAGAGTTTTGAGCAATCCAGTGTTGTTTTGATGGCCAAGCAATACAAAGGGGGGAAATTTGTAAAAGGGGGAGGTGGACTGTATCTAATTACATGAGTCCTTTCTGTCTTTAGAACCTGTACTGCTGTTAATCAAACCATGCTTTCAGAGGAGAGGCTGGGGCATCTGGGCTTGTTCAGCCTGGAGAAGAGAAGGCTGCGGGGGGACCTCATTGCAGCCTGCCAGTCCCTGAAGGGAGCAGAGAAACAGGAGGGGATTCAACTTTCTAAAAGGAAAGACAATGGCAGGACAAGGGGGAATGGATTAAAGCTAAAGGAGGGAAGGTTTAGATTAGATATTAGGGGGAAGCTTTTTACAGAGAGAGAGTGGTGAGGGGCTGGAACAGGCTGCCCAGAGAGGGGGTGGATGCCCCGTCCCTGGAAGTGTTCAAGGCAAGGTTGGATGGGGCCCTGGGCAACCCTTGTGTAGCTCCAGGCCTGAGGTTGGTGGTACTGCCTGTTGGAGCTCTATGATCCTTGGGGTCCCTTCCAACTCATGCCATTCTATGATTTTATGAAATAACAAGAGATAAGCTAGAGACATGCCACAGGACTGGCTTATCACTGTGTCTGTCAAAGACCTAGAAGATAATAAAGGTCTAGAGGTGCTACTGCTCCTTTCTGACTGTAAGGATCGTACTTCAGCAAGTGCCAGGCACTTTGCTGCTGATGGGAATGCTTTTTTAGCTCCAATGGGAAGGGAGAGGCAAGTCTAAGGTTTACTTGTGTTTCAACTCAGAAGGCCAGTGTGCAAAGTGATGAGCCAGCAGGTCTCAGATAGCCACAACTCTGTCTGGCTTTGACCCCAGCTCCTCAGTTTTACAGTAACAAAGTATGTTACAGTAACAAAGTAGTAACATCCCTGGTGGAATCAGTTAGGAGATGAAAACAGTTTCATCTGTCCCAAGATAGGAAGTTTTGCCTGTTTTGGTGGTGTTCAGTGTTAGAGTGGTGATGGCAACAAACCAGAAGTGAGCAGACTGTCAAGGCAGCACTAATCAAGGAAGACTATTTTTACCAGGTTTTTCATGCCACGTAATAACACTGCCAAGGGAAAAGCAACTTTAATTCCAAAGGCAAAGCTGCTGTCCCAATCAGCTGAAGAGGAGTATACAAGGAAGTAGCTGGTGAAAGGAGGCAGTAAAGAAACAAGTGCCTCACTGCTTCATCCATTCACTTACTGCATTTGGTTACTATTTTGAATTTATATTGTCATAAATACAGTAGTTCCTACACTTTCTCTTTGCTGCTCTTAGGAATCTCAAACAGAATCTAATACTATGGTAGTTTCCAAACATTCTCTCTGAATTTTCTGTATTTCTATTTCATGTTTTGTAGATTTGGGTTTAATAATCTTTTTGACACCTAGAAAAGCTGAACACAAAAACATACGTCCAGTTTGGGTTTTTGCTTCATACTTCCTGGCATACAAAGCATGCTCTGCACTAAGAAATTGCTGTGGTGTGCCTAAGATTGCTGTCTAAACAAGACTATTCAAATAATATGCAAAAGGAGAAGAAAAAACGAAAACACCCATCCTCTTTGTATAGGTGGTGGTGTATTCAGATAAAACTTGTGAAAATCATTCTTACAATCAGTCCTTATCTTTACAACCTTCGATTCTTTTAGGATACTCAGTCCTTGATTTCTTTTACTCCTTTTAGTCAAATAACATGAAGACCATTGAGGGCAAGGTGAATAAGGGTGCATTTACTGTGGCAAGGGGATCAGTTGTGGGTAAATAGCTGTTGTGATTCTTAATAATAAGGATTAGCTGTGAGATAGGAGTGTGTCAGCTTCCCATCTCTAGTAATAAGTATTACTACAAGTGTAGGATGGATGATGAGTGGAACTTTGATAGATTTAATGATGAAATTCTGCAGTTTACAAGGAAGTATTTTAAGCTCCTTCATCGCTTGTCTCCTCCTTCACAAGGACCTAACAAAGAGGCAATGGTACAGTTTAAAAATTATGATTCCAACTGCTCAGAAAAAAGCTTCTTTTTATTTCCCATTCAGCAGCTGTAATGCTTATATACAGAGATAAAGCCATCGTGTCACACAAGCAAAGGACATTCATAGAAATGCATTTCAGCAGCATCTCATCACAGGCAGCACAACTTTAGCTGCATTTCACAGCTGATGTATGTCTGTGATTCTGAGTGCATAAAACACATACCACAAGCTACTTCTCTGCTCTACCTTTTTAACCCTCCTTCTTCCTCAGCTCTGTCACAAGTTGATCTTTGCCAGCTGCTCTACCAGCTCAATCAACCATTTCTTGCAGGCTGGCCGAAAGGTGTTATTCCCTGGTTCTCCCTTGTTTGGCATTATTACATGCCATTCCCACTTACTCTGTTAACCACTCTCTATCCTATAGCATGCTGTGGAACATATGTCACTCTGCACCTGCTGACCTACCTACACTAGAGCAGTGATGTACACAATTTTTTGATCTCACATTCTTACCAGTAAAATATTTTTGAACTTGTAGCTCCTATATATGTATACTTATTCATAAATCATAGTATAATAGTGCATGTATATTATAAAAATAATTTTTTTTTAAAATGAGATAAAGGTGACAAATTATTTTCTATGTATTATATAATTATTTTATGTTTATACAGAACTGTAGATCTTTCTGCACCTCTCCTTAAAACATCACCTTTACTTTGAAGAGACAGATAAGGTGTGTTTGTTTTTCAGACAAGTCTGCTAGATCACATACTACTGACAACCTCTTGTCTCCCACAAAAGGTCAGCAAATTTGGAACACTTGTCTTTTTGTAAAAGAATAATAAGGAAATCATCCATAAGTTGGACAGCTTTTTTAAGCACATTGCCACAAGATAACCAGTTAATTTCTATGTGGCATAAAAGATTTCCATGGTCACTCTCCACCCCATCTCTTTACAGAGTGTTGTAAAGATTCTACTTTTTTAAAAAATGAAGTAAATCAATGACATCCTATATCACTTAAAGACTTCTGGCTCCAATGGCTCCAACTTCTTTGCTGCAATAGCTTGATCTATGAGTGTTGTGGTGAATGAATTTCATGTGTGGTACTATCTCTCATCAGAAGAGGAGTGGCCAGCAGGGACAGGGAGGTGATTGTCCCTCTCTACTCTGCCCTCCTGAGGCCCCAGCTGGAGTCCTGTGTCCAGAGCTGGGGCCCCAATACAAGAGAGATGTGGAACTGTTGGAGAGGGGTCAGAGGAGCCACGAAGATGCTCAGAGGGCTGGAGCACCTCCCCTACAAAGAGAGGCTGAGGGAGCTGGGCTGGTTCAGCCTGGAGAAGAGAAGGCTGCGGGGGGACCTCATTGCAGCCTGCCAGTCCCTGAAGGGAGCAGAGAAACAGGAGGGGAATCAACTTTTTTAAAGGATAGACAATGGCAGGACAAGGGGGATGGATTAAAGCTAAAGGAGGGAAGGTTTATATTAGATATTAGGGGGAAGTTTTTTACAGAGAGAGTGGTTAGGGGCTGGAACAGGCTGCCCAGAGAGGTGGTGGGTGCCTGGCAGTGTTCAAGGCCAGGTTGGATGGGGCCCTGGGAAACCTTATGTAGCTGTAGGCCTGGAGGTCAGTGGCCCTGCCTGTGACAGGAGGTTGGAGCTCTATGATCCTTGGGGTCCCTTCCAACCCATGTCATTCTATGATTCTATGATCTCTGCAGCCTTATGCTGGATTCTGGTTTTGGGGTTTTTTTTTATTCCAGTCAAAGCATCTGCTTCATAAGTGATTACACTGGTACAGTTCTTCCATAAAACAATGGTTTTATTAAAGAAGTCAGTTAGTGTTGAAAATTTATATTATCCGGTATATCTTTCCTTTAGTGGCTCATAAAAAGCCCAGTTCTTCCTATATGTCATTAGTAAAATAGATTCTAGCAAATAGCATAAGCTGAGACATGTTAGAAACATCTGTACTTTCATCCAACTGCAAAGCAAACCTCCCACACTGCATAATTTGTTTGAATCCTGTTTCTTCAAATCTTCAGCAATGTTTCATATGCATCTTCCAACAGTATTTGCTGACAAAGGACAGCATTTTAGTTTGTTGCCATCTTGTTTTCCACTTATTATTCCAGCCAGTTGTACCACGGCAGGAGGAACCAATGTTTCCCCTGTCTATGTGGCAGGTTTTTTTTCTTTTGCTTTTAAGTAAGAAACCTCTTACTGCTAAACAGTTATCATTAACTCTTGTAAAGTGCTGGTTTGAATATTGCATGAGTTTAAACCACTGAAAAATTTTTAAGTTTGTCTTTATGTTCTAGATGCTCTAGTTTTTAAATGTCTTGCTACTTATGGTGGCTTCATATTATCTGTAGTTCATATGTCAAGGCACAGAATACATTTAGGGCAAGGTTAATTGTTAAGAGCATGGATGAAAATCCATATTAGAAATAATCCTCTTGATAATTTCAAAATCTTTTGGTGAAGTTATTGCCACATCTGATTACATTGTCATTGTTTTCACCTTGTAGTGTGACTGCTGAAGAGTTCATATTAGAATTGTCAGCTCTGTTTTCTTCTTGTTGTTCCCTTGTGTTCGTATTATTAATCTTACCCTCAGTTTATGATTTCTTGGTAGTAATCTTTTTAAGCCTCTTGTCCATTTTCTGAGGGTTAGTTTAGTTGAAACTAGATAATAAAATCATAAATCCATTTAGCCAGGCAAGCATAAATTGCAGTATGTCTAAATATGCTGAAACTGAATGAGCAAGTAGGGATGTCACTTTGAACCCTTCCACACTGTGGAGCACCCACTCTTCAGCCTGGAAACCTCATGGCCATACATGACACAGAACCTTCTGATATCCTGGCAGCAACTTGTTTATATACTTACAGATACTGCCTAAGAACCCTTGCCTGAACAACTACAGATGACAAATGATGTTACTATGAAATAAATGCCAATTGATGCTGCAAAGCTTTCAACTTAGATCAGTCATTCCAATGTTTACTGATTAATGGTGTGTTTTTCCAGACCACACTGAGAAGTGTTTGTCAAGTCAGTTAATGAAGTATTCTTTTAGTAGGAGGAGTGAAAAGATCTTTTAGAGGAGTACTTGCTGAGCTTGTAAGTGAAGGTAAAAGTACTTGGTAATGTATGTGTTTTATTCCAACAAGGCTTTGGGCCCCTTGGGCTGGCTAGTTGTTCTGTACCAGGGAAGGAGAATGAGGTTGGAGGAGTGGGCTCTTTCTGGATCTCAGTAAGATGACCAGACAATGGATCACTTGGTAAAATGGCTGTTTCAACAAGGTAGAGTTAAAGAGGACTATAGATGGAATATAATGGCTAAATCTTACATTCCTTCAAGTCCTGGGAACTCCATTTTCATGCAGCACTGGGTGGATGCTACAGGCATTTTCCCTTAGATCTTGTCAAGCTTCCTGTCTCACTTCAGTGCTGTGGTCCTTTTATTTTGTGTAGCAAACAGAATCATATATCTGTTCCAAATGGGTTGGGAGGTTCTTTCTGCCTTAACACCCACCAGTACACAGCACAGGCTGGTACAGGCCACTCCAGCAGGTTCCCATGCAGTGGCTACTCCTGCTATCATACAGGCTGCTTCTCAAGGTCCAATGTGAAGACATGGCCTGTTCAAGATGAATAACTCCTCAAATACAAGGTCTTCTGCAAGGTTCCCTGTACACTAGCTGAGAGAAATCTGTATTGCTAAGCTTATATTTGGGGTGGAAAATATTTCCATCTGAAATTCAACAGAAATGGAAAATGCTATGAAATAACCAGAGATAATGGAAGGTATAAATTTTCCGAGCTTAAGATTAAAAAGAAGGATCAGACAGCACTCTGCACAATTGGAAGATCAAGAGGATGGGCAAACTGTAACTATAAGACTGAAGAGGACCATAAAGATTTGATATAACAACAGGTGGTTAACTGTTATATTCTCCAAGTGATTACAAGGCTTTAAAAATTCATCCAGTTAAATAGGACAAAAATGTACATGAGAGATACTTGTGCACAGGTCTCCAGCCCACTTAAACTGGTTTGTGAAGAGATCTCCAAAAAGTTAAGACTGACACATACAGTAATTTTGGGTAACTATATTAAAAAGAATGAAAGCGGTGTTCTTTAGCCAACAAACAATAGAAGAGCACATTGTTTTCCACAACAATGAGAAGCAAAACGTGGCTTTTATATCCTTTCCAGTATCACTAGACAAGAGCTCACAGAGAGATTACAAAAATCAATGTTAAAATTTTGTGCCATGGCAAAACTCTTTGGTCTTCAGAGAATAAACTGAGGGCAGCCTGGGGGAAAGGAAGTTCAAATTATTTCTGTCAAATTTTTCTTATCAGTTAAACAGGTAGTTTTGCAAAAGGTTTTGATTTGATGGAATAGTGGTCTTATTCATAAGGAGTGAAGAGACTGTAAGATTTGCATAGCCTTCAGTAAAGTAAATTAATGTTAATTTCCACCAAAATCTAGTTATTGCTTTGATTAATTTTGCTCTCAACAAAGACACCAAGAGGAATTTATTTTTTAACAATCTGTACATAGATATTAGGGGCCTGAGTAATAAGTGAGAGGATTTTGAATTGCTCATTTATCAGCATAATTTGACCTACTTGAAGTTATGGAAACCTAGGAGAAAGAGCTGCTGCATTGGGCATGTAAAACCAATGTTTTACAGCCTCTTGAGGACTGTATGCATGACCTAAAATAGTGGGGAATGGCACTGTAAATAAAAATGTGTATCAGTCACACAATCTATATATGCATGTATGTGTATATCTATTTCTTTCCAAGTCACTAACAAATGAGAAGGAAATTATTTTGAATGTTTATGGACTGGGATTCTAATAGAGAAAGCACAAATAATGCTGCCTTTAAAATCTGTAGGGAAGAAAAGGCTGCATTATCATTAGTCTACAACAGCTACAGAGGATGTATTGCAAAGTCTTGCACATCCTTATGGCTAAGTATATAAGTGGGTAATATTCAGTTCCTAAGGGTTTTGTGCTGAAGGTGGTGTACTATTATCTTTCTGAAATGTTGATTACAGAACTAAAAATTTATCAATAACTTGTGTATCGTGGTGTTACGTCTCTTGCATGTACATTTGGTGTCCTAAAAGTGGTGATTTCATAAAACTATAAATCATTACAGCTTGACAGGGAAAAGGGGAGTTGTAAGGGTAATGGGATGAAACAGTAACTCCACTCAATTCTGCAGCCATTAACATGTCATTAAGGCTAAAGGTTAGAAGAGTTAACCCTTCTGCTTTTAATGCATGGTATTGTGGCCATGTTAATTTTGAGATCTACAAAGCAGGTTTTGATTTCTTAAAAACTAATCCTACTTTGGCACAAAGATCTTCTAACCATTATGGTCTCAAGTCTGAATAAAGAAGCAACACTGGTGACTTGGGGTGGGAGACCAACTGTTCTGTTCCTTAGGTAGTATTTACGTTGTATCTGCAATCCTTTCTCCAACTATAAAAATTATAAGGATAGCATTCCACAAACAAAACCAAAAACCTGTTGGCATTTTTGTGAGGCGGTCAAGGTTTTGATTCATTTGTTACACATTGACATTGTTCTTGGAGTTTTCAGTTGTTCTTTTCTGTTCCACAGCATTGGGGAGAATACTGAAAGAGCTGCAAACAGTGTTTTCAACAGTTGTCCTCAAACAAATGTTATGTCAGTTTCTAGTGTTTTCTGGAGACCCCTCTACTCTGAGATGGTTTTGGCACCCTCTGTAATTGTAGTGGCTGTTTCATGACATAATGTGGGAGGGATGTATCCCCAGGGAAAAATTAGAGAACGGTCTCTCATCCTGAAAATTCCATGGCTGGATGAAATGTGGCATAGGGTACTTGAACAGGGCTTTAAAGGGGGAAATAATTGCATTACATAAAGAGTTGTCAGTTCTTTGTTGGTTTCGTTTTCTGAGATAATAGAGCATTTGCCTGGGGATCTGTCTGTTCAGCAGCTTCATCGCCTCAGAAGAAAAAAAAAAAACTTGGGAGAGTTGGTATTACTTCCCTTCCATGTGAAAAAAGCTGTGTGACAAAGGGGTGTGTAGAGACAGGGGAAAGGTCTCTTGTGTCTTGCTCCTCGGTGCTATGGACAAGCACATGTGAAAGCAGGGTTCTATACTCAGATCTGTGGGCTCTACAGTTTATTTGAAATGGGTTTTCAGTTTATTTGAAATAAATTCTAGCACTGTGTAATGCTGTGTTAGTGACCCTAAAAGAACTGACTGAATGGGTGCTTTGCAGTTAATGGTGGAGCAGCTTTATCCACTTCCAGACAAAATTTTCACATTTTATGATAAATAAAAGTTGCACAGTTTTCTGGAACAGGTAACAGAAATAATCTCTGTAAGTGTTACAAGGAGTGTTATGCTGCTTCCATTTTTGTCTTGTATGTTCTCAGAACAATTTGTGAGGAAACTCCTTCCTGTGAGCTATGGGGGGCAAAATTTTTGCCTCTATATAGAAAACCAAAACTGACCTAGATGACTCCAAAAGTCGTTTTCTCTATTTTTATTATCTGAACTGCCTAAACTGAAGAGGATTTCAGAGAATCAAGAGTATGAAGGTGCAGCAAAACCCCCAACCCATACAGGTTTCCTCATTCCGTGTGTTCTCTAGTGCTTTGAATCTGGCTTTCTCTCTATGTAACCTTTGTCTTCTTTCCAGAACCCTTGTAGCTCTAAAATAAATGTCTGGGTTAAAAGATTATCTTTCCAGAAACAAATAGTAGAAAGGCAGTGGATCTGTAGTGCCAAAAAGGCAACTAGGCCACAAAGGGAGGTAGAAGAATGTATTCACGTTACAAGTCAATAAAAGCTGCAGCTATGGATTTAGGGAGAGATTCTGGAGAATAGGAAGCCTGTCTTGTAATGAACCTATAATCTGCAATAAATCAGAACATGATCAATTTTTCATGACAAAACTAACAGGTGAATTGTACTGAGAAGGACTGAAGAGCTGAATTGGACAGAAACCTTTCTCATGTGGCTCTGCAACAACAGGCCTTCACCTCTACTTCAACTAAAAATGTGTTGCTATAATATTTATGGATTACCAATGTAGACATGAAATTCCATGCATCACTAGTGTTGATAGAGATTTTGGACTTCTGCTTCAATCTAGTTGAAAGAAAAATCCTGCGGTCCTAAGAGGTCCAACTGAAAGCATCTTGTTCTCAAACTGGGGAAGAGAAGTTAACTTTTTTTCTGCCATCTTATAAACTTTAAGTATCAATAAATAATTTATATCTTAAAGATAACAGACTACCCTTCTATGGGAAGGAAAGGGGTTGCCAATGGTAAATTAACCTAGAAGGAATTGGTGATTTTCTGTCTCCTAACAGGTGACAGCTTAGCCAGAAGACAACAACATGCTGTCCTTACACCATGCTGGCTTCCACTTCCCTTACCTAGTAATAGAAAAGACTCTAGTAGCAATATATTTGAGGTTTCTGGATTTATTAGTCAAGACCCAAGTATTAGAACCCAAAAGATATTAGTTAGAGCTGAGAACTGGCAGCCTGAAAGAGTCTCCACAAAAAGAAAAACCAGTTATTTGGGGATATTTATGGAG
Source organism: Laterallus jamaicensis coturniculus (assembly GCA_022605575.1). NCBI lineage: Eukaryota > Metazoa > Chordata > Aves > Gruiformes > Rallidae > Laterallus > Laterallus jamaicensis. Next base: position 6,079,502 of record JAKCOX010000033.1, on the reverse strand, counting down.
CAGTCACCTCTGCCTGGGGGGAATTTTGAAGAAGTTTGTCTGAGGCCCCTCCTGCGGTTGGCTTAGGTCTAGATTTAGCCAGGGAATCAATTATGCATAGACTGTGACACCATGGCAGTTTTGCTTTCTGACTTCATGTTATTTTTTATAAATGCTGCAAACAGCTGCAGTGTGCCCCCTGCAAAGGGAATACCTGGCTCAGTCAAGCCCCGTGGTTGCAGAGCCAACCCTTGGCTTCAAAAAGTAATGATCAAATTATTGCTTACTTAATTATGATTATTTTGGTATGGGTTGGGACTTCCAAACCATCAACAAAGGAGAACAGTAAACAGTAGGTTGGGATAGATACAGGATTCTCTGTTTCCTTACCCTCCCTCCCCCCTCCCTGTTACTTTTTTTTAATCCAATGCAGCATTTGTACCAATAGGGAAAAAATACTGTTTTGAATGGCTTAATGGTTACTGCCTATCTGCCATTATTCAAAGCCCTCAGAGTTCCAAATACGAAATTGATTGTGAGAAGGCTTGCTGATGTCTTTACTGCAACCTTCAGTCTGAGAGGTGAAGATGCGATTCCACCCCACAACGCCAAGCACTGCGCTTTTATTGCCTTGGGGATGGTAGCTTTTGGTGCACTTGTAGTATCAGTCTTGGGTTAAAACAGAGGTTGAGGCTCTGACTACTCAGGACTTTTATTCCCAAAGAATATTTTGTAGCAGTGTAAACATCTATGCCAAATCCCTCTTGTGAATTTCCACTCTCTTCTTCTAAATCTTCCCTCTGAGGCTTCATTTAGCTATAGGCTACTTAATTTCAGATCCTAATACTGCACTGTTACAGTTGCTGTGATGCTGTGCTGCTTTGCTGAGAACACACATGAAGGATGAAGATGCAAGATACTGTAATTAGCAAGAAAAAAGTAAAGAAAATAACAGAGGTCAAATATCCATCCTTGTCCTCAACCCATTATAGCCTATTCAGATAAATATTTTGTACAAACTATAAGAAGCAGATATGTTTTAGACTGGCAATCATTTAGCTGAAGGCAGAGTTGTGGGTATCTTAAACAGACTGTCTGTGCATAACACAAATATGTAATAATCATTGTGATTATTTATGAACTCGCATGCATGACAGCCAGACTGGCTGCTTTGCTTATTTAGCAAAGCTCTAGAATCTCACCCTGAAATTCCTGAGCTGATGGGTCCTCTCATTTGCAGCCTAGAATTGCAGTCCCAAGAGGTATCGTAGAAGTCCACACTCCGTGAAATTTATTAATACCTCAGCTTGTACCTGTCAGAGACTGTCCCTGAACTGCCTGGAGGCCCCTGAGTTCAGTTGTCTGTATTCCACTTTTTCCTCTAAATTTTCACAGGAAGAAGGCAACATCAAACCAATAAACCACAAAGCAACATTCTGACACATTTTTTTTCCCTGGTTTTCTTTAAAAGAGCAGATCCCTAATTCATAAGGCTGCATAATTATATATTTGCTTATGAATAATACACTGTGTGGGTTTTTGTTCCCAGTTCTCCACCTCCTTTTTCATTCTTGTTTGGATGCATTCTGTAATTGAGCTGCCTCCCAGAGGGGCATCGCAACACCCCACAACCAACTGTGAGAAATCCTCATGTCTTGCATACACCCTATTTCCCTCCCACACTCCAGCTCGGAGAATTTAAAGAGCCCTCATTAATTAACACTGAACCTTGCAGGCTTTGCATGAATCACAGCAGCTGTGGTTAGGGACTGAAATTTAAGTAGAAGCACATGTTAGGAAGGTGATTTTTCTGAAGCTTCCAACTGCAAGAGGTAGGAAGTTAGCTGTAACTGTATTTCCTTTACAGTTACTGGGGGGGACACAGGTAAGCATGTGGGGATGTCAGTTTTCAAAGACAGGAAGAGATAAAGTTAGCAAAAGTTCTCATGTTTTCAAAGTCACTGCAAGGAAGGTTTTGCCAAAATTATTCATGAGATTTACTAGTGCGATTTAGAATTTGATGCTGAGTGCATCAAAATCCAATGAGAATGCAGTACATGGAAAACAAGGATTAAAAAAATAAAACAAAACCAAACACAGGGAAATAATCCAGTAATGATGCTACATAATGTTATCTTTCTGTCCTAGTGTTTTGAATAAGAAAAGGAAAGTGTTGTAATGCCTGTTCAGGAAGTATGGAGGTGGCATGTAAGAGATACAGACTTGCTTACTAGGAGAAAACAAGGCTTGTGGCAGATTTGGTGACAGTTGTGTCTTAAATACCTTTCTTGAGTACTACCATTTCACTAGGGTGCTTTGTAGCTCATAACCTATTTAGTCTGTTGATCTTAATTTTGGTGTCACTGGTGTAATCAATTATTTTTTTAAAAGCTGAATACTGTTTGAGATGGTTACAAAAAGGGACAAATGCACCCATTTATTGAAAGCATGTGGTTAGTGCCACTTCAAGTCAGTAAACAACGTTATTTGATAGAAAAGGATTGTAGATGTAGGTATATTTTGAAATAATGCATCTTCCTTAAAACTGTCAATGAAAAAACTTGTTGGATTTTAACACTTCTTTTGGTAGAGTCAGAGGATGCCAGTAATGGGAAAAACCTATGGAAAGAAACACAATTCAGTTGTAATATGAGATTTAGCTTTTATATCCTTAGGCATCTGAGATCTTAAATTTTTAGCTCAGTGGTGTCTTTTGAGTTCTATTTATAGCCCATGAAAAGGGATGGACACTTACAACAAGCAATCTGATGCCATCAAGATAAATGGGCTGACTCTCACTCCTACAGGGCTACTATTCACTACTGAGTCTGGAAGGATTATAGGCAGCTAACTTTGAATAGAAGTCTGAATCTTAGCGGCTAAGGCTGGGAGAGAAACCACATAGAATCATGGAATCATAGAATGGCATGGGTTGGAAGGGACCCCAAGGATCATAGTTCCAACCCCCCTGCCACAGGCACGGACACCAACCTCAGGCCTGGAACTACACAAGGGTTGCCCAGGGCCCCATCCAACCTGGCCTTGAACACCCCCAGGGATGGGGCATCCACCACCTCTCTGGCCAGCCTGTTCAAGCCCTTCATCACTCTCTCTGTAAAAAACTTCCCCCTAATATCCAATCTAAACCTTCCCTCCTTTAGCTTTAATCCATTCCCCCTTGTCCTGCCATTGTCTATCCTTTTAAAAAGTTGAATCCCCTCCTGTTTCTCTGCTCCCTTCAGGGACTGGCAGGCTGCAATGAGGTCCCCCCACAGCCTTCTCTTCTCCAGGCTGAACCAGCCCAGCTCCCTCAGCCTCTCTTTGTAGGGCAGCTGCTCCAGCCCTCTGAGCATCTTCGTGGCACCTCTGACCCCTCTCCAACAGTTCCACATCTCTCTTGTATTGGGGGCCCAGCTCTGGACACAGGACTCCAGGTGGGGCCTCACGAGGGCAGAGTAGAGAGGGACAATCACCTCCCTATCCCTGCTGGCCACCCCTTTCTGTGTATAGAAGATACTGAAACCCACATCTTTCTGTGTATAGAAGATATTGAAAATCCTGCCTAGTCATAGATAGCTGATTGTTCAGAGTGATCTACTGACGTGTTCTGTTCTTGTGTATGCTTTTTCCCTATCACACTGATATGTTCGTTCAGCTGTAGAGAATGAATGGCTGTCTCTGATCTTGATAGTTTTCAAAAACTGAAGAGATTTTATATTGTTTTGTGTTCATATAGGCAATTCCTGAAGCACATGCAAATACATTGATTATTAGTGAGGCTCAGGATTTGAATTTATAGGAACTCAAGAGTATTGTAAGAAATGTACTGGCCTGACAATATGGGACAGGTTTATAATTAAGTTCTACAGTGCTTGACTAAGCATTTCCTGTTTTAAAGTGATGTTTGACGTTGGCATGTACTATAAAGTTCCATCTCATTTTGGCAGTGGTGTAATTCATCTGTAGAGATAGATCAATGAGTCATGCCTGCATACTGTGTGCATGTTATTTACAATGCCTGGTGTGATTTTCTGGTACTCACCATATCTCCCATAAAGGATTTACTCCCACACACAGTGAGAACTTTTTATGTTTTCTGGAACAATTTAAGGAGGTAGATGACTAAACATCAATATTAACAGTTTCTGTGAAAGTGGGTTGAAGTTTCATTCGACAGCAATCCTCACAATTTAACGGTTTGGGCATCAGTCAGTTGTCATCTCCATGCTTTCAGTATGCTCTCATTTCTCATAGCTACCCTTCTCAGGAAGATGAAGAGAGAAATTTTAGTCGATTGTAAGATTTACACTTGGTTAAAACTGTGGAGAATTTAATCTCTGCTGAAATCAAGTGCCATAAGAAAATCACAAAATTATGTCAGGTTTTGTTGGAATCATTAGTTGTGTCTTGCCAAAGGTAAATCATTGGGCCAGTGACTTGAAATCAGAGTTTTTACCAAGGAACAGCCACATTCTCAGAAGTATGACCATTAAGATTTGACTCAGCTGTCCTCTGATACGTAGTGATCCTGGCTCTGTACATAGAATTGGAGTCATGAACTGTCTACACATGTAAAACAAACCTTAGGAGACTCTGTAGAGGAAGAGTAACTATCAGTCATTTTAGCATTGGTTTCACCTGTATTTTTTCCATCACACCTTTTTTTTTCTTTTTTTTTAACTTTAACCTGCTCATGAAATGCTGACTTTTATTTTTCTGTGCCAGGTCTTGAATAATAAAAACAAATTTAGAAAAGCAAACACACAGAAACAACAACAACCTCCCCCCCAAAAAAAAACTCCCACACAACAACAGTTAAATATGGGTCTCGTTCATTTCCATTGTAAATACTTGATGTGGTATTTGGTTTTGGCTGCAAACTTCTTTACTACAATAAGCTGCAGTAAGTTTGAAGGGAGCTAATGTAAGGACCATTCTAGATGCTGTAGGTAGATTCCCAAAGCTGCCATTCAGACTGGATAACCTAAACACCCCTTGTCTTGATCTCAGAGCTGACACAAAATTAGGACTTCAAAATGGTATTGGGTGGCACCATTTTGTTGAAGATGTTCCATTTAAGACAGATGGTGGAGCTGACATTCCAACTGTGCTTACATTCTTTAAATATCTCTGTATGCCTTTTGCAGCAGAAGGTGTGCTAGCCCAGCTTTCTTGGCCCAGTTCAGATGGGGCTGTAATCACTTGGCACATAAACTTTAAACCTGTACTTTCCCATTATGGCATTTTTCCCAAGCTAATAGTTCTTTGAGTGGACTGACTTCATGGTAGCAAATTAATTTCCAGCCCTAAAATTGCTTCAGCATGTGTTATTGCAAATTCCATTTGTGCCTTCATTTAGTTGATAGCCATTGTGCCACGTCATTGTTTCAAATTCTTTGTGGTCATTTTAGGACTGCGTCTGTATGGAACAGAAAGTTTTATTAAACAGTAATAATAATTGTGATTTCACTGTGATATGGACTTTGCTGGAACATCAGGAAAGTTATTCTGCAACTTGTTTTCTTCAAAGAACTTATGTGGAGAGCAAAACTTCTGAAAATTTCCTACCATCTCTTTGGGTTGGTGATTTAATCCAGTTCCTTTCTGCTTCTTCCCTCCTTCTGATACTTTGTCTCAGTTTGTGTTTCCTTGTCTCTTCCATCAATATCTTTTCTCTGTCTTATCTTCTGCTAAAAAAAAGTCTTGTTTGAAGAGAAACAAAACGTTCTCTGTCCTGCATCCCATTGTGTTCCTCACTTGTAGCATCTAGTACTTCTTTTATTCCATGACTACTGTCCTATCACAGAGTGCAGCAGGGCAGCTTGCTTGATATCTCGTTTTACCCTGCCACAGCATAACCTATTACTGGTTGCAGCATTGGTATTGCTAGTGTTGACTTAGTTTATTACCTTATTTTGAGGGAGCTCCAGAAAGATGGTCAAAAGCTTCAAAGTAACTTGAGTATATCGATGCCCCAAATTTTGAATCCTGAGCCTTCTTTCTTTTCCATGCTTTGTCTCCATTTATTTCGTACGTTGGATATTATATCATTACAGAGAATGAGACAGGAAAGTCCTTTTTTTAACTGCATCACTTTCCTCTGTTCATCCTGCATTGTCAGTACAACGCATGGAGGGAGTGGGGAGTGTAACATGAGGTTTAGATTCTTTCATGGATTAGGCATTAGAAGAGAGAGAAGGGAAAAAACAAACCCCTGCTGTTAAAAAAAAGAAGAAAAAAAAAAAAAAGAAAAAAAAGGTGGTGTTGGAATCTCTCCTCTTTTGTTGCCTGCTTTGTATCCCTTTCTCTCTGAAAACCATTACCAGGGAGGTGCTCTATTTTCCTCCATCTGGGTGGGTGGGAAAATTGGATGCCTGTTTCTATGCCGATGCTAATAGCTTTTTACTTTTGCACCCAAGTGGCTATCCAGACCAGTGTGTGCATATGACAGGAGATGCCATTTGGCAAGCACTGCCATCCTCCCTTACTCTTTTTCTGTTTTGTAGCATTTCAGAAAGGCCAGTTGTATGGTGCTGGCAAACACACTGGAAGTCTGGATCTCCATTATAGGACATGCCTGCATGGTTTGCTAGAAGGACAAACAAATCCCAGTGGCCTCTTACCTACACAGATGCAGTTATTCAGAAAACAGTGAATGGTAGAGGGAAAAGAAAAAATTATCCTAAAAAGAGGGAGGTGAGGATGGGGAACTTCTGTTGACTAAGACTGCACATATCCTGGTCTCCTAACTTTCATCAAGTTGATATACTGGGACATGTCAGGTGTTAGCTCACAAGGTACACCAGAGAATTTTGGACATATGTGTTATTCTGTTTTTCAAGTGTCCTTCCAGCTATTGATTGTGATTCTAAATGTACTTTCCTGAGACTTGCAGACTTCGGGTATTGTGGTGCAACCCTAGATAAGTTACCGGTATCTGCAAGGACTGGCTCAAGTCCTAGGTAGTGATTCTCTTATAGTATTTTTTCTAAGAGTTTGGTTTTTAAGAGCAGAGGACTCATAGTCCCTAAATGCCCTTTGCACTTGTCTTTCATTCTTGAACAACAACAGGCGCTTCTAAGAAATGAAAACCTTTCCCCAGGCTGACCATGTTTATTCCTTATTCATACTCATACTTTTGCCATACTATTCAAGGAAATAGCTGCAATATATGTTGACCCATAAATATCTTCCTTCTGCCGAAGCACTGGAATAGCACCAAGAAATGACCAATATATCTTTGAGGCAGCGATGTTAGAGATAAGAGATGGGAGGCTATTTTCCCAGGATGAGGACTTCTAGAATGAGATCAGGATAATAGTTGTGCTCATATGATATCAAAACCTATGGCTTGCAAAGTGAGTGGGAAATAAAAGAGATGGCACATCTCTGCTCAGGGACCAGACTAGGAGAAATGAACAGCAGGTAACCATGCTGCTGGCAGAGAAAGTGAGAACACTCTTTGGATTACTCATGCCATTGTGGGAAGAAGAGTACTGAAACAGCTGGTAAGCTGTCAGGTTGATCTTAAGGAGTAAATGTGAAATGTCTTCTCCTGGTACATTACTAACAAGAGTTATTTGGATGGAGCTATGGAGGCAGGGGAAGAGGAAACAAGGTGGTTGCATCTACTGTAAGCCCTTTTTCTCTTTTCAATGCACATGTCAAACATCCTATTTCTTTCATACTCATCCACAACTCTACTGTCTCAAAAGCCTGTTTCTTCTTATCATAATTTCACCAGGTTGTTTTTATTTCAGCTTTGAAAATGGTTAGATTGGTGCATCCTCCTGACTGGGACATAGATCAGTAAAGGACATCCTCAAGCACTGTCACTCTAAATAGGTTGGCTAATGTATGGAAAGTATAAGTAGATACAGAGGTAGGATTAGGGACACTTATGTGGTAGCTTTCCCTCTCCTCTTGCCATTTCCCCATCTCTCTAGATGTATTAATAAGAAACAAAAGATGGCTATTGCTGTGAAGAAAGGGTGTTTATTATTTTATTTATTCTTTCCTTCTTTCCTCTTTTATTCTTTCTGATCTCTCAATTTTACTACTTCTCACAGCACAGGACCAAGAGGGATATGTGGCTCAGCACTGATTTCATGTTATTCCTTCTTTCAGCACACTGAAGATCACCCCTGCCTGCGACACATTGCCCCTCTTTTTATCCCCACAGGAGCAGATAGAAGTGTAATGATCTTGCTCTGATATGGAATAAATTTTTAAACTCATGACATTTGCACAAGTACAAATGCTTGTAACAAAGGCAAGGCAAGGAAAAACCAGGAGCCCCTTTGCCTTGCTCTCTTCTACCTTAGTTCTGAGCAGCCCCGTGTCTACTTAAACTAGATCACATCCCAAACTGAGTTTGCTGACCCGTCTGTGTGGCTCATTTTTAACCTAATTATGTCAGTAGGGAGCTCTCAGAGTTGGGGGAGGAGTCTTTTTTTCTAGATTTCTACGTATTACACCTTACCTATTTAACCCATGGGTATGCTGGCAAAATCTTCAGAAGTTTTTTGTTCCTCCTACACGCTCCATCCCTCTGACAGATCATATTCTCTGCTTCACAAGTTGTTGCAAAATACTTAATTCAATGTGAATACTGCTTCCATTGTTTTCCTCGCCCACAAAGCCAAGTTCTTTTGGCTTGCCTGGAACGGGATCCCCTGAGAAATAAGCACACTTGGCTTATGCTTTGAGCATCTTTTCAGCACTGATGTAAGACTATGTATGGCTTTGGTTCATTTGACGTGAATCATCCATCCGTCAGAGACGTGTGTCAGTCTGGAAACTCTAAGAATTGAGTCTGAGCAATGACTCCTTTGTAATCAAATAAAAAATGAAAGGAAGTTGCATATGTACTTTGCTTATGTACATCTTGACAAAGTGCCATCAAGGGCAAAACTGGATTGCATTGCAATACCATAGGCATGACTATTACTCTTCATACCTGCAGTTCATCTAAGCAGGATCCATCTGGACACGTTGCAGGATCCAGGGTTGATGGTGCCACAGTGGACTCCTTGTATGTGGACATATCTGTGGACATAGCATTCAAAGTCTGTCCCTTTAAGGGATGTCAACTTTTTTTTGGTGCCAGATGAACTTATGTTTTGCCACATTTCAGTGTCTGCTAAATTTTAACATCAAAAGTTGTTTGTATTGGAAATTTGGAACAACAGAGGAGGTGTTTCAGAAAAAAAAGCTACCCACAATAAATCCCAGAATATTTCTGGTTTTCTGCCTGAGTGCTTTTGCTGTGTCCCATCTTCCTCCCATGTTGTATCTCATGTTAAGGCCTTGACAGGTTGAGAGATGCACTCAGGGGCCTTTTTTCTTGGCGTTTTCAGTTAATTTGGAACTCAGCAGCATATATACAGTTATTAGTTATTTTCAGCATGCACTTCTTTGCATCTGTCAACAGTAAATTTAATTTGCCATTGTGTAGACCATTTTCATAGAGCTCCTACTAAGAAATAACTTAAATAATTTTGTGCCAGCTGCAGATTTGTTTCTTCGTTATTTACCTCCTTCTCCACAGTACCGACAATTATGTGAGATGGGGCTCCTTAAGCAGAACTTCTCCATTGTTTTCTCTGTCATATTGGAAAAGAAATAATAATTTTGTTCCTAGTTTCTATCTACTGTCTTTTTTTATCAGTTTCTAATTCTTCACAGCACTGTTCCTCCTATTATTATTTTTATAGTGTCTTTTAGTAGAGTGCTTTTTAAAAAGCCCCTTTGAAATTCTGTCTGACACCTGTTTCTTTTGTGTGGTATTTTGTTATATCTTTGTAGATCCAAAGAATCCTAGAACATTTGATTACTAATAGAAAAAATATTTGGTTTATATTATCATATTTTAATAATATATGACTTTTATTTCTGTTACCTTTTCTGGCAATGAAGTATGGTTTGCAGGTACCTGATTCTCAGGAGCATCATGTATATCCTCTCAAAAAAAAAGGCAAAAGAAAAAACAAATATGTTCCCTTCCAGTACTGTAGTGACTACAGGCTGTAGGTTACTTTATGAAAGGTTGCATAGCTGTTCTAGTAAATCAATTTTGCTTTTATTAATTAAATAAATAACTGCTTTTAGTATCACCACAGTTTGAATTTTATTCTGACAAGAATATATATTGACCATTAATATATCTTTCAGTAGATATCACAGCACTTTCCAACTATTTGTGGAGTAAGCTGCACAAATGCTCCCATGAGGTGGAAGTCTATGTTTACTCTTGTATGAATAGGGAAAAGCTAGGCCTGATAACATGCCTTTTCTAGCTTTTGTGCTCCACTGTAATACCTTTGCATGAACTGTAGACTTAAGATGGTTAAATTTTCTTTCCAAGTTACCATTTTCAAGAAGCAATCTAATGGGGAAAATCCTTGTGATTAGGTTATGGCTCTAGAGGTTTGAAATCAGATGGAGAGTCATTTGAACCAAAGTTGATTGCATTCAGAGAGCAGGGAGTGTGCGTGCTCTCATCAGCAGTGACAGTGGGAGACTTGAGTAGCTTCTCCAAAAATGAATTAGGGCTCTTCTACCAGTGCTCTGAAGCTCTCAAAGCTGAACCAGACCTTCCTTCCCATTTCCTCCTCGTGATGTGCAAATCTATGCACTTCTCAGAGACAAGTTCTCTGCTTGATGGAAGCAAAGGAGTGGGATAAATTGAAACAGAGTTAATCACAGAATGTGTTAGGTTGGAAGGGATCTTTAAAGGTCATCTAGTTCAACCTCCCTGTATGAAGCAGGGACATCTTTACTAGATCAGGTCACTCAGAGTCCCATCAAGCCTGACTTTGAATATCTCCACAGATGGGGCCTCCACTATCTCTCTGGGCAACCTGTTCCAGTGATCTACCACCCTCATAGTGAAGAACTTTTTCCTAATATCCAACCTAAGCCTACCCTATTCCAGTTTAAAACTATTACCCCTCATCCTATGTGCCCCTGGGAACAGTTCTTCCCCTGTTTTCCTACAGGCACCTCTCAGGTACTGGAAGGCTGCTGTAAGGCCCCCCAGGAGCCTTCTCCAGGCTGAACGAGCCCAACTCTTTCAGCCTGTCTTCACAGGAGTGGTACCCCAGCCCTTTGACCATTTTTGTGGCCCTAAATTAAGGGAGGTTGCAATACCAATCATTCACCACACACAGAGGGAAAATTGAGTGAGAACTTGAAGCTGTAGGCCATGATGTGATTTATGGTCAGGACTGCACTCTGCAGTTCACTAATATAGAATTGTGGGTAGTGTTCCTAATACTGATTAGGAAAGGGCTCTGGGCATACTGATTCGGTCAACAGGGAGGGAGAAAAGTTAAATCAATGAAAGGTTCTGACATTCTCAACTTTAATGTAAATGGGAGGTGAAACATTGCTAGTGTCAGACATTGTTTTGTGGCCGTTGAAGCTGTTTGACCCCTGAAACTTCATTTGTCTAGGAAACTGAACCATAGCGTCCATCTGGATCTGAAATCACATGATGGATATAAAGCAGAAACAGCTTTTCAGTGAGAATTTCAGGTCAAACCACAGATGCCACACTAAATCCTGTAAAGCTATCAAGGAAGCTAGAAGTGAAGATGCAAAGCCGAGAATAACTGGTATGTCCAAGATGCTCTTGCTTCTCTTTAGAGACAAGAGAAACCAGAAGTTCCACTGCTATGGTGAAAAACTATAAACAGGCAGATCAGATTGGACTAGGGTCCTATGTTTTTTTCCTATGTTTATTTTTCCATCCTTTCCACCCGAAAAGACCTTGTTTGTGAGACCTACTATGTTTATCACAGGCAGCAACAGTAAATGGATAAAGACAGGCAGGATAATGATTGATCTCTGAAATGGCTCATTTTGTTAACTAAATTACAGGTTGTGCTGTGGACAGAGACAGCTGGCAGGCAGCGTTGCCCAAGCACCAACCCTCACAGAAAGTGAAATGTGTACTTGCCTTTCATTAGTGCACACGGTATCATTATCACCATTGCCATCGCGACAAATGTGATGATTATATGTGTCCCCTGAGAACAGCTGCAGGCAGAATGGGTGGACTGAGCAGCAAAACAAGCTACCCTGCTATCAGGAACTGTTCGGCCTGCAAACAAGTCTACAAACAATTCAGTAAGAGGTCAGACAATTCTTTGGATGAAGTTTGTAGTTGTCTAGACGTCTCCTGTGCTGGAATCTCTGAGCAGTTTGCAGCTATTTAATTTAAAGGACATTGTTCTCACTCTAAAAAGAGAGAGAAATTGGGGCAATAATGCTATTGTACTTCCTGCAAGTGATAAAGTAAGCCCCTTCCAGATCAAGGAGCAGGATTAAGATCCTTCTGATTTACAGTTCTCCATTTATTAATCCATGAGTCCCTTCACAAAAACAGATGGCCTGCTCTTTCTCAGTCACTGGAGTAAGTGTGCCTTCAGCAGTCCCCTTTTACCTAGCGAGTAGAAAGTGCTTGACTTACCTGTGCAGTGTTGTACATTATTCTAAATATCTCATTTTCCTTCCCCTTTTAAACTTTACCAGGTTAAAGCAATTTAATTCTTTTTGAGACTTTCCTACTATAAAAGGGTCTGTATAGCTCCACATATTTTAGTTCATAATTAAAATCTACATCACTCCTTGAAACTATAGGATGGTGTTAAACAATACCTGCAATTATGTTACATGTTTTGGAGTCTGGTTAATCTTTGGTAAGCGATCTTGATAAGCGTCTGTGTTGCCTAACTTATTGTTGACATATGTAACTTTTCCCTTTATCGTGCTGGGAGGATGCTCAATGTTAACACTCCTGCAGATAGCAGAAGGGGAGCTTGCAGAACTGTCCTGCTACTACAAAAAAGAAAAGGTTTACCTGTATTTATGCAGAATTTTCATCTGTATTCTGTGGGGACCAGGGAATCTGACTGTGCTAGCATGATTGTCAGACTGGGTGCGCGCCGGTCAGTCTTATGAACTGTGTTGGGAGCTCTGGGTGCCAGGCGATTCTGAGATGGGGGCTCTGCTGCACACAGCCTGACTAGTATTAAAAGCTGATGCATGCAGACCCATGAGTATTGTTGTGACAGTTTGGGCCAGCTGAAAGGTCCTTTCTGTCATGCTGCTTTGCAAGTCTGCTTCAATATCTTATTTTCCATTTAACAGTAAAATTAATGAAGTGAAAAACAATACTCATCCTCAGAGCCTAGCTATTACCTTAATTAAAAAGAAAATATTTAACATGACATTGTTAAGGTCAGCATGCTCAAGTGTAACCAACTGTAACTTTGAAATACCATTTAAAACATATTTAATTCAGCACTCAAGAAAGGTGCTGATTTAACAATACAGGAAATTCAGATCACAGGCACTGTACCTTTATTAACATGAGTCATTGCATCTGTTCTCTTTTTCAACTGTCTCAGACATTCAGTAGAGGCACTGATCTGTGCTAACAGTAGTATTTTAGTACATGGTGTTGATGCTTTTTTGAGTTTGTCTAGTCCTTCATTTTCTCAGTTTTTCCTTTTCCTAGCTTTATGAGAGGCTCTCCACAAAGGAGAAATTCAGAACTTTTATAATCAGACAGCCAAAAGAGGTGATAATCCCACTGTATACAGCACTGGTGTGGCCTCAGTTTTAATCATGTGGGCAGTTCTGGGCCCCACAATTTCAGAAGGCCACAAAGGTACTTGAATTTGTTCAGAGGGAAGCAACAAAGCTGGTGAACAGGCTGGAAGGTGTGTCCTGTGACAAATGGTTGAGGACTTGGACTAGTCTAGTTTGGAGGAAAGGAGGCTATGGGGCTCTCTGTGGCTTCTTGAGGAGGGGAACTGGAGCAGGAGGTGCTGAGCTCCTCTCCCTGGGATATAGCAATAAGATGCATAGGAATGTTTCAAAGCTGCATCAGGGGAGGTCCTGACTGGACATTGTGAAGCATTTCTTTGCTGATAGGGTAGTCTAACCCCGGAACAGACTCGTTAGAGAGGTGGTTGACAGGTCTCGTGCCTGTCAGCGTTTAAGAGGCATTTGGACAACGTGCTTAATAACATGCTTTAACTCCTGGTCAGGTTGTTGGACTAGATGATTATTGTAGGTCCCTTCCAACTGAAAATTTCTCCTCCTCTCATTCTTCTAGTCCTAGTGTACAAGACAAAAAGTACTGTACTCTGCAGTAACTTATTCTGTGTAAAGCCCTAAAAGAGAAAGTGACATGCAGAAATGGAACTGCAGAATGCTTTTCTCAGAATTGATTGTCACAGCATGGTCAAAAGAGGAAAATATTCTGAGATGTTAGTGGTCAGGACCTGATATTGTGGCTTACATCATTTCTGGAAAGTGACTGATCTGGATATACAAGGGCTGTTTTGGTTGGATAGAGAATAGTTTCTCTTTTTGACAACGAAGAGTGGAAATCTTTGATTTGTGTTCAGTTAGGAAATGTGGCAGGGTTAAGTGCAAGTTTCATTTGTGTGTCAATACAATGATAGAAAAGTGGCTTTTGCAAATAAACCACAGGTAAATCTCAGAAAAATAATGAGTATATCCAGTCCTCAACTGCTAACAGGGTTCAGGAGACTCAGAGGATCAATTCAAAGCAACAGTTTTCAAGCCAAATGTGTTTCTAGATAAACATCACTGAAGTCAAAGGAATGGTGCTAAGATTAAACAATACCTGTCCTTTTGAGTTAGCAATGGAACTCGATCCACATAGGCAATAAAAGAAAACTTTAGTTCTTCTGTAGCTGTTTGCTAGTCTCCAGCAAAGGAATTAGAAGGTCTCAGCCCACCTTATAATGGTTAGAAAATTGCAAATCCTCAAAAAATTATCTGTTGTTAGTATGGACCAAGAATAAGTTAGAGTTTCTTGTTGGGCATCTGTCCTGAAAGGCTGAAAAGAGAATGGGCTGTACAATATGAATCCCATTCCTTTTCCTACAAGTCCTCTCAGAGGGTTCATCGGCTAGCAAGGATGGTGTGTAGGGAGCCTGCATTGCTGTGCTTAGTGTTGGATGTTTTGGGGGATGAGGCAGGGGCTGGGGGTGAGGAGGGAGAGGAAAAAAAAAGACTTATTAGTATTGTATCTTGCATGTCTATAAAATGATGTAGAAAAATGAGGAGTCACTTGGCACAGCTCCTCTCTATCAGTTTGATCAAGATGGAGACACTGTTGCTGGTTTTTTATTCCTTCCTTTGGTTTTCCCTTTTCTTTCCTAAACATAGCAATTGGTATTAACCTCTCTTACAAAACCAATAAAGCCTCTCTCATGCTTCCTGACCATTTCAGATCATTCTGTTGGTGAAGTGTTGTCTGGAAAAGAGGATAACACTCTGAATGTTCTTTTCTTCTTGAAACCACCTACCTAGTTTCATAAAGAAAGAAATGTAGCCCTGAAGGCTGGGGAAAGTGCATTCCTCCAGTACCACCCTGAAGGCTGCATTGCTGTTAACTAATGACTGTGATACCGAACCCACTACTCATTGACTGATACTGAACCCACTACATAGTGCCCATTTTTTTGGGCATTATTTTGTTTTTAATATTGCATGTTAAAAGGTTAAAGATGCCACCATCTTGTCATGACCAAAAATTATAGAGCTCTATCACTTGAAAGAAGAAAGCGCTTCATGGTAAAAGTGAATTGGTAAGTGCACTTTCAAAAGCACTGAAACGCTGTAAGATGTAAATAAATTTTAAATTTTTTCTCCTATTCTATTGTTGTAGTTATGGCAGGTGAAACTTTTGTATTCTATCAGAAAACAATTGTATTAAATTGACTTAAAAACCTATGAATAATTAATCTCAGAGTATGGCTAGGTCTCCCAGGCACCCTTGGTTTGCACTGCCAGCAAATCCAGAATAAAACACACCCAGCAAACTTTCCATGCCATCGTGCAGCACATGCTTCAGTGTAAAGTGTGGCCAGCAGGTCTAAGGAGCTGATCCTCACCCTCTACTCTGCCCTAGTAAGGCCCCACCTGGAGTATTGTGTCCAGTTCTGGGCTCCTTGGTTTAAAAAGGACAGGGATCTCCTGGAGAGAGTCCAGAGAAGGGCTACGAAGATGATTAGGGGCCTGGAGCATCTCCCCTATGAGGATAGGCTGAGTAAGTTGGGACTCTTCAGCCTTGAGAAGACTAAGGGGGGATCTAATTAATGTCTATAATTATCTGAAGCAGGGGATGCAGGGGGAATCAGCCAGCCCCTTTTCAGTGGTCTGCGGGGTCAGGACAAGGGGCAATGGCTGCAAGTTGGAGCATAGGAAGTTCCGCACCAACATGGGGAAGAACTTTTCCCCAGTGAGGGTGCCAGAACCCTGGGACAGGCTGCCCAGGGGTTGTGGAGTCTCCTTCTCTGGAGATATTCAAGACCCATCTGGACGCCTATCTGAGTGATATGTCCTAGGGAGCTGCTTTGGCAGGGGGGTTGGAGCCAATGATCTCTCGAGGTCCCTTCCAACCCCTACAATTCTATGATATGAGAAGGATGGAAATGTTATCTTCTGTGATGGCAATTTTTTTTATTGGTCTCTTGATATAATGCTGCCCAAAATTTGGCAGGGAGATTAAGGGAGGCCAGCCTCTTTAGCAATAGCCATGATGGTACTGAGTAAACACTGTATACTGAAAGAGATGATAGTGACAGGCCTTTTTTAGAAATAGTGGCAGAGCCCACTAGTTACCAGTTCAAAGTGATAATGCTCTGCATGTAATTCCAGTTTAACAAGTTCTAATGTTTCATTGTGTATGAAAGTTATAAATAAACAAACTTAGCAAGACCATTTTCTAATTGGGTGTAATTTTAGAGTTTGGCTATGTTCCACTGAAACCAATTTTCGTTGCTCTTTTAGAAAATTGTATCTTCAGATAAAATAAGTATCAAGTTTAGGCTTATAGATAGTAAGACTATATTTGTTTTGTCTCATTTTGTCATCTTTTCTGCTTCATTGTTTCCTTCAAAGGAAAGTGGAAGGTGAGAGACTTGGGGTTGTTCAGCCTGGGAGAAGAGAAGGCTTTAGGAACCCTATTGCAGCCTTCTAGTACTTAAAGGGGGCCTATGAGAAAAGTGGGGATAAACATTTAGCAGGGCCTTTTGCCACAGGACAAAGATTAATGGTTTTAAACTAAAAGAGGATGGATTTAGACTACATACAAGGAAGAATTTTTTTTACAGTGAGGGTGGTGACATGCTGGAACATGTTGCACAGAGGTAGATGCCCCATCCCTGGAAACATTCAAGGTCAGCTTGGATGGGGCTCTGAGCAACCTGATCTAGTTGAAGATCATTGCATGGTGGTTAGGTTATGTGACCTTTAAAGGTCCCTTTCAACCCAAACTATTCTATGAAATAAAGACCAAGTAGAAGCATAAGTAACGTGTTTAGAAATTCATATGTTCAAACAAATTTTGGGTAAAGTTACTGTAATTTTTTTGTTTTTTTTTTCTACAGGAAATATTAAAATTTTAAAAGCCAATATAATGTGTTTTCTTTAAAATCTATGTTGTTTTTCTTTCAAAGGCAAACTGACACGCTGAACCAGTTGTGCTTCCTGAAGTATTCTGGTCATTCATCCATGGCCTCCTTTCATGCACTGAAACTTCTCAGTGTTCGAGCTTTGATTGTGAGAAGCTATGCAAACCTTTCTGAAACTTTCAGAGCCTTGATGTAGGGATTTGCTGTGCATTCAGGCTGTCATTTGTACCCGTTTATTTAGGGAGACTGTAATTAGGTTAGCTTGTGTTCCAGCATGAAAAAAAAAGACCATCATGATGCAGAGCCACAATCTGTTTCTTTTATCCAGCCTTAAAGCTGTAGTATAGGTTACCCCTTCATGCAGGAGGGTGTTACTTGACTTGCCTGGAGCTTCTTTCACTGATGTCCTATACTGTGTTCTCCCTTGGTGCAGGAGCACGACTGATATTTGCTGCATTACCACTAGCTTCTCCATATTACTCATTCCCCCCAAAAAACCCCGTATCCATTTCCTGAAGGAGAGTCTTCAATTATTAATATTGTGAGGAGGTACCAAGCAATTTGTGGGTAATGATATTTATTCAACAGAGCAATGAGATTCCACAGAGACAAACTGGAATGTTGTAAAAAGGTGACACATCCTATTTCATTGTATTTTCTCCTTTTGTGGTATTTTTGCTGCTGTAATATGGGAAAACCCCTAGAACACAAGTTGGCTATAAACATAGGGAATCCATACCACCATTCCTTATTTTCTTTGTCTGAAGTGCCTCCACATCCATACTTACCCTGTCTGTGTTGTTTCTTGGTATAGTTTTCTTTACACTGTAGCTGGACAAGGCTGTGTCACTACCATTGTACACTGCTTTTCAGAATAATGTTTTGCATCCTGAATATATGTATTGTCCTCAGGAGCATTTCTTTGTGAAAGCCAGTGCTCAAAGAGGTAAATGGCTGTGTCTCCACCATTATATGATTTTTGATGTATTTATTTTTAAATTGACAGTGTTTGAGTTTCTGTTGAGCTGGGTGGTAGTTGCCCTTTAGAAAGTTCTTGATGGCCGTAGTCTGTCTATAGCAGAGGTATAGCAGAGACATTGAAAGGGTGTGACTACTGACTCTTGACACTATTGTGCGTGAACATAGGCAGGCCCATCAGTACAGTTGAGAAAGCAAGGAATTTTTAATTCCTCAATATTTACTTATCAGGAAGGTCAACTAAAACCAGCTTCTCAACTTCTGATTAAAACATTCAGATAATATATTGCAAAACATCTGGTGAAATCATGATGAGATTTTACCAGACTCCAGAGAAGCCCCTTGTGGTTAGAGTGCAGTTTAGGTCTTCTAGAGTGACAAGTGTTAGAGATGCAAAGAGGAATGAAATAGGGAATCTACAGGGAGGAGAAACAAGTCCAAAATCTGATATGACAAGGAGGAGAACCATGTGAGAAAAAAGGTTATTCAGGATTAGTCTTAAAACTGTTTAGAAGAAAAAGAAAACACAATAAACTTTAACTCCACAGGAACCCAGGTTACAGATAGTGCAAGAGATTAAGACCATTGCTTCAGTGACATCAGCAGCTGAGTGACCTGGATGCACACACTGTCCTGTTGTTCTGTAAGACCTGGGATGCCATTTCCTATGTGCCCTAGCATGGAAGCTGTAGTGGAGGCCTTGTTCTAGGGACAGCTGCTGGTCTCCATCACTTCATGCTTCTGTGTATCCCACCAACCCAAGTGCCCAAATGACTGTTTTCTAAAGCACTTCGTTATCCCGGGCTGTTGGAAGGTTTTAAATGAACAAGCAGAATTCAGAGTGCTTTATGAGACTTTCAGCCAGCATCTCTGACTGACCGCTGACTGGGTGTATGTACTGGAATGGCTTTAGCACCTTTCTGCTTAAGGCTTCTGGGCCCCGTTCTTTGCAGGTAGAGGTAAAAGGTAAGCAATAGAAATGGAGGTGGGGATCCTAGAGATCTGGGTAAGGTATAGAGTTTCAGAAATCAGAAAGTGGTCAACAGTTCAATCTGTCAGACTGGCTTGCTAGCTACCACACTGCTTTGGTTTTAATTCCTCTTATGAGTAGTATGCTGTATCTGCCTTCCAAGCCCAAACTCCCATGCCATATGCCGCCAATACTGTCCTCCATCTGCATGAAGAACAGCCACAGACAACAACTGTAATAGCTGACCACAGACATCCATCACCCGTTATCTCTCCTTCAGTTTGTATTTCACACAATCAACCTGTTACAATTTAATTGACTCTCCCAATCAGCTGGTCAGGGGGGTAGATTGCGTAGGAAAGAGACAGGATGGGGAGTTGGGGCTGCAGTCATATCATAGCAAAGAGATGAGATAAGGCACATCTTACTCTTATTTCCCTAAATGAAATGGCAGGTTTTTAAAATTTGATTTCTAAAGGCTATGATATTTTGTGCTGAACATACAGTATCAAGCTAAATCCTTTTACAGATCTGGGTCCTCTGTAGGGCTTTCTCCTGAATACAAATGTCAGGGTTTGACCTATTAATTTCAACAGCATGCTGACAAAATAATGAATGAGAGTAACTCTGTTCTTGTACTTGGGTAATATTTACAGAGTCTTGCCAAATCACAGAGTGCTGGATAAAGGCAAGAAAAATTTTCCTTCCAGTATGTAAGCACAAACAGTATAATCTACATCACAACAGTCCTGTAGCTCTAAATTCCATTGTCTATTTCAGTTTACTCACAAAATCTCTGCCCTGATCAAGGAATAGACATCTTAAGTCCTTGTCTGTACCGGTTTTACCTCCCATGCCCTGGGCTGCCTTTATTCCAGTGCTCCTAATGGTAGCTGCAACAATTTATGAAAGGAGAATTGTCAGTAAAGATGTTCCTGAAGGCCTGATGAAACACAGCTTCTTCCTGCAGAAGCTCATGTGAATTGTGTGGCCATACAGAGAGGGAAGCTGAGTCAAGGAGTGAATCCTCATACTTAATTTTCTTGTTTCTCTCCCATTTGATTTCAAGGCGTTAGAGAATCTAGAGGACCTTCATCATCTAGGGGCAGCTGGGATTGCTATAGTATTGGAATCTCAGCCCAGTCATAAGAAAGCAGTTCCCTTTGATCTATATTGTCCTATATATATCCATAAAGGTACCGGAGGAGAAGATACCAGAAAGAAGTACAGAAACTGAAATAGTGACATTAATCTTTTCCTTACTCTCTACACTTTCCTACACCTCCTATGCAAAAAAACCCCACCCAATCCTGGAAGAACTTCAGCTTTGTGTATGACATTCCAAATAATGAGTTCTGATTTGACAGCAGGAGTTCTGATCTAACGAACATAGTACAAACTTGGCAAAGGTCTCTGACTGATACCTTCTTGCCAAGCAGCTTTACAGTAAGCAAATTCCACAACACAAAACAAATACAGAAGTAGCCAAGTGGTAACTTCTTCCCAGCAGCCCATCTTGCTTTGGTAAAATCCTCATCTTTTCTCTATAGGGAAATCCAGCCTCAGTGGAACATTCTGTTTCCCTCAAGGTTTAGATGCAGACTTTTGGTGAAGGTGAATGTAAAAAATGCCTTTGGGATTGGAGGGGCCAAATGCCACTCCGGTTGAAGGGCCTAGAAGTGAGTACCCTAGGACCTTAAACCAGAGGTTCCCCAACAGTGGATCATGGAAAAACATGTGTTGAGATAGATAACAAGGCTGTCAAAGAAAATGGGAGGAGTCTATGTGAATTTGTTTAGTGGCTGGTGCATCCTACACATCTGTAAAACGTGAATGTTTGAGATGGGTTTTTTGGCCGCAAAATCAAGGTGGTGTAAATGACAAAGTACTGACCTAAGAGTTAAAGGATTTTCTAACAGTTTGGTCTGTTCCTGGTAACTTCTCCTGATTGCTGCACAATTTTGACAAGTCATTTCTCTTTGTCTCTGCTTTCCTACACAGAAATGGTACTGATAACCTCCTTTGTGAGCTCTCTGTTCAAAAGCATTATGTGCTTCTCTTTTCCATCACTGTCTAATATTCCACTTTTTCTTGTCGAGTAGTGTTCTGTCATAGAAAGATATTAAAACATGCAGAGAATGATTTTGGGTAATTGACGTATTTTTATTGGAAATGCAAGGTTCCTATACCGCAGCGTTCAAATTCATGCATATTGTAATCTGTATTTTTTACTTCTGTTCAAAACTTTAGGAAACCTCTTTGATTCAAGATTGGAAAAGCCTTCTGCTGGTGTCCAGCCACACCTCAAAAGCCACAATACACTTGCTTTTAAAAAAATTCTTCTGTATAAAAAACAGCAAGCTTTGAAAAGCTAGAAATAATCTGTTATTGAATACAGGCTCTGTTTGTGTTTACAGATACTCTCATTTTCCTCATTATCTTGTCTGATTGGAGAGGCCTATTGAACCTTAGCTCAAACCCCTTGCTTGTCTGGTAAAGAAGACTAACTACTTTGTTTACAATATTCTGTTGATGTTATAGACAGTTCATGAAGTCTGTTTTGTAGATTTCAAAAGGAACATAGAACATAGATCCTGGACGCATTCATTTGTATTAGAATTCCTTAAAAACCACATTGAAAAGGGAAAATAGAGTCATATATAGTGCTTAGTGATATAATACCTTTGAGCCTGTGTTTTTGGAACATTCTGAAATCCTACGATCCTGTTTATGATTAAGGGTAGATGAGAGTTTACAACCAAATATACTCTTGGCAAAGCCAAGTGTAAATGGATTAATTTTATCCAAAGCATCTTCAGCAATTGCACTTCTGTATCTGCTGTGCTTGGGTTAATTGGATGGTGGCAAGTGGATAGCTGTAATCACCGGTCCTGTCAGCAGTGTCCTTTTTTAATGCTGTCTTCTTGACAAGTGCTCACTTTTCTGCAGGTTATGGGTTGAGACAGACAGCCTTGATTGCTATTACAGAGTGATATATGCTGTGCCTTTAGCCCACAGACACCTCACAATTGTACCTATGCTCTTGATAAGGAAGCCTAGTAGTTAGTGTACGTAGTTTATTCCACGCTGCCTGTAAGTATCAGATCTTCAATGCTGTATTTTGTCTAACTGCCACTTTAGCTTCTGTCAGCATAAATTTTTGGC
The DNA here is from genome assembly GCA_022605575.1 of Laterallus jamaicensis coturniculus. Classification (NCBI taxonomy): domain Eukaryota; kingdom Metazoa; phylum Chordata; class Aves; order Gruiformes; family Rallidae; genus Laterallus; species Laterallus jamaicensis. The sequence continues at coordinate 6,056,948 of JAKCOX010000033.1, read as the reverse complement.
AATGTTACCCAGTGGATTAAAACTCCAAGGGAGACATTGTGAGATGGATGGAAATATTTTCTCCTGGAAGATCTCTGCTTTTGAGCGAGTTGCTTGTTCTTGTGCCCTACTAAAATGTGACTTGCTACTGCAGTAATTTCTTCATTGAGTGGATGTGACATTTTAGCAATCGGTCACATCTTTGAGGAGTGAGTTACATGGCAGCACTTAGAAACGGAAAGGTAAAGGCCTGCTTTTAATCAGTCAGCTTCTATCATACAGGAGGAGCGCATAATACTGGGGATGCTGAGTTTAAAATGCAGCACACATTATGCATTGGCTCAGCCCTTTAGAAAAACAGAAGTTGATGTCAACATTCAGAACAGATCCTGTTCCAGCCCTAGTCCAGAGTCATTTCTATAAGATAAATTTAATCTAAAAGATAAACTTTCCAGGATATACTATTCATATTTTCAAAATCAGAATGCTTAATTCTAATTATAGTTGGAATTCACACCATCAGATAGGGCAGTTTTTCTTGATGTGTATTGTAAGCTGGGAGAACAAATTAGTCCTATGAGTAATGTATTTGCTAGTGAACCAACAGACAAGTATCGCTTTCTTAATTCATTTTGCATTCTGTTTCCCTAGGAAATGCCCCTTTTCAGCATGCTGCTAATTTCTGTTTCTTTACTTGCATTATGATATCCCTACATGAAAGAGATTAACAGCCTCATGGCTGAAGCATCACCAGCTGTGAAACAACAATTGTTTTCCACAAATTGTGTGGCCTAAACACACCTGCATGTATTTCTTGTAGCATTTAACTGCCTGGTAATTGACTGGCAGTGTACTGGTGCTTTCTTAGGTCATGGGGAAAAAAGATTTAATTGGGCACACAGACCTAGGTGCTTAATAGCACAGAAGCAAGCCTCCTTTTTCAAACTGCTGAGTATCACTGATTACTAGGCTTTGCTCAGCGGGTACAAGATTTAAGTAAGAGCAACTAGATGTGCCACAGTGTTCCTCCGATTTTGAGGAAATGGGTTTAGGGTGAGCTTAGTGTAAGCCTGGTCACAGTAATGATGGTACTGTAAATCAGAATACTCTGCTTGATATTAATTATTTGGACTGCAACAACATCTGGAGGTTCCACTGTGGTAGATAATATACAAACGTGCTGTTTGATAAGCCTGTGGCTTTATAGCGTCAGACAAAATGTGGGGAGAGAAACAGAAGTGGCTTGTTCAAGGTACAAGAGAGCAGCAGTAAAAGGGGAAAATAAATATTTTCTGTCTTCCAACCATGTGCTCTAGCTAGACTCAATTACCTCTCTGACCAAATTAAAATCTGAAGGGTCTCAAACTATAGTGATGTATCACCTTACATGAAATATGGAAGCTTCTGGTGCCAAATTAATTCCTAAGTGTAATTCTCTTGATATTACATATCAGTGTTACCTAAAAACCTACAGTTGTACCCTACACCTGATAAGAGCTTTATGTATCTGAGCTGAAAAAAGCAAGCAGCTTCTGTATCTCATACATGCTCTTTGGCTGAAATATCTCATGTGGGATGTAGTACTTCATTAATCACTCCTGACCCTGGTAGACTTGTCACAGCATTGAGCTTCTTGTCCATTTTTCTTTGCTGTCTTCAGTATAGTTTTGTTTGTAAAAGAAGATTCAATTAGACAATAGATTGAAAGAAGGCAAGACAAAGGGAGAGAAGGCGATAAAGTAATATTAAAGCAAGAGAAATGCAGGTTTTCATCCCACTAGTAACTCAGTATTTCTGTGATACTGCAAGTCAAGGACAGGAATACTTTAATAGCACCACATTGCTGTGCTACAATTTCTTGTAATACAGGACATTAAAAAGTATTTTCTAATAGTCTGTGCCCCACATCAGCAAGTCAAATGACAAAAAAAAACCCACCCCAAAGGGCAGTTTGGAAAACTTGCTATGCTCTGAACAGGGAAATTGGTAGAATTTTTGCTTCCACTGAATAACGTCCTGTGTCTCAAAAGAAAGAGTAGAGGTCTTCTTTAAATACAAGGGTGTTCCCAGAGAGCGCTCCTGACTATGAGTGTTGGTCATGGTGAATAAGCCGCAGATGTGAGCCCCCGTGGTAAGACTGTGGCTGAAAGATACAACGTGGTCTTTGAATACAAAACCCAAAGTGGTTGTGTATTTTCTGTAAACTCATGTTAAAAAATTCTGGTGCCTGTATTTGAGGAACAGTATTAATAAACCAAAGGAGGTTTGGGGGTCATGTGGAACATTAAATGAAAGGCTGAAAAATCTGCTTTCAAGTGAGAAACTCAAACTGAGTGATATTTCTCTTATGCTCTGGAAAGTTGGGAAAGCAGTCACAGTCATCTGCTCTAGCATTTTCTTGCTCTGAGGCAGGACTAAATAGAGCAGTCTGGCCCTGACAGCTGTTTATCTAAACTACCCTTTCTAAGCCTTCAATGAAAAAAAGATTCTCCCTAATCTTTGCCAGTTTCAGTGTTTCACCACTTCATAAAATGAATAAGAATCAGTGAGAATCTTCAAGAAAATTTTGACTTGAGCACGGTCTTGCAAGCCACTTACAGAAATATGGAGCTAGATGTTTTTTTTCAATATCGGAAGTAAAAGTTAAAAGAAACGGTAGTGATCTGCTTTTAAGGAACTGCTGAGCAGGACGTTATATTCACATTCTTGTATTCAATGGCTCTTGATTGACTTTCATGAATTTGTCTACTTTCCAATGTATCTTAGGCGTTGGAAACATCCTGTGACAGTGAGTTCCACAATTCAGTTATGTACTGTCTCAAAAGGTACTTTCTTTGCATAAACTTTATTACCAAATGATTTTATTGCATTTCTGTAGTTCTTTGAGCTGTTAAAAAAAAAAAGGTGCTGAATCATCTCTAACTTTTATGGATTTATATATACAGTTTCAAGTGTGGTACTTTTTTGAACCTTCTCTCTCTCCTCTTTTTGAGACAGCCTGTAGAGATCTGTGTACTGTGTTCAAGAATTAAAGTCAAAGGTGCACCATTAACTTATAATAGAGATTTTCCTTTTGTACACTGTTCTATCTCATCATAATTCTTGACATTCCACTTGCCTTTTTGACCATGTTCAGCAATGGGCCAATCTCCTCAAAGGCCCTACAGCAATGACTCTGAGACTTCTTTCTTTGGCTGTAAATGTTCAAATCACAACTAAGTGTTGTTCTAAAATATATCCTCTAGTTCAACAAATAATCAATTCAGACAAGATATATGGCCTCATATAAAATTTTAGAGCAGACTAGATTATAACAATTGTCCTTTTTAGCCTTATAAATTATGTATCTGTGAGAATTGCTTCTTTTAAAAAACATGGCCCTGAAGGGTAATAATTTCTATTTATTTTGTCCTCTGTGTGTATCGTTCTCTCTGATAAATAGGTTTGTAACTGGCATTTAGTAGATCTGCTTCAGCACCTTAAAGAAGCAGTAACAAGCAGTATATAACAAGAAACAATCTATGGTTCCTTAGAATAGCTTGAAAAAAACAGCCAAAATTATCTGGCCTATGTACTTCCTTTCACCTTAACAACACTTTTTTTCTTGTTTCAAGATAACTATAAAGTGTTAGGACCCTGACTAAAAACATCCAAGCCAAACAGGCTTTAGTGCCTGTCATTCCTTTAACAACATTTGCTGGTTTCGTTGATTATTATATTTGCCAGGGTGGCTATACTGGTTCTCAAGTGTGCTTTCCCTGCCATCATTATGGAGATAAGAGAAAGCTTCATCCAGTAAGCTCTCCCTTTACCCAGCACTGGAGTTTTTTTGTATATATTGAATTCTAATTTCAGACTTACTTCCCAGTGGTATTAAAAATGGCATTAAATATGAGGAGACAGAGTGGAGTAGAAGAAACTGCCTTATGCTCTGTGCTGAATGCAGCTTCCAATATTTCCTCTTTTTAAATCCATTGATACACATCTCCTAGAAAGGCCTGGCCGGCCATGAATTTAGTTCTAGTTGCAGCTCAGAAGTGCCCTCAAAGCATAATGCTGTTTTTTACTACCTTTCTAATCAGTAAAGGACTTTCTGAGTTTCTGTTTACAGTTCGCATAAGGTGATTTGAAGTTGTAGCAATTAGTGAATGTCCTCTGTCCTCTATCTAGACATTCAGTTCTCCTGGGTACCATTTAGCACTGCTGTGCGAAGTTCCCCAAACTGAAGGTGAGTGATCTGACAGCTGGACTAACATCCAGCTTCAAGTTTGAGGCAAAACAAAAATGAAAACCAACCAGACGAGCAAACAAAACAACAGAGGAGATTAAGCAAACAAAGACTTTATTATTGAAGTGGTAAAAATTCCAAAGAGAGAAAAGAAAAAGTTCAATCATTTTTCAAAAACGTAGACTGTAAGTCTGAGGGACCAAAGTAGAAGGAACCCATTTCAGGAAGAGCAGCACTCGGGGTATAAGAAAATAAAGCAGTTTTCCTGAATTTGGAGGGTAGTAGAGTTGAAGTGTATGCATGTGTCATTTGGGGGGGTGGAGGGAGGGAGGAAGAGCTTACAAAACCTTCCTACAGTGTGAAATGGCTTATTGTATTACTGAAAGAGCTTGTATCACTTTCAAATGAGAGCAGTGGTCTTCAGGAAGCAATAAGTAGAAATATTGTCTGCCGGGTTTGGGCTGATGTCTAGTCATCCTGGAACCAGCCAGGGTGAGAGGAGGAGGCAGTCTGCAGAGTAGTGACTATTAAAAAATGATGAAGTAAAATGAGTGTGAGAAAACACAGTTATCCTAGGATTCTAATCAGATTCCAGTTACATTTTATATTTTTTTCTTTTCCATTTGGTTTTAAAAAAAGAAACAAAACAACATAAAGATACTAGGATAAACTCTGCTTCCACTTACATCAGTTGGCATCAAGTTTCTTCAGCAGAATTGCTATCGATTCATATTGATGCAGCTGAAAGTAGGATTTGTCCTGTTGCCTGGGGTTCTGTCTCTTGGTGGTGGTGGTGTTTTTTTAAATTAAATGCTTTCTGCACACAGAAAACAGCTACGTATTTTCAGTCTGGATGATCTGAATTTTATATGAAGGAAAAGACTCAAAGGTAAAGCTCTTTTCAGAGCACACAGTGCATGTGGCTGTTCAGTATGTGACCTCCCTAACACACTCCAACTGTTCATGTTACAAAATCACTGCTACCCCCATTTGACTTGTTTTACACCTGGTTTGCTACATAAAGACAAATACTTTCAAAATTTAAAGGCAGGGCACGGAGTAAACAAAGGCCTCACAATTTGCCTACAGACAGGCTCTAAGTCTCCTTGGCTAGAGGGGCAACAAAAGAAAAAAACACACCTGCAAAAATGTCAGACCTTAGAAATGATCCTGAGATTCCTTCAGAGGAGTAGAAGCAAGGAATGGGTTTTGGAGGAGTTGAAAGTGAAAGCTGAGAAACCTTCCTCTCTTGGATTGCAGTCACTCTCAGGGTTGAAAGGATTGGGATTGTCAGGATATCATCAATGTTTAAGTAAAATATATCTGAATTGACAAGGCTTGTAGACCTTGCAAAGATAGGCGACTATCACCTTTCTGTCACAGATGAAGAAGCCATTTCACATGAAGGTAAAAGTTGCCAAGAGCCAAATAATGCTTAAGGGCAAGCTATAGATTGCAGATCTCCTGATCCAGGCAGTAGATTATCCCCATCCTCATTTAATAATGTAAAAACTGTTTTGATAACAGTGAATTAACAAGAAACTTTTGCCAGGAGCCTGTGGAAGGACATGGTATAGAATAGAGAGGTCAAAATGAGGCCTTGCACATTATTTTAGTACTTTGGGATGGTTTTTTTTCTTGTTCTTTTATATCTACAACCATTCCATTATGTGATCACAATTATTAGCCTGAACCCTTAGAGGAATCATGGCAGAAGTTTATCTCCAGAAGGACTCTAAGTGAGGAAATGGTAATGTGGCTTTTGAGGGCGGCAATTTTATGGGACAAATCAGCATAAGATAAATTCTTGAGGAACTTTAAAAATCCTTTTTGGCACAGTAGCCTTAAAAAGAAAAAAAAAAAGAAAAGACAGGGAGAAGTAAAATCCAGATTGAATGCTGAGTTGAATTCAATATTTATAAATAAAGTGGTTCTTGTTTTTTCAAGATACAGTGCCAGCACTTGATGTCATTTGGATGTTTCTAAAACCTTAATTAATGGTCACGTTTTCATAGAAAGTCTTTGGAGCAGCACAGTGAATGCTGACACAGAGAGGGAAACATGCATGCTGGCTGTTAAATGTTTCTTGAACCATTTTGGGGTATGTAACTTGCATACCCTCTGTGGCTTTGTATTCAGCTCTTTCCTTGCTGTGTGGTTGGGGTTCTTTTTCTCTATCTACAAAATAAACATTGCAGATAATGGCTCAAAGGTAAATGGCTCTTTGTCACATACTTGCTGGTTTAGTTAATACCTGTGTTTGGTAATGTGGAAAGAAAATCTACTAGCTGAATGTATGGGGAAAGGAATGAAAGGTCACGTCCATCATGAGGTGTTCAAGTTTAATGGTAAAGCTTGTCTTTCAGGTTTGGAAGGATGGTAGGTCTTGATAAAAGCTGCTTTTAATGAGGTGTTGTAGTGTAGGAAACTGGAATTGAAAGATCTCGAAAATAAATCCTGGATTTTCCCCCTGTGTTCATGGTCAGTGTTCTTTGCTGTAGGGTTTTCTCTGTATTTTGCTTCACTTGCTTTATTTCTCCTCCCTCCTTCCATCCCTACCCCCCACCCCAGAATACATAAACTAATTGTTGGGTTTTTTTCATAGTATCTGGTGCCCTGGAGATATAAAATATCATGAATAAACTATATTTTGAAGTCTTTGTGTGCAGTTTGGCTTCAATAGCTCTGCTTTCAGAGTACTGTTTTATGTTGTGTTTTATCCTGGTAATTGGAAAAGAACCATTTTCATGACAAGCTCCTACTCAGTCCAAATAACAGTATCACAATCTGGCATAAAGCTGTGCCGCTGCAAAACTCATGTTAAAGTGTCGCAGGGAGCGAACGGCTGCGTTCCCTTGGCTCTAGGAGGGGGTGACAATCAGCTTGGGATGGGGAGGACATCAGTTTCCCTCTGCTTTCCAGCAAACTAAAGGCCACTGGTCATTTCCAGTCCTCTACTTCCAGAACCTCACCTCTTTCCCAGTTTGCCCTCTTATCTGAGGGTTATCACTAGAGTTTTCCTTCAAGCTTGGGAAGTGGAGTGGCAAAATGTGCTATGTCCTTTTCCTCAAAGGAGAGATCAGAAACATTTCCTCCTTCTGCAAGGGAGGTTAGTTAAACTTGTCACCATCCCTTTCCTCACTTGTTTTTATCTCTACCTTGTTAAGCCTTGGAGCTACGCAGGGCTTGGAGGTACACAGGTTTCCCTCTGTTGCATAGCTCTTAATGTATTCGTCTTCTGTGTTGGTGGAGATGTGTTTCTTTAGACAAGGCACAGCTCTTCATCTTACCTGCTTACACTACTCCTTCACCAAGACTGGCCACAGTTTGCAAGAAATGATTGATGTATTGAGGGTGACTGAAAAGTTGTGAGAGAGGTTGTCTTGCAAGGCAGCACCTTGAAAAACCACATAGAGTCAGTAGGCAGCTGACCTGGTCAGTACATATTGAGTCTGTGAGGAAAAAAAAATAAAATCATTTGTTGTGGTAATTGCTATGGAGATAATTAAATGGTTACCAATGAAGGACAACGTTGGGAGATCGCTTCATGTCAAAGTGTCAGCCATGGTTTTATCTGAAACAAATCTCTGATAACTGAAAACTCCCTTTTTTGGAGGTAGAATAAGAGAAGAAAGGTTTCTGTGTTCATTCACCTGCTAGGAGCAGCAATGCACTTGCCCATGTTACTTTGGAAAAAAATATTGATATCTTGCATCCAAAGCATAGCAGTGTGAACGTACATGATGATGTTGCTATCCAGCATACATTTAACATAGTCTAAAATTTACCATTAGGATGAGAAGTTATAGTCACTGTGCTAAACTTCAAGTAGCTGATGCACTGGTCAAATTTGGGAATGACATCTTTAGTGACAGGACTGTTTTTTTTTTCCTTTCCTAATAATGGTGGCTAGCAAAGGTACTGGTTTCCTACATGATACGTTTTAGTTCTGCCTGTCTACACCAGATTTGAATCTGTGTGTACAGCTAATATGCCTTTGTAAACACTGACACCAGCATCCAATGCCTCCCCTCATTGATGGCTTAAAGATGCATTCCTAATAATTGTATATTACGAATGTATATTGTGCAATGATGGGAGTTTCTGGCAGTGTTTCAATCAATAGTCTTAAACATGGATATCTTATCCAATTATACTCTAAGAGTGTATTTTACAACCTAAATTCATCGAATATGGTCATTAGTTGGACCTAGATGAGGGGAGCTGCAGGAGGAAGTGTTATGGCTGGTAGAACAAGGCTTCACGTGCCTCCCTTTTCATGGGCAACTGTTAGAAACTTTTGGGAAAACACTCTGGTGGACTGCTTTATTGGTAAGGCACTGCTTGGGGTGTACTGCAGAAAAGTAAAAGACTATGGCAACTCCTGTCTTTTGAAAGTCTGAAATGTTTTCCATTTGGTTTACAAGCAGTTAGCTTCCCTAAGGTGGTCAAAGTCAGCTAATTACATTTTTTGCTCCCTTCTAATTCCATCCATCTCCTTACTAGATCCCATGTTGATTTGTTTTGTGGTGAGGGCTGTTGTTTTCACAAGCAGAATAACAGAACAAAACAGCTGTTGGGATACAACCTGCCTGTGGCTGGATTTCGGATAACAATTGAACAAGTGACTACTGATAGTCAGTAGAGATCTTGCCATACATACACATCTCCTGTGTCTAATTGCCTGATTTCTAACCTGTTTTCTGTGATGTTTTAAGGGAGCAAATGAGTTGCTATGTTCAGGTGAATGCTGCAAAGAAGAAAACAAAAGACAATGTTTGTATTGAAGCTAAGCCCACGACATGTATCCTGACAAAACTAAAAACAATGCTTCTGTGTATTCTTCAGTGCCATCTACCGGCTCAGTTATCCTTTAGAGATTTATAGGCCAAGAACATTCTCCTAATAGACAGCAATTTGTAATTTGTTTGGTTTTTTTATTTATTTCATTTTAGGAGCAAGGCAAGATTGGTGTAGTCTTCAATATTGGCACAGTGGACATCTCTATTAAAGAGGAAAGCACACCTGTAAACGATGGGAAATACCACGTGGTACGCTTTACCAGGAACGGTGGCAATGCCACACTTCAGGTTGATAGCTGGCCAGTGAATGAACACTACCCAACAGGTATGTGCTTTTTCTCCTGTTTGTTTTTCATTCTATCTCTAACTACAAAATAAAGTTTAATAACAAATGGTTGCTATATAAATCTTTCTAGTTTCATCTCAACAATAAATTGACTACTCTAGTGGTGCATATTCTGTCTGTTGGGAAAAAAAAGTAATGGTTCTTTACATTGGAAGGATAAGCATGCCAACTGTGTGGCATGATGCACGTAGATCCTGCGATTTTAGAGGTCTCTAAGTGAATCCTGGTTCTGCAGAGAGTTACAAATTCATTCAAAAACAAACTTAGTTTTGCTACTTGTGATATTTTAAGTTAAGGGAGAAAAGTTTTCAACAGTCCTTACAAAAAGGAGAGGTGACTCTGGTAACGCACACGAGATACCATCTATATAGATATAGAGTTGAATTATAAGGAATGTGGAAGATTAATTTGCAAGTATTTGAACAGACCTAATGCTTGCTTTGTAATTTTTCATCATTTGAATTTCACTCTGTCTTTTAGATTTACAGTTACAAAGGTTGACATGCAATCCAGCCAAAGCTGTCAACTCTTAGTTGACTTTAGGCCAAAATGCAGTGGAACAATTCAGTATATCTTTGGGGGTCATCACCCTGAATCCTCCAGGAATAGTGAACAACTGGGTCTTGAATCTCTGCTCCGTGTTTTATCCCACCACTGGCAAATCATAACCTTTCGATACTATATGTCACCGTGCTGAAAGGTCAAACTTGCTCCAAGTGAAGAACAGATTGCTGTACGTGGGGCTGATAGTGCACCACATAGCTGAGGCTTTGTGATGTGGATGGCTTTGAAAGACAGGAGTACAAGGAAAGAATTCTAAGGTTAACTAAGTTCCAATTATGAGAAATATACTAAGTGTTTACATAACATAACACCATTAAATAGGATAATTTAATCTCTTCAACTTGCTGAGAAAGTACAGAATTTTTTTTCAATAGAAGTGATCTATCCTGTGGTTCTCTCTACCAATTGTTAGGTGTTTTGGTATGTATGCAAAAGAGTATATGTTAATAATTATGCTTATTTCTGTGAAATAATTGCTTTCCAAAAATGCCATGACAGACATTCTGAGTTAGATTGTAGCTCTGTTATCCATTGGTTAGAGGAAGAAGCGTGGCTAGGGGAGGCCCAAACTGAGCATCTTTCTTCTTCTCCTTTCATCAATTATTTTGTGGTAAAATACCTCTGATCCAGTTGGCAGCCAATTATAGTCAGTAAAAACCCCACAAATAAATTTTCTTCTTCTATTACTTGCTGTAGTAAGTCCCTGGTGTAAAGAAACAAAATATTCAGCTCATTGCTTTAGAGACTTTTTTTAAAAGGGAAAATAAATCACACTCAGAGAATACCTCAGTACCCTCTGCTTCTTTCTTGGCTAAAGATATTCCTGTGTTTTCATTAGAAGATGTATGGTTTTATAGAGTCAGTATTAATCATATGTTCTGGGCTAGTACTGAGTATATGCAGCTGTTCCCCAAGGGAAAAGAACACCTTTATATTCCACACAGTCTTTTCCTTTACATGCCTGAATTTCTATTTCTGGCTATTTGTAGGTGACCAAATTTACAGCCTGCCCCTGTGAAAACAATCATAGAGTATAGTGAGTTGGAAGGGACCCATAAGGATTATTATGGGATCGTACATTGTGTTTGCATGTGTCTCCCTAAATTTTTCTGGTTTCTTTCTAACTGATTTTTTGGGCTAAATCTAAAAAAGGAGCAAAAATTAAAAAAGGAAAAAAAAATTAAAATTCCTAGATATCTAGGGAGAACGCCAAAGGGGGGAGCTCAGTGTTCCAGCACTCCCAGAGGGAAAGGACTGTGGCTTGATCTCAATTCATGTTAAATACAAGAATATCCATATAATAAAGAGGCATTATCAATGCCTCAGATTAAAGAAAAGCTTCAGTGAGAGAAGCCAATAACTACAGGAAACCAAGCCTTATTAGTTCAATTTTCAGGGGACTTAATCTTTTAAGAAAAGACCAAGCAGGAGCTTCTGAGGTTAATAATGTGTTGTCTTTAACAGAGCAACCTTGTGCTAGTGTTTCTCATACTGAGTGCAAGACCAAACTGGTGTTCAGCAGAGTTTCAACCTTGTGAAAAGCTCTGTGGCTATGTAGACCCAGACAAATCCAGCTTGTTTCAGCTGGAGACTCCTGAAATTGCAACTATTTTCAAACTTGTGTAATAATAGTTAAGGATTCTTATTTTACACATAGGATCGCTCCAATTCTGTCAACACAGTTACTTGTAGTGTTTAAAAAACCATCATATTTGTAGCACGTGCATGTTTGGACATGCTGTGTTGTCTGTAAAATGAATGATTTCATGTACACTTGATTTTCTGCACAGTGTTCAGCTTTATGTTTGCAAATATTGCAAACTAGTAAAAATATCTTCTTTGTCATCACACGTGATGCAATCTTCAGGCAGCTGGGCTGCATTCCGAATGATGTTTCCATGCTCCTCTCTGAGTTTTATTACCTGGAGAAGGATTGTACATTAGACTCATAATTACTTGCTCAATGTAAAGTACAAATAAAAGTGGGATATTCATTAAATGAGCAAAGAGAGAGAATATTTGCTTTCCTTAAAACACAGTCTTCAGTTAAATTGAAATTAAATGATACTGGCCCAATGGGACTGAAAGACTCCATAGTTGTATTTTTGCAACTTCATATAAAAGACAAGGAAGTGGAAGGAAAAGCAACAAACTTACAATTCAGGTACTGACATTTTGGGGTTTTATAGCATCTAATTACATCTCAGTCACCTGCAACATGAGCTTTATGCTTTCTTGCGAGAAAAAGGGTTAGAGAGAAAATTCTAAAGGAGGGAATTACATGGCAGCTAAGATTGGCTAAGCTTTGGGACTGAAATAATCCTGATCATTAGGGATGATCTCTCACCATTTGTACGATTCCGACTGTGCCCGAATTTCTCTTACTGGGCAGTAAGACTCTGAACAGTGGCCTGGTGCAAGTATCTGAGACAAAGCTCCTGAGAGCTGGGTGATGGCAAATAACAGCATTAGTACTAGGAGTGCTATCTACAATTCAGTGGTTGTGATTTAGTTCAGCCAAAACCAGTGAGTCCTTTATGATTTATCTGCATTATGTTTTTCTCTTTGTCCTGTCCCTCAAGTACGTGGTAAGGAGATGGGCTTTGTCCATAGGCTTTATTGATAGCCACCTCCTTGATGCTTAATTCATGAAGCTGATCATCCAACATAATTCTCAGTTGGAATGCGCACCTTTTGCTAACACACACGTAGGACTTTCTGTGCCCCTAAGTGCAGTAGATTTCCATGACTGCCTTCTGTTGTCTCACATGGCTTCACTCTTCAGTATACATCACAGAATGTTGGGAACTGGAAGGGACATCAAGAGATCATCTAGTTCAACCCCCCTGCCAGAGCAGGATCACCCAGACTAAATCTCACAGGAATGCATCCAGGACCACAGGGTTTGAATGTCTCCACGGAAGGAGACTCCACAACCTCTCTGGGCAGCCTGGCCCAGGGCTCCATCACTCTCAGAGTGACAAAGTTTCTCCTTATATTCCCATGGAACTTCCTCTGCTGCAGCTTGCACCCACTGCGCCTTGTCCTATTGCTGCCATCCCTGAGAAGAGCCTGGCTCTGTCATCCTGACTCTCACCCTTTATATATTGCTGCACATGAATGAGGTCACCCCTCAGTCTCCCCTTCTCCAAGGTAAAGAGGCCCAGCTCCCTCAGCCTCTCCTCAGAAGGAAGAGGTTCCACTCCCTTCATCACCTTGCTGGCCCTGTGCTGGGCTCTTCAAGGAGTTCTATGTCCTTCTTGAGCTGAGGGGCCCAGAACTGGACACAATATTCCACGTGGGGTCTCACCAGGGCAGAGTAGAGGGGGAGAAGGACCTCTCTTGACCTCCTAACCACCCTCCTTCTAGCACACCCCAGGATGCCATAGGCCTTCTTGGCCATGAGGGCACATGGTCATGGTCATCCTGGATAACAGATTGTACTTGGTCACTGTTACTGTCTTGCTTTTATGTTCTTGCTGAAAGCCTTCTCTATTATCTAAGTTAATATGTTTAGTGATGAATTAGCAGTCATTTTGGACCAAATGTAGGTAAGATAGGAAAGCTAGTTCAGGCAGAGAATGCCTCTGATGCGTTTTTCTTCCAGATTACAGTAAACCTAGGGAACCTGCTTTGTCAGGGTGGTTGGATTCGATGGTCTCCAGAGGTCCCTTCCAAACCCCTACAGTTCTGTGAATCTGTGAACCCATTAAATTTTGAGGCACTTTATAGTAGGATAGAATAACTGAAATGAGGGATCCTGCAGTTGGGAAGGAGTCAGCCCTTCTCAGAAGGGTTAAGAACAATCTTGACATAGAACTGGGATACCTCAGTCTCTAAGTTTTAATTATTTCTCAGACAGGAGGGGTGTTTTTTTTCTCTTTGTCTGCTGTCTTCGCTTGCAAAGAAATACTCATATGTTGCCAGATTTGTAGTGTACATCAAAACAAGCATGATATACTTGTTCATTCATCCATGCACTGACTGCATTTTCTGCAGTAGAAAAAGAAACAAAACTACGGGAAGAGAAGCTGTAAAGCAAGAATATCAGTGCACCAAAATGAAGTCTAATTGGAGTATTATTTTAAGGGAGAAGATTAAGGGAAAGGAAGCAAGAGGCAGGAAGAGGTTGTAATTTAAATAAATACATGATTTAGCAAGAGAACTGCAGCCTGGATTTCATTCCTGCATTTAAAAAAATAAATAAATATGACAGCTTTAAACAACTGGATCCTTATCAGGATTCATTAGTTCATTCACCCAATGCAGATTTTAGATTTTTCCCCTTTATCATTCTCTTGAGTGATCTCTCAGCCTTCTTTTAGGAGTCTCTGTCCTTTCAGATGACACTAATTTGCAGTTCTGTTGGCACTGAACAAAACAAAAAAAGGTTTCATCCTCTATGCCCCTAATTCATTCTCTCTCAAGTACATATTTGTGGGGAAGTTGGATTTTAGGAAGCTGGACAGCTAACTCTCAACACCAGAACTTGAAGGACTTTGTGACTGCTCTGGCAAGTACTGTGGCCCATTAAGTGTATATCTATAAAATAAAAAGTTAATTCTGAGACCCTGATGCCTGTTCTGGGGTTCTCCTACAGGTTAGTTCCAGTCCCTAAGACTGAATTACCCTGACCAGTTGGGGCATACCTTCTGGTTTAATTTAATTTGAAAGATATCTAGTTTGTATTCCCCGAGAGCATTTCAGTATGTGAACTAAAGTGTAGAGAGTGAGAGGTACACCTCAGAGCCATGCTCCCAATTCAAACCAAAATGCTGCTGTGGGTGGATTTTACCGCAATATACAACTGGAGCTGGACAGAGGAGCTCATTCTTTCGTTGCTCTTTTCTACACTCACGTTGTGTAAGTAGTCAAATTTCTGTTTTCTACTCTCTCCCATCTTCTGTTCATCTGGATGAATTTCCCAGTGCCATTCGCCATGTAACTGGCTCAGGAAGGGAGGCCACGTGATCATTCTGGGCACAGGGGAAGATAAGATTACTTCCCTTATCAGCAAGGCTTGTTTATGCCAATATACAGTCTTCACTTAACTACACATTTAGTAGTCTATGTGAGACAAAGTCATTCTTTTTCACCTGCCGTTGCCTGAAACAAAATGCTTTCCAGAAGCACAGATTAAAGTGGTATTGGTCTAGATTATCCTATCTATCTATAATGTGAAAAGCATGAAGTCTCTCTCGCTACAATGTATTTTTCATTTACTTGACAGAAAGATCTGAAATTGATGGAAAGACCTGAAATTGCTTGGTTAGTGCCAAGCAAGTGCCATGAGACAGCTGAAATTAAATAGAACATCTATATATTATGGATTTAACGGATACAGTATGTCTCATCTCATCTGTTTTAACTGTATAGAAGAAATTACGATGGTGGAAACGTGAAATATTTATGTTGGTCTTCCCACAATTGAATGATATGCATGGTTCCATCTTACCTTCTTTTATTAAAAGTCTTCTGTGAATAAAAGGATACAAATTGAAATGTGGAAGCTTTTGTATTGCTATTGAATACTTTACAAAGTGCTGAGTATTTTTCAGTGGGAAGGTGCCAACTCTGCCCTGCTTGAGCACTCTTTTGATTGTACTAAATTAGAATATTGGTTGCAGCCTAATAAGAGTCAAAATATCTTGTTCTTAATTATTTTTTCTTTAATACCCACCCAAAATTATTCTAGGTGTTTTAAAGTACAGTAGCACAGTAAGCCAAACAGAACTTAAATCAGCATTAGCTATTTTACAGGTCTTTTGGGATGGGAGAAATAGAATATGGAGCTCTCTTGAGAAGAGGGGACTGAACTACAAATCTGGAATGAAAGGGGTATTTAATAAATAAGGTAACTGAAGTTGAGCTTAATATTAAGTGTTGTATGATACCCCATGACCCATGATGCGTCCTATTGTAAGTTTCTGTTGAAAAACAAAAACCCCACAACCAAAAATCAAACTTCATTTTCAGATACATGGGTGTCCACAGCTCCAGCTGTCTTAGATCTCAGTATCTCTTAAAATATATCCATTTCTTCAAGCCAAGTTCTCAGAGTTTTACACAGTTGTGACTACAGAACTAGAGTTATAGTCTGCTTTGAAACAGGTCATTTCTTGTCCCACTCAAGCATTTTATCACCTTTCCTTTGACTTTTCCAAGATCCTTTGGCAAGTGGCATGATCTTTTTGTTCAATGAAGTCCATTTTCCACTACTGAAGGGACTTTCAGGAAGGGTGTTGTGTCATCTTTTCTTCATTCTTTTTGGTTTTATTTAGTTTTTATCAGCAACGTTTTCTTTCTCTCCCTCTGTGATTTCCCAGCCGTGAGATAAACAGCCTTGTATCTTACAAGCTAAATACAATTACTGCTATCAAAACTGGAGTCTTTCTCTCCCTGTAAATGTCTCTTGGAAGCTGATAAGCTGTTCAAGGCAAACTGCAGGCTTCTGCCTAATCCTGAGATTAAACATAACCACCCAGAAGACAGCAAGAGATAATTGGGGGAGGGGGGGGGGAAGAAGGGGTAGGCAGGCAGGAGAGGAGGAGAAAGTGAGATCCTCTCCTGAGATATTAAGAGGACATACACAAGGCTCAAGGTTATTTGTAAAGGAATTACACAAAACACACAAGAGCTTGTTATGATGAGGAATTTCCTCAGATAATGCAGTGATTGTTGTAGTTGTTAAAGACAAAATTTAGCAGAGATTTGTTTGATGTAAACCATAGAGGCGAGCTGTAGAAAACCGCTCCCAGCAATGACTGATGGTTTTTATATGTTAGTCCCCATCTTGTCATTGAAACAGGAGGTCTCCAGATTCTTGGTGTGTGTTGCCTTGGGTTGATCTCAACAGCTTTATGCTGCATATAAAGGAGACAGAAGATTGCCCAAGAGTAAAAGAGGGGACCGAGCCAGCTTTTCTGTGCTCTGTGTTTTGCTACCTGCTGACCATCTGAACAAGAGTAACTGAACTCTTCTATTTGTGAAACAGAGATAACACTAATCTTCTAGAAAATAAGGATGCCTTAATTACAGAGAGATAGTGTGTTAAACCTGTAGCAGTCTTCATTATAACCAAGGCAGGAGTACTGAAAACAGTCTCTATGAGTCAGTCTGACACAGTTGAAAGAAAGCAGCCTAATTTATGGAAATATAATTTCTTCTTTATTTTGTTATTAGTGACATTTTCATTTTATCACTATGTAATTTTTTTAAGGTGCTGTGTTTCTGAAAGCTTCTCTGTACTTTTTAACTGTTACCAGTTGGCCTAATATGGGATATTACCTCTCCCAACTTGGCTTTATTTAATTTATAATGCACTAGCCAACAAAGAGGAGATAAGTTGGGATGATTTGATAGTAGCATCACTGGAGGATTTAAGAGAAGACTACATACCCTTTTTTCAGCTGATATGTGCTCTGATACTGAAAATAACATGCAATCTTGTGATTATAAATTCTCATGAGGTCAGTAATGCAGAGTCTAATGCTGATTGTGACATTAAAAAGGAAAACTCATAAGCAGAACTAACTGGGATGTCTGAGTCTTCACAACAAGTTCTTCCTTTCTAACCTTGTACTTATCCCTGCACAATACCCCTGAACACCTCATGTTGTACTACTTCAGTGATTTCCAAATGTTTGGTAGCCGAGCCTTATTAGAGGAAATAAATTGCTGTCTGTGCTCTGCAGAGCCTGACTCCCCTCTGCCTCCTCAGGAGTGATTGTGGCATCTCCTCTTTCCGTCTTCTTGCCACAAAACACAGACCTCACCTACCCCATCCTGATTTTTACCATCTTACACCCCTTTGGCTCTCCCTTCCCTCCTTCTTCCTGCTCCTGTAACCAAGACAATAGTAAGGAGCTTGGCTGAATCTGACTCCATGAAGAGGCACACAGATCTCGACTACTTGAAGTCATTAATATATCCCGTTGCTTGATGTGCAAGCTGAAGGGATTTCTTTGTGGTACTGCCAGATCCCACTGTGGTCTTAATGTTTTCCTATCCAAATGCCCTTGTGAGTGGGTAACGAGTTAGGAACGAGAGCACTGAATTTTGATTAGCCCTGGGGGCTGAATGTGATCCCCGGGGTTCTTGTCATACGCTTGTTTGTGGGTTTTGATTTTTCATATTGTACTCATTTTGTGGGACTTAAATGAGCTCTCAGATGCTTCCTATCAGCTTGAATTGGTGACGGCATGTAAAGTGCCTTTGACAGATTTACCACATTTCATAATGAACCTAAACCATATAAAAAGTCAGGGTTGATAAAACAGCATTGGAGAAGCACATTTTGAAGGCAGTACTGTGACATACGTTGAAAGATCTGCCAAGAGGGATGATTAAAGCATGACAAGTTGATGAAATCAAGACTTGATTGTAGCTTGTCACTGCAGGACCATAAAATCTATAATATATTTATAAAGTTGGAAAGCAGATAAATATGGCTACATGTTATGAACACTTATTTTGGTGCCCTGTATACACTGAGATAGAAACCTACACACATTAAGTCACCAAGAGACAAATGTACTTTGGAATTTATGCAAACACACCCATGTTAATGCATGTGCATCCATACTGGGTGATGGGATGGGATCTGACATGATAAATAAGTTACATAAATGTTGCCACTATCCACACAGTTTAACTTCTGTGTACTTCAAGTTTTGCTTTTCCATAGGAAGTATGATGCTATGATTCATTTCCACTCTCCCCCTACCCCCAAACACTCATGTGGAAGAGCTGTAGGGCTTGTCTGTGTTCTGAATTCTGTCTCTGAGGGAAGAGGAGAGGAAAGACAGAGAGAAAAAGAACAAAGTGACTGTACTGCAACTTCCAGTACTCACCATTCCCGTTTCATTTTTCAAAACTGATCCAGGCTCTCACAAAACCCTTCACTAGATCTACAGAAGTGTCTGTCTTACCTTCACCAAATACCTCAAGGCCATGTGAGTAGTAGTCTATCAAGCACTGTATCTCTGTCAGCTTGGCATTAAGAAAGAGGGAGATACATGGTTTTGGTTGGAGAGATGCGTAAGATAACCAAGCAGAACAAACAGTACAGCATTGTTTAATAGTAGTAGGATTGAAATAAGTTTACCTAAGGAAAGGCAGATATAGAATAGGGTCTTCATGCAGGTAGCCGTGATCATCTAATTCATGCCTAGGATCCCACAGGTAGTTCTTGAGCTCTGGAAATGAGAGGAGGAGGAGGAGGAGTAAGAAGCACTCTTATGTAACAGTGCCTATTACAGCTACATTACAGTCCCAGGAAAGGTTGTTCTAACACACAAATGCATACCACAGAGGCAATACTAGTTTAAATTTAGCCAGAATCTTTTTTTTTCTTATTTATAGCCTGGATAAAGAAAATACTATCAGAAAGTACTGACAATTTGTAGAGAACTTTTTATCCATACTATATCACATTGCTGCATGCTGTTAGCTGAATTAGTGTAGTATCATTCTTACATCTTCCTGAATTAGACTAGATGTCCAGTATGTCAAATCTACAGGCGATTACCAAATATATGAGAAGAAAATTTGCTTTAATGGTCAAAATGGCACTTCTGTCCAATGTCCTGGATTTGGGATGGTTTCTATTCTGTCCTCCCAGAGCCTGTTTGTCCATCTAATCAGCTTCTTGAGTCTGGAGAGCAGCCAAGTGTTTGATGCTTCAGAGAATTACAGTAACCCACCATGGCAACAATAAAAAAATGACCAAAAAGATGTCCTTCTAAAAAAAATTATCCTACTATTATGCGTAGCTTGTGACCTGAAATATGAAGTCACATAAACTGAACGTGTTTGTATCATGCCTACACTCATTACATTTGTATGACTCTGTTGGAAAGCAAATGCTTTCTTTTTCCCCTCATTAATGTATCCAAGGAGACATGATCATGTGGAAATACTCCCACTCCCTCTCCAGCTGGAATTTGATAAAAGTTACTTTGCTGTATTGTGAGTACATTATTCAGCCAAAATTTAAAATGAAACAAGACAAAACTAAAACAAGGCAGTTTAGTGTCATCTCTTATTTTTCTCCATTTCTCTCATTCTTTTTCCATTGATGGTCTTGATTCTCAAATCTCAGTTCTTCCCTCTTAGCTTAGTCCTACAGACCAGGACTCTTTGTAAGAGAAATTCTTGCAAAACAGAAGGACTATTTATAAAAAGTCATGTTAACCCTTGACAATGGTAGAATGGTATGTAATGTATATAACTCAGGGCGAGATGAGCTTTACAGTTCCTCAGTTCTAGGATTGCTTTATGTCAGAATGACGCACCTTAAGATACAGTATCCATAGGGCATTGATGCATCTTTCTACCTAATTACTCTCACTCTTATTGCATCTGATATAAGGACCCTGGGCCAAGGGATTTCCCTATATATTTGGATTACATTCTTACGCACCCTTACAGGCCTTTGAGCCCCTATCCCTGAGATACTATGATGCAAAAAAATATTGCATTCACAGAGGGATCCAATACATGTTTGGTTTTTTTTCCCCTTGACATGCAGCATGCTTCTTGCTAAAGTCATCACCATGCCATTTTCTACAAATTGTAATTACATACTGTGAGATGTAGGCATATCCTGAAAGCTTGGTCTTGCTAACAATTCCAGGTTAAAGTATACAGCTGGTCACGTAAGCATGATTATTCTAACTGAATGCTTAAATATTATGAGCTGTTCTCATCTCTTTGTGTCCACTGGTCCATGATTGAACAGTTGCCCAGGTACCAAGCATAAGCAGTATCATCCAAAATTTCTGATAAATTTCTCCTTTGCTGGAATAAGATGAATTATTATCAGTCACATGGTGATACGTATAATGTAGCTGTACAGTGTTGTGCAGAGAAAGATGGAGAAATATTTTTCAGATTGAGAATCAAGCTAGTTAAGGTTGCTGGAAAGGAAGAATCCTGCTAGGCAGAACAGTGTAGTAAACTCCCAGGCATTAATATCGTTAAGTTTCTCTCCTGGGTTAGTTCTGTTTCAGTCTTCCTGGTCAAATGGAGTTGCTATAATGTATTCTCTTTCTTCTCTCTCTCCTTAGCTCTCCTTCTTCCCCCTCCTCCTCTTGTGCCATGTTGTCATCGTGTGTCTCCCCCCTCCCACCCCCCTCCCCTTGCTGCAAACAAACAGAGTGAGCAAACAAACATCTGGCCTGAGGGATCAGAGGCTTGAACAACAACTTTGTGCTTTTCTGATCTTATTGCCTGCAGAAAGAACAGTGCCAGCTGTAATCTCAGGTTGACACAGCTGACATGCAGTGACAGAAGGGGCTCAGGCATCCACAACAGCCTTCTCCCTGCTCACTTAAAGGCATTGGAGAACACAAATCCAGGGTGGTCAGAAATGGAAGGGGCCAGTGGTAGAACCTGGAGTCAGAAATCCCTGAGTTCCAGTCTTGGCTTTATAGATGCCTTCCCCTATGCTCCTGGGCAATGCTTTTAGCACTCTGTAGCTCAGTTTTCCAACCAGTAAAGTGGGGATAAAGCCCCAATTTACATTGTCATTGGGGACTTAAATAGAAAATGTTCTCCAAATCACTGATTATGAAAATATTTCTGGGTCAGTAAACTTAAATCTACTCCGAACTCTCTGGAGACTGAAAACTCTAGTATTGGAGTTGCAAAGCCCTTCCTATTTTTTTTCCCCTGAAGTCCCACAAATTGAATCAGTGAGATTCACTCTGCATAATGTCAGTTTTGTGCAGACTGAGTGGTATTTTACCCCTTCGCTACGTAGCATTTTCATAGCAATTTCCAAAACTCTGGTTGTTTCCAAGAAAGAAAGATTGTAGTTGGAAAATATATATCTATTCAGAAACTAAAGCTCCTTTCCCCATGGTTCTACTATACTTCTGACAGTGCTACTCAGTAAGGACTTTATATATATATATATATACGTATGTATTTTTTTAAGCTATATGGGTGTTTCCTGTTCCTCTAGTTCATGTCTTGGCTTTGTGACTGGCACCCGTCTTTGAGAAGGCTTACTGGGTCACTACAGGGTCCTGGAATTCTTTTTTCCTTTTTCTAAGCTGATGCAAACAGAAGAAACTATTTCAAGTGGAGGTAAAGATCACTGATTGGTAGTAATTAGAAATGGGAAAGGCCCGTTTGGTCTCATTTATTCCATTCTATAATTAACTGATATCCCTCACCACTTTATCAAGTAAAATTTTAAATAATTCAAGAATTTCCCTGAGGAGACTGCAGCACTGTCTAATAGGTAATCTTGATAGGAAGTGCTTCTTAATAAAGGTATTCTTTCAACAGTTTCTTACTTACTTTTAGTTATGTCCTGGCGCTGACCGTGAAGAACTTGCACCCTTCAATAGGGCTTTCACTTTTCTGTTATTTCTAACTGGCTAGCATTGCAGTCCTTGTTGGTGACATTTGACTAAATGCTTTATAAGCATTACTGTCATTAACGTTACTGACTGAGCAGCCTCCCTATACTCAGCACTATATTAATGGGAAAGGACCGTATATGCTTTCCCTGTTGTTGCTTATTCAGATCCCCATATTGTCTCCCTCATAATATGCACTCTGGGAATTGAGATCCAGAAACATCTGAAGGTTTCTGGTGGAGCCAACCCAGCTCTGTCACTGCCAGCACCAAGGCAGGGACTGTAGGTCCTGCTGGCACTGAGCCGATTGCCACGTAGATGATGGAATCATAGAATCCTA
Organism: Laterallus jamaicensis coturniculus; assembly: GCA_022605575.1. NCBI lineage: Eukaryota > Metazoa > Chordata > Aves > Gruiformes > Rallidae > Laterallus > Laterallus jamaicensis. The sequence goes on along the minus strand of JAKCOX010000033.1, from coordinate 6,034,318 downwards.
GAATATCCTGAGTTGGAAGGGACCCATAAGGATCATTGAGTCCAACTCCTGGCTCCACACAGGGCCAGTCAGGTCAGAGCATGGGACTGATTGCATGGTCCAGATGCTTGTTGAACTCAGTGAAGCTCGGTGCTGTGACTCCTTCCATGTTCTAGTTGCCTGTTCCAGTGCCCGATCACCTACCTAGTGACTTAGGTACTAGAGTGCCTGATGGCACCTGCCAGCCAAGGGTCTTGGCTTCAGTGTAATGCCAATACATGTAAAGAGGAGCTCTTCTTGAATGGGGAGCACAGTGTGCTGAGCCCCAGGGGGTTCTGCAGGAATTGGTGCTTTTTCTAGCCCAGCCTCCATGCTGGTTGTGTCAGACCTAAGCTAGCTGTCTACCTGAGTGTTCTTATTTGCAGGGATGTGATAGTGAGCCATGATGAAGCAGGTGTACTGCCCCAAGTTTTCTACCTTGGATCCTGTACCATGCAAAGGCAGTTTTGCTGTTTTCAGTCTCATGTTGCTCCTGGAGGCAAAATAGCTGCACTCCTCTATCTCTATGCCTAAACTGGCACCTTTAAACCAGATCCAGCGATTCGCTGCCCTGACTTTGCATAATCCACAAAACAAATAAGCAACACCTAGATAAATGGGAGGTAATAGAATTTAAAGTGTCAATACGAACAAAGTGCTTTTGGCATTTGGTTATTGCTGCTCATTCCCACTGGGCTATATAAATCAGATTCTGACCTTTCTCAAAGGAATTGAAGAAGGGGGAAGTGGAGGCAGTGGCAGTAGATTTTATTCTGATCTCTTGTTCGTATCTCTTCCTGCAAAATGAAATTTGTTCTTGTTTCAAATTGAAAGATCAAGGTGTAGTTTCAGTTGTTGCTTAATAGTCACTTTATCCTTGGCTGCCTGATATGGGGCTCTATTTGGACCTGATCAGTGAAAAAGCAGTAATATACACATTACTTGCAAAATGTCCCAAAGATCCAGTAATGCAGACACCCGAATAGTTGTGTATCTGTAAAAAGGTTGAACTGGTACTTGATTTCCGTGTAGTGTGCACAAGTTCACTTTTCCAACATAAACTGAAAGAGAACTAAATCAGACTGCTTTTATCTTACAGCTATAGCCCCACCTTCTATAGGACTGTGTAATCTGCTCATACAAAATAAGATCTGAATCTAATTTTTCAAAAGTCTAACTTCCCCCCTCCCCCCTGCAAAAGTTTGATTAACCTTCTTCCACCTTTGCTAGTCTCAGTTTTCTTTTTGTTTTGCTCCTGTTGTTCTTTTGGGTTAGATTACTGGGGCAAGACACTCATTTTCTCAGTCGTCCAAGACACGATTGAAAGATTAATCTAAAGAAGGTTTAAATGTTACATATTTTGTCCTGAAGCAGAGAGGTGGATTAGATGACTTCTCTAAGTCTTCTCTAGCTTTATTAATGTTACAGTGGCCCACATTAACTGCACCTTGTGGACAGACGTGTAAACTTTAATCTCATTTTTTGCCTTTGAATGATTTGGGCCTGAATGCTGCTTTACTTTGAATTTGGATGCTACACTTTTTAGAGTGGCAGCAGTGTAAAGCTTTTGGAAACTTAGAAACAACTCCAGTGCTGTGGTTCAACTTCAGCTGGCAACTACCATCATGCAGCTGCTTGTTCACTCTCTCCCTGCCCTCCCCTGGTGGGATGGGGGAGAGAATAGGAAGAATAAAAGTGAGAAAACTGGTGGGTTGAGATTAAGACAGTTGACGCAAAAGCTGTGCAAGCAAGCAAACCAAGACAAGGAATTTATTCACCACTTCCCATGGACAGGCAGGTGTTCATCTGTCTCCAGGAAAGCAGGGCAAGTTATTTGGGAAAACACCATCATTGCATAGGTGTGTCCTCCCTTCCTTCTTTTTCCCCCCAGCTTTACATGCTGAGCATGATACCATTTGCTGTGGCATTGGTCAGTTGGGGTCAGCTGTCCCGGCTGTGTCCCCTCCCAACTCCTTGTGCATCCCCAGCCTACTCACTGGTGGATTGGTCTAAGAGGCAGAAGAGGCCTCATCTCTGTGTAAGCACTGCTCAGCAGCAAGGAAAACACCCCTGTCCTTCCAGCACCAGTCCAAAACACACCCCAATACTAGCTACTATAAAGAAAATTAACTCTATCCCAGCCAAAACCAGCACATCCAGTTGCCTGATCAGAGCAGTAACTTTGGCTGCTATAGTCTTGCCTGATAATTCCTTCTCCTATTTTTAGTACTTAGCTACTGAGGCCTCGTTGTCTTTTGTCATGAGGGCAGTGAGCTGAGGAGACTTGCAGTGTGAAGGTCAGCTTTTATCTCTCATCCAAGGTGAGATGAATGGAAGGAAAGGTGTGGCTCCTAGCATACAGTGTGATCAGAGGGAATTGCAGATAAAGTCAAGGGCATCCAGGACTAAGGGAAAATGAGGACAGGAAATAAAATGTGCAAAAGATGCAACTTTATTGAAGAGTGAGGGCAGAGGGAAAAGCATAATATCTAAGAGGTGAAGCAAAGACAAACAAGGTCAGGACTTGTCTGTTCTTCGGTCTCTTGAAATAAAATCCCAAATTTTAATTAAACCTCCATAGCACCTGTTGGCACACAAGGCAAAATTGAAGCTTTGCAAGAATTTTTAGAGGGTCAGTTTGTGATAGGTAGAAGAAAAACATTGTGGATCACCTGCCTCATAATTATTTTGTTTAGTTGCAAGGCCATTCTTTTTCATTTCTGTACAAGCCAGATGTGTGGTTTGTTTCAAGTGGTTTATAAAAAGTGCTGCAAGTAGATATGTATTTAATATGGTTTGATTTTAATGCAAACGTTCCATATGTTATATAACATAAGCCACAATATGGCCTTACAGTAATATAACAGAATAATCAACTATCCATAAAGAGGCCTGATGCTTAAGCTAATTGTACTGTTGTTCCTTCCTATTTACGGAAGAGGGAAAGTTCTAGTCCTAAATATGAACTTTACTAATAAGCTTGTCTCAGTTTCTTTGAGGAATACAAAATATGAACAAAGGACTGTTTTACTTCATGGTATTTAGAACAAAATATGTACTTAAGGAAATGTGAAAACAGAGCAATTTTGTGTACTGTAAGTTCATAAGTGCAGCTTCTTGAAGACAGAAGTGTTTAGAGAGGTTCAGTGTGCCTCAATCACAAGCACACTTCTGAGACTTTTGTGGTTTGCAGTATCTATGCGTTTTATTAACTCTTGGGGGAAAAAAAGATAGCTCCCCCATGATGCATGCAAGCATCCTTTTCTAAAGCACGTGGCATCAGCTCTAGAAGAGTTTTGAGGATTAATTGAACTGACTCAGTTTAGGTCAGTAGAGGATTTAGCTCTCAAAGGTAGGCTTCGAAGGCTGTAGCAGGCTTCCATGTTCCCCTTCCATACCAGTGTCAATTAATTGTATGCAAATCTTAGCAAGATTATGTGCATCCATAAAAACTCAAAGGGAGCTAGTACTGAAGGCCACCAGGTGAACTAAGCTATCAAACGCTAACTGCTTACTGGCTCTTCCCCTACTGAAATCCCACCTAAGGGAAAGAGAGGTGGAATCACTTTAAATCTTGAGCAGTGATCTCAAAACATTTTCTTAAGACATTAATATCACCAAATCGCCTTTCATTTAATAACTGCTCATTATATAAAATGTCTCTTTCTTTTTAAAGGCTTATAAGCAATGAACAAAATATTGCTGCTCTAGTGTCTCTGCATAAAACAGCCTTAGGCATTCATTTAGGACAGATGAATGTTTTCTTATGGTATTCTTTTTAGCATCTTCACAGACTTGACAACACATCAGGTTGGATTAATATTCCACCTGGAAGCAAGTACTTTCTTTCTGCCCAGTGTAATTTGCTGGAACCTTTCGGCTTTTCTCTTTCCCTCCAAAAAGGCAGTAAATCATCATGATTGCTATCTAGGCCAAGAAGCAACATTTTTCAGAGTCTCAATTGCTCTCCTACTTTCTTTGGCTTAAGAATCCATTTTGGTTTAGAAATAAGCTTAATGCAATAAAGGTTGTTTATTTCCTTAAAGGAACCATGAATGGAAAAGCAGAACATTTTCCAACACTGTAGGGCTTTGGAAGAAAATTCTGCTTTGCCCATGAGTAAATTTAAACTGTCTCCTCCTGTGAGGACTGTGGCACTGTATCAAAAGCATTTCCTGTGGGAATAGTGCTGAGCACAAGCAAATCCTGTTGATTCTGCCCACCCCTCCCTCTTCCCCTTCACCATTTTAGTGTGATCAAAATTGAAGATTAACAGGAGCTAAAGGTAGAGGTGGATCTGGTCTATTTATCTGTGTAGTCTGTGGAGCAGTGATACAGAGAGTTCCAGGAAAAAGGCAGAAGACCAGCAACCAGCAGGCTCTGATTTTCTCATTTAGATGCCAGGTTTTCTTGGGGAAAAAGGGGCAAACAAATAAACAAACTAAAATAGAGATGCTCTTGCAGAGTCCTCTCCAAAACAGTCCTCAGGAACATCTGCAGTACTTGAAATGCTTTGAGTTCTCGGGTTGAACAAGATTCAGGGATCCAGAGATCGCCAAATGTTACTGGATGCTTATCAGTTTGCTGGACAACTGAGGTCTATGTGATACTTAGAAGATGCAGCAGGATTTCTGTTAATTCTACATATCAGCACTAAATGGAATAAAAGACTTGTTTTATCCCCATCTTCAGTGAGCTACATTTGACTGTACTTTAGAATTTTGCATGAGAAAGGAGGAAAAAAAATCGATGAAAGGATGCATTTAGAGGAAACAAAGTCATGAAGCAGATCATAAGTCATAGTGATACACAGGAATTTATGCATATGAAGGGAAAAGGAGGAAGTGTATTTTAAATTAGCAATTCCTATTGGTACTCATATCATTTGAGCAGCTAGAACCTATGGGAGGAAAAATATTTAATAAATCACAAGTGGCAAAACTAATCAACACAATTTTATTTTAACCAGTTTTATCCTGCAGACCATTTGAGACCCACATTGATTCTGAAGGCAACAGAACTACAGACTTAAGTGGATTTTCTAAAATAAGGTTAAATAGCTCTTTTTATTTTGTGTATTCTTCTCTGAAGTGTGGCCTTGAATCAGAGCTGGACTCAAAGAGAAAAGAAGGGGGGGAATGTAGATTATTTTCATGAAGGGATTCTTTGAATGTGTCTGTCATTCAGCTCCAGAAAGGCATTGCACTGAGGTCACAAAAGGATTGTTACTGAAAATTTCTGTGCATGAAAATGGACAAGAATCCCTCTTAATCACATCATGGCTCAGTTGTTAGAGGTCCAATGAGCTTATTCCATGTTGAACTTAAGTTACTTTGTGTTGCAAACCATGATATTTCCTTTTTGAACTCTCATGTCAAGGGCTGTGTTTATTTTTTTAAAGTGCAACTCAAAGTCAATATTAATTTACAATTGTACATTTTTATTGATATTTACTGACTGTCCCAACCACTTGACAGTGAAAAACTTGCTCTTTAACTCAACGTTGTAACTGAGTGTATCAGTTAACACATTCTCATGCACAAGTTTTTAAAAACCTTTCTTACTAATGTCTGATATAAAATTTAAAAACAAAACCAAAAAGAGTAGATCAGGTACTAATGTTGCAATTTAAACCTATTTGATTTTTTTAATGTCCTTCAATTTTTTTATAGCTTTTAAAGGTATGATTTTTATATGTATTTTAACCTTGCTGAACATATCTGCCTAATAATAATAATAAAATTAAATTAAACCTGATTTAAAAAAGAAAAAAGTCTTTAAAGATGTGGTGGGGAATAGTTGTCTTTTCTGGCTTTCTTGAAGGTCAAGGGCTGTATTCTAAGAAACCCATTTTTTACCTGTCATGTCTTCTTTTGTTGTCCCACTTCCTTTTTGCCTTAATCTTTCTGGCCTGTTCTTGTGAGGTGCCCTATTTATGTAGTGGATTGAAATGGCTCCTATTTCCTTTCCACAGTCAGCCTTCCACATAGAGGAGGAAGCAGTCCCTGCCAACCATTGGCTGATTCTTGTGTTCCTATGAACTCCGTATCACTCTTTATTCTGAAAAAGATCTCATTGCCTCCAGTAAAAGGTTGCTTATGTACATACTGAAGGAAACCAGTGGGGATTTTTGTTCCAAGTGAAGTGTGTGATAGAATTTCTTTGGCCATGCAGAAAATGTTCTTGCTCATCAACATTAAGACTTCAACATAGTCTCGTCTAACCCGAAGTGTTTGCTCAGAACATACTCTGTAAAGTGGGGAATAACTTCCCTTTCTACTGAAACTCTATCTTCCTGTATCATGATGGAGTAGCAGACTCTGTCAGTGTTAAACTCTCTGGGTTGACAGAGAAATTTAGGAGTTAACAGAAAAAATTATGGCTTGAAACACCTCCTGAGTGTCTTTTAGGACTTAGTACTCCTTTCTTACACAGAGAACAATAAGCACATTGCAACAAACAAAAAATATCCTAAAGGAGATGCAGGATTTCTGTGATTGCATTTACAGGATTTAACTGGTTTGGTGAAGGAGAGTGTAGATTAGTGTGTTGAGCAAAGATTTAATGGATAAATAGAATGCCAACCTTACGAATCTTAAAAAAGAAATTATTTTTGTAGTGAGCTTGACTTAATTATTTCTGTTTCTGTTCTGCCCAAGCTAGCAGACTTGCTTCCCAGTCCTGTGACAGTGAATTTTTCTTAGGCTTAAAAGAGTGAGAGAAATTTCAGGAAAGGGACTTGGCTAGGTGAAGATACGGGGGAAACAACTGACCTGTGTGACCCCAGCCTACAATAGTCATCAGCTTGGTATTAGTAAACAGATTGTTTTAAAAACAATTGTTTTGTTAATATTTCTGTCTCTCTAGCTTTAAATGGGTTGGGTTTTTGTTTTGTTTTATTTTATCTTAGCTACTCTTTATCAGTTTTTTTTCTTTGATCCTACACTGAATATGGTTCAAGTTTTATGTTTATGAATCTGTATTCACAGAGGTACAGAACTGACTGTTAGTACTTTTTGATGGTGTCAATATTAATTATGGTACCTGGGAATGTACTTAAAGGTAATTTAATGTCTGTGAGTGACTCCAAGCCATCACAGTACGTTGTTGAAAAACTGACACAGTGTGTTCCAAATATTTTATCTTTTCATTTTAGTTTATCCAAGGAACCAATTGAACATGGCAGGCATCTGAGGTGGGACAGAGAAACTGGCATATCAATGTGTGCCAGCTAGTGCTTCATTAGATCTTTCTACAATGAGGAATAGCAGTTTCCCACAATGGATCTCTTGCATGGAAGGCAAAATGTAGATGACTTTCCAGGAAGATAAGGAAACAGGCCAGTTAAAGCTCTTCTAAAATGTTTTTGCTTTGGTTTTGCTTCTTACCACAAATAAACAGCAAAGCCTCTAAATTTTCATTGTTAGAGATATTATCTCAAGTCCAAATTTCTGTTTTCCTTACAGCTAGAGATGCAGATAATGATTTTTATAAATACTCTCTAAGAGTAGGTCCATGCTTTATTCCATGTAAATCCCTGTGGGATTATAGTTGGTGTGTTGCTATAGTGCCTCTCACCTGTTCCAGAAGTTCAGCAGTAACAAGATCACAGAATCACTGAATTCTAGGGGTTGGAAGGGACCTCAAGAGATCATGGGGTCCAACCCCACTGCCAAAGCAGCTCCCTAGCTCATACTACACAGATAGGCATCCAGATGGGTCTTGAATATCTCCAGAGAAGGAGACTCCACCACCTCCCTTTGCAGCCTGTCCCAGGGCTCTGGCACCCTCACAAGGGAAAAGTTCTTCCACATGTTGGTGCAGAACTTCCTGTGCTCCAACTTACAGCCATTGCCCCTTGTCCTGTCTCCACTAACCACTGAAAAGGGGCTGGCTAATTTGCCCTGCATCCCATGCTTAAATATGCTTAAAGGTGCTGCTGGAGAGCATAGCTGTGGTCAGCAGGTACCTTACACAGGCTGGCAACACTTCTGAGCAACAATTACAGAGTAAGGATTATCGAGCACATGAGATTTGCCAGTCGTATTGCTAGCAGTATGAAACTGTCTGCTGTTGACTGGCTGGAGCATCTTGCCAGCTGTTAGTCATATACATTCTTTTTCCTTGATGTGTCTTTACATTGAAAAAAGATTCTGGCATCTGTTTCAGAAAGGCAAATAAATATGAAGCCATGTTAGGTTATTTATACATGAGATTTTAAAAGCAATACTGCAAATTGTGCAGAGCTGTTGCTGACTCATGGATTGTCTTTTATCCAAAATATGTATTTGGAGCCCTGTTGCTCTACTGAACTTCTCTTTATGGTAACATTACTTCAGTAAGCTGGGGGCTTACTCTGCAGTATTGTAATGAAGTTTGCAAAAGATGCACTCTTATGCCTATCTGACTGAAGATTTTTTTATAAAAAGAATACATGAAGCAAAAGCTAGAATGAGTCAGAAAGTGGCTGTAGCTGGAGGAAATGAAAAAGCAGAATGATGGCACGTGTTTGCTGTCCCTCCTAACACTGTCAAAACCAGCTGCTTTTTTCTACTAGAGGTTGGTCTAACCCACCTGAAAATCCCAATTTTTTTCAGTAGTCAGGAAATTTGGACAAAGATTTTGTAGGAATCCTACTCCTTTCTGTACTGGACAAGTTGTAAGAGCTTTCTTCCAAAACACACTTTACTGGATAATTCTGTTATCCATCAACACGGACAATGGAACTGTACTTGCCAGAATTTACATCTGGGGTAATTATTCCTGCTTTCATTTAAATTAGTTTCTGAGCTTCTGTTTTCTTCTGGCAGCAGGCCCAAGTCTTTGGTAACTGGACACAGGTCTTCCCGTATCTTTAATTAATAGCTCTTCCTCTTTTTAAATGTTCCTTCCCTTCTTCCAATCCATCTTCTCACTCTTAGGGTTTTGAAAGTCATTCTATTGCATCCTTTCAGCATTAATTTCTTATAATTTGTTACATTCTTCTTTTTTTTCCCCCCTGTTTGTTGGGTTTCTAGTCCTAACACATATCTTTTTGTACTGCGAGGTTTTATCAAAAGACTACTAACCATATGCTCGTGTGACTGACATATTGTGCCATGTTCTTGTGCAATCAGATCTAGAGCCTGATCAAAATATTTTAACTCATGTCACTGAGTTCACTTGAGGTCTCATGTCCCAGACAAATTACACATGCCTTCTATAACCAGTTGAGATAAATACTCTGAGGAGAATCTGAGATATCTTTGTCATGGGATTTAACTTCTTCGACCTTCCAGAACCTCAGGCAATTGGATATATAACTATTCTCCACCTTACTAAAGATAAATATCTCTCTTGTCAAATATATATGTACACACATATGCACTTATTTATAGCTAAATAAGGTCATAAAAAAACCTTTAAAAATCTAGGATGTTTTAACTATTTCATTGACTTTTCAGATTGTTTTTAAGCTGTTTTTTAAACTTTAAAGGCAACACTGATAGTGAACGGTTCCAAATGGTAAAACAGAAAATCCCCTTCAAATATAACCGGCCCGTAGAGGAGTGGCTGCAGGAAAAAGGTAACAGTCATTAAAACTTTCATTTTAAACCCATTTGATTCTAAACCCTCATTTTTAAAGCCTGCAAATAAATGTTTCTTAAATGATAATCGCCTGCTGCATAAATGACTGTTTTAATTTTCATTATAATTTGTGTCAGCTTCCACCTGCCATATGTTGATAAATCATGCTATAATACATTGCTATTAAAATGCAGTTAAAGGGACAAAATTCTAAGCTTGCTATCATAGTAATGACAAACAAACAAGCAAAAAATCAGGAGACGTTTTCTAAAAAAAAAAAAAAACAAGCACAAACCAGCAACAACAACAACAACAAAATCACAAAGAAGAAGAGAAAAAGAACAACAACATGTATTATGGCAATTTAACCACTGCATGATTTTCCTATTTTGATTTGGTTTTAAAATACATTTATACCTTTATTCTCAAAATTTTCTTTAAAAAAAAAAAATATTCAAACCTACTGGTTAAACTGCTTCCTGTAAGTTTCTTTTTTTTTCTCATCAGTCTGATTAGCCACTAAGGCTGCATGTTTCCTAATTGCATTAAGATAATTAAATGATTTTAAAAAATGTTGTAAAGAAAACATTTTTTAATATTTTCATTTAAACTACAATGAGGGAGACGGAGAAAGATAATTGTTCTGGTGCTTTTATGTCTGGAGTACAGTTTGAACTTTCAAGTGATATGGGTCACATTCTTCCTTAACTTAGGCAGTGCTACCTGAGTTTGTGGGTTTGCCTGGGTTAATTGGCCTCAGTTCAGCAAAAGACTTGTTAACATGCATAAGTCCAGCTGTCTTGAGTGCATGTTCTGCATAGACTCTGTGACCTGTTGAAATGGGACTTGTGTCAGAACAGTAATGTTCTTTTACAAAGAATTTGAAAGGTGGGGGGAAATTCTTTGCCGTAGAGCCCACTCCAAAGCCTGTTGAAGGTAACAGAATAATGTATGCTGATTTCAACAGGGTTTGGACTGGGCTCTTGGTAATACAATGGAGTGTAAGTCAGGAAGATCTTCTCCCTCTATACTAAATGTGATATTTTAAAAAAACCAAACCAAAGCAACACTGTATCTCCTTGCCTTGAAGTCTAGAAAAGGCAGAACACAATCTTCTCTTGTTTCCTTTTAAGAAAGTACTGCAGATAAAAGGGGTGACCTTTGAACTCAACTCTTGCATTTTCTGTACTGACTTAAGACTATAGCTGTTACCAGTTTTGCCAAGAGGGAAAACCAGGGTTTAATAGGAGTAGAAATACATAATTTCTCTTCTGTTCCAAACTTTTGTCCTCAGCTGAATTAACAAATTGATTCAGCCAGTACGAGTTAAGTTCAGGTCATGAAAGATGTGGCCAACTACAGTCAAAATATTTTTATATGCCGGGTCTGATCCTGCAAAGTGTTGTGCAACTCAGTTCCCATTGACTTCAATGAGAGCTGACAGTGTTGCCTGCTTTTTGGAGTTTTGTCTACAGTGGTATGATGCCTGTAACTAAAGGAAAAGTATTTGTGAATGACAAAAATATTTCTGTAACTAAAGCAGAAATATTTTGGACTACCAGAGTTTTATGGTACAGTTAATTCAGCTACCTTATGAATAAATTCTAAGATAAAGCTATGCAGAAAATGCTTATGAGTCTCAGTGGGTTGCCCAGTTAATTTATAAGATCAAACTTAAATAAATAAATAAAGCTTAACACTAAAAAGAGGATAATTTTGGTGAGTTTGAATTGCTAAAGTCCCTTTAACACTAAAGACAATGATTGCCTCAATTTTGTTAAAACAGATGCATGTCCAATTCCTTGGTGCAATTCATGTGCTTGAGAAACCCACCATTGTTTTCTTTTTTAGTTTTGTTTGGGTTGGGTTTTTTTTTTCCTTTTTTGGTTTTCCACCAAATCCTTTATGTCACTGCTTCTCCAAGTTTGAGCTTATAAGCATGCCAAGACACTTTCATTTCTAAGCCATCCTGAAGTTTTGAACTGAAGTCTACCTTTTGTACATGTTGATGCTTTGTTAAAAGACAATCACATACGCAGTAGGGTCTAAAACAGATGATATTTGAGCGTTCTGGCACTCTCAAAGCACTGGGTGTTTTTAAGGTAGAAGGCTAGAGCCATACTTTTGCAGAAGTGAAAGGAAATTCAGTCTTCACAATTTGTGTTAGGGATCTAGCTTTGTTCCTTCATTCCAAAGTAGATAGACATTTTAAGCAATTTAAGTACCACTCAAAAAATATTAAGAATTAATAATTCACCTAGCTGTTCAACCGGTTCATCCATCTGGTCATCCATCCAACAATTAATGTAGCATACAGACTATAAAGTTGATGAGTGAAAGGGGTAGCTTGCTATCAAAATGGAACAAGATGAACTGATGGATGGAGGGATAGATTCATCGAAGAGACAGCATATAAAATAATTGTCTTGTTTATATGAGTTCCTGGCTTGAGTGAGGTAAGATGAAACACCTTTTGATTGACTTTTTTGAATGCCATAGATTTGGTCTTCCTTTGGTACCACTGTTATTCATAATAATGAAATAGTTCATTCTTGGAAACACCTTTCTGAGGTGACTTCATTACTGGGTTTTGTGGGGTTTTTTTTCAATTTCTTAATATTTTTAAGAGGGGGACATGTTTACAACTTTGAATTATATGTTGAGTAATAGGCAAAATGTTAAGTACTATTAACCTCACTGAGATTATAAATGTGAGTAAAAAAAAAAAGTATTAGTCCTAATTTGTTCAATTTTAGAAGTGATAAAACCAGTTGATGTCATTACATGGTGTCTACCAAAGCACAGATGTTACCAATTCTGCAGTTGGATGAGCTAATAAAGACCCAGAAGCATCTCATCAAAAGGACTGATCCTGGAAGTCCCTGATGCTTTAAATTTCTTTTACTTATGTGTGAAGTCTCATTGATGTGGGTGACTGTACTTTTGAACCAAGAACTATTAGTGTGGAATTTGCAAATTCAGGCCCAAAATCTCTCCTACTGTTATAGAAAAATTACAAGTCACTGAGATTTCTCTATGAAATTTCTAATTGGTGTTCAGTTTCCAAATGAAGAAGTCAATGAGAGAGCAAACAAAGAAACAAGTGCTTGAACTATTCAGAATATTTATAAAACACCTCAGAAGCAAATATGTGCTCATTTTTCTCCAGTATGACACTAAAAGAGCACTAGGAAGAATGCTCTGTGGAAAAGAAGGACTGTAATTCTGCAACCCCAGCACACCTAGTAGAATACACAAATGTAAACAGTTTCTGAGTAAAATTCACTGGCCAAATAGAGGAAGTAAGGGCTTCAGAACTATATCCTCAAAAGAATGATTAGAAGACAGCTGTAGTGGCAGAATTACATGTATATTCTCTCAGCAGTTTTCTCTCATTCCATATGCATTTTCCTGTTGTCTTCATGTGCGTGCACACCATTCTAGACTGAAGAGTGGGGAAAGTCAGTTTGTAAGTGACTCCAACAAGTGATTGTGATTGTTCTTTTAGCAAACAATGTTCTAATACCAGTGCTGTCTCCAGCATTAACCTCATAGTGCAGTGCATGAATCCTGCACTGGAATTAAGAAACAAGGAAGAGCCCAAAACACACTGTCAAAGTTCACTTTTTACTGGAGTGTTGCCACCTCCTTTGTTTCCACTTCCTTTCAGTCTTAGAAGATAGCTCAGAAATGGAAAAGTGATCTTTTTTCCAGACTTAATATACTAACTCTTCATCCTGGAAATTAAATCAGGAGATATGACAGACATGTCTAAATCTGTGGTATTTTCTTGGTTTAGAATAGATGACATCCTGGGGAGAGTCGTCATCATCCAGTAAAAGTGAGGCAACCCCTTTTCTATCCTGGCTTGGGGAGCTGTTCTTAGCTGAAACAGCAAAAATTCTCCATATTCACCCACATCTTTACATTTGTTAAAAGATGACAAATGATACAATATTGATTGAATGGAAAAAAGGAATAGAAATGGAAGGCTTTGAAAGGTCAATATCTTTTGCTGGAGGGAGAGAACATGTGAGGAGAAAAGAAGATGACATAGTAAAAATCTGACAGCACATCCATTTAAAAATACAAGGCATAACAGGACAGAGAAGAAAAGCAAGCTCTGATGGCATGGTATATGATAAGAGTTTGGCCTTCTACAATGTACAGTGCTGTTTCCTCTAGCTCAGACTGGAGCTGGGCTGAGAGGGATGAATATTTTGACCAATACTGTATTTGGATCCTATTTTCCTTTTAGACATGAGGAAAAATTCTGGTTTTATATGCTGAGGATGTGTGGCTTCAGTGCATGTTTGTTGATGTTTTAATAGACTTACATTGCCTCTGGTAAGTTTAAAACTTCCTGAGAAGCAGAACGTTGTGTCAGGTGTTTCAATACTTTCCAGGGGAAGGATACTCGCCATTTTTATTTCTCATTTTTTCATCAATGCAGTTACTCCACCCTGATCAAGTCCTAGTGTTTCATTTACAAATCTGTGGGTGAGGAGCACAAGGGACGTGCAGCCCACTTCCACATGTCCGTATGTTACACCTCTCCATACATTTTTGCTTAGTTAGCTAGGGCCCTCTTTGGGGACAGGAACTCCTTTCAGATACATTTCTTCTCTTGTCCCCATTCTCTTCCCCATGGTCCATCCTGTCACCATAAGATGATGCAACACCGCATCACCACTTGACTTCGAGACCCGTCACGACGACCACCAAAATTGGTGAGCTCCCCCTCGCATTTTGATCTACTCTAAACACTGGCTGTGAACGAGTGAGCAGTTGAGTTATAGGCTGTGCTTTGCTACATGGTGGCATTTTGCACCGCTCATCAGGGTGGACTAGAGAGAGGAAGTGGTGAGTGAGAACTGGGGAGTGGGAACGGGATGGGGACATGTGGTACAAACTTCATAAAGGTGTGAAAACACAGTAGAGTTCTGAACAATGACTGACTTGATGCTGCATTGATAACCCTTCTGAGCTCTGCCAAGTCTGGTTATCTGTTACCTCAACAGATTCCAGGTGGCATGCCCCTGATGTTCTGAGGAACGGTGAGATTACAGCCACTGCCTTTGCACTGCATGAAGCACTTTGCTTCTTAACATGTGCAGCCTGGGAAGTAAGCAGTATTTATGGTGCAGTCCAGGCTGAATATGATTTAAGTGTCCAGCAGAACGGGGTGAATTTATTTTTAATTAATGTATTTTTCATTATATATTGTATTAGACCACTCCTAACACTCAAGGTGTTACCTTGAGTGAACCACTTAACTTGCCTACACTTGAATTTCACTGTCTGTAAGGGGTGAGTCACATGTAAGGCATTCTGGGGCTTAACCATCTAAAGCCCTATGGTATCCACACTATTTCAAAAACTTTGCTCTTTCAGAGACATCGCAAATGTTTGTGTTTGGTGTTTCTTGATTTTAGCTTTGTGAGCCTTCACAACACAAAATTTACAGGTAGAAGATCACAACTGATTCTGTCTTAAAATTCCTACACAATCTTTCTCTAACCCTCAATTTTTTTCTGATGTTTTACTGTCCTCAAGCCACCCTTTAAAACCTTTGCATTATTAAAAATAGCTTCATGAGTTAATCCCATTCTTTGGCCAGTCAAAATAGGTTTATTTATGGGCTAAAGCTTGACAGGTACTGCAGTCTGAAGAGATAGTAGAGAATTAGCCACATACTGAAGCCTTATTGGTAGTTTAAAATGAGTCTAACTCTAAAAGAGTGGGTTCAAATTTCTGACTGAGTCAAAACTCCTCCAGAGTTTTGACATGCGAGTGGATAGTGAAGTATGAGGTTCAGTTTTAGCTGGTCTTGCTGTCAGGTTGATTTTATTAATGAGTGTCAGGCAGTATATTTCCATACAGTATTTCTACAGTCATCACAAACACTACCAAGAATGAATCTACTTCTTTGTTGTCCATCATTTCTGGCCAGGACTCAGTGTAAGATGCAAAGTGAAGGAAATGTCTGGCAATAATGTTATTCACCCCCCCCCCCCCTCACTAGGACGACAGTTAACGATCTTCAACACCCAGGCGCAAATAGCCATAGGAGGGAAGGACAGAGGGCGTCTTTTCCAAGGCCAGCTCTCCGGTCTCTATTACAATGGCTTGAAAGTGCTGAACATGGCAGCAGAGAACAACCCCAACATTAAAATCAATGGAAGTGTCCGACTCGTTGGGGAAGTCCCTTCCATCCTGGGAACAACACCCACAACCTCTGTGCCACCGGAAATGTCTACTACGGTCATGGAAACCACAACCACGATGGCCACCACTACCACCCGAAAAAATCGTTCACCACCCAGCATCCAGGTAAGTCAATCCATCTTTGCATTTCCTTTTACTCTTAAATAGTCTTATGTTTTGCTGCTCACTTCTCAATTCATGGGAACCATGTTTTCTCAACCATGCTCTATATAACTATTTCAATCATGTTGTACAGGGTAAGTTACCACAAAACGTTGTTATCCTGTGTTGGTGAATAAACAGCTGGATAAATTATTATGGCACATGTATAGGATAATGGGGACAGGTTTTGCTCCTATTCTAGTGCAACCCCATTTCCATAAGATTGCCCTAATGTGAATGAGAACATGCTTGTAACTATGTTTCTGTAGTTCTATATGTGAGGAAATGTATTCCCAAGAGAGTTACAAAGCTTAATGAGAGGTGGGTGTATGGTTATTTATTATTATGACACTTTGTACTGATGCAACAATGAAGTTTATAATGGGGAGAAAAGCAATGGAGCATTACTTCCAGGTACAGCCATTTTTCATTTTCCTTTTACAGCCTTCCTGTAGAAAATTTTAAAGAAATGGTATCAAGATCAGTTCCTTGCAAAATATGTGTACAAACACAAAGCAGTTCAAAGGTCTTTGGTAACAATCATTCCTACCAAAAAAAAAAAAAAGAAAAGAAAATGGGTCTTAGTTGTGCTAATGTAATATTTTCAGTCCTAAAAATGCAGCTGTTCTGGAACATCTTGTGGCAGCCAGAATGCAGTATTGATTAGAAATTAACACGTTAAATTGGCTCTTCCTGTCTGTGCAAAGATAAGAATCATGTAAATAACTGGTCTGAGCAGTGGATCAGATTTTTGAAAATTATTTCAGTAGCATGCTATCATGTTATCGACTAGGATGAAACATTTGTTTTAAAAACTTTATTTACATCAGAACCTCAACCTGTAGAAATCAACACATTTTCAGTGACACCGGTGTACAGTGGCTGAGACACTGGTGAGCGACTGTCGATCAGAGTGTGCCTTTATTAAACTTCCAGAGAAAGGTATGTTGTTGAATAGTTGGAGGAAAAAAAAAATTAAATTATTCCATCTGCTTCCCAGAAACAATTTCTGTTGCTTGGGACAGAGGACCTTAACAAAGTCAAGGACTTTGAAATCTGTAATGATACAAGTTGTGTGCTTGCTTTCAAACTGCTTCAGAAAGTTTAATTAGCTGTTGATTGAGTTGTATATATATGAACACAATATATATATATATATATATATATTGTGTTTATATATATATAAACACAAAAATCGTCCTCTTAATTATGTAGGAGGTCAGGCCACACTTGGAGTATTGTGGTCAGTTTTTTGCTTTCCAGTACAAAAGAGATGGAACTACTGGAGTGAATCCAGCAAAAGGCCTCTAAGATGATGAAGGGACTGGAGCAGAGAAAAGAAGTCTCAGGGGGAATTCTAGCAATATGTACAAATACCTGAAGGGGGGGTAAAAAAAGACAACAGTGGTGCCCAATGACAATACCAGAGGTAATGGAAATGAAACCCAGGTGGTTCCCTCTAAACATCAGAAAACATCTTACTGTGAGGATGACTAAGCACTGGCACGGCTTGCCCAGAAAGGTTGTGGAGTCCCCAGTCTTGTATCTATTCAAAAGCTGTCTGCACATAGTCCTGGGCAGCTGATTTTGGATGACCTTGCTTAAGCAGGGAGGTTGAACCAAATGACCTTCAGAGGCCCCTTCCAACCACAACCATTCTGTGATTCTGTGAGGTACCTCTGGCTCCAGTGGAATTCCTATCTATTATAGTCATTAATTCCAAGTCAAGGTTTAACATTGTCCCTTTGATACTCAGTAAATCCATTTGGCAGTAGGACTGGGATTGAGTAGTTAGCCTCAAACACCCAATAGGTGATCTATAAAGTCTTAGCTAAATGAGGGGAAAGATTTACAGGTCCTTCTCCTTAATGGCTAGCTCCAATTTGAAGAGAAAATCTTTGTATGATCACATCTCCAGAAAAATGGATATGTGGTCCTGACCCTGACACTGTTGGTTTATCAGACATTTTCTGTAATTTACAAGGGCAGCAGAACTGTGTTTAGCTATAGGAGCGTAACAAAGAGTAGCACTGTACCAGGTGGGTCAACCTGGAAATGACCCTGGCTTACTTGAAGAGAAAATCTTTCAGAAAGCTTCCTGACTAACCTATGTGGCAGTTCACTCAGCCTATAGAGACCACTATGTGCTGAAAGAGCATCAAGAAGATTTAATAAAGTGTCAAAGTGCTTCTAAAAACATGGTTAGAGCAGTGATTTCCTGGATACACATGCACCACAACAAATGGCTTCATCTCAGCTGATATTAAAGCAATAACTCTTTGACACTTCATGCTACCCACTGAAAGAAAGATAAAGGTCAATATGTACCTCCATTACAACTTTCTGCATCTCAATATCAGGTGATTTTATTGCTGTCACAGCACAGATGGCTTGTGTTTCTTCCTTACTCTTGGTAGAATTTGATTCTGTCAGCTTAAGTTGCATTATTTGTGTGGTGAAAGTGAGAAGAAATTGTCTTTTTCCATTTGGGCAGTATCTCCAGCTGTGGTTTTCAGATGTCTAATGGTTATTTTATCTTGCTTGTGTTCAACATCTCCATTGTCAAGCCAGCTTACAATTTTAGATCTAAGTGGTGGAAAAATCTAATAGAACAAGTTTGTTCTTTGGGGAATGTAAAATATAGCTACCTAAGGCTATGAGCAGTACAAATACAGTTAGTTATTACCTTACTCCAGCTTTCTCTTCTCGTTCTCTGCTCAGAAATAAACAATTTTTCTTCACTTTCAAGGCCTTTCACAGTGTAGCCTCTTCTTTCTCCATTCTGATCAGGGCAATTCAAGCACTTTTTTACTCATTTTTTTGATATAACCATAGGAATCATTCTGCTTCTTGATACCATCCACAAGGTAACAGCAGGTTATTCTTCTAATCCCATTGAAAGACTCCTTTCATCATGATGTATGCCAAAAATTTGCCAGTGGTTAAACTGATGGCAGCTTAAGGCAGCTGTTTATTTAAGGCAAGCTAATCAATGTTGTCACATTTTTTGTTTTTATATTATCCATTTTTCTGTATCTACATGTGATATCTTGGTTTATGCTCTTTTTTTATGGATTGCAGGCTCCTTGGGTTCAAAACATAATTTTTATTCTGCATGTGTATTCTGCTTAGCACAAAAGGGTCCTGGCTCATTATAGATATACCAAGCTTGATAAAAGTGAAAGTAAAGCATCTGATGCAAAATAGACAGAATAGAGAATTATTTTTCTTACTATAGTAGAAGTATCTGTGCTATTTCTATTACTCATTTTCATATGTAACTAAAACTTCTCATTTTTGAAATACATATAAAGCTTGTGCAGATTGCCAAGTCTGTAATCCCAAAGTGATAAAAAATCCAGGGGAATTTCTGTAGGATTTCAATTTACACATCACTTGTTGGGAATTACAGAAGAACATAATAACTGCAAAAATTTCTTCTGCTTGCAATGTATGCCATGCTACTTCCTGCAGTTGGGTAGTCTGAGTACTACCAGAAGTGATTTAGAGCAGTTAGACTGCAGCAGCTGTGAAAATGAAGTGCTTTAAAAATGCACAGTATATGTACAGACCAATAAACCATAGAATCACAGAATGGTTAGGGTTGGAAGGGACCTTAAAGATCATCAGGCTCCAGCCCCATGACATGCTTTGCAATTTGTGAAGATCCCAAATGGGGGATATAGTCCTGGACAAACATCCAGTGCAAAGAGAATTGAGAAACTATTACTACAGGAAATATATGGTGACGATGCTGTAGGCATTTAAAATTTCTATAGCTTCATTTTGGTTTAAAATACTTAACAACACTCCAGCAAGGCAGGGAAACTTACATCTGTGGAGGACGGGAAGGATTTGATTGAGACACAGTTGAGATGTATGACCGTATCTTCTACTGATAGGATCATTTCTGCAATTTAAATATCCTTCAGAGAGGCCTTGAAGAATGATAACAAAGGCCTGTTAACTGGAAAGGAGAGAGAAGTCGTCTTTTCAATTCATGTCTGGTGCAGTGATTTGCAAATTCTGCTTGTACTCTGCTGCCTCTGAGTAGTAATGCTGATTTACCTTTCTCACACCTGGTTTTGTTCTGGATTCAAGCATGATCTGTTGACAAGTGATGTGTTGTACTAAATTCTTGCTGCTAGTCTCAGGACCTTGACACACCAGATTCTCCTGTAGTAGTAATAATAATAATAGTAATACCCTCTCTGGGACTTCTGCTTTGCCACATTACCCTATAGAGGGTGTTAGCTATGTGGTCATGTACCAGTCTGCAGTTAGATGAGAGTCACTGTACAATGCCATGTGGTATTCTTGCAAGGCTGCATGTTTCTCACAGTTGTTAAAGATCCTGGAATCCAACATGTCCATATTTCCTGATTTAAAGCACAGGTTCAATTATTAGTGAAGTAGTTCAGGATTTCTGGGATTGGGAGACTTCTGGAAAATTAATTAAAGTTGCATTCTCCTGGTGTCTGCTTCCATGTCAGCTGCTTTACATGCTCAGAATTTATTTACTGAGTTACTGCTCAGAACTTTTTAGGAGACTTTCCATATGCAGTTACTTCATTTACAAATTATTTGTGTTAAGACATTTTTAAAGTTAATTACTAAGCAAAGCTTATCTAGAAAAGCATGCATGGTGATACTTGAATCTTCCATATAAAGCACCTTCCATATAAAGCACCTTCAAGAGAATCCAAGATATTATTGCAGTTGGTCCATGGGTCTTGAAAGAGAACATAAGGTTCTGGAGGTTTTAGGGCACACTGAGCAAAGTCAGATGCCTAATATATTTGCCCTATGACATGGATGGCTAGGGTCCCAAGACCAAAATCATAGAATCACAGAATGGTTTGGGTTGGAAAGAAACTCAAAGATCATCTAGTTCCAACCACCACTAGACCAGGTTGCCCAAAGCCCCATCCAACCTGGCCTTGAACACTGCCAGGGAGGGGGGCAGCCGCAGCATCTCTGGGCAAGCTGTTCCAGTGCATCACCATCCTCATGGTGAATTTCTTCTTTACATCTAATCTAAATCTACCCTCGTTCTGTTTAAGCCCATTACCCCTTGTCCTGGCTCTACATTCTGTAGCAAAGAGTCCCTCTCCAGCTTTCCTGTAGGCCCCTTCGGTTACTGGAAGGCTGCTATAAGATCTCCCTGGAGCCTTCTCTTCTCAAGCTGAGCAAGCGCAAATCTTTCAGCCTGTCTTTGCAGGAGAGGTGCTCCAGCCCTCTGATCATCTTTGTCGCCCTCCTCTGGACTTTCTCCAACAGATCCATGTGCTTCTTACGTTGGGGTCCCCAGAGCTGAACATGGTACTCTAGGTGGGGTCTCAGAGGAGTGGAGTGGGGATGGGGAATCCCCTCCCTTGACCTGCTGGTCATGCTTCCTTTGATGCAGCCAAGGATATGGCTGGCTTTCTGGGCTGCAAGTGTACCTTGCTGGGTCATGTTGAGCTTCTCAACCACCACCATCCCCAAGTCCAGTCCTTCTCCTCAGCACTGCTCTCAATCCATTCTCTGCCCACCCTGTGTTTGTGCTGGGGATTGCCCTGACCCATGTGCAGGACCTTGCAACTGACCTTGTTGAACTCCATGAGGTTTGAATAGACCTATCTCTGTCAGTTTCCCTCTGGATGGTATAACTTCCCTCCAGCATGTTAATCCCACCATAGAGCTTGGTGTCATCAGCCAGTTTGCTGAAAATGCACTTAATTCCACTGTCCATGTCACCAACAAAGATGATAAACAGCACTGCTCCCTGTATTGACTCCTGAGGAGTGCTACTTGTCACTGGTCTCTACTTGGATGTCAAGCTGTTGACTGCAACTCTGTGAATGTGACTATCCAACCAATTCCTTATCCACCAAGTGGTCCATCCATCAGATCCACATCTCTCCAATTTAGAGACAAGGCTGTTGTGTGGGATAGTGTAACATGCTTTGCACAAAGTTGCTCTGCCCTTATCCATCTATGCTGTAACCCCATTGTATCAGGTGACCAGATTTGTCAGACACAGTTTACCCTTAGTGAAGCTATGTTTGCTGTCATCAACACCTCCTTATTTTCCATGTGTCTGACTACAGTTTCCAGGAGGATCTGCTCCATGATCTTGCCAGGCACAGAAGCGAGACTAATGATCTCCTGTAGTTCCCCAGATACTCCTTTTTTCCACTTTTTAAAAGTGCAGGTTTTGTTTCCCTTTTTCCAATCAGTGGTAACTTCACCAGACTGTCATGACTTCTCAGGTATGATCGATAGTGGTTTAGCAACTTCATCTACCTGCGGAACTGTGGAACTTCATCCCTCAGGACCTGTCGATTCAATTCATGAGGTCTTGTGCACCTTCAGGTTCTTGAGATGATCTTGAACATGATCTCCTACAGTGAGCAGTTCTTCATTATCACAGTCCCTGCCTTTGCTTTCTGTGACTTGGGCACTGTGGCTAGACCACTTGCCAGTGAAGACTGAGGCTGAGACTTTGCTGTGAAAAAGAGATTAAGAACACTTCTGGGAGTATGGATGGACTTCTGGTTGTGCTCTCCATGAGGAACCAGAAAATGTTTTACAGATCCAGGGCATGTCTCAACTTCTTGATCTTTAAAATGAGGATAATAACATTTGCCAAACTGTAGCTTGGAGGTCAAAAGAATAAATTACTTGTGTTTTTTTTCAGATGTGATCTTAGGGTTGCAGATTTGCAGTGCATAATATGCAAAATGTTCTTTCTGAGGCATTGAAGAGGGGATCTGCCCATTATCCATATGGCAAATTCAACCCATTGGCATAGCTCAGAATAAGGTTCTCAGCCTTTTATTTTAACCATTAGGCTTTCCAGCTTTCTAACGGTGCTTTCAATCGAGGCTCCAATAATCTTGATTAATGTCTTTCCATAACGTGCATCTCCAGGCTAAATCCTTTCTTACCATGTATATCACAAAGGAAAACAGCACAGAAGATTTTTCAGTCTAATTAGACATTCAGTGTCAGCTAAGACAAATACAATTGTCTCACCCTTGGTCTTGCCTAGGAACTTTCTTTTACACTCATAGATAATAATTTTGGGGGGAAAGAAATTGGCCTTTAATTTACTTTGTGCTTCTTATAAGTCACTAGTGACATTTTCATCCCATGACTGCAAAGCTCTAATGAAAAAAGGGCTTTTGATGAGTTTCTGCTTTAAAGACTGACTTCACTGGCCCATTGGTACGGCTGAGAATCACAAAGTCTGGCTCTTATCCCTCCTCTCCTGCTTCTTCCTCAACTCTTTCTTAAAGAGACCAAAGCCTGTACTGTCTTTCCGAGCAGAATGCTTTCTCCTGCACTGTAGTTATGTTGAGTGAGATGCTAAAGTTGCATTACTGCAGTGAAATCCACAAAATGACATCTACTTATTCACAGTCACATCTGTGATGATTAAGATGTTATCATGGTTTGAGCAGAGAAAGGAAGCAGTGTTTGAAGGAAGAATCCAAATGTGGAGAAAATTTTCATTCAAGCTATTGTTCTCATAGGTTAAAGTGTGATTAATTCAATAATACCAAATGACCTCTAAAGGCTTCACAAGGATGTAATATCAAAATAGCTATAGTGCACACTGAAAGACAGAATCTTTGGCGTGTAATGTAGCAGCTACCTGGCCAGAAACATGTATGATTTGTGCTTGTTCAGCCTGGAGAAGAGAAGGCTACAGGGGGGGACCTCATTGCAGCCTGCCAGTACCTGAAGGGAGCAGAGAAACAGGAGGGGATTCAACTTTTTAAAAGGGCAGATAATGGCAGGACAAGGGGGAATAGATTAAAACTAAAGGAGGGAAGGTTTAGCTTAGATATTAGGGGGAAGTTTTTTACAGAGAGAGTGGTGAGGGGCTGGAACAGGCTGCCCAGGGAGGTGGTAGATGCCCCGTGTCTGGCAGTGTTCAAGGCCAGGTTGGATGGGGCCCTGGGCAACCTTGTGTAGCTCCAGGCCTGAGGTTGGTGTCCCTGCCTGTGGCAGGGGTGTTGGAGCTCTATGATCCTTGGGGTCCCTTCCAACCCATGCCATTCTGTGATAATGTTTTTTATGGGAAAGGGATAAAAATACTCTCCAAGTTTTACTTGAATATTGGATGGGGGTGTAGGCTTGTATATAAATTATATTTACTGATGCAGTGATCAGAATACCTATAGAGCTCATATAATCTAAAAAATAAGAGTATATTATTTCATTAACTTTCTGCAGAAAACAAACATGCTGCACTTCTGGAAGTGCCATAGTGAACGTGTAGTTCAGTACTCATCCAAAAAGAGAATTGATTTTACTGTAAAATTTTTCAGGAGCTGCCTACACTCCCAACTGCTGACAAGTACTGATGATGGAAATAAGCTCAGCCTTGTGTTTCTGCTAAGCACAATTACAGTAATAAAGAATGTTGTATTTGTAAAACAGCTCATGCATATGCTGGTGTATGCTGTCATTTGTTGACATTACCACCAGTGATATCTGAACATTTAACTTAGTAACCGTTGCTGACTCCAAATGGTGACTACTCTTTCATGACTCCAGGGGAAGGATTTGATTGAATGTGTGTGGCAAACTTGAGTGCCACGAGTTGAAGCGTAGTACTATTTCTCAATAGATAGCTTACACTCAGTCTTTGGATAACCTAGTTTTATATACTCCAGCCACTCCTCTACATGTTCTGCTGGGGCCCACGTTGTCTTTTCATTTCTTCAGACTAATAGTTTACAGAAAGCCCGAGTGAGCTGATTCATTTCTATAAGGCTTGAATTTACATTGCCTTTATTCTGCAGATCTGAATGGTCACTTGGGACTTGCAGAAAAGTCTCAGTGGGTGTTTTTGACACGTGTGCCCAGTTCTGTTCCACTGCAATTTTTGGAAATGAAGATTTGGTCCAGCATGTGAAGGGCAGGCTGTTCTAGCACATTCCTAGAATGTCAAAACTCTTTAAAATACTCTCTGCTAATTTTTTTTTATCTTGATCAAGAACTTCTTGAAATGCTTCCTTGATTTTAGACAACCAAAAAGCATGCCTTTTTTCTGTAATAAAAGGATAAAAACCTCTAACAACAGCTGTAGTAAACTGATACCTCCTTTCTTCAAATAGCCATGTAATTCTCAGAAGGTACCCTTAATAACATCAGTCTGTACTTTTTCTATTTTCCAGGGCACAGTATCCCTTTGTGTATTTAGACATGTCATTTGCCCTGCCAAAAAGGATTCTTGAAAGTCATGTGGAAGATTATTTTCAAAATTTGATTATTACAGTACTCAGAAGCTACTATACTTCACTATGCACTTGATCACAAGCCAAATGAAAGGATAGGAAAAGCGTGTTGTTCTAGAATGGTTGTGCAGCACCAAAAGGTGTTGAAGAGATCCAATGCTGCAAAACTGCTCAGAAATAAATGGAGTAGAATCAATTATTATAGCTCAAATATAATTAAAGTATTTGCTCTCATTTTGCTCACATATCTGCTCAGCTTGTGATTTATATACTTAAGGGAAATGCCTCGAAGCTCCAGGCACTTGTCAGAGTAGTTCCAGAGCATGTAGATCCATTTTGGATTTTTGGGGATGGTTTGTTGGGGTTTTTTTGGGAGGTAAGTGAGGTGGGTGGGTTATTTTTGGTTTTTTTAAGACTGAGAGCTGGGAACATACCACTTACCTTTCCCACCTTGTATTTGAATGAATGCGCAGAAATTAGAAATGCAGCCATGCTGTTGTGACAGATTCTCTTTCTGAAACCATATAATTAATGCCTTGGGTTTTCTGTAGAATGATGGTAGTGTTAACTAGCAGAAACAGAAGGATTTCTGCTAGTTTCTTTTTCATCTGTGGGATGAGTTGTCACTGATTTGCAAGATAGGTCTGTCACAGTGTGGCTTTTAAAGGTAGCGATTAGCAAGACAGGCTAATCCTTGCTCTCCTTCCTTAGATGGCATATGAGTAGATGGGATGTTGTTCATTTTGATTGCAAAATTGCTTCTTATATACTCTGAAAGCTAAGAATTTGTTTCCACAAAACTTTAACATGAAAATAAAGCAAAAGGGGTGAGAACTTTCTAGGTATGCATAGGATGCAAATTATCCCCATCTTCTTTTTTATAGTGTGTTTTTGGAGAAAATTTGGTCTGTTGGTTCTTCGTTCTTATACAGCTCATGAAGGGACCATCTTCCCTCAGAACTGAGAGTTTTCCACTGGTGTTGTGCTGCCCATTTTCCTGTGTCTCATACTGGGTGTGCTTAAGGAAATTCAATTGCAGAGACAATTTCATTGGTAAGGACACAGGAGGCATGGGCCAGAGACTTCTAACAGCTAAATGTATGAAAGTGGGTAGAGGAAGGATGAATACTGAAGTGCAGACAAGGAGCTAAGATCCAAAGGACAAGATACATTTATCTCACAGAAATATGGGAAGAGAACAGCAAGATTTAAAAATGGAGAGTGACGTGGCTAGAGGTGGTAGGATGGGGCTTCTAGCAGCTCTGTTTTGGATAGACAGAGGTTTGGAGAAGAAACTCATACCCATATGGCTTAGTAACCACTCATCTACTTTTTAAACTAGGCTTTGTTCCACGCTCCATCTTCCCCAGGGATAAAGGGAAGGTTTTTTGTGCCAAGCTGGCAAGGATTCATTTCAGTAGAACTGCTGGCAGTGAGATCTAAGGACACATGGCTTCTTCCACAGCAGTTCAAAGGCAGAGCTGGACACTTGTATGTTTGTACTAAGATCATCTAAACCCATCTCTTCACCTCACATGCTACAGCTTTTTTCTAGTAACAATTTTGGAGCATGAAAACTCATTCTTAGTGTAAAAGGAGTCGGGTCTGGTAAGGAGAAAAAAACTACTAAATGTTGTATTCTAACATCCAAACAATACCCTCGGTGTTCAAGCCATACAGTGAGACTTGCACAATAGCTTGAATTTAGCTTGGCCACAATGTCCTTTTTTTCCTGAAAGATGACCTCCAATGAAAGTATAAGGACATGAATGATCTTAATCTGTGGTAACAATGGAGAACCAGTCCTGACTGACTCCGGCAGCATAAATATACAGAATGACAGATTATCCTGCTGCCTCCCTCCCTGCTGTCTGAGCACACACATACACCCTCAGTAGCACACAGCAAAATTCAAATTGGTCTTTATCTTTTATCTGTTGCCCCAGTGATTAATGCTGCTCTTGCTGGGAAACTAATCGAACAAGGGGAAATATGGAGAAAGAAATATGTATTTCTTAGACTACTGTTATCAGTGTTATTATTATTCCTTTAATATATTTTCCTCCTGTTAGAAGAACTTAATGTACTGACACAGCAGGAAGCGAGAGGTGAGAGCGGATTTGATGGCAAGAAGATGAATGGGGCAGGCCACAGCAAGTGGAGCACAGGCATTTTGCAGAAGGAGGTGAATGCTGAGCTACTTTGGGGTTGTAGCATTTTAGCTAGAAAACCAAGAAGCTGTAGCAGGCTGAACACAGGTCCTGAACCAGGAGTTATCCCTTTCTAAGCCCATCTCAATTCACTCAGCAACTGCCAACAAACCTCCCCTCTAACGGGTTCTTTACTTTTCCAGCATAGTAAACTAAGGATACAGTGCTCCTTTGTCTGTCACAGAGTCATGCTTACAGGCACGATTCTGGTAGTATGGCTAATACTTTGTAAATTCCCTCTGGAGATGTCTTCTTCCCTTTCCTTCCTGCCTGGCCCTTGGCCTAGGTCTTTCACAGTGGTACTGTGACCCTGTAGTTTCAGTTTGTTCCTACATCTGTGTACAGTATAGAGCAGAAAATTTATTCTGTGCCGTGCTAAATCCAGAAATGGATGCTTTGAATGGGGCATGACTTAGATTTAAGTAGGAAGCCTGTCTTATGAGTGAGTAAGCAGGGATTTCAATTGTCTTGTTTCCTCAGGATCTTAAGAAAACAGACTAAAGATCCAGTAATTAAGAGGTCACACCTTATTTTATTTTCTCTGTGAGAAGAGGAATACAGAGAACAGTAGCTGGAATAAAGGAATAGATTTGTTTGGGATTAATGATCACGCTGCCTCTTTCCTTATTCCAGCATTTTGGCTGTTTGAACAAGTGTGACTGCTCATTTCAATAAATTACTCTTGTTGTGGTGAGATAGTGGTGAATATCAAAAAAGAAAGAGAATCAACAATACCTATGGTATAGAAGTGGTTTTTTTTTTGAAAGATTAGTATTCCCTGCAGTCTCTTTTATTACTCTTTGTTGTGGGTATATTGCCATAACGTTGCAGGGTAGGTTCAAGTCTTGCAAATATGCTTAGGGTCCGAATCTAAAGCATAATTATCTTAGTTCCCAACTGATTACATTTAGGCAGGAGTTAATCCGGTTGTTCTCTGCTAAAGCAATGCTCAGTGTTTGTATGAACACTTAAATTAGCATGTGGGTCTCTAGTGCCCAGGTTTGTTTCATTATTGTAGACATAACCTCATTAGAGATACTCATAGAAAAACCAACTAAAACTGATTCTGTACCCCTGACACATGCAACTCCTCCACTCACAGTAGTCCCATATACTACTTAAGTTGTCCTCTCACTGCCTAATGCATTGCCTGTTGCTCTGTTGTGCTTTAGACTTTGTGTAAAGAACTGAGGCTGGTTTTAAGCTGGTGAGCAATGCTTGCTCAGGTCCCTTCTGCTGTCACCAGTTTGTCTCGTCTTAAAATTTAGCAATTCATAGGGATGTAATTTAGATATGCTGAGCAGGTCAGAATATACAGCTTGCTCATCTGGAGTCCCTAAAGGCATTCGGCTTTAACGGTGCTCAAGGAGGACCTGTGCCACAGAGCTTATGGGCTTCATCCAGAGCCAGGAGGGCAGCTGGCCCTGCTCTGTAACAGAGCCATGTGCGGGTGCTGGGGATCAGCCGTCAGGTAGGATTTCCAGCTGTTAGACAGAAGTAAGAGTGCCAGGGTGGAAAGGATGGTGAGATAGATGGATGGGAGGAAGGAAGACGGTTGTCTGTCTCAAAAAGAAATCCTGTAATGAGTCCTTCCTGTAGAGGACTTCTTCCACCCACACATCTGACTAATCGTGAAGTATTGCTGCTCGCCTAGAAGATAATTCTTTGGTGCTCAGATGGCTGATTGCATCTTGTCCCTCTGTTTATGGACTCAAGCACAGCACAGAAATTTCTGGTTGTTTGGCTGTAGCATTAGTTGCCCTGGCAAGAAGCAAGAACCACTTACAATCTGCTGCAAAAAGGCTTGGTGTCTCTCTGGCTGCCTCTCAGCTAAGACCTGATGCTTGCAAGTTGTTTGTTTTGTCCTTTCTTAAGTGAAGGCATGGAAATGGTGTTGGCTTTTGCTCCATGTGATTCCTGGGGGGAGGAGGGGGAGGGAGGAAGTTGGCAAGAACAGAGAAGGAGGGCAAGAGCTTGGCTATGGATTGCAAGAATCAGGATCGGCAATAGTCACTTTGCCTTAGGAAATG
The DNA here is from genome assembly GCA_022605575.1 of Laterallus jamaicensis coturniculus. Lineage (NCBI taxonomy): Eukaryota > Metazoa > Chordata > Aves > Gruiformes > Rallidae > Laterallus > Laterallus jamaicensis. The sequence continues at coordinate 6,004,891 of JAKCOX010000033.1, read as the reverse complement.
CTGTGTCATTTGGAGTGAGTTGCAGTCCTGCAGTCTGCACCTTGCTCTTTTGATGATGGCTTTTGTTGTGCAGTACCAGCTGGGTTCCTGGATCAGATTCAGATTCTGAACTGTCCTCCCACTCCCATGAGGCCAGATTTTCTTTGGTGGAGCTTGGGAAGCTCTTTTGCTGTGACTCTTGGCAAGGATTTATGTTCTTCTGCTTACTGTTGTAGTGGTTGACACTAGGCATCAAAGGCAGCCAGAGAATTAGAAAGTTAAATGGCATCAGCGCTTCTGCTGGGAGAGGAGAAATAGGGTGAAAGGAGGGCAATGTCATCTCCATCTCTGACAGAATTGGAGATTGAATATGGCAGAGGATGTAAATAACAGTTTACAACACCAAGGATTGTTCTAGAGGCAGAAGGAGGTAATGGCACAGGCTGGCTGTCCCTCTGCTTCTGTCAGTCTTCCTTGCTTTGAATTTACTGACTGTTTTTCTTCCATTCAAACCTGATTTAATGACAGCAATAGCTGAAGGTCAGGAGGATTTGGGATTTCATTTTCTTAACTTCTTTTTTCATTCTTAACTCTCTTTGCTTGCTTTTTGTCCTTTTAAAGCTGGGAGGCAGCTTCTGTGGGGGCAATGAAAGGTGTGACAGTGGTTGGGCAGTTGTTGAAATGCCCCATTTCTTCCAATGGGTCATTACATACAAAACAAGAGGAGTGGTTACTGTTATCCATGGGTGCACAGCTAAGCTCTATATGGCAAGTTGCATTTGCAGTACCCATCATGTGTATTGCCTTGGCACTGAGAGCTTTTCAGCTCAGGAACCCATCTACCTGCAATGGTCCATAAATCTGGAATAAGGATGTGGGAAGTCATAGTGAATTATTAGCTCAAAACACCTATACACTTCATCTAGAAATCAGAAATCCACTTGATAATTACATCTCTTTGAACTAGAAACCCTCTCCTTCTATCAACATGTTTCATTTGTATGATCAGTTTCTTTTAGTGTAGAACTATGTGGAGGCTTCTATTAGGGCTGAATCATACCTTCATCATGTTGCAAGTCAGGGCATTCTTTGGCAGTCCTGTGCAGGTTCATCCATAGAAGGCAAAGACATAAAATCAGCCCGAGACCACTGTCATTTCTCTTCCCTTTTGCTGTCAAAGGAGACTTTTTAAAAGGTAAAAATAACCCCAAAACTTTTTGAAAAGGGAAGGGTTGGTTTTTATTTTGGGAAATCTAAAAAAAATTAATAACTTTAATTATTTTTTATTATAGGTAATTTTTTCAGTCCTACCTGTGTGAAAGTGCAGGGTTTAGAAAATACAATTTTCTGACTTTTTTTGAGACATCCAGATAAAAATGATGGTAAAATCCATAATATGAATTCTGGTTTCAAAATTGTCAAAAAAATCAGTGACCGTGAATGGCCAATACCCACTGTTCCTAGAAGCAATTTTCTTTAATTAAAAACTTCATGTAAAAAAAAAATCTGGTAACCAGTTCTAAAAACTATAAAATAATGGAAGGTTGTTTTTAAAAATGGCTGTTCCTTCTGTAAACACCAAGCAATGCTGTAACAGAAAATTCACATTGCTGAAGAAGACCGTGCTCATAAGCACTTGTTACTGGAGGTTGTAGATAAATCCCAGAAGAGATATGGAGGAATTAAACAGGTACTGTCCTATAACTTGGTTATGTTGTCTGTAATGGAACAGTATTTTTTCTGATCACAGTTTGTCAGGATTGTTCATCTAACAGGGTCTTCTTGTTCCAGGTGCCATTTCTACTCTTTTTAATGCACTTGGCCAGATCCTCATTTGCACAGAGCAGTGAAATTTAGGCTGTTAACCACATGGCAGAATCAGGAAGCCAATTTAACTTGATTGGCCGCCTTTGGCATCAGACAATATGCAAGAATTCAGCCATCCCTGGGTCTAGACACAGAGTTTGCTTGTGTGTAATTTGGGGAAACTCGTAATTCAGTTGATGCCTTTGACACAGTGCCAAGTAGAGGGAGTTACCTGAAACAGTCCTTTCAGCCAAATGTCACTGGGTAGAGCTGTGATTCTTTGTTCTGTAGCAAGGCAAATGGGTGGATTTCAGATCCCCTTGTCCAAAGGCTTCAGTGTCTGGGACCGATGATGTGGCACCTATGGGAGTGCTGAGGATGCATGCTAACAGCAATGAAAACAGGAGTTAACAAAATTTCTTTCTGAAGCACCTTACAAGCCATATCTAAGGATTGATTTTTGGGGTTTTTTTCATCATGGCTAAAGAGTTAATTTTAGGTTAGCACCTAATTACTGTTTGATAATAGCTAAACCAGTCGTAGTTTGGGATGGCAACTGAAGATGCTTTCAGTATGTCTGTGAAGCAAGAAACAAAAACATACAGGAGCAGGATATAATTAACCAAGTTGTTATTGCATGAAGACATCCTGAAATCACTTAGTTAAAAAAGGGTTCTCAAATGAGTCAAATGATCTCAATAAGACTATTTCCTCACTTCAGCCATGGCCTCTTCTAACACACAAATTTTGTGCACTGATTGAAGACAATCTTCCCTATCTGAATTTTGTGGTTGTACTTGGAGTATCTTCTCAACATGTGTAAGCTGTTCTTTTCCAGAGACAGTAGGTGTGTGTGGAGAGGTTCTTATTTTATTCTGTCAGAGAGAGAGAATCAGGTCTGGACAGCAGTGAAGCGATGTCCAAACTAGATTTAAATTAACTCACTTTATGCAGTGGAAAATGTTTTCCATATTAAAATGTCACATTGCTTATTGAGAAGCAGAGAACATTGTCTCAGATTAAATGGTTAACATGTGACACTGTGTTAACATGATGCTGTTTACTGAGGTTATACTGTATCTGACTTCAAGAGGTAACAAGGGTTTGAGATTGGCACAGGTGAACAGATGAAGCAAGTGTCCAACTTCAGTAGCAGAGTCAAAGACATGGCAAAGTTTCAATTTTCAGGACTCAAAGCCTTTCCTCATTGAATTTTGGCATTTAGTAGGTCATCATTCGCATGTGTCTGACCACCCCTTTAAACTGCCTCCTGGCAGAGCTGACAGATCAGGACATACACTTGTGCCTGAGCTGCTTCAGGTCACAGACTCTGCTGCAGCACCAGCCCCTTTAGATGAGAAGGTTACTCTGCACGCTGGTTGCTGAATTGGAGCTGAGGAGGAATGGACATACGTTCTTCTTTGTTGTCCTTGCTGCAGGGGAACTAACTTCTGGCTGGTGGGTGAGAGGGACAGCTGGGGATGCTAACATCTTCAACCGTTGCAGCAAGAGTAAAAAATGATGTCAGTCAGAGCTTTGTATTATAAATGAAGCTATTTCTTAACATGGTAAGGCTTTTCAATGCCCTTGCAATGCTTTATTGAAGTTTCTCTGCATGGTGTTACATTCTGTAGTGCCAAATGGAGATACGCTTCCAAAGCTTTCAATGGGATACAGTACTTGCTTCAGCAGAATACCTTTTTTCCCTAGGTGTATTCACCTAATAAATTATTTCTAGGACTGCTATTCCTTCTGTGACAGCTCTGCCACTTTGAAGTCCTCCTTGAACCAGCAAAAGATTTTCATTAGTTGTCAAGGGTTTTCATTAAAATGTTCTTTGGCTTTGACCTCTTACACTGAGATCTCACACCCTGTGTTGGCATCCCATGAGAATGGTTTATCCATTGTTCCTTCTGTACCAGGCTAAAATCTTATGGCTTCTGAGGAATTTCTTTCTCTTTAAAAAAGTCAAGTGAGCCTAATTATTTCCTGGCCCAGGAGTGTCATGTTTCTTATTAAAATACACCTTGAGTGGCACACCTGCATGGTCCTCTCACTGAGGCAGAGATGCTTGCTGTGCTGTTCAAGCTTCTGTAAAAAAGATGAGCTCACATGTGCTTTCCAGGCTTTACTGAGCTGTCTTTACCTGCAAACCTGGAAAACAAACCAAAGAAATCCATTCATGTCAAACTCTTGATTTTTTTTCTTCTAAATTAAAAAAAGGCTTTCTGAGATGTAGAGCACTTCTGAATGACCTCTGCTGTGCTTTCTGAAGCTGCTCTGCTGTGGAGCGTTTATGTGCTGTCAGTGGCAGCTGTCTCCCCACAAAGAATTCACAGTAAATTTGTTAGACTGCCAGGGCTCTGACTTAACCTTTTCTGTCTCAGCCCGCATCTTTTGGTTTGGTTTTGTTTTTTTCTCTTCACTCTCTTGCCATTACATCATGTCACACCACACTGTCTTTCTCCCTCCTTATGTAGGTCTCGCAGCTTCTCACAATGCCCCGCTGCTGCTCAGTGCTTCCACCTTTTGTTAATTGTAATTTCAGCTGAATACAACTCTTATCTGATATAAAGTCACTCCAATGGAATTGCTTTTCTGAGTCACTCAAATGCTAGGGGCCCTATAACACCTTGGCACCCTTTGAACACGGTGCGCCCTCCCCATTTGCAAAGTGCAGAGGAGAGAAAGGTCTTACCCAGGAGAATGGGAGGCATCTCCCTTGCATGGCTTAGTCTTAAATTGATAGACAGGTTTAGCGTACAGTAGCTGGACCATGAAATGGGCAGGTTTACAGAGGACGCTGTTACCTGCCCAGTGCATCTGTTCACTTTTTTTTTTTTTTGCATGTGTGTGCTATATTTCTCTTGGATTCTGTCCCTGGGTGTTGAGTCCCAGAACATGAGGACCGACTACCTTACAATATTATCCTGGCTAAGGTTCTTGCAAGCACTGTTTCTGAAAACATCTAAACCTCCTGGGATGTTCATTACTCAATTAGCTGTAGTAATACAGCAGTATATTTCACAAAACATAAACCATTGACATTTATTTGTTTTAAATCAGTTGCTTTTTTATTTGCCTAGCCTTAGTTTTGTGTTGCAGAACATTACAAATGGGACCTCTTGTCAACTGTGCTCGTTACTTGATGTTTTCTATCATCTAGTCTTTCTTTTTCCAAATGAAACCATCTTCACCCTTGAGAACTAGCAGCCTAAAATCCAATGTATACTGGAGGAACAGGTTAAGTCATCCTTCATTAAACTTCATGCTTCTATGTATAATGCTCTCGCTCACCTGTAACAGCTAACTTCAAAGCTGAGCCACTTGTAACTTCACTGCAGTCACAGCAGTGACTATAGTGAGGTGAGGGCTTCAGCTAGCTATATCAGACAAGTAATGAAACTGAATGAGGAAACAAGCTTTTAATCTAGTTGTTACTTTATACTAGACTTCTTTCTTTTTATGCTTTCTCTTTTGACAGTAAATGACAAGCTCAGAGCCAGCTTGTAACTGTCTTCTACCACTTCATGATGTTCTAAAAATTACATTGTATGGGCTACCCAGTGCAGCCCGAGGTCTGTTTCATTTCTTTTGGTAAAGCAGGCCTTCATTTCCCCTTTGAAATAAAGTTGGTCTATCAGGGAGTCTTTGATGGCTGTGGAAAAGTGTAGCTATCATAATCTGGGATTATGAGAATTTTGATTGCTACCTTTGCTGCCCGCTATTTGCTAGCGAGGACTTCCTTTCTTCTGACAGGCTTCCTGCAGGGGCTTTAAAGCAGGCAGGCTGTGGTCTGACACTTGCAACTTGGGTAGAAAATCCCAAATTTGTTCTGGATTGCTAATGCTCAGGAGGCTTTTCTGCAACATCTTAATTTGAATTGTTTATTTACAAAGCAAAAGCACAACTCTGATCCCCAGATTTGCTTGAGGTTACTCTTTACACTTGGAGTAAGAAGGAAAACAAGGGGCATAGGTTTAAAGTTTCTTAATATTAACTTAGAAATGGAATAGTAAAAATATAAATATAGCAGTAAAATCTAATTTTGAGTTTTATCTAAGAATAAAGATGTTCCTAAAATCATTCAGGATTTTGGTTGTGTAGAGCAGTTGGCAACTATCTGCCTCTCAAACTGTCTGGCGCTGAAGACATCCTTTCTCTGAGTGGTTCTCTTGTCCCTCATGCAGGCTAGAATCTTCTCCTTTCTACTTGCCTGTGTCTTTGAAGCAGCTCATGCTGCCATTCAAAGGTAGCAAGTACAAACCTTCCCCTTCCTGGGGGCTTTTCAGAGATAACAATCCTATTGCATTCTTTACCTGTTGCATGCCTTCCAGCTACACAAGATGTTTTCCATGCTGTGCAAGGTTTGGTATCTTCATTGTAATATATCCACTTCAAAATGCAGGTTTTACTTCATTTTGAGTTCCTCCTCAAACTCACATCTAATACTCTAAGTACACTGAGACCAGTGATTCCTTTTTTATTATTTCTTATGCTGTTCATTGGCTTTGGACAACGTGTTGTAGGTGTCAGTGCTGACATGGTTTTACATTAGGGATATATGTCTATGGACATGTAAACAGGGAAAGCCACCACACTGAACTTCAGCAGCAGTGAAGTTAGCTGTATAGTTATAGGTATAAAATCCTCTTTGTAGTTGGTAGAAAGACAGATGTCTCTAGAGGGAGATCATCCCATCCGAAATTAGATGCCTAACTTCAGAGGAGTTAATTCTCCCCTGGGAGATCCTTGTGACTGTGAAAGGAACCTGGAAAACTAATCTAAGAGTGGACGTTTGATGTCCAGATGAGTACATTTCAGCATTATGATCCTGTGTGTCCATGAATAAAAACAATTTCTGTTTTCTTCTTGGTTTTGCTTTTTCTTTAAGTGATCTTCCCTCATGTTTTTCTTATTTCCTCTTGGTGAGTGCCAGAATGGAGGGTATTGGCAGTAGGGGAAAGAAAAAAAGAGTTTGATTATTCATGCTAAAGCATCCTTTTCGACTAGCTGGAAAACCTTAGATGAGTCACTGGGTCAGGTCCCCAGCCATTACAGACACCATTTTCTATAGTCTCTTCAAGCATGTTTTGTTCCCAGGCTTTGCCTGGCCTGACATTTCAGAATAATATTGCCCAAGGTGCTTTAACTTCTATTTGCCTAAGTTTCTTCCTTATGTAATGTGTCATTGATATTTCCTTTTTTTTTTTTTGCTTTTGTGAAGGATTTTCAGGTGTATGGCTAAAAACCATTTATTAATTGCTTATATTAGTGCTATCATTTTATATCTGATGGATCTTTCCTTCCAGGGTCTAAAGACAGCTCCTCTCAGCTGACACATCTTCATGGAGAACAACACAGAACATTGGCAATAACAACAAATGCCCTTCTTTGGGATGATTTTTATTTATTTGATGCACTAGAAACCCATCAGGCAGAGTCAGTAAGTGATGAGCTGCTTTCTGGATCCTGCAGAAATTAGTATCGCCCTTGACAGGACTTAGCTTTCTAACTTGCAGATTGAGCTCGCAGTTGTCTTAGCTCACAAGCATGGCCATGTGGTGACATGGGCACTGCCTGCCCTCAGCCAGGCACTGTGGAGATAAATGAAATGCATGTACAGCTCAACACTTGTCATGGCTGGGACTGAAAGTAACCACAGCAGACAATGAGTTGTACGTGCTGGGCATGCTATTCTGAGCCCTGTGAATATAACTTCCCTTTTCTTTTTGGACTACAGTCGTCTTGTCCTGCCCAACGCTGTTCTTCAGAGCCTTACACTAGCCAACCACAACCTTGCTAGTACGTCTGGGACAAGCCTCCACGTTTGGCTAGAGAGAAGCAGGGGATGGCATAGGTATTTGAGAGGAACTTGCTGCATCTCCAGCAGATGGGTATTACCTGGCAGAATTACTCACGTTCAGGGAACTCAGATGGCTCTTCCCAGTGGCTGGAGTCACAGAAAGAGCATTGGTCTGAAAGTGAGGTGACCAGTCACAGGCTTGAGGTTCTTTGTTCTTACTCTGTGCCATCTGTGTGTCTCCATCCTGCAGTGTCTCAGATTAGGGTAAAAGGATGACTCATGTCTTTAGGTTGTTGCATTTGTTTAATTGAGTGTTTTAAAAAGGAGAAAGGGTGGCCTGAGCTCTGGGCCAGAGATAAGAATAGTTAGTAGAAATTCTGAGCACTTAGTCTGTCAAACAAAACATGGTATCTGTCTCCTTAGGCCTGTTTTTGCATACATACAGGCTATGTAGCTGAACTTACACATTCTTTTTAGTAAAGAATTTACTAAGAGCTTTACTACAGAAAAATAAACCAAATAATTATAATAGTAATACTACAAGAAGCCTACGTCCAGCTGATCCTTTGTGGCTTTTTGTTCTTAGTACACTCTTTACAATGAAGTTATTTCTCTGAGCTATGTAAAACTATAATTGCACATACTAGTACCATGCCAGCATGAGATGTGGTACCTGATGGCTACCAACAAATACCAAATGATGCTAGTACCTGTTTGAACAGTCAAAATGGAATGCATTGGACTCATGTTTGAGGGGATGTTGAAAAATGAAGTGAGGTGTACTGCTAATGAGTATCACTCTCATTGAAACTTTAGATGGGAAGGGGGGAGAATTTCCAGTTACTGTCACTTCTTAACTTCAGAATTTCATTTCTATATGACAATGACTTTCTGCCACTTCATAGTGATTTCCAGTTACCTCTTATCAGCCTCTGCCTCCTCTTATGTCTGGTATCTACGCCACACAGGAAAAGGATTATTGCTTTTCTTAAATTAATACTTGCAGTACTTTTTAATGCATGGATAATTTGTTTGTGTCTTAGCTTCTGTAAAAGCTTCCCTCTATGGAGCCTTCATCTTATTTAGAGGCTAAAAGAAAATTCTCCTTTAACACTGAAGACCTAAAACTCCCAACTAGTTTTGTCATCTCCTGACAGCACTGCTTTCAAGACAGTTTTGCCTCTTGCTTTCCTAATATTTGCTGAATATATAAAAATCCCTGAGGCTGGGATGTTGTCTTTCCCATCTCTATCGAGACACGTGTCTCAGACTTTACCCAGCTGGAAGGACCTTAAAGGTGATTCAGACTTTGAGCGTCACAGCAACTTCTAATACTTCCTTGGTTATTATTAGATGACAAGCTTCTGCATTGCTGGCATGTGTAAGCACCAGCGATACTGTGCTCACTGAGATGGAAGGAATATTTTAAAATAAAAGATGATACATGTAGGTTTTCCTTGACTCCTTGAAGGCCTTACCTGCTTCTTAAAGACAGCTGTGAATAAGTCATGTGCATAAGAAAGAGGCTGTATTTACTGCCTCTGGATTTCCAGAATATGTTCAGGTCACCAGTTGTTAAAAGTCAGTATCATTTGTAAGATTTCTGTGGGCTACATGAAATTAGTGGGTAAACATATCATGCCAAAATTTATAGCTGATGTAGTATACTTGTCTCTAACATTTTTTCTTCTTCATCTCTTGAAACCTTTAGAAAGCACACCACTGGTTCAGGTGTGAAACAGTAGTGGAGCAATTTTTTGGAAACTGATATTAGTACTGACATACAGCTTAGTGGAATTGACCCTTCATTTCTCAAGTGTGACATTGTAACGCCCTTCACCTGCACAGGAGCACTGATACTATCTATTTTTTCCTTCCTCAGTTCATGTAAGGCATGGCTTACGGCTCACCTCTCCACTTTAGAGTCAATTTTTCCCATGCTGCCCTTGTAACTATTTCTGTAGCAAACTTCCCTGAGGTCATGACAGTAGAATACCTGAAGCATCTTCTAGCACCATCTTCTCCTTACCGAGTGCTTCCCTCAGGAAGAGACTCAGTAACCCAGCGTCAGAGGCTGAAGGCTGGTTGGCAGCCTGCATAGTTCTCTCAGGGCTTAAGCAAAAGCATTGCCCAGAATTTCAGTGCTATATTCTCAGTTTAGAAAACTCAGGTAGCTCATGTGCCTATGCAGCCTTTAAAAAATGGAATGAACATAAAAACCGGTCCTTCGTAGCACCTGCTATGTCATCCAAGATGCTGTCTTTCATTAGACTTGACATCTAAGCTGCTGCCAGAGATTTTGTAGTCTTACTGGAATGAAATGGGCGACTCCAGCATCCTGAATTTTTCTCGTTAACTGGGCGAGTCATTCATTTCCAGACTCACAAGTGCAGCTGAAAGTAGAAATTCAAGTGCAGCTGAAAGTAGATCAGTTGGGAGGCTGCTGGATACCCAGTTTTGGGGTTGTGGTGGGTTTTTTTTTATACTGTTGCTATTGTGAGTGTCCCAGAGTACACCTGAAATATCCTGGCAAAGAGTAATTCTACAGAGAACACTCCAACTGCATGGAGAGGTGTGTTTCTTGGTTGAAGTGGCTTTGTGCAACCCCCCTGCTGCCATCTGCTGCCTGTGGAGAATGTTTGCCACCAGATATTATGGGATAGAGCCCATAACCCGAGAAGCTTCCTAACCTGAGAAGGAGCATTTGAATCTGAAATTATCACCTGAAATCTTGTCCACAGTGGTAAAATCAGGAACTTGACCACTGAAATCGTCTCATTGCTCCTTCCTGTATGTGTACACATTGAGAATGAGACCAGAGTGGGCACTGGATTGTTCCCCTTATACGACACCTTTATGCTGAGGTCAAAGATATATGACTTAAGGGAAGAAAAGTCATCTGAACAAAGGATATTGTTACTACAGAATAGGATTATGACCTACTGATAGAAGTCAGTTTGCAATGAGAAGTCTTTGGTCTTCAGCACTGTTGAAATTCAATATTGCTGCACTTTGTCAAATAAAGGTGCTATAAAGACTCAAAAGGGTTCTTTTTAAAAAGAATATCTGCAGTACTGGAGTTGATGCTATTGAAAACTGAGTTGAAGAAAATGTGCTATCAACTTATATATGTAGTTCATGTACTTCTCCTGTGCAGCTATCAGTGTGGTCCTACACAGGAGAGAGGAGATAATGGTTTTCCATCAAATGGCCATCCTGCTGGTTTTTGTAACGTTGCCAGTCAGAAGTCCATGGAGTATGGCTTCTGCCGCAGTACAGAATGATTAATCACTGGCTAGGAAGGAAGAACTACTTACCTTCCTTTCCCCTGTAGAAATAGCAGAGCTTTGATGTGTATGTTGATGCCAGAATAACAGGCGCTCCCAAACTCTCTGACACTGGGGGATACTCAGCAGTGTTCCAGGAGCAGAAAGCTACATTTAATTTGCATATGAATTCACATGCATTTTTTAGCCATAATGTATTCCTGAAGCAGTGCTTCTTCTGTGCTGTGCTCTTCTACAAGAAACCACCAGTTAGTGAATCAACAGCATTTACACCAGAACATCGTAAAGACAAGTTGCAGGGCACTTCTTTATCTGCAGTGAATCATGAATCTGCATAGCGTCTCCTCTGATCACACCTCCCTCACCCTTTTGCTCCCTCCTTCTTGTGAATGATGCAGAACTGCAAGGGGAAGGAGTACTTCCATTTCCCACCTCTTCTAATAGCCAGCGGTTGCTTTGTCTCCGGAAACCTCTCTGTCATTCCTGCTTCCCTCCAGCCTGCCTCTCACCCAGGATCACTGTTCCTATGAAAGAACAGCCCAGGACAAAAGCTTATGATCTTCCCCTCTGCTAGAGGAAAATAACTTTTCCAGGGTGAATAGGTTAGGCTGATGAAGTGAGAGAAAGCAAGTGTTTCAGCTATATAGTAATTGCCTTTAAAATACTGCTGGAAAGGGCTCAGATTTCTCAATAGTGTGGTACAAGAGTTGTTTCATATAGGATACATTCACTGCCCTGATCCTGAAATACAAGGACTATAAACAGTGATAATGTAGGTTTATGTGGTCATTGCTAGATGTTTAGTACAGCATGCTCATTCTGAACGAGGTTATCTGATCTGCTGCAGTAGGGGATTGAATAAGAAATGAGAGAAACTAGTGTTCTCTCCAGGTATGTCAAGGGACAGGGTATTGTAACCGAGGGAACAACAGTTACAATACCCTTTGGCAAATGTTGTGCTACCTATAGATTGTTCTGAATCACTTAGTAGAAAATTGGAGGAGGTGGCTTAACAAGGTTGCAGGAATGTCAGTTATCAATTGGATTCTTTCAAAAAGGCAAACAATTTTCTTGTTATTTTCTAAATAGTGACTTCTACACTGTGCCCTGTCACAGCTCCCTTTATTTATATTTGGCAACTTAGCCTTTTCTGTTAAATGAAGAAATGCAAGAGCAGAGGACCGACATTCTCCTACAATGCATGTCCCCAGTTGCCTCTAAGTATTGAAGTCTGACTTGGACTGAGGCCAAAATAGATGCCTCCAAGCTGCACAGCTTTGAAGCACACAGAAACCAGATAACTCATGTATGAAAATCAAAACATATCAGTTCTGTAGTCAAGAAAGAAGCAACCAAAATTAGCATGCAGGCTCTCAAGAAAAAGGAAGGTCAGACTTTACTTTCTCAAGGCATATAGAGAAATCAAAATACTATCAGCCAACATGTGCAATTTCTTCTTTTTTCCCCTCTGAAGACACCATCCTTAAGAAGTGTCTAGTATTCCTTGAAACATGGCAGGGGACTCGGTTGAAAGTGGACATGGTGACCATCTGCTGAGATCTTTCTGTGTATTTGTTAGGAACTCTTTCATCTGTTTTGACAGCCTGCCTGAAAGGATCAAAACACCCAACACCACAGAGGCATCAGCAGCGGTAGCAGAGAACAATGCTCCTAGGCCCTTAAGTTATCTGAAACTGTATTCCAGGAAGCATGCTTTCGTTCAGTTTCCTTGATAACAAACATTTTCAATCAGGGCTTCTACGATGATATACTTATGACATGCTTTTGAGGTAGATATGTGCTCTTCTTTCCAAGACAGGAAAGCAAATGCAGAAAGTTCAAGCGTTTTGCCTAAGGCTGTAGAGTGTATCAGTGCCATGCCAGAGGATGAATCCAGTGTATCTGACTCAATTCACACACTCTGACTAGCTGGGGCTCTCTCAGATGGATGCAGTCATCTCAGTTATTGCTCACAGCTTAAAATGGTAAATGAAAGAGGTATTTTAACTAGCATGGTGCCACCTTAGTGGCATAGTGCTTTCCTTGGTGTCATGACCTATCCCCATTAGCCCAGGAGCACTTCTGTAACCTTCAGCATTATTTTTTTTGCAGCTGTTTACTTGCTGGGATTGAGGACGATGAGGGTGAAAAGAAGCTCATAAAACCATCTGCTCAATCTAGACAGACGTTGGGTCTGAAGAAAAAGTTTCTAAAAATGAAAATTCTGATACTTCTTTATAAAAAGCTTTCCAATATGTGTTCATCTTTACATTTAGGAAATTTATCCTATCTGAAATCCCCATTTCTTCAAATCAAGTTCATCATTATTGTCATGCCCACCTTGCAATTGGTGTTCTTTGAGGCACATTTTTACATATTTTAATATTGCTTCCATGTTCAGGACAGTGCTTCTAGGCTAAAGAACAGGTTACTTTGTCTTTCTTCTGGTCTCCATTTTATAGAGCTCTTACACTCCTTGTTGCTGTCTCCTTGGTAGTCTCCAGTTGTTTGTCATGTAACTTCACAGGCTGTGTCATACCTGACAGCACTCAAGAGAAAGCTTTGCTGATGTTGAATACATTGTATAGAAAACAATTCTACGTCCCTGGCTTGTATCTGTGTGATAAACTGCAGCTGTATTTATAAACTTCGGTTTATTGTTCCCCATTTTAACATCAGCATGACTTTTCTGACTGGTCTGTGACCTGTGGTGTCCTCATCTTCATAACTGCTGCCTAGCTGATCACTCCCCATTCTGCAGAAAAGTTTATTGTAACCCACTGTAGAAACTTAGATTTATCCTTACTGGATTGCACATTCTATATTGTCAGTAATTTTTCCAAATTTCCAATTTTGAAATTTATTTAAGGTTAATTCTCATTTTCAGCCTTGTTGGCGGGTCCCAATTTGATGTAAGCTGAAGATTTAATCACCTCACTTTTTCTTCCATTATCTAGGTCCTAAATAAATTAGTTATTAATACCAAATGCAGGACAAGACTACTTTATATAGCCTTACATTTTCGTTGTGAAGTACTGCTGATTATTCTCAGAATATATATTTTCAGTCGTGTTTTGTGCCATTGTGTAGCTTGTTCTTCCCTGTGGCATGTGAGATAGTACTGAAGGATATTCAAGGTATAACATGGTCTGGTTTTACCCTTATCAACAATCCATGGAGAAATCAGGCCTGGTATATGACATTTTCTCTTTGAAAAATCCGGTTATTCTGTTACCCCCTTAGTATCTTCCAAGATATTACTGCTTGAATGATCCTCCCCTCTTTTCCACTACTTGAATATTGAAGTTGATAATGCTATGTAAATGTTATATAAAAGGATCACAATCCTGGGTTTCCCTTTCTACTACCTGCCAGGTAGTAATTTGTTTTAGCAGTCCTTTGCTAACTATCTGTAGGAACAGGCTGATGATTATCACAGGTGGAATATCAAATCAGGGTGTTCAGTACAGAATCTTTGGGTCATCTTGACAATGAAGGTGTAAAGGGAGAAATTACACTTCCTAGGCAGCATTGCAGTTACCAAGTAATTTCTTGGAATCTGTTTTAGCGATAAAGGTGTGCTAGAGGATGCATGCCTCAAAATTGCTCTTTTCAGGAAGACAAAGATCAGAATATTAAGAGAGAAGTATGCTTACATTGACAAGAAAAGGTTTCAGATAGAAATGGAAGAGCAAGTGCTTGAGCAGCTTGGAGAAAAAAACCCAAGGGCTCATTGAAATAACTGCTGTAGAACAAAACAAGAAAGTAAGTACACATTATTTTGATATGTATTAATATAGCTCAGTGATCATGACTTTAGGAAAGTTAGTTGACATGATAATTAAATGAATTTATTGCACGGAACAGCACCTGAGTTAATCTAATATGAGAGCGGGAAATCTGTGCTTGTCCAATCCGCTAGTATTAATTCTGTGCCACCCATGCAGTGGGTATAATGAAATAAATAAATGGTACTTATTTAGTCTTTAAAAAATTCCTTGTGAGAGCAGATAAGGAAACAAAGCTGTCAGATAGTAAGCGGTAAATGTCTGTGATTGATTTGAAACTGGCAAAGGACAGAAGACTGAAGAGAGAAATAAATGCTCGATTTTTCAGGTTAATAGAAAAATGGCAAAAGGTTAATGGAAGGGTGCTGCAAACTTCTGTTTGAGGACCACTGTTATTTAATCAGTGATGTGGAAAAGGAAGTAGGCAGTGAAGTTGCAAGATCTTCAGATAATAAGAAATTATTTATGGGAGTCAGCATTAGAGAAAACTGAGAAATTTCACCTAATAAAGGAGGCTGTATTGACAGCAGAAGATCATATGCAATGCTTTGTTGACAAATACAGAGTAATGCCCATTCCAGGGAATAATTTGAATTGTTCATACACATTACTGGGTTCTAAATTAACTGTAACCATTCAGGGAGAAAAAAAAAACACAAAACAAACCTAGGGGACATTGCCAGCAGCTCAGTGAAAACATCTGCTCATTGCACAACAGAAGTCAAAAAGCAAATACTGCACTGTGATACAAAAATAATGGGCTAGAAAATTCCACTGATCATGTCATTATATAAAACAGTGGTACATCCTTACCAAGGATGCAGCATTCATTTCTGCTCATAGAATCATGAAATAGCATAACTACATCCAGTTTGAAAAACAGCTGCTAATGTTGACAAAAAAAACCCACAAGAGTAAATTGCAGCAGGAAATATTGGGGAGGTTGTGGCTGTCACAGACAAAGGCAGGCAGGCACGGGGAAAATTCCTGAATGATTTAGGAAGGAAATACTGAACATTCTTACTTGTGCTTTCCAAAACTGCAAGAGCAGGAGGATTTCAGTGGATTTGAAAGGTGATATATTTGAAGATGATAGAAGAAAATGTGTTGTATTCAAAAGATAATTAACCTGTAAAACTAATTACAAAAAGGAGCCTAAACCAAAGAATTTATCAGTGCTCCAAAGAGGATTAAACAAGTGTATACTAATGAGAAAATCCTTGGTAATATTTTGTAGGATTCCTAAAAGAGATTTAAATTTGTTTTAAGGCATTAACAGAAGCGCTGTGTGGAATTAAATAGAATCAGTAGCTGTGGTTCATGGTGCCACATGAAATGGTGGGTAAAGGTGTCTTCTGGAGATTGCTGCTTGCATTCACCCTGGGGACTACATGGTACTGGTCTAGATAGATGAATCACTCAACTGATCTGGCTGGGTAATTTCTGTCTCCTTAAGGATGACATTAAATTTGGTGAATGAAAATTTATAAAGAGTATTACAAGTTCAGATTAAAGGGTTCATTTTGGCTTGCCTTTTCAGATGGAAGTATGTGTTGCTTAGAATGTGAACTCGTCAAGTCAAAGGACCTTTCTTATCACTGGAAAGATGTTAATGTAGCATACATTATGTCAGTAATGGTGGTATACCAGATATAATTACTATTTTAGTGAATTATAACTGAGGACAGAATCCATCCCATTATACCTTAGAACTAAGAGTTTATTGTATAAGAGTGTAGCAAATCCCTGTGTATAATTTATCACCTTCTGTTTGAAGAACCCATTTGAAGAAAGTTTTGAACCTCATCAACATGTGCCCATGGCTTAAAAAAGTGTCCACTTCACTAATTTTATAAATTGCAGAAAGATCAGCATTACATTGTACACTAAAGATAAAGAGTTGCTGGTACAATTAAAGTTCTCCTTGTCATGAAATGACTCATGTGATCAAACAGTGAAATACACAACAAATGAATAATTAAATCCAGGTGTCATTTCCATTGTTGGCAAGCATGAAAGAAAAGAGAAGACCACAAACTCAGTAAAAAAAATTACTAGGTAGGCTTCATTTTCACATTCAAAAAGTGTTGCAAAAAACTATTCTATGGAATAATCCAACATACAGATGTATAAAACATTAACCCAGCTTGCTGTTTAAAACCCAATAGTACAAAATCTCCCAGTGTTAAGCACACTGAACATAACTAGCTTCACGATTTAGTTTTCTTGAGGAGAAATAATGTAGTTATCATTAAACTCCTTGGGAAACCAGCTTTAATAATGTTGTTTGGTTATCAGGGGTATCGTTTTTCCTTCAGGCAGAGCTGAGGAAATATGAAGTTAAAACCATCATTGAATGTGATAATGAAGTCAGTCCATTCCAGTGCAAGACCACAGCAATTCTTTATCGCTCCAAATGGGCTGTGGGGCTGAAAGCTGTTTTTCTAGCTGGTGAAGTTGCTGAGTTCACAGATAACTATCATTTTTGGAACATATTTTGCTGCATGTGGAAGAGCAAGAATATAAAAAGTACCCCCAAAGCCTTCAAAACTGAAGAGACTGCTTTGCAAGAGAGTTTCCACAAAAGAAAACAAAATAGCACTGCCTTTCTAAGCTTCTGCCTATGTAAGGTTTTAATTCAAATGGGGAACTGACTATTTACATTTATATTTGAACTCACAAGCCCATCTTTCATTTAACTTTACACCTTACACACGTGCATCCCACTCACATGACTGTGTAAACTCTTATTCACTGGTGCCAGAAGAGCTTTTCCTTATAAACACTCAAAATACATATTTTTTCATGCTCCTTCCATATTCACACATATATACAGGCAGGTATATATTGTATTAGGTACATAGTATATAAATACAAAGTCTAATACCCTCCCACAAAAAATGAAAAAATGTAAGCATCAGATAGAAGCAAAATCAATTTATCATAGAATGGCATGGGTTGGAAGGGATCCCAAGGATCATAGAGCACCAACCAGCCCCCCTGCCACTGGCAGGGCCACCAACCTCAGGCCTGAATCTACACAAGGTTGCCCAGGGCCCCATCCAACCTGGCCTTGAACACTGCCAGGGACGGGGCATCCACTACTTCTCTGGGCAGCCTGTTCCAATTAGCTTAAAAGTCATCAACAGGGCTAAAGTTTCATTGGGTTCTTCTCTGAATCATTCATTTAATATTCATTTACTTGCAGACAGTTACAGTAACAGGGCTTCAGCATATCAAACATCTACAACCTCAAATGCTTTAAAATCCGTTTCCACCTCCTAATAATCCCTCTGTGCATTCCTGGGCTGATATTTTAATATATAATGCATACACACACTGGTACAAACAGGCAGCTGCTTCTGATGCTATGTAAATGAAATTGGGAGCCGTGTTTCCTGTTAAACCTTTTGAAACAAATTCTCTTTTCCTCCTGGGGCAGACAGTAAGCATAGAGTACCCATCCAGAGCTCAGGCGTTATGGCATCCTGAACTTGCAGGTCACAAAACTTGACAACTCTACTGCTCAGGGCCATGGTCTTGACAGTTCTGTTAAAACCAGGTAAAGGTGATTTGGGGCATCTTATGTACTGGATACTCTTCAAACAAAGTGCCTCTATAACACTATCAGAGGAACAGCAGGACACTTAACTCTCCGGAGGGTCTGTTACAGAGACCACACTGAACTGCTTGAATCCAAATGCGTTAAGTGCTCTCACTAAGCCACCAGCCACTAAAGGGAATGGTGATGTTCCAGGGATGGTGCAGTGCGAAGTGCATGAGTCACACTGACAAAAAAAGACATAATTAGGTAGCTGTGGTAATATTTATATCTACTGCTTCTGAATCTAGTGCAGCAATAGTTGAATTTGAGCCTCAAGCTAGTGTTATCTACAGAGGAAAAGGAGATGCTTCATCAAGTCAGCTGATGATGCTGTAGATGATGTCAGGAACACAAGGCTTTTCCTAGCCTGTTTGTGCTAAGATACCATACTGCTACATAAGTAACAAATGACCCTGTAAGTAGGCTATCTGCAGAACTTGCCAGGCCCAAAGAGTTTCAAAACAACTTTGAACAGAATTTCCTCTCCCATGGTGCTGCTGCATGCCACTTCACATGCCTAAATAGGAAAAAAAAGATGTACAATTTAAAAGCATGAGCCGAGCTGATGAGAAATGACACAAATTATGAATGTGCATTGTTTGCTGAAGCAAGAGCACAGTAATAGACATTAAAAATTCAAGGAGTATAAATTGTTCAGAGTGATGCATTGACGGGATATAACTGGGAGTATTGGGCCCAAACTAAAATTAATGTAGGTTGAAAGCAGAAGCAGTTTCATAAGAGGAAGACTTGGTATATTGTGGAGTAGTCTCACCATTGAATCTAAATCTGGATGGTACAGGTTGCTACTGAGCATATTGCACGGGACTAGGCTGTGCTGGCTGTGAGGCAGGAAAGAGTGGATTAGGTAGCAGGATAAATATGTTGAAATACATACCTTCCATTTCTGGTGTCTGTGATCTAGATTGTGTATGAAAAGGTCTTGAGGGGGCTTAGTCCCCAAAACACTTAGGATATTTATTTCTGAAGAAAGCAGTTGGTTAAGGAATTGAACCAACTGGAAATTTTAAAACTGATATTTTTATAAAGCTGTTGCAGAGAGGAAAGTGGTGATCTGTGCCAGCCAAACCACTACAGCAATGCTAGCAGCTAGCCAGTTACTCATGCCAGTGGCAATAGCTGTCCCCAGTGCAACCAAACCAGCAGTAAAAGCTGCTTCTATTTTTGTCATGATTCACATGGCCACAAGGAAAGGCAGCTTGATTTTATTTCAGCTGTGTCCTAACCATATACCCGTCTTTGTGTCTCGTCCATATCTGTGGTTCTAAACCCCACACAGATCACCCATACTGAATAGAAACTGACATTTCAAGTGTGCCAGGGCTTGTGAAATGTTAATTAAAGCTTCTTGTTGCAGATGTGATGCAGAGAATATCTTTCATTCTTCTTCTCTGCAAATGATTTCTTTTTGGCATTTTTGCTGGTATCTGCACTATACCACTTTCATCCTTAACTTTTGTCAAGGAGCCTGTCCTAGCTGTATCTGACTCCAAGACATATTGTGGCTTTTCCGCCTTTTGCTTTTGTGACTTTGTTTTCTATAAATCACTCATGTGGTTCAGAGCTGCAGCAAAACCAGATGCTGCACGCTAAAGTCACCAGAACACAAAGCAGACTGTCTTCCTTCTCATCCTCCTTCAAACCCAGCCCCTTACATCTCAAAAAGCTAGCTCTGAGCTGTTATTCACTGTTACTAAAACCAATTCTAGTAAACAGTACCTCAATTAGCTCTCTACCTTTTAGCATCTAAGCTAGCTTCTTCCCTCAGTGAAATCATTGCGAATAGCCACATGGAAAGCTGTAGTTCTGTACAGCTTTGACCAAGCGTGCATGGATAGTAGAAGCAGTTTAGCCATGGCAGCCCAGACCTCTGAGCATATAATTTTACATGTTTGAGAAATAGGGAAAATTAGCCTAGGTAGTATGCAGCACTACAGGGTGTTATTGCTTTCAGCATCCAAAATTTGCTCAGTTAGATTTGCAGTCTTTTTCACAGCACTGAATTGTACAATTTAGGTATTTTGTACATGCAAGACTGCACACCTGAATGGTACAAAAGCTCCTAGTAATAGCATGTAAATCTATGAATTGTTTCTCATTAATGAAAAAAAAATATTAAAAATAGCTTTGTCTTTCAAATTCACACTAATGCAAAAACTTCCATACAGCACTTGGAGCTGTAATAAAAGAAATATTGCTTATCTATGCATATATGCTTTTACAAAAGCTGATATACCAGTCTGCATGAATAAGTACCTTTGTCATTCAAATATGCATACTTTTCTAATGTACAGTTTACCTTGCATGTACACTCACGTTATTTCAAGTTTCACAGGAACTGAATTCTCCTTCTCATATACACAAATATATAAAACTGATATAGTATTATGCTTATGCTGGTTTTTAAAATAGCAAACTGTGGCCATTCAAATTATCTAGAATATTTCTGCTCCTGGATAGCATTAATAAAAATTGCTCTGAATTTTACAAGAAATTTTGCTTCCGTTGCTAATTGAACCAAGATATGTTTGCACTGTGATTACCTCTAGTCATGCTTGGCATAATTTTCTGTAATTATGATTAACTCCATATACTTAATTGGCCAATGTGTCTGTGAATTGATCTTGTATTTTCCCCTCTATTCAAGCTGTAGTATGTAAATAGTTACATTAGGCATAGCATGGTTGCAGGCTGGATTACTCAAACCTTTCTGCTTGGGTAGTGAAGTACTATGTCAGGGTTTTGACATAGACTTGTCAGAATAATTTGGGTTTTCTTTAGGTTGGGGAAGGAATACATTCAGATTTTGGAGTGTGAAAAATCTGTGGAAGTGGATGAGATTCATCCTTTTTTGACCTTTAAATCAGTGGCAGGACTCTGCAGAAACAGTTTTGAGTTGAAGTTGTCTTTGTTCTTTGTAGTTCTGTGGTGAAATCAGCTCCTTCAGCTAAGTCAAAACACTGCATCTCATCTGCTCCAAGTTTATATGTGCTAAAGGAAATCCCCCTATAATGTGTTTGCAATCAGCAACAGTCATTGAGAAATAGTAGGTATGTGAATGTTATTCTGTCCCTTTCAGTGGCATATAGTTGGAAGCAAACTTTCCCCCAAATATTTTTCGTTCCTAGGTTGCTGTTTTATAACTTTCTACCATCCTTGGGAATGAACAGAGCATTTATTAGTGTGAAACGTTGATTGCGCGAGATTGCAGATTAGTAGTAATAAAATCTTGTATTTACATAGCACTTTCACTCAAAGATCCCTAACATGTTAAATATTTGTCTTTCTTGTCTGTTCAGGCTTCATTTCCTTCATTTCTCATATGCAGCTATCTTTTTGCAGAGTGCAAAAGCTGTGTAGTAATGTGCAGTAAAAGCATGCAACAGTTTAGAACAGGAAAGGCTGGTTGTTCAGATTTAAGTAGGTGCAAATCCACTTAATTCTTACAAGTCCTATTTGTTAATCCCCATTTTCATGCAGACCAAAGAGGGGAAAAAAGTAACAAAAGAAGGAATGGCATATCCAGTTCAGACTTCTGTAGGTATTGATCCAATAAAGAAGTTAGGTAGACTTTGCTAGAATAGTTGAAGGATTCTCTGTTGTCCTAGAAATCATTGAATACTTGTGAAGTGTCATACTTTTTCAGTTACCTGGTGAGATGAATTATTGAAGCTATTTGATTTACCTTTATATAATGAATTTTTGTATAGGCAAATTTGTACATAGGTGGTCAGATCTTTCACTGCAGGAGGAGAACAGATTGTATAGGATGCTGAAGATGTAGCTATGGTTGTGCAAATAGTTTGTATGGTGAAAGAAATTACCAACCTTGTTTGAGATACAGTAATTGACCACATTGGCACTACAGAATGCCCTAATCAAAGCCATCAATGAAGGTAATTTTGTGAAACCCCTTTTATTTTGAATTGAAACTCTCTGCAAATTGTGGGTACTGCATTAGGAGGGGCTTATTGGCACTGTCTAGAAGCTAGAGAGAAATAAGTTCTCAGACCACTTTAGTGTGCTTGCAAAAGTACATTAATTTCCATTCTCAGAGGTTAGAATTAGCCCAACAAATACTATTTCACAATGTAATTATACATTAGCGAGGAAGTGGTCTAGCCATCACTGCGCTGAGAAGAGCATTTTCCCTAAGCACTACCCATCAGGTGTGAACAGCAGGTTGTGTTGTATTATAAAGGGTGCAAATTAGCAAGATTAAATTTTTAAATTCTTTGGGAAGTGAATGTTTTGGTTTCGTAGCATTTAGTTTATGAAGTTAAGCAATAGACTGATCCTTATTTGAAAGATGCTGTGTTCGGTGAAGTGTAAAAGGTAGGAGAAGGGGGGAGGAGTAAAGAAATGTAATGTCCAACAAAAGAGGTTTTGGAAGATAAAGTGTGAAAGTTACATTAAACATTTCACAGCATTCCCTAAGTGCTTGCAGACAAGTAATTTTGCCATCCCTGTATCCATTTTTCTGGCCTGCAGATCCAAGAGATGCAGTATGCAGCACACCTGGCTGAGTAATGACCCATAAAACTTGTTTATGTTACATGAAAAAAATGAGGTGAATAAAGCTTAACTGCAGAGTGAATGAGGGACTTAATTACATGAAGATGTCACCCTCACTGAGAGGTGAAATCACTGGTTCAACACCCTGTTTTTTTCTATAAAGCTAAGCCACACATTTAGACATTTCTGAGCGTGGCAGAGAACTGAAGAAAGCAGCTCTAAGCTATAGGCTGATAACTTTTGTAACAGCACCATGAGGAAGAGAAGGGCTGGTGTGAAAACTGGTGTTTACATCTTAAGTGTGTTTTGGTCACAAGACAGTAATGTAGCATTTTCTTCTGGCGTAATTTGAGCCTTTACTACTGGGACTTCCTTTTTGTTCTTTGAAAATCACATATCTAGGGGTCACCACTAGCCAGGCTTGGGATCAGAGATGAGTTTCTTGCTTTTAGGGTATAGAAAGAAGAAAGTAACTTGTATTTTTTTGTAACATGTTAGTACAATGTAAGAAAGAGATTGTTATTGTGCTGTGCTGCTGTTTTATTGAAATATATTGTGTGGATGAAGAGGAAAGTGGGAGGCAGGGAGGAGAAAGATCAGAGGATCAGGATAAGGTGAGTGAAAGAAGGGTACCTCAGTAAAAGTGATGAAATATTGACAGTCATGGTGGATTGTCAGCTATTTTTGCTTAGTGGTGAGCAGGGAAAAATGTTTTATATAAATTTTAGGGGAAAAAAAGTCCATTCAAATGCAAGTTCAGTTTTGTTTGCAAATCACTGCATTTTCTTGCTCAGGCCACAGTCTGAAATGAGGCTGCTTATAAAGGAATCTGTGCAAGGATGTGCAGTAGTCTTGAAGTAGTTCCTGTGTGAACTGTAGCATATCAAATGGCAGACTGGAGAAGAAAGAATAGAAAAGATCTTCAAGTTTCTAATTTCAGAATCAATCGTATTAGTTGGCATGAGGACAGTGTGATCTAATGGTGTCACGAAGGCATAGACAGTGGTTGTTAGATGTTACTTATTGCCATCACTTAAAGCTTTCACTTATAATACTTGAATGTTACCCAGAAAACCAGCAAAGAGATAAGAGCAGAGTAAATGTTTAAAAAATTTGGGTCTTAGTTCAAAGTATCAATGCAGAAATTTACAGAATAAACATCTCCCACTCATCATTTGTAAGAGCATACCAAACACCTTCCATTTCTAACCTGACCTCTCCTAAGATGACCATCATTATAATCTGTGTGTGTCCAGAAATAACCTGAACACACTGATACTCCATACCATCCCCATCCCCCCCTCCCCTTTCTCAGGTCTGGGTTGCTGTGGAAGTAGGCAGACAGCTACATGGGTAAGGCTGTGGGATGGAACTGGAATACAACAAAAAAAATTAGCTTTATTGCACTAGGAGGTGCTACAGTGATTGCATAACTCGGGGGCTGGGGCAGTCTACTTGTTTTTAGGACATCAATTCTGGGATAAGGTGGGATGCTATGGAGTATGGTGGAGTGGGCAGTTGACCCCCAGACATAGAAAACTGAGGAGAAGTATGGTTGAGGATCACACTCCTTTGTGAGAACTGTAGGAAGTGAGGAAAAGGTCAGAGGTTACATGTTATCAGTGAGGACGATGGCAGTGATCTCGTGGAGACTTCAGGTCTAGAATAGCTGAGGACAGGAGGATATGAGTCAGATCAGGGGTTTCAAATGGATGGTCTGACCCGTCCTTATTAAAGAGGGTGCCACAATTGTGTATAGAGATATGCTTGGCAGAGCATTGTGTTCATGGCCTTTGATTCTAATGAGTGCTATTAATCTGTCACACTTTATAAGCAGTAAAAAACTCACCCAAATTGCTAAGAGAAAAATAATAATAAAAGCATAATAATCTTCCTGTTTCTGGCAGGTAGCTAATCTGAAGAAACACTGTCAGAGAGAGGTGTCTGCTTGCACCACCCAAATGCAAACTTCTAATCCTTTTGGGTCATTTTTTCCCACTAAGACATTGCATTTATTTCTGCCTCTGACAACTGTTTGAAAAGCTGCATGCCTTCTGCACAGCGCTGTATTATGGACGATGTATTAGGAGTCATATATCCAGTGTGCCTTCTTTGCGGGTACCTAATAACTGAGCCTCTGCTCCATAAAGAAAATGCCTATGACAGGTTTATTCATCTTTTTATTTCCTTGTTGTGCTCTGCTCCCTGCTGAAGAAGGTTCCTTTTCACTTCAGCGTCTTTTTCTCTAGTCTGGTTTGTAAATGCCAAGTGAATTTCATTTGCACAGACACTGGTGGGAATTGGTTTCCTGCCCCGCAGACTGCCAGTCACAGAAAGGAGGCATTAAACAGGCTTCTGTTTGCAAGGATCAAGCAGAAGTTTTGGACTAGAGGGAAGAGCAAGCAAAGTATGCGTGACAGTCATCTTTCCTTTCAAGATCAGAAAGGACACAGTATTAAAACGTAAGTCAGTTCATGCCTATGCCTTTGAAGGCTTTACTTTTGATCTGATTCAAAATAGGTAGAGGCATCTGGGCTAGCTTCTATTAGCTTCCTGCCTGCTGCTTGTGAAGAACTTTGGTGGTGTTGGAAAGGTTTCCTGTGATTTACCATCACAACTACACACTTCATGCGTGTTCCAGGTGCATGATGGAACATCTACTTTATGGACAAGACTGTTGCAGAGAGAGTAATTTAGCAACCTAATGTTGAATGAAGAGACCAATAAGGGAAGAGAGAGATGGTCTATTTAGTTGTGTAACAAAAACTTGTCATATGATGCATCAGTCCCTCCCCTACTGGTCAGCACTGATGGTAAATATCAGAGGACAGGGTAAAGGTTAAAGCATGTTTAGAGGTCCCCAATAAAGTGTACATAGCCATATATGTTGCCCTACAGTACAGTTTAAATGACCACACACATACTATTTTCCCTGAGAGTATACACTCTTGTATATATACAAGCATATATACTCTTGTATACACATTTGTATATACTCTTGTAGTGATAAAAAAGCTCATGCTCATGCCTGTGTACTACAGCCTTCCAAACATCATCTTCCACACCCATGCACATCAGTGCTCTCAGGTACAGGAAACTCCTTCCCACAAGCAGTGATCTCATTCAGCAAGCAGCAGGCGCCAAGAAACACATGCCTGAGCTCACGCTCCTACTCAGCATAGGTAGCAGACGCAGCTTCCCATGCACACATGCACAAGTGAACCAGGTCACATTAGCACAGCCCTTAAATGCTTCTGTGACCTGCAAGTGAAGGCAGAAGCATAATCTCGAGAAAACCCCAACCTTTTGGGCTTTTATAGGAGAGTGCAGGAAGATTGTGACCATCATAGAGGGGGCTTTCTATGACAGGCAACGGGAGTTCATTCATTGATCTAACAGCAAGCACTTGACTACGATTTAGGACTTCTGTGCAACTTTTTTTTCATATCGGTGCTTTTCCCTTTCACACCATTTCCTTTTCAGCTCTGATGTGGATAGGAAGAGCTCATGTAAATTGCAGGCAGAGGGTGATGATTGCTTTAATGGAAATAGCTCTTAATGAGGTAATTCATTCTGCTGGGCTGCCATGTGCTAGTTCCCCATAACTGTTTAAAAAGCTGGTAGCAGCAGTCGCCTCCTATTATTGTAAAAGTACATCTCAGACAGGCATTAGCCCTGCTCCTGATAGCTTAGCCTGAGGGATATTTTTTCTCTTCTAGTTCACTTGAGAGAACCACTGTCACAGAAGAGCAGAGTATCCCAGGGTCAGTGTTGAACCCTGCATCAGCTGTCCTGTTACAGGCACTCAGAAAACAGTGGACTGTTGGGCTTTACCTACTGCTGTGCCTTACACTGCTTTCTCCTCATCATTCTGGTCAGCATGCGCTGATGTGCTTGTGTAGGGATTGATCAGGTTGCTTCATAATGCTGATATATAACTCCCAATAGGATATACCCCACTTTTTATCTTCAGCCCATTCAGCATGGTAGGAGTGAAGACAATCAGTATATTGTAGTGATAAATTTTGAGAGAGGTTTTATTGCCACTGTTCGCTGTCTGGCAACAGGTACTCGCCCAGAGCTTCCACTGAGCAATTCTAACTGTTCTACAGAGCAATTCTTAACTGTGGCGTGGACCTCAGAAAGGAAACAGGAGAACCTAGGTGTTACAGAGCTGGGCACTGCAGAAACACAAACACAATGGAAATAATAAGAGCATTTAATCTAAAGAATAATATGCTGTAGTAATGTTATTTCATTTTTACCTCTGCAAGGTGTGAGGCCAATGATTATTGCAGTACACTGAACGTTTTGTCATGCCTTTCATCCTAGCAACTCAGAAGGCTTTAAATTTCAGTCTTTTTACCCATCTTGGTGGAAATACAATTATATCCAGAGTTAACTGAGGTTATGGCCATTTCAGCAGAGAAGAAAAATTAAAACCTGAGTCTTGGGAGAAATGGGTCAGTTCGTTCCTGTTATGAGTTTTCCATATAATCTTAAGGAAGATAGTTAGCCTTTTGGTGCCTTTGTTCTGCTCTTGAAAGTGAGGTTAATAGTTTTTACTATCAGTTATGAGGATAAAACCTAAAAGGTGCTCGGAATCTATGATAGTAGTGGCCCTGTAAGGTAAAGTGTATTATCAGAGCCAGCAGCAGAAACTAGAAGTCTGGGCTTCTGTCTGTGACCAAAGTAACTAAATTACATTTGATCTATAGCTTTGTCTTTGGCCAAGTTTAATAACAGAAGAGACTGTGCTTTTGTTCTGTAAGGTCTGCAGTAACATGGCTTTTTATCATTGCTAAAGTGTCCTGGGAACTCCTGCTTGGGTTGCTGGTTTCTCAGCTATGTGTTGCATCTGTAGTCATTATTGACTACTCAGAAATACTCTCAGCTTCTCAGCCCAGAACTGCATCTCTATACCTTCAGAAGTGTCACTCATCTTACTCAGGGACCTTGCTTTTGTTTTGGTTACCATTAGGATTCATCTTGGAATGGTGGTACTCCTTTTGCTTGCCTTCAACAACTGCCAAAGCCTGTTGAATACATTTACATGTACTTTGGGTACTCTCTGCGCTTATTGGAGTCGTCACTGTAATTACTTTTTTGCATCTGAGGAAAGCAAGGTCCTGGCCAGAAGGAAAAGCACATACAACTTGTGCAGAATCATAAAAAGCCTTCCTACTCTGAAGTTCACAAGTTCTGTCTCTTTAAAGATCTATGCAGGTAGCTTTCTGCCCTGCTACTAGAATTTCCCAAGTGCCTGCTGCAGTGCTTACATCTTTAAGCAACCATTAGCAGTGTTCTTTTTCTCATGCCTCCTTTGCAAGATAATAACAAATTATGGAAGCCATTGAAAAGCTAGCAAGGAAGAAAGAAGTAGAAAACTGACACTAATTATCTGATGTGGATTTGCTGGAGGGACCTTGATAGGCTTTAACTCCTCAGGACACCTGCTTTTTCTCCCTAGCTGAAGTGCTTCCCTTACTCTAAGCATTGCTACCAGACTGCACAGGAAGGGAATATGAGGAATACAGTGAAATCATCTGTCCCTGGCTGCAGCAAGCCCATACAGTCAGGGCTTGGCTTCTGCGTTGTCTTTTGTTTCTCAATCAAGTCATGAAAATTGATTGTAGCTATTTTGAAATCACATTAAAGCAGAGATTATATGGTCTTGTGGTTTTGGTATGTCTGACACTAGTCTTTTGGGACTATCATCTGTAATACAGTGGCACATGTGGGAGGACCTTTTACTCTGACCTTTGAAGAATCACACATAATAGCTATGGCATTTGCACAATCACTGTTCTTTTGCATTTAAGACTCACTTTAGCGGTAATACCTAAAGGATGTTAGTCATCCTCTAGTGATTATGTAGAAGAGCATCTATGTATTGAAAAGAAGTTCAGGTTTCAAACATAAGCCTCTTTCCAGATTTCACTTATTGTTTGTCTTAAATGACACGATTTTTAAAGTCAATGCTAAACCTCTTCCTGGTAACTCTTGGGTGCCTCTCAGGTGAGGGGTCAATAACCTAATAAATAACCATCTTAGGAGCCATTGTGTGCTCTGAGCATGATGGGTGTCACAGAATGAAATTCTTCTCTCATTTCAGAGTTCTTTTTGGCACCAGCTCTCACAATTTCCACTTGAATCAGCACATCATCTTTTAGCACTGCTGCAGATCAGTCCCCAAGGTATGCAGGGAACCACCCTTCAGTCCTGAAGCTGGAAAAGGTTATGCTGTGCACCCCAGCTTCTTTTTCTTTGGGAATATTAACTTGTTCCTGCATTCAGGTGGAAACCAGTAGAAGCAACTAAGACTATTGGATTCTTCTCAGGTTGTTTTGTTGTAAACAGCAGATGCCATCTGGCTGATATTTTTTTTGCTCTCATACCAGGAAAGTTTTCAGGACCAGTCAGTATAAGGAAGACAGCCAGGAACAAGACTAGATGCTAAATTCAGCTGTGTGGTTGGAAAGGTTTGGTGAATTGTTTCTGGTTTTTTTTTCTTTCTCTTTTTTTTCTTTTTTCCCTGCCAGTGGTTATTAAACCTCTCAAGTAATAGCTGCAAGTCTCAGTAGGCTTCCAGGTGAAAATCGTTCAAGCTTTTCCCTAGCAGGCCTGACGTGGGAAGAGCCAGCATGTCTGTGAGCTCAAATTCCCAGGGCTCTGCAATTTGGCTTCACCTTCAGAGGAATGCAGGGGTGTGCGGTGGGGCACAGCCATCTGTTTGAGCCTGGTGTTCAGCTCTGGTGCACTCCTCTCCACACACTGATTAATTGCAGCTGTGTACAAATTAGTTTTCTCAAAAAGCTATTTATCGCCCTCAAATTAACTGTGTAAGCATTAAACCTCAAACAAACAGACAAAGTAAGAGCAATAGCATAAACGTCCAGCTTGGAGACCTGGTTTCATCTTGGACTTGTGGCAGCGGTGGGTGATGAGTGATTGCAGGCTCTCCTGATGAGTGAGTAGCTGCTGTTCTCTCTTCTGTCAGTAGTTAATTAAAGCCCCAGCATGGTGCTGTGAGCACAGGGCTGCAAGAGGCGATGACAGAGACACAGCGGTGGCACCTGTACTTTAGGAGCCTGGGATAAATAGTGCTTTTCTGTAGTGGTAGAAGACTGCGGGAGGTGCTGTGCAGTCAGGTGTGGACAGCTGTGCAAGCTCCCTGAGCTAGCTGCAGGAGAAAGACCATCTGGCTGTGTAAGGCAGGACAGTGCCCACAGATGAAGTCCAGCTGTGAAGCAAGACTTGTTTGCAGAGGCAGTCACAAGGTAATGTGTCTAATCATCTTTGGGACCAGAGCTGGCTCAAAGCACAGGCTTGACTGCACCCTGTGTGCTGCCAAGCGCTGTTTAGACTGAGGGTTTCACTGAAGTCCTGTATGTTTGTGTGCTCAGACGAGGTTCACACATGTGCAGTGTGGAATATTCAGGCCACTTGTAAGAAGGCTCTTACAACCGTACTGTAACAAGGAGCTGCACCAGCTGCCTTTTCAAAGTGGGTCTAGTCATATGAGGTTGCTCAGGGCTGCAGCCATCAACTCTTGAATACCTCCAGGGATGGAAGTCTTGTCCCATGCTGTGCTGTAGTGTTCATGTACAGTGTAAAATAGGTTCCATTTCATTTGAAAATGTGACTTCATGGTCTGATGTGACATAAATGTGTCCTAAGACGTATCTTGCAGCTGGAAAGTTTAATTATATTTTATTTTAATTTATTATCTTTAAAAAACAAGTAATGCTCTGTGCTTCACTAAGAGCTTATATTACTGATCTTAAAACGCTTAAGAAACAATAACTCATGACGACAGTGTTCTCTGCCCCTAAGATGGATTTAGTTTTCTTCACTTTAAAGGGCGTAAAACCGAGGCAGGGAAGAGCCATGTGCTGTGCTCCTGGTTTGACAGCAAATGCAATGGTAGAGACAAGCATAAAGACACAAGCACGTCTGATTCCAAGTTCTGCTAGGCCTATCGTTTTCTTTCAAAACAACAGTGACAAAAAAAGAACCAAAACCAAAACTCAGAACATGCTGAGTATGCATGCAAACACCACACACAGAATGCATTTCAATGAATCATGTTTTTCTCTGAAGTTTGAAACTTAAAAAGATACTCAGTATGCTAACTCTTTTGTCATTCCTTTTTCTACAGAGAACATACACTAGAGATAGTTTGATAGTTTCCCATGATTATTAAAGTTGAATATTCATTCTGTACAAAAGACTGCAGAATTAACAATACATTACAATTACATGTGCCCTCAAATGGGAACACAGGCTTATTACTTGTTTCAAGTAAAATAATTACTTAGAGGAGTGACACATTGATTACTAATTCTTCAAGAAGTTATTATGCCTTGCTATTTGAAAAACAAAGACTTGAAGTCAGAAATATAATTCTTGCTCGGAGTTGCTCAATTTGATAAATGATTTTGACTAAAGTAATTGCTTCGTTAAAACTAAAATGTGCTGAAAAAGCTTGAGTTTACTTTGCTGGTGCTACATAATAAAGCAACTAATATTAATAATAATTATAAAACTAATAGCCTGCTGAGAATAAACTCCTGCTTTTTATTGGCTACCACAAAAATAACATTTAAAACTTTTTGATCAGTTTGAACCACTCTATAAACTGGTTGAATCCAGAGGCACAGGACTGCAAACACAGCGGCTTTTCATTATTATATTCTTTTTTTATTTTAGATGTTGGTGAGTGGATGAAAACTCCAATAATGTAAAGGTTATATTCACAGTGTGGGAGCTACAATTGCATCCTTGCAGCCTTTGCAGCTCTCTAAGGCTCATGTCTCAGAATTCATTCAAAATGCTATCTCCCTTGCAAGCTTTGACCATTTTAAGGCATGAATGGGAAAGTAGTTTGTCCCAAAAGCAGAGTTGAGACCAAGATGTGTTGGATCTGCCCCACAAATATGGTGGAGAATCTCATCATGTGCTCCAGGGAAAAACAGTGGGTGTTCAAGATTCCCGGTTTTGTACTTATCCATGAAATTAGGTCATGCTCCATGATACTTCAAAAGCAGGAAGCGGCCTAACTACCAGGAAGACCTCCCAGTTGGCTGGCTGGACTGGTACCCAATCCATACTTACTTGTTCTAGAATTCCAATACAGCATTATTATCATCATCATCATCGTCGTCATTTACTTAGGAAGTCTGGTAATGGGATTAATATAACTGAGATCTAGCGGTACCAAGGCCAATACTAGTTCATTGTCTTGATTAATTGGTAGGCAATTATTCCTGTTTGTGAAAGTTGATTAATTGGAGGTTGTCCAATGTTTAAAAAACAAAAAAACAAACAGACAAAACCTAACTTGACTACATTCAGCAAAAAAAAAAAGATAATTTTCTTGTTAACTTTAAAATAGCTTCGAGTTTGTGGCAGTCGCTGCTGGTACATCCCTTTGTCATCCACATAAATGTATATTCCACTGAATTATTGTTACATAGAGCAAACAGCAGTTTGTTTGGGCTGTGTTTTGCTAAGGAAAGCTATGTGGTTTTTTTCTGAAGAGGAGCTGCTAAGTGTATTGCAGCTTCCCAGGGACGATGCCAGAGTGACAGTGAAGCAGCAGATACCTTCATGGGGGAGTTTTGACATGCTCACATAGTGACTTTTTATTTCCAGACATACAGACTCTTAACTCAGGTCCCAATTCAGAAGTATGAAGCAACTAACACCTAAAATAGTTTGGTTTTAATTAAAACAGACGTGCCATTTCCCCTATGCAAGAGATGCCTTTGAAAATTAATTTGGTTGAATAGAAAGCTTGTGGAGTGGCAAAGTAGAAGACAAGGGTCAGTCTCTTCTAGTATCTGGTCTTTAATGCTTCTCGTGCTTGAGGGAAAAGATGTAATACTTCCATGAAGGACCTTACAGCATCTTTATACTCTCATAGAATCATAGAATGTGTAAGGTTGGAAGGGACCTTTAAAGGTCGGCTAGTCCAACCCCCCCAGCAGTAAGCAGGGACATCTTCACTGCATCAGGTCACTCAGAGACCCATCAAGTTTGACCTTGAATATCTCCAGAGATGGGGCCTTCACTACATCTCTAGGCAACCTGTTTCAGTGATCCACCACTCTAAGAACTTTTTCCTAATATCCAACCTGTATCCTCACAGAAATACTAAATTCTGATTTTGAAGTTGATGACCAGCTTGTATATATGAAATCTAAACATCTGACTTCCTTGGGTTTTTTCAGACCTAACCAAAGGTAGTACCAAGTATCTGGAGACCTTTTCTACTTTTTTCTGCTTTTCAGAAGCTATTCCTGTGGGCTCATTACTTGCAAGCAGAGAAGAAAGGAAAGCCTTATGTGTGTTACTACTTAAGACAGGAGAGAGAAGTCATCTTTAGTAGGGGAAATGTAAGCAAATTGGTCTGTGAGTGAAAGTACTTTCTGGAAATCAGATTCTTCTCACAATTTTGCCCTGGTGAAGACCACAGATGCTTCATCAATCAGGTTGACTTTTATCTGAAACAAGATTAAGAGTAAGGCAATGCTCCCCCACCCCACCATTAACATTGCAATAAAGATCTCTTAATAAATCTCCCTTTTTCTGCTCTGTTCCACTACCCTCTCTTGCCCAAGCAGTTGCTACCAGTGGCAAAGCAAAGCAAGACAGAGAGCTGCCTTGGCATACAGGCAGAGAGCTGAACTGCCGCTAGGGATATCTTCTGCTACATTAGCATGGTTTTCACACACGTCCTGCCATGTTAATTGAAAGATCTTTAATTTGCATGTGGGAATTATCTGATTGACTCTCTTCCATGAACCCTCTTTATAATTATGCAAATGGTCCAGCACAAGGGAGAAACAAGTCATTTTATTAACTTCAAAAGCCAGTGTGTTTAAAATAAAGAAGTCGACAATGACAAAACTTGCTGATGATACACCAAGCCCTCACAACAGGTCCAAGAAACATATGCTTAGCCCATTTAGCAACTGGAGATGTTCATTTTATTTCAGCTTCCACTTAAAAAGCTACTTTGCAAATACAAGGGCATTGAATGGCCATCCATTACACAACCAGTTTGGACTGATGCTTTGTCTCAATTCTGATCAAGGTTTCTTCTCAGCTCACTTTAGAGCATCTCCCCAAGGACAGTCAGCATGGCTTGCTGTCAAGAAGAAACACTTCATATTCCGAAATAAGTCAATCACTTCATCCAGACCTGGCTCTTTGCCAGCATGTTTGTGTGAAATATATTCTAGCTACAGTAACTGCTTCAGTGGCTATCAGAGAGTTTAGCTGAGGTCAGTATGTCATCTTCTAAAAACTGTCACTTTTTTTTTCCCCCCAAAGCAACCACTGATGAGTTAGGGGGTTTATGAGAAAAAAATATTTAGTTCACTCTTACTGAGGAGTGCCTCAGTAAGTATTAGTCTCCTCATTGTCGGTCTCATATAGAGAAGGAACTAGGGGGAAAGAATGGTTTCATCTACGATGGTGCACACCTTATCCTTTCCATTCTGCAAGAGTAGAATGTAACAGCGATCTACATTTCAACAGTGGGGAGGCATGTTCACAAATTATGTGATTAGATTATATACAATGACAGCCAAATAAAATCACATTCCAGGTTTTGGAGGGGGTGAGCTGATAAGTGCATTCCTTCTCAAGTATTTTCACTTGTGCTTTCAGTAGACCATAGGACCAAAAACCCCAGTGTCTCATTATATCATTTGAATCAGAGAAGTTTTGGGAACAAAAAATCACATACATATTATTTTTCTTTTTTTTTCTTTTCTGTGTATGTGCTATATCCTATAATATATTAATTAGTTTTTAATTTGCTTTTTCTTATGAAGGGATAATATAGGAAGTACAGGAGTCTGATATAATCATAACTAAACTTCCATAATTTAATATTTTATATTAATGGCGTATACAACCATGTGGGTTCATCCACATCCCTTCACCATTACAGTGTGAATTCCTTAATGTGGTCACACCACTCAGGCTCTGGGAGAAGATACATTTTCTCTCACTTTGGAGAACTAACCCAGCTACAACAATTCTGCAAAAAAATGCATAATGTAGTACGATGAAGATGCCAAGTGCTGATGGGCCTGGCCTGATGATGTAGAACTTTAACCTTGGCCAGCAATGAGCTGTCAACAGTGCCTATTCACTTCAGTATAGGATCTCGGAATTGTAGCACAAGGTGCGATGAGCTCATCATTTTTCATATCTTCCTTTTCATGAATTTCTAAAGACGTTTCTCAAATAAAAATTTTAAAAAAAGAAAGACCTGTCTTTCTTTGCTCCCTCTTACCATTCCCCCTTTTTCTTTTTACTGTCATTCTATTATTTTTTTTTCTAATCCCCTTTACTTGCTAGGCAAAAAGGAAAAAAAAATCTGCTGAGAAATGGATTTTCCCTTCAGGGTGATGCAGACTTCAAAAGAAAAATCAGTCATTTCAAGAGAAGGAAAGAAAGTTTAATCATCAAGAGCAATAATTGCTTTCTAAATATTAGCATGGCAGATAAGGAGAGAAGAATTGAAATGGAAAGTGGGGGCTTTCTCAGTTATTCATTATATTTGATTTGTAAGTTTGGAATTTCTAAGGACTTACTCTGTGTTGCATCTCTATAATATAGTTATTATAACTGATAACGTATCGAGACAGTTATCAGTTCCAGTTCTTGTGTTTCTTCAGAGATAAAAGATGGCAGTTTGAAAAGCAACTGCCTTTTTTTTCTCAGCTTGATCTCTTTACTCCCTTCTGTGGTCAGGCAAGGCACGCATTTCTATTTCCAGCCATTTTTGTAGATACTCTGCTTTGGATTCATTTAAGAGTATATGCGGCTGATCCTTAAACCTCCTTGCCTTTAAGCCACTAGAAAGCCTTTCCTTAAGAACTGGTTTCAATTTTTTTGGTAGTCCCTGAATACCAACCTAGTTAAAACCAGTAATAAATCCATTTTTCTATCAGACAGAACAAAATTAGCTGCATTCCTCTACTTGTGAAAGTAAAGGCCTCTTAAACCTCTTCATCTAAATTACTAGAGCATATTACTATATTATAGTATATATATACTTCACCATATTACTAGAGCAGGATTGTTCTTTAAAGATTAATTTTTTTAAATTCTCCTTCTAAGTTGCCTTAGTCCAGTTTCAAAGTGTATCTGCTCATATTCCCAAATGGCTGGTAGGACTTGACACTGGTACAGAGAGGGTTTTGAATGACAAAGTTTTGAAGGGGGAGTGAGTCTTAGGAGGAGAGATTTTTTGCAATTAAATTTCTTTAGCCTGCATACTGAAGGAATAAAGGAGGTATGATTGGTCTCTGAAACTGTATCATGTTTACCAAGACGAGGCATTAAAGGGTTGCATGGCCCAGAATGGCCAGTCTCTAACTGTAAGTAAGCTATGGTTACAAGTGGGTTCTTATCTAGGAGAGGAGTACTCTGGATGAAGTGAATACAGTTTACTGTTGGCTTTATATGATGTAGATGTGAAGTAGCTGAGCACTAGCTCTTACAGCTTAAGAGGTTGCTGCTTGTTTTTCTGTGATTTGTGCATGTGATCAGTCCACAGCTGCTGCCATACTATATTGATGGCAGTGTCATAGAGATGGGAGTGTGCTGCTGTCTCAAAGCTCTGCTGAGCTTCAGTGTGGTCAGTTGTCAGCTCTAAGGCAGCACAGCTGAGCAAGAGGCTCTTGCAAAAAGATGCAGAGCTCCCTAGGGCAGATAGTAGCAGACAACTCATCAATGAGCATACAAGAGAAGACCCTTTGTCCATTTGGCTAGTCACTTGATATGATTTGCCAATGCCACTGTTTAGGCAGAGTCAGCCATTCCACTGAAAGTGAGGTTTCTCTTTCTGAATCAGAGAAGTAATCAACTGTAAGAAAGAGAGGAGACTTCTAAATGCAACACTGTGTACTGGCTTCTGGTTGGGTTGAAGGCACTCTTATTTTTGCTAAATAAGGAAGGATTTTATATTCAGATTTCACTAAGTTTATAGCCCAGCTTTTGAAGGCTATAAGGAACAGAAGAAAAATTCTGAGCTTTACAAAGGTATCACTTAAGGCAGAACTCTCAATACTAACTTTGGCTATACAGAAATGCATTGAAATTATTAGCTGGATTGGCTAGTATGGATTAGCTGGATGTTCAGTGTTACCCAGGTGAAATTTTGGAAAAGAATTTTGGAGCAATTAGGACTTTACCCAGTGTTGGTCTTCACAGCTCCTTTCCAGCTGGGGTGGATGGGAGAGGAAGGTACTTGAAGGCATGATGTTAGAGCTAGTGAGAGTGCAAACAGAATTTGATGTTTGACTAGCATATTATATGAGGACAAATTATCTCAATCGTTAGGTAAAGATTAGGCAACGCACTTAATTTGAAAACAAATGCACTTAAAGTGCATATAAAGTGCAAAAGTCCCAAAAAAAGGAGAAAAAAATGAGGTATCTTGATAACTGTAGTTACAAAAGAGTTAAACTCATTGGCCTGGTGCTGTGTCCCTCAGCTGAAGAATTCATGGCTTGAAATAGAGTGAAATGTAATAGATGAGATACTGGGCACAGAATGGCCCATTGCATTTTTCCTACTCTGACTTCAGAAATGAGGCACGGAAGATAATATGTTATTAGGCCCTTTATTAGTATGGGTCAGGTTTCCAGATATGGTACTGATTCATCAGTTGAATCAGATCACTTTAGTCCTTAAAGAAATCACAGCGATTAGTAGTTTCTGGCCTTAAAATGTTTGGGTTTTTTTCTTTGAGAATTTTCCTTGTGTTCAGGAGCTTTCTACTCACTTCAGTCCGAGGAGGTTCACTGCAGGTCAGAAAGGGATGAAGGGGAAGACAGTGAAGTGGAGCCTTAAGTTATTTCTTCTGAACCTGTATGCATCCAGCAAATGCCCCAATGCTTCATGAAGTGAAGATGCAGGAGAAAAACTCATGCTACCAACTCCCCGCATCTAGAATAGGGCTTTGGATAACCCAGGGGGATAGCACTCCCCCACTCCATATCCAGTGTGTGATTTCTTGTGTTTTCATGTGTGGCATCCAGCTGTGTGAACTTGGGTTTGAATTGGATGAATGTAATGTATTGCACAGTGCTTGAGGACATACAAGCAACATTCACAGACAGAAGGAAAAAGAAAGCAGTTGGTCTCTGTGCAGTGTAAAATAGTGAAACAGGCGTTATTTTGTACTCACTCTACCAGTGACATTTTAATTTATGAGCTAAGAATGCACTGATTGCTGGCTGCAAAAATTGATTTGGTGTTCATCTGATTCAACCCATGTCAGAGTTTGAAAGTAATTATGATAGTGGAGCTGATAGGCAGGCAATTACATTTTTGTTCTCTCTCTTTCTCTCCTTTTTTTTTTTTTTTTTTTCCCCAGAAGTTGTTCTTGTCAAAAAGCCTTGCAAGCATAAAAGTATCATCTTTGGCAGTGTTATTTTGCAGATTATTAAGGTATTGTTTCAGTTAGTGCCTGTACTAACTGCTTTCCTAAACTCAGCCTTTGTCAGCCCCTCTGGAAATCTCTCAGGCTAACCAGATGTTTAGGCAAACAGCCTTGTTCTGCCCATGCTTCCTCCACATTTTTCCATAATCTTGGATGTGGGTGCTATTTCCCAAGTCAGGTCTTCCTGCTGTCAATCACATTACTCTCTGCTCATGTCATGCTCTCTGCAAGGCATCTACACAGTAGGAGGTGAGGGGAGTAGAGGATGGTGTACATCCTCTCATGAGGACGGGATGGGAGGCTCACCAGGGCAGATCACAGCCAGGGACACTTCTGGAAGGAGTTGCTGTAGATTCTTGTTCCTATGTTCCTGATGCAGTGAGATCCAGGAGGAAATCCCCTGCTGTTAACTATTCAGATACACGGTTGTCAAGCTGGGACCCTTTCCACAGGTTTAACCCTTTTTGGAGGCTCCAGAAGTGTCTGAGGTGTCCTGTGGGTGCTTTGTTGTTGTGCATGTACTGAATGGTGTGCATGTACTGAATGGTATGCCTGAAATTTAGGTGCAAATAATAATAATAAAAAAGGTTATTATCTGGAAGCTGATACTTGATATAATTCTTTTTCTGAGATGTTTTTTAAAGGATATTTTGGGGGTTTTTCCAGTATAGAACAAAAGCTAATGCTTTAGAATCACAATTTTTCATAAAACTGAGTTGTTATTCCCTTGTCTTCTGCACTAAATATGTTGCTTGTTTGCCTGAACAGTAGTCCTTGGAGCAGGGTCTCTTTTATCCTGTTGATACTGCAGTATCTCAATAATGGGATCGTGATCTGATTAGAGGCTGTGGGTAATAACATTACTGTTAAAATTCAGGTAATAGCTGTTGTGTCTTCTCATATAAGCTGTATGTTCTCCAATAGTGTGGAGTTTAAAGAAATCTTTCCCCCGCAAATTTAAAAACCTCTGTTTGAGTCAGGATCAGTATCTTTGTGGGTATTAAAGAGCCACTCTGCTTTCCTCAGAGCCTGAAACAAGGAGGAGTGGCTGAGACGAACAGGAGTGATGTTGAGAGTAGTAGAGCAATGCCGGTGAGCTTCAGTAATAGCACAAAGGAGGAAGAGGCACACTAGGAGCAGGGAGGCACTGTCCGGTCTGGGCTGAGGGTGAGAACACTGAGGGAGAGATGAAGACTAAAGTCTGCCTTTAGCACTTTTTTTTTAGATCCTAGCTAGAAAGAAATCATAGCACAGGAAGATAAGTAAGTGAAGTCTGTGAAAAGTATCTCCCTTCCAAACTTGTTTATTATCCATTTATTTAATTTTTTAATACCTGGTATATTTTACTCTCCTGTATTGAAGTGGATGAAAAATTATATTTGCCTTAAATGAATGGCAGGGCATGGAAAAAAATAGAAGTTGTGTTTTCATTTATGTCCTTTGCATTAGAAAATATGGCTGTAGAACATTGTTCGTTGTATGCTTTCAAGACAATGACTTCTCTTCCTACTGCAAAGATTTGCCTACTGGTATTCAGTTAGTCAAATGGGAGGCCTGGCGAGTGTCAATTGCTTCTCTCCCAGGTTTCTGAAGACTGCATTTCACACAGAACCTGATTCAGTGGTTTGCTCAGGCTGTGGTTTTTGGATTTATCTGTGGGCATTCTCTTTGTCCTGACTAACTTAAAACCAGAGCAGTTTCCTTAAAACTATTTCACCACTGATCCCCAGTGGATAGTAGATTCCACTCCAGATTGAATTGTCACGATCATCCAAAATGATACAAATGATTTGACAAAAAGAAATTATTGTGGGCAAACACATACCATAGTTTTTCCCTCTTCAACTGTCTGTTGGTCTAGAAAATACAGCTGTGGTTTTCTATAGAGCTCAGGACTATTCTCATCTACTAGTTTGATTCTGGTGGCATTTTTGATGTTATCTTTAAGCCTTTACAACATACATGATATAAAGAACATTTACCAGGGAAAAGAGATAAAGAAACATCTTGGAGCAGACTCTGCAGTTTGAGCCCACTTCTGGAATGTATGGTTGTACATTTCATGTTTCTAATTTAAATATTGAGTCTTCTTTCTGCTAGAGGTCCTGTGTCCATGAGTAGGATTGCTCCAGTCTGTTTTGAGTAACGCCACCTTGCAGTGCATTGTTTTTGCCTCCTGACACCGTGAACCTGACAGGTTTGGTCTTACTTAACATGCCTTCCGCAACGATGTAAAGGTGTCAGCTCTTTGGACTTTGAATAGCTGAGAAATCCAGCATCCTCCCAAATACTTCATCACTTCTTTGTAGATCCCACTTCCATAGTCAATTCAATGGATGGCATTTTGAAACACCTCAAGAATCAATAAATCCCCTCTGCTCTATAAGGCCTTTAATTAGCAAATGTCAGGAACTTGAGGCCATAACAGAAGAAATGCATTATTAGGCAGTGATTTATGTATGTGCTTATCCACACTGCCCATTGAAAAGGGTTTCTATGTTGAAATATGGCCAGATTTGGTTGCTTTTGGACACATATTCATATTCAAGAAGGCGAACCAAATGTAGAAGGAAAAGGAAAGGAAAAAGGGAAAAAAAAAACCCAACCCCCCCTGAAAAATATCATTGTGCCACTGTGTCAATCTGCATTGTGTTTTGCCTTCTGCACTGCACTCAGTTTCAGCCATCAGCTCTCAAAAAGCGACCTGTGACAACTGAAAAAGCTGCAGAAGAGATTAGCAGGGATGATCAAGGATACGCAATGGTTTCCACATGAGAAGAGGTTAAGTAGGCTGGCGTGCTTCAGGCTGAAAACTTGGTAACCAAACGGCAATAACAGAGGTGTCTCATATCAAAATGGTGCAGGGAAATTGTGACTAGGAATGACTGCTCACTGTTTCTCATGCAGCAAAGATTGAGGAGTGAAATCAAGCGGCAGCAGGCTGAGATCAAACAGGAGGAACTACCTTTACACAAAATGTGGAACTCACTGCCATATGATACTGTAGGAAGGAATAAAAATAGATTTTCAAAGCTAATATGGCAGTTTGTGGTAGAAAAGCCCATTAAGAACTATGAAATACAAAATCTATGCAGCATAACGATGCAGGTATAACCACTTCCTAACTGATGCTCGCCACTCCAATTAGCATATGTGAGAGAGAGGTACTTCTGCATGTTTCTCTCGTGTTTATCCTTTCTCTGTGAACAAACATAAATAATTGGCTAAATCTAGAGGCAGGAATCAAGGCTTAGATAGAGCTTGAGCTAGCACAACTACACTTATGCTCTGTTTTCACATGTTCTTACTGCACAGTCATTATAAATATATATTTGTCTTTGGAGCGCTTGCATCTGTGACTTTGTATGGACAGATACCAGACATACCTTCAGGCATTTTAAAGAGGCTGAAAAAGGCACAAATTAAATATGAGAAACATCATTAAATAAATCAAGACGGGGGTTGTGAACCTCCAATTCTTTCTATAAATTTCACATTGCAGGAATTCCCTTCTAAATGGGAAGGCCTTTGTCTGTAAATTGCATCAATATTTCATTAATTAAATTCATTTTTCTTTCTGTCTTCTTTTTGTTTTGTTTAATTAGGATATAGTCATTTACAGCCAAACCTCTGTTCAGCTGCTATAAAATATTCATTTCCAGTTGCAGCTTGATAATGAAACAGTATCCTGCAGCCCATTCAAACTGTTGCAAAGCAAGGCAAATCACCAAAGGGGAGGAAATAAATGCTTTTAAAAAAAAACACACAAAAAAACAATGGACTTAAACATGCTCAGTGCAAACTGGTTTCAGGCAGAGGGAAAGGCTGCCAGCTAAAAAGCAATTTATGTAATACATTGGCAAGGAGGTGGGAATCCAGTGAATAGAACTTAATGATTTGACAGCTGTCGAGAGCTCCATGGTGTCAGATTGTAGCGTTTGTTTCGATCATTTGCACATTGTGGGTAAGTGGGAGACTTTGGTACGAGGGATATCCTGGGACCAGCCAGGCAATTTGTTCCGCTGCCTGTGTGGTGCTGAGGTTCAAAGCCGCCTGGTACAGAGGTTACAGAGCATTTCTCTGCACCTGTTGGAAAAGCTGTGCTTTGTCTGAAAACAGCGTTTGCTTTCTGAGGGTACGTGCGCTGGTAGTTCATCGTGGCAGGGCTGTTCTTCTGCAAGTCCTTTGCCTTTGGTGATGGATGGTGTTAAGCCCTGCTGCCATCCATTTCTGTAGGTGTACACGTTTTCTCCACTGGTGAGAATGTACAGGAAGTTCCTTTCCTTCTTGCACAGTTTGTAGGATGGCACAGCCGTTTCCAGTACTTTTATTTCATTTCAGAAACATTGAAGTGAGCAGAGGATTTCTGAGGTGCTTCCTACCTCAACCCCACATAACAGTTTGTTACAGTTCATCTGGGAGTTCCACTTGAACTGTGTGAG
The DNA here is from genome assembly GCA_022605575.1 of Laterallus jamaicensis coturniculus. Lineage (NCBI taxonomy): Eukaryota > Metazoa > Chordata > Aves > Gruiformes > Rallidae > Laterallus > Laterallus jamaicensis. The sequence goes on along the minus strand of JAKCOX010000033.1, from coordinate 5,962,171 downwards.
TCTTTCTGCTCACAAAATTTCACAAAGTGGATTCGATCACAGTATCTTCTTTCTGATGCTTTACACAACATTCTCTTCCAGGTATTCTCAAAGCAGCTTATACACATTTGATTCCAAGAGATACGTGATCATCTTCATAGAATCATAGGGGTTGGAAGGGACCTGGAGAGCTCCTGGAGTCCAACCCCCCTGCCAAAGCAGCTCCCCAGCTCATACTGCACAGGTTGGTGTCCAGACGGGGCTGGAATCTCTCCAGAGAAGGAGACTCCACACCCCCTGGGCAGCCTGTCCCAGGGCTCTGGCACCCTCACTGGGGAAAAGTTCTTCCCCATGTTGGTGTGGAACTTCCTGTGCTCCAACTTGCAGCCATTGCCCCTTGTCCTGTCCTCACAGACCACTGAAAAGGGGCTGGCCATTTCTGCCTGCATCCCATACTTCAGCTATTTATTGACATTAATAAGGTTCCCCCTCAGTCTTCTTTCCCCCAGGCTGAACAGTCCCAGTTCACTCAGCCTTTTCTCATAGGGGAGATGCTCCAGGCCCTTCATCATCTTTGTAGCCCTCCTCTGGACTTTCTCAAGGACACCCCTGTCTTTTTTATACCAGGGAGCCCAGATTTCTTCACTATCTTAAAAATTAAGCCAAGGTGTGCTCGCTGACAGGTTAACTGCTCTGTAAAGGGTCACTGCAACTCAGGGGTGGAAGCGTGCTGACGCTCAGCTCTTCTGCATAATTCCACACTTGTGCCATACAGGATATTAGATCAGTTGAGAAAAATGGTCCTCTCTGACCTGGAGATCTCAGAATAAAAAAAAAAATTAAAAAAATTTATAAAAAGGAAAACCCATTGGCTGAAATCTATTTCCTTGCAAATTCCTGACTTGAGTTCCTGTAAACTTATGCCTAGTAGCAACTGCAGACACAATTACGGGATTTTTTACGAACTAGTTTGCCATCTGAAGTGTTTCAGAGTAAGACAACGCTGTACTTGAAGTTCTGTCAGTGTCAGTGCAGTGTCCCAGAGTGCAAAAATGCACATGCTTTGATTTTACTTGCAGCTGCCAGTCAAAAGCCTGCTATGGATGTAACTATGCCAACTTTTGTTTGCTTGCAATGCTCAGAGGTGGTGCAACTGCTGGCAAAAACCTTTCTTCTGTCAGCATTGCTGGATCTACAGTGAGCAGCTTTGCCAACTTGGATATGCCAGCATGGCTGCAATGCCAGTAAGTTCTCTGTTGTGAGCAGGGCCTAAGTCTGAAAATTAAGTGGTCAGAATTCCAGAATGCATTGCCGTTTAATGTCAGTGGCTTCCATTACTTGTTTCTGGATAGCACAGGTGAAGTTGCAGCAATGGCACCAGAGCGAAAAGCATTTTAAGGAAAAGCTAAATTGGTTACTCAAAGGAGAACTGAGACATACAATCATCCCAAAGCTGTTGCTATGTCTGTTACAGCAAGGGAAAATCAATTTTTGTCTTAGAACAAGGATGGTCAGATTCTTTCTGCCAAAACTGATCAAGCAAGGAGCCTGCATGCACATTTTAACTTTCCATGGAGGGCCTAGAGTACTTCAGATACGGGGAAAAATACCTCTTTCTATGTTTTGGCCCTGTCCTGTTCAACCTGTCCAGTTCAATGCATTCCTAAGTCTGAGGTTATATTTTCTGCGGTCTAGTACTTGGCTGTCTGTAGTCTGGAGGGACTGAATATTTCTGTATATTATGAACGGCTTTTAATAGGCATTGCATAAAAGTCAGGTGTAGTTTCTATTGTGATTTCCACAGTTGTCAACACTATAATTTCAATGCATGAGAGAAAGGCTTTCTCAGAGTGCTACCTTGAAACGCTAAGTATCTTACTCAAATTCATTACGCAGAAGCTTCTTTGTTTCATACTTGTCATGAATTTCATGCTATCTTGCAATCTGCATCAGAGGGTGTTGAGGTCAGAAACAATACGTTACAGTAAAGCTGACTTTAGAGGCAGTTTTACTGACAGCAAGTGGAGAAAGTTTTCTCATGGATTTCGAGTTTCATGTCCTCTCCTTCTGACAGTATTTCTTTGGCTACTTGTTTCCTAGTGTCTCCTAGTTTTGGCTGTGGGAATCTGAAGGGCGCAGGAGAAAAGCCTTGTAGTACTTGATGCTGTGAGAGACAGAAAGAAACAGAAAGCCTCTTCACTGGGTGTGGGCTGGGTTTTTTCCTCCCCTTTAAACAGGTAGAAGCATAGATGATCTCAGCATGTTCCCACTGGTGTTTAAAGCTGCCTGAATTCCTTTGTCTAGCTCTCTCACTCAGTAAGTGCATTCCAGCTGAGCATCTATTGGGCCATTAAAGCTAACTTTGTTCCTTTTTTCATTTTACACAAACACAAAAGATTGATTTGCCTTTACTACAGTTAATCAAACTCAATAGAGAGCTAAATAAATAAGCAAGGAAAATGGCCTTCTTATCCATCACAGAGAGCAAATGTTCTGATTAGGAGGGGCTGCAGAGAAACCCAGCAGGGATAAGTGTTCACCATGTTTGTTGTGCATGGGAGTCTGCCTACCCAATGGCAGAAATTTCTTGCATGACAACCGTTTGCAGCTTGGACCACTTGATGTGACATTTAAGTGAAGTTCAGTTCAAATTTAATGGGATCCCAGGAGGCATTTGTTAAGTTCAGCAGCTCAGGAGGTTGGAGTTTACCTGCCTTCATCAATACTTGATGCACCAAGTACGGTTTTTAAGCCGATGGGTATGTTTGATGGAGTATTTTGTATTTCCTTGTTTGAGTCAGGATTAGAGAAGAACGGACAAACTTCTGTCTATGACTTGTCTAAATTTTCCCCCATGAGTTCTGATGGTGGTGGTGGGACTGATTTGGGTTACTTGTTTACTTTTTGTTGCCTGTTTTTTTGCTAGCATGTGGTGTGAAGTCAGTTCCTTCCACCATCCCCACCCCCTCAGTAAAGTTGTTAGTCTACATTTCTTAAGGAAAGAATAAAAGGTTAATGCCAGAAAATCTTGATTTTTCAGCATCAGATATTTGGCTGAACTATTGCTGGATGGAATAATTTCTAGAACTATTTAACTTCATTTTTATTAGATTTAACCTTGATAATGTTAATATATTAATATGTTAGTAAGTTAATGTTAATATATGCCTTCTGTTATGTATACAGATGTTTCTGTACTAGCAATCATTTAGAGACTGTCACTGTTCTGAGGAAATCTGTGTTCTACCACAGCCACCTTTGGGACTTCCTGTGTAGATAAACTAAAACTGTACATGGTCTTTTTTTATCAGGTGTGTTGTATATATACTTATTTCTCTTTTATTTGGCATTTTAGCAGTTATGGTGGCATAGGGCTAACAGTTGGACTTGATGATCTTGAAAGTCTTTTCCAACCTTGATGATTCTATGGTTTAGTGACTGTTTTCCTTTATTAAGTGCTTTGTCTATATAGTGTCATTCAGGGAGCACATCTACGTGCTGTTATGTACCTGGTGGACAAGGGTTTATTCTGCATTTATTTATTCTGCCTTTAAATGTGTGTGTGGCAACCCCCTTCCCCTTTGAGCTAATGCGTGACCTCTGTGATTAACTGCAGTGGTTTGACCCTGTCTGGAGGACAGATTCCCCCCCCAAAGTCACTCTGTCACTCCCCTTTTCAGCTCAACAGGGGAGAGAATATAAATTGAGAGGGTTAGAAGTCAAGATAAGGACTGAGAGGGACTTTTCTTGAGCCAGCTGGTATTTACTCTGTCGGACCCAGGGGAAGCCTCTAGCTGCTTCTTGTAGAAGCCACACTGCAAACCCCACTACCATCACCAGAACTTTACCATGCAAGACCACAACAGTAATAGAATTTAAATGCCATTTTCTAAGTGTGTGTTAGTGTTTGGAGAGAAAGAGTAATATTTGTCTGGAAAGAGTAGTCTGGTGCATTAATGCAAATATTCAAAGGCAGTTGTTTATCTTATTGGGCTCAGAGGTACTTAAAATAATTGTGGAAGTTTTTTTAAAGAACATTTATTCAGTGTCATTATGTTTATTGTCACTTTATGAATAACTTACTCTGTCTCACTGGATTTTAAGTGCCACAGTTTGGACCATAGAACAGGGTATTTTCTCCTTTATGAATTTTACCATTGCATAGGCTGATGTTTTGTGCTCTATGTAATAATGAATAGCAGAGATTAAGAGAGAAATGGGGGAGGAGGCAAAGAACTTCCCAGTTTAGAGAGAAGTGATGGTGATTACCTACCCCCTCCCCCACCCCCTTCTTCCCCCAGGGTTTACCAGTCGCTTCCCATTTGATGCTGGGAGGGATGCTGTGGGCCAGTGTGATGCTTTGGTGCAGTCAGGGCACAGCAACTGCCCCTCCACCATCAGTTGCTGGTCTGGGCTTTTGCAGATCAGATGCAACCTATGAGGCCATACTGTTACTTGTCATCAGTAAGAAATAAGTGAACATGCTCAGTTTTTCTCCAGGGAAAGACATCTGCTGGGAGAAGGTCTCCATATTCTCTTAATTTCTTATTAAGCTTAATTTGTAAGAGATGATGAGATCCCAGCACTAGGTACTACGGCAATAGGAATTCTGCTTTAAAAATAGAAATAGGACTTCTGTGGTTTTATTAATGAGCACATCAATAGAAATACTAGTTAAATTGCATATGTGACTCTCTCTGCTACACAGTAACCTTACTTCACAGATTTATTTCTTTTAAATCATGTGTTAGGGGGAATGCAACATGGTGCGCAGATTTGGAGGCTTAAGAGATTGTCATTAAAGCTACTGTGCTGTACTTAGTTATTTATTTCTTGCTCAGAGTGATCCAATCAATAACAGAACAAAATCAAATACAACTCCCTCCCCTCCAAGGAAGAAAAGACAAGCTAAATAAAGATGTCCAGGAGAAAATGCCAGCAAACGACATATTGATTTCCAGCAAAGGAGCAAAGTATAAATGAAAAATATTCTTCTGACACAGTTATTAAGTGCAAGCTAGCACGCAAAGAAAACCTATTTACTCTTACTAGAGGCTGAGTCTTCAAAGGGCAGCTGATTCATCTCAGATCATTTGAGTCTCTAACTTTCTGAAATGTAGGCTTCCCTTTACTAAATATAAAGGGTTTTTCTTCACTTGGGCTTTGCTTTGAGACTGTAAAATGTTTACTAAAATTCTGATTGTATGCCAAGTAAGCAGAGAAGTTGTTTTCTCCCCGTTTTATAGCAGTATAAACAGAAGCATGAGGAAAGAAGGCAATTTTCCTGATGTCAGACAGTAAATTTATGACTATATCCAGAATACAAAATCAAGTAACACGAGGGCTCTGATTCAATGTCCTTGGCAGTTTGGACTGGGGCAATTTAAGAAGTTACAGGTCCCCAGCAGTCTGCCCTGCCCTTCTGCTGGTGAAGTAGACAACGGGCTTGTTCTTCAGAAAGAGTAGTTCACAGCCCAGCTTATTAATAAAATTATTTCTGTGGCATTTTTAGTTACTGCATCAGATTATGTGCATCAGGGCCTAGGGCTCACACCAGCAGGATGCTAAATCTGGCAATAGGCTGGCTTTTTCTTACATACCTCTGAGAATCATTATTCGGCTTTTTCTTCCTGTGTTCTGCTTTAAGCAGATGCTGAGGAAGGGGCTAAAGTGAAGCCTGTGCTGCCCTGTGTGTTTGGCTGGCTGTCAGTCCTTCAGAGGGTGACCACAGCACAGAGGAGACCACTCTGAAACTATTGTCAGAGCATTTCATAAAAGAAATGTCTTCCATTTGAAGACTCTTGGACAAGCATTGGGAAATAACACTGTAAATTGCTGTGATTTTCAGAAAGTCAGACTCCTGAGATGAGCCTGGATTTAAGCATTTTTGTCCTTCCAGCAGCTCTCACTGGTTTCAGGGTGGGAGTAGTTGTGGGTTCAGCTGTAGTAGCTTAATTTGGGGGATTAAGCTGTTAACATAGTTAACAGCAGCACATCTGGTATACCTTTCTTTTGGAGTTTTCACCTGCATCACCACCATCTGCATAACCAGGGTTGTGTTTAAAACAGAGGGCTGACGGTTTCTGTTTCAGCTGGCAGGTTTGTTTCAGTAAGAAATAAAAATATAATACAGAAGGAGAACAAGCTGTATCAAATGATAAAAAGGACTCTTGGTGGGAAAATTCTTCCTGTGTGATTACTCTAAGAGGCACTACACTCTGATAATGACTTCACTGTATAGACACACAATTTTCATCTTCAAAGTACTTCTTTGGAAGCAGACAAATACATGTGGAAAGGAGCAATAGGTTGATAAGAGGTGGAGGGAGTCTTCTCTCATGCCAAAGATGTACCTTTTCTGTTTAAGCCAAGAAATTATATTTTACAGTGCAGTTCAAAACTCTTGCAAATGTTGAGGGTTGCACTGAATAGTTTGGAAAAGATTTGCCAGTTGATCCTTTACCACATCAAGAGGAAATGAGCACTGTTTTATTGGGAACAGAAAGACATAGAAAAGCAAGTGATTCTGTGTGCATATCTAATCAATAAACAACCAATCTAGATTCCTGAAAATGAATTTTTTGTTTATTTATTTAGCTCCTAAATAGTATGTAATTTCTTCAGGCCAAGAAATAAATTGAAAGGATTTAGAAGGATTTGCTTATCAGCAGAACACCACGTAGCATTACATTCCTTCTGCTTTTGGGAAGGTACATTGAAGTTGGGTTAAGCTGCTGTGGTTCAATACTTCTCTTTCCCCTGTCAGGGTGCCTTGAACAACAGACAGATTAAGCCTTCCCACCTCCCTTTCTGCCGTCTTTTCCCTCCCTTCTCTTTCTCTTTCTCTCTGCGTTCCCTTCTGTTTCTCTGCTCACACCCTCCACTGCCAGTAGACAGAGAGAAGGCAGAAATATTATTTTTTCCCATTGTCTTTGCACAGTTTAGGGACAAAGTCCATGAAATTTGGCATCAAACCTGGTCAAGAAGTGTCAGACTTCACAGTCTTAACGAAGTATTGATTCTATTGAGACAGGCTTTCAGTTTTCAAAGGACAAATTCAACTTTCAAAGTTCTTTTTAAACATGAGTGCCCATGACTCTGTATTGACACACAACTGGGGGGATTATTTTTTGCTTTCTCTTACTTAACTGGCTAGTTACTTAATCTCTTGTCTGCTGTAGTAGTAGACAAATGGCTGATTTTGTTGAGGAGTAGCTCTCCCATGATCCCTGCTTAATAATATAATTTGACAGCAGATCAGCTTTTATATCCAGCCAAGAATACACAGCCAGGAAATGTACTTTTGCTGGCTTACTGTTGAAGGGTACATGCCTGCTGGATACCTACCAGCTCCCACCCAGCCCGGGTCCTGGGAACATAAGGATGGATTTGTTCTTATGGTCTGAAGAGGTCTACAGCAATGCTGTCTTCTTGCTCTAAGCACAACAGGCTGAAAGACTGTGCTGGATAGCTTTACTGCCTGCTGGAATGACAGAGAGAAATGCATAGTGATGTGCTTATGTTACATAGTGATGAAGAGGATGCAAATATCAGATTGATTTAGAGTGAATTAGATTGGGCTGAAGATAGATGAGGTGAGTTCTTCCCTACTAGGTATTCAGACCTGAATGTATTGGGCAGCTGCCTAATCTCAGTGCTCCTGGTCTTTGGTATTTCCTTAGGGACACTTTTCCACAGTTATATAGATCACAATTGAGCTTTTTCTTGCTGAAAATAATTCCAATTTTTTTTTAGCCTAATTTTGTCCATTGCTTTTTGAAATACCCTAAATAGTTCATCTTCCTTCTGGATGTTTATTACACCCTGGTGATACCTGTAGACATTTATCATAACTTTAGTCCTTGTCAAGTCAAGCTCTGATGTTTAGTTTTGTTATGCCTGTCTCATTCATACATCTCTCCAGTTCTTTCATCTTTTCAGTGGCTCTTCTCTGAACTGCCTCCAGTTGCTCTAAATCTTTTGGCATTGAATTGTCCAAAACTAAACATAACGAGCTATGCTCTCCTGCTGTAAATTGTTGTAGCTCGGCAGAAATCAATGCCAATTTAAACCAATGGAGGACTTGGTCCTCCTTTTTTTGTTTTACCCTCAACTGAGCTGTATAGAAAGAATTGTTAGCTACATGTTCTTTGATGCATTGCCTCTGCAGAGGCAGATGCCACCTCAAGCACCAGTGTGTGGGAGTGCAAAGAGCTCGCATATCTTTGTGGCTTTGTCTGTACCGTGATAAGAAAATACATGTGGTACTATCCAGTGCTAATGAGTTGGAGAGGATTAATACCCTTTAGCCACCGATAGTAGATCCAGGACTGTCCTTAAAAGTTTATACAGTCCCAAACTGCAGCTTCTTTTATAATATCTCATTATGATTTTAGGAACATTTCTAATATTTTCCCATTTGTATGCAGATTGTCTCTATCTGTATATAGGAGCTTGAATTTGTCCAAGCTAAGTCTCTTGGGTCTGCTGTACTGTAATGAACTCCAGGGTATTTTGCAAATAAAGATTAAATAGGAAGTGAGAAATAAATACAAGGTGTAGAAAGGGCAGATGAAGGATTCCCATTTACTTGGAACAGTGTGAACAGAATGCAAGTTCTTTTAAAAGCCCAGTTATCAAAGTACAAAGGGTTGACGTGTTCAAGCTAGAAATAACACCTAATGAGACAGACACTTCCTCTGCTATCTTCTTTTGGTGAGGCAGCAAATGCCTTGAGCCCATTCTCTGCCAAGAAATGTCTTGGTTCCTGGTAGACAGAACAGCATCACTAACATTTCCCATTCAGGGGGTGCATTTGTACTGCATGATGTTACGCATGGATGACAATACATTGTCCATATTCCATGATAAATTTGAGACATTTAGGAAATAAAGCAGTATGGGAGCAGCAGAGGGAGTCAAGTGGCCAGATTTACGAAAAGTTGTTGAGCTTCAGCTCTGCACATTTTAGGTGTGACAGAGAAATGCACCGCTCACTTTAATACAACTGTATTTCCCCACTGTTGGAAGATGTTTGTGCCTGGCATTTCATGGGGATCGTATCTCAAGAAGGATTGTAAATTGTGGTTCCTTGGTGGCAAAGAGATTTACACTTCTCTCGCAACAAAGCATTAAGTGTTGCTTTTCAAATAATGGTGTTGAATTGGAAGTAATGTGTACGGTGTGCAAAAGAGTTTCAAGCAAAAGGCAAGTAGGAAAATTGAATTCTACTTTACCGAGTGAAGCAAGTATGTACTTCAGGAGGCATTTGTCTGCAGGGTTTGAATTTATGGGTCCTTGTCTTTTCTCTCCTACTAGAAGTGAGAACTCCATCATTCTTGGGTGTGTTATTTATAATTTCATAAAACTGTTCTGTGACAGGACTTATTTTACCCAACATGCTTAATCTTTCTCAAATAATGGTGCTCCCAAAGAGCAAGGTGTCAAAAAAACATTGCAGTTGGGGAAAGGAAGATTCAGCACCTGCCATTTTGTGTAGAACAAAGGAGTAAAGGTTGTGGATCTAATGCATAAATTAGGGCTTTGGATGCTTAGGATTGGATGGGAATGGAGTCGTTTTGCTATGCCATCCCAACTTCCCTTGCACATCCCACACCAGTACTTACAGTATAATCAGTGAAGATGTAGAACCATCACTGTGGGGAGATTGAAGAGGCCCTTAGAGTGAATAATTAGGAGGAGGTGATTACAGAACTAATAATTCATGGAAAAGAACAGGGAGCCAATTCAGTGAAATTGAAAGAATTTGAAGGTAAATATGCCCATAAATCCTCCAGGGTGGACTCAGAGTTTAGCACTTTCTCCTGCCCCAGTTTTATTCCAAGGCAATTTCATTAAACACTGGAGAGAGGGAGAGAAAAAATAATAATATAAATGCCATAAAAAATCTTTCAGAGGAAGGAATAAAAAGGGTGCCTGCCAGAGAGAGATTTTATTGAAAGTTATTATAATACCTATCTTTAGTTTTATGGCCTTTAATACAGGGCCAAGTAATTTCAAAGCTGGAATTCTTTAAAAATGAAATACATATTTTAAAATAGTATAGTATGAATTATTATTTTTAATATAGAATTTAGCTAATATATGGAATAGACAAATATTTTCTCTCTCATGTTCCTCCCAATGAAAATACAAACATCATTTCCATGATAGCATACAGGGAAGCTTCATTGCAATCATGTTGCCTGTACATGAGAATGTTTAGCATTTACCATCTCCAGATCACTGGACAGACACTAAGGAATTAATTCATTTACCTCCCCTGGGGCCAACAGTTGAGTATAATCAGCCCTATTTCAAAATCAGGGAGAGAGCACCAGAAACAGAATAGCTAGTTTTGCTGGCTGCCTCGCAGTGAGCTGTTTCTGAAGAGGAGATGTTGGTGGAGAGTTTCTGGGATCGCTGCTCACTAGCCTCTCCTGCCTTGTGGAAGTAGTAAGTTTAATAACCACTTAATGAAAATTCTCAGCTCCAGGAGGATTTTGAAAGGTATGGATCCCAGGCGCAAGAAGTTATAGTCTTCTGGAGGTTTCCTTGATGCTGTTTCTGTGGTCAGGAATTTGCTGCTGTTTATCACTGAAATAGCTTTATTCCTCTGGGATGATTCAGATGTTGGTATGTGAGCGGAAGGTGCATGGAAAACCAATATGTGATGGGACTAGAAAATCAGTTAGTGATGAATTGTGATGGAAAGTACCGAGATTAAAAATACAAGATAGGAAATGGCAAGACAGATTAGTGTACTTATCTTTTCTGTGGTTTCTAGAGATCTCATTAATGACCTTGACTTAAGTCTAACCACTTCTGGAGGTTTTTCTCTTTTTCTAACCCTCATTTTTATACATAACAAATCAGTAGCATGAGACAAACAACGATCACAAAGGAAGAAAAACTGGAATGTCAGGGGAAATAGCTTGCAGTGGAGATGGGGAGAAAAGGACAGAGATTAGTTGATATAATCAAGTGTGAAACCAGTCATGAAAATGTGCAGATACCGGTCAGAGTTGGCAGGGTTGGTGAGTATTGCACACCATATATTTGCATTTTCTCAGTCAGACTGACTGTGCCCTTCTCCATTTGGAACCAGCACAAGCTGCATGATGATTTTGTAGAAGGAAATCTGGAACACATATCCAAGAGGGCAGCATACGTTTGTTGTATGTGCTGTCCTTAAGCTGTCTGCTAAGTGGGAAATTCGTGAAGAAGATAAATGAGGGACAGGCTTCGTGGCTTTTCAGGTCCTCCTCAGAACTCATCTTGGCTTCAAAATTCCACATTCCCTGATCTTCTGGTTCTGTCATGCAGGACAGTGGCTGAGAGGCTAGAGAGGATCACTGTGCCCAGCACCCTGCTGCTGGCCATGGCCATACATGGAGTCTCAAAGAAAGAGTCCTGAACAGGGTGATGCAAATAGTCATACTTCTTTGGTCTCAATGTCTGTGGCATAGGACTTCGCAAGCTAGGTATGAGGTATTTAATAGCTCTGGATGGATGTTGTTACCCTTAATTTGGCCACTTCTAAAATATATCTAAACCAGTATCCTGTTGCAAGGTGTACCCACTTTAAAAATACATATATATTTTATAAATATGTTATTGCTTTTTTTTTTGAGCATGCTACCTTTCTGGGTTTGTGTGATGTCCCTAACGAGCTAGAGGGTGGAAAAAAAAAGATTTATAGAGGAACTCCTGATTCTTTTCAAACACTGGATTAGGTTGTCAATTGATTTGCATCTGATTCAGGCTAATGCTGCATGAAGCCCTTGGATATGAGCAAGTAGGGAAGTGGATAGGTATAGCAGTTGGTGACAAACATACATTGTTATAGTTGTTATGCTTATTTCCTACTTGAAGCAAAACATCACTATTCTTCTGTGAAACCCTGTGTGTGAATTGTCAGATCTTTAACTAAGAGCAAAATCCACATCCTCTAAATCAACCTGGAAATCAAAACCAATTGCAAAGGTCTTAGCACTGTCTGAACAAGGTCTTCTAGTAGTGATGGATTATTTATTGTTTATCCACTGTGCTATCCTTAACACTCTTTTACGAGTGTTTTAGACAACTGTAATACAAGTCTCCAGTTTCACTAGCTACGTTTCACCTGCTTAAAAAAAGGTAGGTTTTTTTTTACTTACTCTACTAAATTAGTTTACAGTGATGCAATTAAAAAGGAATATCTTTCCAACCAGGGACAGCTGCATTTCACTGTTGCACAATATGATCACTATTTGTAGAAGCTATAAAGTGATTTGGTGTCCTTCAGGATAAATAATGCTTTATAAAGTATATGTGACCAGACCAGAAGAATTATAGAAAGTAAATTTCTCTTTTGTGAATTCCTCCTTTCTTGACCTCACACTGAACAGATGAACTTTTAAAGCTACTTTGTTTTAAGAGAGAAGTCATCAGGGTTTCAACAGTGTTCTTTTGTTTTCTGTGACTGAAAGATGCTAAAAAAAACCCCTTCATATGGAAAGCAGGAAATTGCTTTGTACATGTTACCTTCAGTTCCTTTTAATCTTGCCTCCCCCGTGAGGTAAGATTATTAAAGTATTCAGTGAAAGTATTTAAGCATGATACTACTGCTGGATTGCATCCAACAATACTTTGTCAAATGGCAATGCCAGGGTAAGACTAAGTAGCATGAACAATGGGGATTCCCGGACTTCATGGCTATGTTTTTACAGATACTCTCTTTCTATAATCTTTATTTACAGCCAACCGATCCTATTTTTTCTTTCTTGGCTCACTCTAAGCCATTGAAATCAAGATTGAAGGAATGTCAGGTTCAATCTCATCTTTCTGACTGACTGCTCAGTTCTGTGTTTTTTCCTTAGCTCGAATAGAAGCAGAGAGGGGGAGCTCAGGGAACCACCTCTGGTCGCAAATAAGGGGACTTGCTGGCATTAGGAGCAGAGGAATGTGAAGGAATGGCTGAGACCTTAGAACAGTTGCGTAGAGAAAAGGGAACATGCAGCGTGTTGGAGACAGCCACAGAAGATACAGGAATGTAAAGCAGACTTTGTTTAAAGCTGGAGAGTCTTTTTCAGGAATAAGGAATTGGCCTGCCATGATGTGAGATTCCCAGGAATATTCACCTGGCTTACCAAAGAGTAGCTTAGTGAAGTACAGCCACCCTGCCTCTGAGGAGCTGAGGCTTCAGCAGCACTTCCTGCCTGGTGAGGAACATTTTAGTTGTTTTGTTTCAGGAGTCATCGTACTGCTCCTGCTGCTCAGCAGAATAGGCAGCTCTCTGCAAGAAGTTGTTAAGGGAGACAATTGCAACAGAAGATACGGTTTGAGCTGATGCTGCTGAGCTGGTATAATTTCGTACTGTGTGCAGGAACATTACTACCTGTGTCCAGAGGCTGCCACACACTCTCCCTAATGGTCTGCATTACTAATTCAACTAATTGCAGCAATTACAGGCAGGAGATGCTGCTGGGAAGAGACGCTGGTACACTTCTAACATGCTGCAATACATGCTGCTCATTAATTAGACCAGCAGAAAGGGAAAAAAAAATAAAAATTACCAGCTGGAAATGCAGAAGAATGTGCTGAAACCTGTAAGGGCCACAACCAGTCACAGACTCTATCAGACTTTCAAAACAAGACTTTCCAGCCTGTTAGCCAAATCACAGCAACATCCCTGGTCACTTGGCAAGCAAACAGGGAAGGATGCACGTTGGATTCACCTGACACATGCAGCGGTTCAGTAAATAGGTTGCACAGGTATTTACTATCTAGGTAAATACAAAGGATTCCCAGCCTGGAGGTGTGTTTACAAGAGCAGGAATTGCCTTTGTCTCGGCATGATGCATCTAGCAACACAGCGGAGTACTGCTAGCTGCCTGGGTGATCTGTATTTTCTGAGTCTTTCTTTTACACCTTTCTTTGCAGAAAGTATGTTCAGCCTGAACATGCCTCGTCTGTTCAGTCTCTCAGTGGGTGCCTTCTGGCCGGCCCTACGTGGTATTGGTATTTATCAGGGACCCCAGTGTGTTCTGAACAGACACATCTACTTAGGCTGTCGGAGGAGAGTTTGCCAGCCATGCAGGTGTCACAGCCGCTGTACTCACTGTATACGGTGTGATCCGCCTGCAAACCTATACAGCGCCTCACTTCTGCACACCTGTAATGCTCAGTAGCAGAGGATAAGCACTACTCTTCTGAGAGGAGAATCCAACTCCATGGAGAGTATGTTTTCATGGGCATCTCTGAAGTGTTTGGTACAAGTTAACCTCTTTAAAAGTTACTCTTCTGAAACACTTCTTTTTTTATAGGATACCTAGCTGCCTCTGCAACAGTCTCTTGACTTGCAAGTATCTCACCTTTCTTTTTCCTCTGGTTTTTTTCCTTCATGCCTTTCATTCACATGCCAGACAACAGATGACATCGTTTCATCAGCTGAATGTTCCAGTGATGATGAAGATTTCATTGACTGTGAGCCCAGTACAGGTAAGTCAGGTCAGTCTTGTTTTGCTTGCTTTCTGTTTTCATTTGCAAAAAACAATGCATACATATATTTATATGTGTGTGAATGTATACATATATAATTATATATGTATATATATGTGTGTATATGTGTATATATAGATATACACGCTTATGTATATATACACTGTATATAAAATAAAAATAATACAGCCAAGCATCAGATCCCATGGACTTGGCAACAGCAAAACAGATACATAGTCACTATTTGCTTAATATAAAGTTGTTTGCATGGCAAGCCAAACTTCCTGAAAGTGATCCCAGCTAATTCATCGTTTACATGTTTATAGCAGTTACTTCACTGACACAGCAGGAAAGCAAAAATATCAATGTGGTATGTGACAAATAATAAAGATTTATAAAGTGGGGAAGGGGGATGTCAGCAAAATAGAAGAGAAACAAAAGTGAAGCACTAATGGGTTCTTAGCATCGTTTAATCTTTGTTAATTGCTCTGAAGATGGACTGTGAAAGGATACATTTGTCCATGGGATTTTGAGTACAGTTAACACGGTAATGTATTTATACTAATTTTGTTTCCTATGAGCCCAAAGAAATTGGGGAGCACCAAAACATAGTTCTAACATAACAAAATTAGTAGTAATTCTTGCCCTGTTATCTGCAGTGATGCTTCAAAATGTATCCATTAAAGAGTCAGAAGGACTGGCCGTGTGGAACTGACTCAACTTCTCCCTTTCAGATACATTTTGATAAACTGATGGCTTTTCTTTCTGGTGAGATATATGATGTGATATCCAGCAGGCAATTGCAGTCTATTTTATTTCTTACAGGCTTTTTCAAGTCTTCTTTTTTGAGGCTTGCCATGAGTTAAGCATTTCTATAATAGAGAACAGACATCATCGAATTTCTGTGTACATTTAAAAGAAAAGGAGAACGTTTGGTTAGAATCTTTTTTCCTTAAGAGTGAAACATATAAATAGTATAGGGTGTTTTGGTTTGGTTTTGTTTGGTTTTGCTTTCTTTTATTTGGGATGATTTTTTTTCTTTAAAAAAAAAAAATCCCCAGAAAACATTATAAATGTTCTGTTTCTAGTTTCCTGAAGCTATTTGATTGATACAATTATAACAGTAAAATTCACCCAAGGCTAGTGCTTTCATATTTCTTTTCAATTCATCATGCTGTGCCTGCATTTTTTGGTAGAACTTGCTCCTGCAGTAACCTGAGATTGGCATTGTCTTGTAGCTGGGAACTTCCACTCATACTCTTGACCTCCCCCATGATGGCAGAGGAGGCAGTGATGTTACAACTGATGCTAACAGATAGCTCAGCCTACTCCCATCTCTTTACAAAGATCTTCCCCCCCCAGTAGAAAAGCAGTCCAAATGATATTAGATTGCAAAGCATAAACAGTGTGGGTACTGGGATTTTTAAATAAAAGGTAGTAATGAAATATCAGCACAGAGCTTGTCATGGAAGTGAGGTGTGAGTTATACAGGACCATGTTAACAGGACTAATGTGGCACAGCTGGTATGCGAGTGAATGGATAGGAATCATTTCATTACAGTCTCACTAACATTTCCAGACTTTTTAAAAAAAATTATTATTATTCTGATTGCCAACTATTTCATTTAAAGGAGGAAATGAGATCTTTATCAGACTCCTCCCCTTGTATATTACTGTGATTTATATTACAGTGTAGAAATCATGATTACTTCAATGGCTACAAATTGTAATAGCAATGTTTTTGGCTTGTGCTGCTAGTAGAAAAATCAAAGTTTGAAGGGAAATTTGGTAAACCGGGTTGTTTAGCATGAAATTTCAGAGTGCTTTAGAGCAACATTTCCAGGCTAAAAATACCTTTCTCCTGACACAGTTAGAAATCTAATGTTATAAACAGGTAAAAACTGGATTTGTAAAAATGACTTGCTTTTGGAAGTCCTGCTAAGAATTGCAGTCGACTGCTGGAAGTGCCTACAGACATTTCAATATCTGCTGTATAAAATAGTATGATTTGCTGAAAATCTGCTGCAGGTACTCTCCTAAATTACTATACATTCTTGAAAATTTCACCTGGTATCTTTTACCACATCCTACTCCTTCAGCATAGAATGGCCACCTGCGTGAGCCACTGAAACCTGAACGTTTTCTTGGGACTCACTGTGGCATTGAGAATAAAAGTTAGCCTGATCATATGTAAAAAAAGACTCCCAGGTGGTCCTTGCCCATGAAAGTTACACTTACAGATTTTCAGGTTTAATGCTCTCAGAGGCACTGGTGTACAATCTTGCCAGATGTAGGAGGGATACACAGATCCTTTTTGCCTCCAAAAGCATAAACGTAGCTCATTCCATCACAATGAGGAGGAAAAGCAACAGGTTTACGGTGCTCCTCATTTAGGTTTCTTTATCTTACCGTCTCCATCCTCGGTGCATACAAGGAAGGTAGAACAGTGTCTGCAACACAGCCAGTATCAAAGCACTCATGCAGCCCATTCTGCTCTGGAGCACCAAGCGATCTGAGCTGGCTTATCAAGGTCCAGTGGAGCTGGTTTGGCTGAGCAGATGAGCCTGCCCTTAACACTTCAACAGCCAAGTCAGGATTCTGGCCGTATGCCAAGACCTGGTACTAAATTTATACATTGTGGAAAGAGCCAGATAAACTTCCTTGTATTTTCTAGTGCTTGGGTTTGGATTTTTAAAAAATTTTATGTTAATTGGGTCCATTTGAGTTGCTTCATCTTCCTCTGTTGACAGGTCAGTGTATTTTATGCTGCCTTCTGGCTTGCCTGATCACTTTTGCAGCAAATTGAAAATTAAGTAATCTAACCCAGCACAGGCCCCTTTTGTTACTCTGATAATATGTAACTTCTAAAGCTCTTGAGTTTCTGCCAAACACCATGACTTGGCCTTCCATCACCCTCAGTGCCGTGGTCCAGTAATGCAAAGGTTACTGAACTCACTTCTGCAGCTGTGAGGTGTGATATACATCGCTCTGAACCTACTGTGCAATAATAACCAAGACAAGGGCAGTGGAGAATACTGCCATGCAAATCAAAAGCTTTTGGATTTCACAGGGGTCAGAATCAAATCCCAAGGTCTAAATATATTACTTTGGACTTGGTTCCACCTGGATCAGAAGCAGTACCCTACTGAGTCCTTTCAAAGACTTTGGCTCTGGTGTACTCAAAGACAGTTCAAAAGACAGAAAATAATGTCCTCTTTGAGGCTAAATATCTGATGAGAACCATTTTCCAGGTCTTATTGCCACTTAATTCTCATTGTATGTTGAATCCAAGACCTGAATCTCAGTAAGCATACAATCTGCATATGGATACACGCATCTCTTTAAATGTAGACAGCATAAAGGCAATTTCCACGCTCTGCTCTCCTCAGGAGTTTCCTAGCTAGCTGGGGACACTCGCTGTAGCAGGCTGGCTGCCCCACTGTGCCCCACTTTCAAAAGTGATTTCTGTTGGGATTTCTGTAGATCCCCTTGTGTAGAGACCAGGAGCTGTGCAGGACCTGTCCTGACTGAGGTAGCTTGCAGTCATCCTCTGTAGACATGTATGTATGCATAAGGAATTACTCTAACAAGCGGTGGCAATGACAGGTGTGAATCCAAAACTCATCTGTATTTTATGTAATGAAAAAGAAGGCTGTGCAGGTTCCACGATAAAAAGCACTTGCTATAAATCTTATTGTAGCCAAGCCTAGATACCCTTAGATCTCCACATCTCCCAGAATGGCTTACTTTGGATGATACAGAGGGCATAAACTGTTCCATCTGCCTTGAAGAAATGTTTAGTTACAGTCAACAGCAGTCCCAGCATGTTTGAAAACCTTCTGATTTCTGTGCCAGAAACATGACGTTTTCCTGTGGTATAAGTGCAGGACTCTCTTCTGGCCTGTTCCAGGGAGATCTGAGGCTGAAATATTGAAGTTCCTCGAAGCTGTAGCCAAGGTCCTGAGTCTGTGCTTTTGAACACAGCTCTGTGGTGGTGTTTTGGTTACTCAACTGCCCTCAGAGAATGAACAATTTTTAAGGGAAATAACTTTACTCCTAAATAGTAAGCCCTGTGCCACTGTAAAGAAAGAAAACAGTTATCTCTTCCTAGCCAAATGAGGAGCACCCCTACCGTCTGATCTTCAAAGCCACGAGGATTATAGCTGTGCATTCCTGGCAGCCACTGCGGCTGTCTCAACGTACCATTGCCCTTGTTTGTACTAAGCATATCCTTTAGCTCAGTGCTCCAGCACCAGGCAGGCTGGATACTGGTGGCTGGGCAGCTGATTGGGTTCATAATCAAGGCTGCTTATTTGGCTACTCAAAAATAGTAAGGCCCAGACTTTCACTAGTTAGCCTGAAGTCCAAAATGCAACCTCTTGAAATGAATGGGCTTAATCCCAGGTCCCTGGTTTGATGCAGCCTCTGTTTCTTCCCTGGTTTCCTAAAAGGCTTCATATATCATAAGGTTGGCATTGTCTAATCAGACTGGTAAGCTTTTCCCATGAGGGACTGGACACAGTAGCAGAGATGCCAAAATCTACAGTTCTTTGGACTGGAATTTACACAGTGTTTTGTAGCATATACCCGTACACAGGACACACGTATCCTGACGGTATGGTCTCTGTATCTATCATTTACTGGTCAGCACTCATACACTTCAGGTTCCTGATTTGTGGGCTAGGGCAATCAAGCTACCAGCCGTGTAAGCTGGAGAACTGAGTACCTGCAGACTGCCCAGGTTACAGATTTATTTGCAGAAAATGAACAGAATCTCTCTTCCAAGAGTCCACAAACAGACAATACAGTATAAAAAGCAGTATGCTGGAAGTGAAGAAATCTTGACTGAATAAACCAAGATAAGTGATGATATGGCACTCGTCCTCCATAAACTGCATCAGCCTTCTTGAAGCACACAGCAAATTTTCATTGCTCTCCTCGGAGGAATAGCCCCCACAAACCCAGTGCTCAGTTACCCCCAGTCTCTTCCTCTGTCAAGCAGGAGTTCTGCTCTGTTTCTCAAGTGAGAACAAGAAATGTTCTTTAAAGTTGGGCACATGCCTTGAAGTATGCAGAGAAGTAGGCTTCCCATCTTACAGGTTGAATACCACAGAGCCCCAAAGGATGGGGATTCCTCCACGGCACTTCCCAGGGATATAATAGCATCACTTGTTTGATGGAATTTCCTAGCTACAGTCTTACAGCCAAAACAAAAACAAACGAACAAGTTTTACTAATCATTCATGCAGATGACTTACAGGAATTTTTTGTTTTCATTTTTGTATTAGAAATTTATACTCGGTTTGGTTTACAGCATATTGGTCTTATTTCCTACGCAAGGCCCCACCCATGAGGATATTTTATCTGTATATGCACTATATCCAGCGTGCTTATGTATCTATTTTTATATGTGTATATACTAAAGTAATAAATGACCAATATCAGCAGTAGTCCCTATCATCCAATCACATGTTTACACAGAAATTCATGCCTTCATCTAACCCTGGCATCCGCTAGCGTGGACAGATGCATGATATTGTTATTTCTTGGTGAACAAAGCACGTTAATTATTTATTTTTTTTGTTGGAGTTCTTTCTTTCTTCTTTTATTTATTTGTTTACTTTTAATCCGTAGTTTCATCTACCAATTAGCCTTGGGGTAGGGTGGGGCAGGGAGATTAAAAAAATTATACAGGTATATCCATCGATATATACACATATAGCCCGTGTATATATAGATAGATATATACGTTGTATATATTTGAAGAACATTTTCTGTCGTTTCACCTCATCTTGTGCCGCATGAATTTTTGGTGATTGACATTTTAGTTTCTTTTATATTTCTTTCCCCCTTTTTTTTTTTTTTGGCTCGTAATGGTGCCATACTGCTATTTTTTAATTTTTAAGATCATTGCTGTACTTTTCAATTTATATTTTTGGAGTTCATCCAACAAACTAATCGTTTGATCATCTCAAGAATGAGATATAGATCTGCAAACCAATAAAGGCAACAAAATCTTTTCTTGCCATCATTAAGAAATCCACATTTTCAGACATCCCAAGAAAGTTGTGTGCAAAAGAATGAAGATTCTTACCCTTCCTTCCTTTTTATTTCCTCATCTCCCTTCCTTTTTTTTTAAACTTCTGCAAAGTGTCTATCCTGTCTTTTCCTTTTTCCCTCTTTTATTTTAATCGAGTTCAGAGAAAAAGCTCCCAGAAGGACAAAAAAGACTCCCCTTTACCCCTGCATTCTCCCAGGAAACATTCTTCCAACAAAGAAAGCCCTACAAACCACAGATGGCATAAAAAGAATTTTATTGCAATGCAGAGTATCTGTCGTATCTTTTATTTCTGGGTCAGTGCAAGATCATTTTTATGGCATGCTGTAGTTTAGCTGATTTAACTAACCATGGCCTTCATTAATCTGTGCATGGGCTGTGATGACGCCATCTTGTGTTTCATCAGAGCTGCGCATTCAGGCTAACCAAGCAAGTCTGTAGTGTATGATTTTGGGGGGGGGAGGAGGGAGGATATGGTTTCAATTTTAATTTTTAGTTTTATTATAATTTTTTCTTTTTGGAAGAGTTATGCCAGTACTGTCAGCTGCTTCTTGCAGCCTCAGCGTTATATATCTACTTTATTTTATGGGTTTATTTTGCTCTTCTTTTATTTCTCAGTAGCAAGTCTTGTCTGTGTCCATCTGTCTTGTCAGTGTGTCTTGGAGTCCATTGGTCCAGTGTTGTTATGTGATTCTGTTCTCTGTTCGTAAGCTGGTGTTCAGCTCCCTGCCGCTCTGTCGTTCCCCTTCCCCTCCCCTCCTCCTTCTTCCCTCCCCACCTGCCCAAGGGGGTGTCCACAAAGGGGCACCAAGCTTTGAATGAGCTTCTGAGGCTTCGGGCTGGAAGTCGCAGGATGTCCACACAACTTCTTAAGGAACACCAAGTTTGCAGCTGGAAAGTTTTCAAACTCTCTTATCACTTCACTCTGGTTTACTGGCATAACGCTAAAGTGACTTCTTACACAGCTTTTTAGGAGACTTGTATGTGCATGCTGATGTCTTTAGAGTGAGAACTCCTGTTACGTGTTCTGTATGCACCAGGAGATGCTACACAGGGTGCAGGCTTAATAGGTCTTTTGATAAAAGGGCAGCCCTGGGAGGAGAATATCATTGGGCACGTGCAACTGAAATGATACCTAAGTGAATGTATCTCTGAAACCCACAGTTCGTAGTTCATTTGTAGTTAGGAGACAAAAATGTGGGGCGTACTCAAGATTTCTCAGGGTAATGCATCTTCATTCTATGGAGTCAGCCTTCTGTTTGTCCCTGTGTGCTGTCTGTCCCTACTGATACTGGTAAAAAAACTGTTCTGCTGATGTTTACGTGCAGAACTTGAACACAGTTCTGGAAATGCATTTGGACTGTCTTCTGCCATATGCATCATAAATATGCAGTCGTTTAAAGCAGAAGAAAACAAGCTGAGATCCCAGGTGTCTGCTTAGACTTGAAACAGTGTTCAGAAAAAACATCTTCGGGCTTGTAGAGTGGTGCATTCCCCAGTATCCTTAATGCTGTTCTTGCTGAATGAACTAGCCATGTTAGTGACATGGAAGGTCTCAGAGCACTAGGATACATCAGCTGGTTTGGTGGATCAGCTTAAGTTAGTGGAGGACAAGGCAGCCAGTTTTCTTGCAGATAATGTTCAGGACAGCCCAAAAAAGCATTTGTTCTGTAGAGGAAATGAGATGAAACCTATTAATCTTACAATATAAGGCTTATCTTTTTAAACTAAGAGTTATGTGTTTAGCTCTCCAACGTGGAGTTACTTATTTCATTTAACTTATCCAAGATGTGTTTCCTGTACTTGCAGAAGGATAAAAAGATGACAGCTTTTCTTTCACCAATAAGAACCAATCATCTTATGTTCAGTTCACTTTTCTTCTTTCCTATATGGTCTGAGAAACATTACTGAGTGCTATTAATTAAAGAAAAAAACCAATCGATATTTAAAGCTTTCCTGGTTTAGTGTTTTTCACAGCCATTAATTCCTACTAAATCTGAAGCTTTTTCTTGGCAGTTGCTTAAATAAAGCAACTGCTTATAAAATTATATTATAATCAACAAGCTCATGGTTTTGTGTAATGCTGCCCTCTGTCAGATAGACCAGAACAGTCCTGTTATGAGGCTTACAGCTAAAGAAATAATTTCTTTAGCTCAAGTGATGAGTTATTGGAGCAGAGCAATCGGAGTTTTAGCCCCGTGCATCACAAAGTTCAGGGTAACCTTCATCTTGGACTATTGTGATGAGTAAATGAAACGTCCAGGCATTCGGACAGTAACCTCCAGGCTGTGGCAAAGCTGCTGTGTCCTGCTGAATGGTTGTTTTTGTTTGCCTTACATGGCCCCTGTCATGCTGCAACTACCCCTCTGCTGCAGGGAGTGAGAGACTCAAGCTCAGGAGGCGCTGTGGAAGATCCTGTTGTGTGTTCTGGTTTATCCCACTAAGTGTATATTGGATTCCCGGTACTTGAAATAGATTGTGGTTTTGTTTCCTGTCTCAGGGCAGGTTGCTGGCTTCAGGTCTCCTGATATTTGTCACTGAGCAAGGGAGGGAGCTCAGAGTTGAGTTGTTAAAGCCAAGGGTGAAAAACGTGAGCTGAGATGTGTCACTCCCAGCTCTGCCATTGATTCCTTCTGTGACTGTGCAACTCAACATGGATCACTTGCCTACCAATAAGGCAGGGTAAATTAAATACTTTTTAGATAAATGAGGGTGGAGATGATGGGAAAGAAAATGTAATTAATATTTTAATGAGCTTTGATATTCAGGTGGAAATTGCTATGCAATACACCAAAATGGTATTTTACTACTAAAGATGTAAAAGTAAGCCATCATTGTTGAGATTCTAGTGCTAAGTGCTATCTTCACTTGCTGTGGCAAGTATAATTATTCTGTGTTTTCATGAAATGGGTACACCTCATAATCTGTTAATGCAGAGAGAAGTAGTGAGGGGTACAAAAGCCAAATATTTACATGTCAGGGAACATTGGTGTGGCATCTCTTTTATTAAATATAAATTTCTCCTCTAGAGTTAACACACATAATGGAAAGAAGCATGCTCAGGCCACATGAATTGCTATGAGTGGACTACAATATACAGATCCTGTACATCAGCACGTCCATCACTTGAACTTGCATTCAGATCAGAATTTTGCTTCATAAACTTCACTGTTTCTTCAGCCTGACTTAGCTGGTGTCACTTTCCCTGGATTTGCATTTAAAATCAGAAAGAGGTCAGGATTAGACCCACAGCCTGGATACCTTGCCCTTGCCGTCTTCCAGTCTTTTTTTAAAGCGTGTTCTCTAAACTCAAAGCCATGTGCACTGTCACATTCTGGCAATCCCTCTAGTGCTGTGCCTATGTTATCAAGCTGACACATGTCTAAAATACTAAGATATGATATTTTCAACCTGCTGGGACTTGCTTTTTGTCCCTGTTAGCTTTGATTTTCAGCTTCATAAAATATATGGGAAAGGATGAAAAAATAGGCAATGACACATTCAGTGGAAGAGAACAGCTAACACGTGACTCAGGAACAGATTTTGCATCAAAAGCAAATGTATGTATATCAGATACTTCAATGTCTATAGCAACTGATTAGATAGCTTTAAACATGAAGAAACGATCTGATTTCTGAAAGATACATAATATCTGCTAGAGAGAAAACATGTTGAATGTTGGCAGATAATAGGGACCAATATACACTTTTGTTTCTAAAAGATTTTATTATGCAATTTTTTGGTCATCATGCCTAGACCTGAAGGTGCCTCATGTATTAGATAGTGATGTTCACGTGAGCTATAATGCCTGGAATGCCTCCATAGAGCAAGAAAACCTATTCTACTTGAATTTTTAATCCAAGTAGATCATAGAATAGAAGCACAGACTGGTTTGGGTTGGCAGAAACTTCAAAGATCATCTAGTCCCAACCTCGGCCATGGAGAGGGATGCCCTCCACCAGACCAGGATGCCCAAAGCCCCATCCAACCTGGCCTTGAACACTGCCAGGGAGGGGTCAGCCACAGCTTCTCTGGGCACCCCGTGCCAGTGCCTCACCACCACCACATGAAAGAATTTCTTCTTAATATCAAATCTAAATCCACACTCCTTCAGTTTAAAGCCATTACCCCTTGTCCTACTACTACATGCCCTTGTAAACAGTCCCTCTTCATCTTTCCTGAAGGCCCCTTCTTTAGGTATTGGAAGGCTGCTATAAGGTCTCCCTGGAGCCTTTTCTTCTCTAGGCTGAATAAGCCAAACTCTCTCAGCTCATCCTTTCTTCATAGGAGAGGTGTTCCTACCCTCTGATCATCTTTTTGGCCCTCCCCTGGACTCACACCAACAGCTTCATGTCTTTCTTGTACTGGGAACCTCAGAGCTGGATGCAACAGGTCTTTTGTGAGTGCAGACAAGTGTGACTCCCGGTTTCAGGATCTGTCTGAAGCCCGGAACCTCCAGCAGACATCTGAACTTGCAGCAGGGAGGTGCCTTTGACAGGGTTCTTATTCACTTATCTCTGCCAGGGAACTGGGAACTCTCAGAGAGCTCTGAGGAGGATTAAGGATGATTTGACAGCTAGAAAGTCAAAACACTTGGCAGTGTAGCAGGACTATGTATGTTTTCTGGAACAAAAGACCCAGAAATTTTTTATATAGTAGACTTGGACATACTACCAGATTTACCCTTACTCCAGTGATTGATGGGTAGTCTTCCCATGGAAAAAATACTGCAACATGCCTCCCAAACAGTAGAGTGAATGACCTCGGAGCATGAAATCATGATTGACTTTTGACCTTTATTTTCTGATAACTAAGAAGTTTTCAGGTTTCCCTGAAACACTTTACTTCACGTGTTTAAACGTGCCATGTAAGCCCAAAGATGAAACAGGGACTTGAATGTTCATGTCCTGGGTCTTTTTTGGTAAATAGTAAAGATTTGGTGCTGGCAAAGTACTGTGGGGAATCCATATAGTTTCCTCAGTGTCAAATCCAAGCCAAGAAAATGTTTTATGACTCCTAAAATGTATATTACAACTTTTGTCCTAAAATACCTTTTCATTTTGAAATTGATGCTTTAAAAAAAAATATACATTCTGACAAAGCATCTTATTACAAAACAAACTGAAGTTTTGTAGTCATAAATATTGGAGGGGGGAGGTGTTCACTATGCTTGTCTCTTTTCATTTCTGAAAATATGACTAGTGACCTTCACCTTTAAATAACTTGGGAGATTTTTTACTACTCCTTTTCAGTTTTTCAACTTCTATTCTCCTCCATTAGGTTCTCTGGAACATTAAACTATACTTTTCTCCATAGGGAACATCTGTTACTAGCTCTGTACCAATTGTGTTAGAAGAATAAAACCTTTGATTACATTTATCAAAGCAGTTAGGCCAGTATATTTCAGCACCTTCAGTTGTTTCATTCATGGCTTGTCATTATATTTTGAATAGTGGTAAAAGTCCATCCCTGAAGCTATGTGATCTTTCCCACATACACTGTTTTCCATATCTATCATTTTTTCCTTTGGAAAGAAAAAGCAAACAAAAATTATTTTGGAGAGAGAGAGGGAAGAAATGTCTCCTTCACTAAGGCAGTGTTTTTAGAAACAGCTGGTAAAACAAACTGCAAATGTTGTGCCTGGAGCACCTCTATTCTAATAGCAGGATTGTTTAAAGATGAAAACATCCATTTGAGTGTGTAGCTCCCTGTTAGTCGTAATTCTTCCTCCATAGGGGAAGAACAGGGAATCTTGGTGTGGTAGTTTGTTTGCTATCTTACCTCCTCTGAAAAGTTGTTTGCACAGCTCTCTGATGATGAATGAGCGTTCTGATTGTGCTTTCTGCAGCAAACGCAAATAACTGATAGTGTTGGACAAATGAATCTCACTCATCTATATACTTCGATTACTTTTGAACTACTAGATTTGTTATTCTTCTGGTGATTTTTTTTTTTTTTTGCCTCCCAGAGGACCTTTTCCTGCCTGATGACAAACTACAAGTTTTCTGTTGCCCTGTCTCTCATGTGGCACGTGTCCAAACATGAGATACCAATTCAGGTAGTTTAACAAACTGCCAGGCTTGGTGCTGCTCAGGGCTGGTGCTGCTGCACTATATTCACACAGAAATGTTTAAAGCATCCTGAGAAACGTGAGCAGTATGGTTTCATTTTCTGTACCAAATTTGCTTAGCTACCATTAAAGGTAATTAATTAGGAGTCTGGGTGCCAAATGAGGTAACGGCCAAGGCACAGATTTATGTTGATATTTGGAATACCAATTGGTATCGATACATACTGCTTTTGCCTTAAAACCCCTATAAAAGCAGTATTGTTTCTTGTATTTTATTGGGACGTAATGTCTGATGCCGGCCACACATTCACCATGCTTATTTAAAATGAGTTTGGATCCTGGAGATAGCTGCATTTGTGAATGTCCAACAGCTCCAACAACATTTTATAGCTATAATGTCATAATTTTTCCATCGGCTGAGAGGAGCTTTGTGGATATTAGTAAAGCTGAGCACTTGCTCCAGAGATCTAAATTTCAGATTTATATGCTGACAAGAGATAGTTAATCCTCTCACAGACTGGGCCCTTAAGGACTCTCTGAATGGCAGAACTTGGAATAAGACCTCGGAGTCTTAATTCTTCTTTCACTTTCAAACCAGAGTTAATCTCTCCTTCACTTTTAAACAAAGGTTGCAGTTTGATCCTACAGATTTCTTAAACCTTCTGTCAGATAGACGCTCCAGGAGGTCATTTTTCTGAGGATCCAGTCATGTTAGGGCAATGACAGCTTTTACTGCCGTGTGTCATATTACATTAATTTTCTTATTCAAGGGAGATTTCAGCAAATGCAAAACAAGACGATTGAGCTATCTGCAGTGAAGTTAAAGATTTTAGACATCAGCTTAGAGCAACGATCATTGTTCCTTGTTGAACAGCGGTTCTTTATCAGTTTTCTCTTTTGTTTTGTCTTCTGCTGTTCTTTTTCTGGTAATGAAATGCATAGGACTGTACACATCATTTCGGGGTAGCAGTGACAAAGCCATGTAGAGAGGTACTGTTATCTCTTTGCTCCATTACAGTGAAGCCTCTGCTTATACAGCCTGAGTTCTGAAAATAGTTGGAAAGCTTAATAAGCATAGGGAGCTGGCGCGGAGGAAAGAGATTCTCTGCCACAGAGGATTAAGGGATGACAAATGCAGTGTACCTTTTATAAAATCCAAGAAATTGGAGCTTGGCATCTCTGACTTAGAGCACTAGGAAAGGTGCTAAAATAGGAATTAAGGGAAATATATATGTTATGCATACATATGTACATTGGCGTGTGTGTATAAACATATCTGTATGTATGGCATACTTAATACATCTATACATGTCTGTAAGTATATATGTAAAACGTAAGTATTATTTAGTTATGTA
Organism: Laterallus jamaicensis coturniculus; assembly: GCA_022605575.1. Classification (NCBI taxonomy): domain Eukaryota; kingdom Metazoa; phylum Chordata; class Aves; order Gruiformes; family Rallidae; genus Laterallus; species Laterallus jamaicensis. The sequence continues at coordinate 5,934,228 of JAKCOX010000033.1, read as the reverse complement.
ATGTGATGACAGACTTCTAATCATTCTAGCAAATATGTTAGGTATGGAAACAGAGCGCTGGTAACATCCTGTGCTTGTCCCCAAGAGACAGCCTGCGTGTCATCTTCCAGGTCTCTGTGATTCTACTGTAAGAAACGTTGCATGTGGTTTTCCTCTCACTTAGTCCAAATGTAAATTAAAAATAATCTATATAAGCATTATTATCAGTGTAAAACTGCTGTAAGTGAGTAGCAAATCGTGCTCTTGAGTTTCAACTGCAGGATATTTTGCCAGAACTGACCATGAGATCAGAAACAGTGAATTAGGCAATTCACTTCATGCATGGAAGAAAAAAAAAAAACCAACAACAAAAAAGAGTTGTATGCACAAGGAATTCCTGGCAGACTATGTTTGATAATAGGCTTAAAATACAGAGACCAGAACTTTTTCACTGCATTCCTCACTTGTTTATAACTCTGTTCCAGACCTTTTGTCCAGTGCATTTATGAATGGGATGTTGATTTTTCTGTTGGAAAAGGAAGCGGTCAGCACTTGGATCTCAGTAACAGTTTGAATTTGGATGCAAATTAAAGACTTTCGTGGTCAAAAAATTCAGAAAATTGTGTGTAGATTCCAGTATATATACATGTGCATGCATAATTACTAATTACATTAACCACATGGCTGGAAAAACTGTCAGTCTGGTGAGACTTTGAGGGCCTTCAGTTTTCATTGGGATTAATGAAAGTAGAAAGTATTTTGCAGTTAGGAGGATTAGCGTTGAGTTTGTATAGTTATATGGGAGAGGGGAAAATCACTATATAGAATTAGCTACATCTTAAATTACAGTCTGAAAACAAAAAAATCTGTATGGTTTAACGCACAGGAGAGACTTTAGCCAGAGCATATCAAAGCTCACCTGTAGAGTACAACAGCTTCTTTTTCTAAGGTACTTACCTATATTTTTACTGTATTCCATTACAATGCTCTACTTCATGTGGTTTAAATATATGTGAAATTCCTATTGGTTTTCGGAGATCAGGCAACTTCTGACTTCCACTGTACAGTGGTGCATCTGTACACTGTACATTACTGTTCTTGAAGAGAGCAGAGGTGAACCCTCTTTTTGCTTAGAAAATATGTTCTGTCTGTAAAGTAAGTCACTTCTACTTCCTTTTTATGTCTGCACTTGGTGTTGTTTGGTACCTGTGTGTCAGGTACGGTGTTTGACGAGTAATGTACTGTTAGTACTTCAGTCGCATTGTTTATCTCAGACTTCACAGAGGTGTTGCAGGTATTAAAAAGTAGCTTTTCAGACCATTAGTAAGAGGGATGAATATTTTTTTCTCTAGTTTATAAATATCGTAATCAGAAAGGTTATGAAGATGCTTCTTTAGGTGACTCGCTAGCAAGTTTCAATTGAGAGAAACATGGATGGATTTTGAGAGATGTATGAAGAAGAGGATTTATAGGGCACAACTCTGGGGCTGAGGCTGCATTGCAATCTCTTTCCCATATCTCCAGTAGAGTCATCTGCCTATGTCCAATTTATGAGGTCAGTCAGTCATATTTCTGCAAAACCACTGAAGGCAATAGGGTAGCTATAAGGTCACTCAGGGCATACATTGACCCACAGTCTTTCTTATTCATAGTGGTGATAGGAGACCTGAACTTGACTTCCAGATCCCAAGCTTGGGTTGTCAGACAGTTGTTATGTAGAATATCCAGATAAGAGCAGAAATGAAATGCTTTTACAGTTAAGTGCATGCACTGCCTCCCTATATGTGAAGATAGAGCACATGCAGGTGTCATCCCAAAGCTTAGTCCTTTTGTACTGAATTCTTCTCTTTATAGTTATGTTTGAATTACCGCTTGGTTTCCTTTCCCTGTATTTTTTTCAGCTGAAGTTATCAATACTAAATCAATCACTAGACAGTGAAATAAGATGATAATAAGGAATTGTGGTGGAACTATAATGCAGCAATGGCAATTTATGTCAAAGTTATTTATTTGAGGGTCTTGTATGATTCATTAACCAGTGAAGAAGCAACGACAAACTTCTGAAAACAGGGCATTGGCATATCCAAGAGTGAGGCACCTGAAATGGTTAGAAGTTGAGAAGAGTGTCTTTTGCATTTACCTCTGTAACATGTAGTAGAAAACAAGCAGTTGATAGTTTGGTTAAGGCATGCTTCCATTTTTATGGATAAGTCAATGTCATGGAAAGTTGTGAAAAGAATCCACTTAGTATTAAACACCTAAATTTACCATAAAAGGCTAGTGTGCATTGTTTAAGCACTGAGAATAACAGGCAAATCTACCAGTTCTTCTCCAGCATGGGCCATGTGCTTGTCCATGTTTAGTGGCCTTTTGCAAAAAGGAAAGGAAAGACACACACACACACACAGGCTCAAGTGTTTATAATGAGTCTTTTGAAGGTGAAACTTTTCTTCTCACTTCAAAACAGTGCTGTTCATTAATACCCTAATAAGCCAGTAAATCTCAGGGCACTAAGGTTAGAATTTGAACCCCTTTTTAATTCGTTAACAGAGTTCAAAGCTGCAAGTTTTGCCAATAGCAGAATTACCCAAATAAAATGTTTGTTCTTTTAGCATAACATTTCCAATTCTGTCTCTGTTTTAATTGTGCTTAAGACCATCAATTAGAATAAGAATAGGAATAGGAATAACGAATTCATCAGAAAAAGAGAAGTCGACTGCATGAGAAAATTTTGTGGCTCATACAGATAAAGGAAATTAGAGTCTATGAGAAAGTAATAGACTTTCCTATTAAATTGTAACTATATAACGCCTTACTTCATAGCAGAGGAAAGCCTAATATGATAAGATTTTTTTAGCTTCTTTTAATTAACTTTCCAACCTATTAGACTTGATCTGCAGTTAACTTTCATTTCACAGGTACTCATGATTGTTATGCTCCTGTGAATTACTAAACCATGAAGCTCAGACATGATGGTTAATAGCTATGCAAAGTCATCTTTTAGTTGATTTTCTAACAATGACCCTAAAATATAAATTTAAACATTTCAGTTAATACAGGAAGCAGTCATATGGAAAACATATTCAAGTGGATAACTAGATATTTCTTTACATAGTGATTCTGCAGCAATCTGACCTGCCCTGATCTGTGATTAACTATTGTATTTTTTAAAAAACCCTAAAAACCACAGGTATACTTTGAAAGTTAGTGCTTCTACTCCTCTAAAAAATAAAACAATTAAAACATTTGTGATGGTGGCATTTATGTTATCATGGTGTAAAGATAAGGGAGAAAGGATGCCAAGGCCATCTAGTTTACCAATGAGGTAAGCAGAATTAATCAGTAGCACACGTCAGTCATCCTGAATTTTTATTCAAAACGTCTTTAAAGTCTTACTGGACCTGAAAAACTGTGTGGTGTCCAGCTCCTCAGCTTTATTCATGGACATACTATCCTTACTTATGCTTGTGAATACACCCAAGTATCATCGTTATCATCAATATTAAAGTAGGTTAACTTGTGGAATGAGATCCGTTTCTCTTCTAATCCACTCTGTTATGAAAACAGAGCAAATACCCTTCCCAGCCACTTTCTTGCTATAATGCAACCTCTGATAAACAGCTTAAAGCTTTGGCTTCTGAATCACAGTAGAGTTTATTCCAGTCATTCACTATGTTGAAAAAGAGGATTCAAACTTGCCTGTAGCAGCCTTTCACCACTGTAATCCTGAACTTTCAAAAAGCAATCTGCAAAAACAACCCACTCTCTTTATGCTTCTGCCCTTCCCGGCTAGTATTAAACTTACTCATAAAACCAAACAAACAAAAAGTCCTGCCAACAATCCATCCCAAAAATGTCTGAGTCACAGCACTATCCCCTCTTGTCTTTCCCAAATGATAGACAGAACTAGCTCACATGTTGAAAGCTCCTACACAAAGGGCTCCCCTGCAGTGCTTCAGAGTTAGATAGTTCATACATTAGTTGACTCTATTGTATTTCTAATACAGTTACAAGTGCTGCCTAGTAGGAGAATTGACTTCAAAGCACAGATTGGTAGTCATTGCCGTTTTCTGTCTCGAAACACTTCTGCTTGAGGTCTCAAGGGGATTCCGGTGCATTTAAACATTAGTACGATCAAAACCGAACAGCATCTCCCATCCTCAGAATTGAGGTGAGAGAATGACACCTAATACACTGCTGAAAAGGTTGGTATCCCCTTTTTTCCTTTTCAGAGGAAGAGCTATGCCTGTATTTATTTGTTTACTGAATATTTGGATTTCTACCTGGGATTTTCTATCACTTTCCAATGGTAATTTGGTAGAACCTATCAGCAGTCCTGCTGATAGGCTGTTGGCATTCATCTTCTAATCAGTAACAGTCTCTTAAGTAACGCTTTTCCTATACGGGTATGCATAGTGTAACCAACAGCAGCTCGGGTTGCAGGAGGAGGACTGCGCCTGGCCTTTTCGGCATGGAAGTGAGGCAACCCTTGGATTAATTCTGAGGACTATTTCGACTTGTTCTTGACTGAGGTGGAGACTGAAGGGCTTGTCCTCAATTCTGGAGTCCCGAAGACTTCTTGTAGCATGAGGAAAATTACACATCAAAAAATTTCTATGAACTCCTGTCTAATTCATTTTAACTGCAGCAGCTGACACTGAGGTATTTTTCTCTTCAGGGTTTTGTCCAAGCTAGTTAATCCTCCCCATAACATTTTGCACTGTTAAGATTAACTTCTGCTGTGGGATCTACCTTTTTTCTTCCCCTCTTTGTTTGTTTTTTTGCAGTTTTGATATGGGAATAATATTATTCCAAGTTAATCCACAACAGAAGGAATATACTTGTGACATCCAAAAACCCAAAGAAAATTAACATTATGAGCAGGGCTGTACCACTGAGTAAGCCATTATTTTGAACATATGCTTATAAGTCCATGATTTATTGCAGGTTTTCTACATGAGTTTGAGCAGGTCACACTGATTCTTAACTCTTACATCCCATTTGCCTTGGGAGTGGGTGTAAAAGTGCTCTAACTCAATAGAAGAGACCATGCAGATACTTATCGTGTCCTTTTCAGTAGTGTTGATTAATAAAACAAGTAAGTTTAGGTGTGAAGGCACAGGTAAATTAATCTTGTTCAGAGTTTACTGGAATAAGCTGCTTCTCAACCATCGCACCCTAAATCCGCTTCGCTCTGCATTTTACCAGGAACTGATGGTCACAATGCTAAATGGACACGGTTTATTGTTTCTTCTCACTTATTGCAATATGTGGCTTGACATAATTTCCAAGGAAATTGTGTATTGGTTTTACTTGGAATTCATCACCACGTTTGTATACCCCAACATACCTAAATTCATTAACACCCCTGTTTTCTTCTACAGCTTGTAAAACAAATTTCCTTAGTCCAGTGTGTACACTGTTAAAAGTCCTTGTTAAAGCTCTGTAGTAGTACTCTTTCCCACATATCCTCAGGAATAAGCTGCAGCTACTTCACCATAGAGACTTAGACAGTGAAATGGTTTACATCTTTAGCGTCTTCCAGAGAGATAATTAATGTCTGGGATGATGTCAGGAGAGTTAGGCATCCAAGAAGTGGACATTTTGCTTTGTGTGGTTTTGCTTTGCTTTGTTTTGTCTACAGCTCCAAGATAAAAGCACAGCAACTATCTCTGGACACAAGCTGCAAATGCAGGTTTTTCCCAGCACTGATTTATGCCTGTAAGAGAAGCAGGAAATACTAAAAGGCAAAGGGCTAATGAGGGCAGAACTAGGACCACTACTTTGCCATCAAAATAGAAGTTTAATTTCTTTGCAACAGAAACCTTTGGACAGTGAATCTACAATGCTTTGGATCTGCCTCTGTCAAAGCAAGAGAGGAAGTCGCATCCTCTGAGTCACTCCGTAGCTAGACTTGGAGAGTGTAACGTGCTTATGTTACCTGAGGGATGAATTGAATTACTTTGTAGGATCTTTCAACAGAAATAGCAAGTGTAGTCTAGCATCCAAGTGATTAAAAATATTGCATTGAAAATGGGTCCTGTCTGCTTCTGAAGTTCAACAGAATTGATGTCTTCTTAAAGAATCAAATTTGAAAATATACTTATGAGTAATTACAAATGAATGGAAGAGATCATAGGAATAATTGTTATGCATCAGTTAACTTGGGTGTACAACTCCCGCAGAGGATAGTGTGGAGTCAATATGAGGATCCAGTCTGTGGTTGCGAAATCCCTGAGGATTCAGAAAGACTTCTTCCCATGTGACTGACTTTTAGGATTAAATAAGTTTAGCTTTACTTAACAAAGTCTTTGCTGGGCTGACTACAAGTGCCAATCTTGTCTTTCAAAAAAAAACCAAACCATATCAGATCTTTCTCCCAAGAGAAAGAGACGGTTGAGTAGAGATGCATAGGAAGAATGCTTTCAGGCCAATGGTATTGGATGGGCTGCTTAGCACTGGAAGCATCAAAATACTCTGGTTTGGAGGAATGTGAAAAGATAATAAGCTTATTGAAAACACGTGAAAAAATCTTTACCTCTGAGAGACGTGGTGGTTTAGCTCCTAGCTCTGATAACTGTTGAATGTTATTTTCCTATTTGATAGTTTTCAAGCTCATTGATATAAAGTAGCCACACCAATTAGCTCACACATAAGAGCAAACAGGACAGCATGGGGGGACGTTGTCAATGGTGCTTGTGTAGGTAGTCTTATTATAAATTAGCTTTTTTATTTCTGAGCTTCAGATGTGCCTGTAGGCTTAAAATGACAGTTTTTTGCCAGTACTAACAGCTGGTGCAAGGGAAATGATATAATTAATTTATTTTCTAGGCTATTCTTCTCTCTGAGGGTTTTTTTAGTGGATCAGGTAACCAAATACTCTCATGATTTCAGTTATTGCAGGTAACTGATGGGAAGCCCAGGAACAGATTTTTATTCTAAGCTGGGGATACAGATGAGGGGTTGCCTTGAAAATTAGTGGTTTATTCCTATTCTTTAAACTATTTGCTATTTGTTCTCTGCTAAGCATACGTTTGGCTGTACGTTTGAAAACCACTACTCTTGGAAAGGTGAAAAGCATACAGGAATGAACAGGTTGTTTGGGGAGCTCCTACAAGCAGAAAGGACCATCAGGAAATACTATTTCCAAGATTCCTTACAGATTCTCCATCCTGCCTTCACTTTTTGGAGACTTTGTCCTGTAGAACAACCTCTCCCCCCTTCTGCTAGTTTTCTTCCATTTTCCCCATATGTAAAATAGTGGCTAAGTTGTGGACAATCAGAAAAGTTGTGCTTCATCTATCGAGTTTCTTGCTGGATCTAGCATTTCTAGTATTTATAAGGAAGAGGTGAATTTACTTCAGTTAAACACCTGTAGAGTGTACTTAGCCAGTTTTAGGGGAAGTCAGAGAACCGAGTCTCTGAGCCTGTGTTTGTGTATGTATTTATCATGAAACCCCTGGAAACTGGGAAGATGTTTCTCTTCCTTGGTGTGCAGACATATGCTTGAAGTGGAGGTTTTTGCATGACTTTTTTTCCCCCCCTTATCTACTTAACATCTATTTCTGCTACCAAAAAATTCTAGCCAGAGGAAAAAATGCTGCCAACACATCTTGAAGCTAAAAGTAGATGCGTAGCTAACAACACCTTTTTATTTTGTAGGCAAACTTTTTACAGACAAAATTAACACTTTCCAGATAACTGGAAATTCTTCCTTTGGTTTCTTTTCACTGATATTTTGGTAGCAACAGCTGCTTAGAAATATGTGTCGTTAGTATCCTTGCCCAATGCATATGGGTTTAGGTGACCCTAAAAGGGTGCTGCCTGATACGTAAAGTAAGTTTACAAAAGTAAAAAGCAGTTTGTGAGCCCAGATTACACAGTGGTGAAATGCATGCTTCCTTTTAGCACTGAAAGTCTTAGGTCTCATTCCAATTAGGTCAATGTACAATAAGTCAATAAGTAAATAATTGCCTGGCCCCATCCTTATTTTGCAATTATAGCACATAAAAATCCAGAAAGAAAAATAACCTGAGTAAGGAGGGAAGTATGATTAGGCCAGCAGGGACTCCTGGATATTTGAAGTGCATCAATAGTATAGCTGGATAACTAGGTGAGAAAAAGCAGCTGGTACAGCTGATTAATAATGCGATAGTATTGATAGAGTTGTGTTGCAGTGCACAGAACTCAAATAACATGGGGTTCAGTGTGTTAGGGAAGAGTTGAACAGTGATCTTGATGAAGCCTGAGCTCTAGAGTGGTAAAGGACATGGACGTTCCAGAGGTTAGCATGAACTTGGAGACAGTAATGCAGCCCTAGAACCTTATTTACCGTCTATCATCTTGCTCTCTAATACACAGAGAAGTATTCATTACCTTTGCCAGTGGCTTTTTATGTAACTTGAAAACAAAGGATGATAAATTACAAATTTATAATTAAAGCTGCTGAAAAAGGGACTTTTTGTAAAGCTGTCTCCTTTTTAAAATCTAGATTTTTTTTTCATTTTAAATAGTTGGCTATCTTGGCTCAGTCTTTTAAATAAGAAGCTTGTAAGTCATGATACTACATATGCTTCTTTCCTAGTCCTTCAATCTAATTTAAGTTTTTTTAAAAATTATTTAAAAAAAAAAAGGCTGCAATGATTATACTTTTTAATCTTTGCTTTTCTGCAGAATAATTTGCTAAATGTTAAATAATAAAATATTGTCTCTGTAGCTTCATGGGGAAACTTTTAGGATCCAGTTTTCAAATTAGGACATCTAGTTTTGACAATTAACAGCTAGATTTTATTAAAAGATTTGAGGAGATTTTACTAGTCTCAGCAGAAATTGCTGGACACAGATTTTCCAAAGAACTCTGCTGCTGTTCAAGCACCTCTGTATTGATCAAGTAAAGAAAACAGTTCCTTAGGACCCCTTCAGGTCTTCTTGTAAGTCTAACATCATGATTTCCTTTACTAAATCTTGTCATCTCTTAAAGTGTCTCTGGCTTCAGTTGTGGTTCTTTAGCTCTTTTGATCTTTTAGGCAGTAAAAGGCTTTTCCAGACCCTCATGCAACAAGTTGGGCATTTGTCATCAAATAGGGCATAAGTATTTGCTGGAGTGGCCTGACACAGACTGCACAGTTGGCAACCAGAGCCATCCATGCCTTACAGTCTGTTTTGCATCAAAGAGAAGGCACTCAATCCTAATGTGCTGAAGGGGGATATTTCACTACTCTGAAAATCCAGCTGCAAGTCATGACAAATACTGATTAAAATTCAAAGCTTAAATGCCTCTTTGTGAAACTCCCTAAGTACAATTAAACCAGAGGCTCAGAATCCTGGTAGGGAGCAGTGTCCAGGGACACTAGCCTTGAAACCTTACCAAATAAAAATCTCCACTGAGGTCTGCAAAGGCTTCACTTCTGTCTTTTTTTTTTTTTTGGTCTTTTTTTTTTTTTTCCCCTAGACAATCTTTTCTGATCCACAAATGAATCCCCAAAATTTCTTATGTAGACTAATATTTTGCTTCCTGTAACCTGCATGTTCTGTCCCTGAGATCACCCTGACCAGGTTTCCTCTTCTGTGGTTGGACCTCTTCCCTTCCTGAGATGTTTTCCAAAGGGATTTAGGAGATAGGTCCAGTGCAGTCTTCCAGCAAAGGCATGGTACATTCCAGCTCCAGATGCACTGTGCTAGTAGTCAGCACAACCTCATCACTTATGAAGCAGAGTTAAGAGTCTTCTCATATAACTCCTCTCAGAACTGAACACGTTTCAATAATGCATCTTAAAAACAATCTTGGCTCTTTATTTTTTCTGTTATTTGTGCTTATTTAACATCCCCTAGAACTAACACTTTTGTTCCTTGTGTTAATTAATACCAAAACCTTCTACCTGTTTGTTGTCATATTTATATAAAAAAATACCCTTGGCCACATCCACAGAGTGGATAGCCCCATTCTCCTGGAGACAGCCATTGTGGACAGGAGCCAAGGCTTTATAGATAACATTTACCCTCTCCTAAAATATCAGACAGAACAGGTCATTTTGCTGGAGTCCTCAGTTCATTTTAGAAGGACCCTGATGTCAGTATGTTGATATTTATGCAGGAAAAATATGGACATCATTCGTGTCACCTCAAGAATTCAGAGGAAGCCAAGGACCCCTCTAGGACATACAGTATTTGGGACCCAGGTTTAGTAAAGACCCAAATAGACCTGATTAGTAGTATCTTCTTGCACTTTAAATCCTTTTTGTAGCATAGGAGAAACTAGTCTCAGTTTTAATGCCAGCAGTGGCAGGTTTGCCTGTGCAAAATCATACAGCCTTAGTACTAAACACTGCTAAATGGTGGGCTCCTGGCAGTAATCATGGATGGGACTTCTGAATAGCTGCTCACCACTTCAAATAAATACTTACTACAGATGTAACCTTTTCCAACATAGCAGAATGTGTTTGTAAAAACTAATTCTTTCACCCTTTGGTTAAACTGATCAGCATTTACAGGAATAAGCCCAGTCTGACTAGACAGAAAAATTAATGCCACTCATTTTGGGAATGCCGTGGAGAGCTAGGGCGGGAGTAAGGGCTGGAGTCTGCAGTTTCAAGTGTTCAATCCACATACAAGGTCATAGTCAGGGCGAAAAGTGCATCCTAGCATAGTTTAGGATTTCTTTCCTCACCCTTTTCCCCTTCTGACCTCCCCCAGAAATGCAGAGAACCTGCTGGAATGTACTTTGCCCTTTCTGGAGAGGCATGGATAGTACCCCCTCCGTTCCCCCTTCCACCTGCCCGCCCCCCCCAAGTCCTTGCTTGCTGTTCTGTTTTTCTACTTTCCCTAAATGCAACTTACTTTAAGCATGCATTATTATTAACATCCTACAGTAAAATTAAGCTATTATATAACCCATTTGTCGATCTCAGCCAATTTCTTCTATCTTTTTCTATGTCTATTTATGACGTACATCCAGACTGCACGTCTTTTCTTTATTTTTTTTTTCTCCTCTCCATGTTTATTTTAAAAAGAAGTGATAAAATTAAAAAAAGATCTATTAAAAAAAAAAGCAACACTGGTGGGTGGGGGGGGGTTTGGCCTATAATTAAAACCAAATTTAAATGGGAGGGGGAGGAAAGGGGAGAGAATCGAATTCTTAAAAACAAACCAAAAAAATTCCAAATGATGAAAGTGTCCCTAGACTGCTTTGTCTGTTCCTTTCAATGTGTGCATCTGGTTCGTTCATCTTTGAAAGTGTGTGGACTAATTTTTTCTTTAAAAATAAAATTTTAAAACCCCACAATTGTTCTTATCTCCCTTCTTCCTGGGAACAAAGTACTCTTTTTAATTTTTTGCTTTTTTTTTTAGTATATCTCTACATAGTTATACTTTGATGTATTTCTTTTCAATGGTTGAATTTCTATCTTAGATTTGGTTTGTTCCAATCTAATAATGAAAAAAAATAAACAAAACAAAAGAGTTACGAATTGTTTTCTGCAATTTTTCCCTCTATTTCCCTCCTTAAATAAGGAACTACTTCACTGGCAGAATCCCACAGCTGTATCTTTGAGATTCTCCAGAGAATCTGAATATAAAAGCAATCTAATTTGAGAGTGGAGATGGGGTGTGCCAACACAGTCATTACATTTGAAACAGTGATTTGATGTGCTCAAGAGATGATTGTCTCAAATTATCGAGGATATTGATGTCGATTTGATGGACTTTAGAAAAGATGATGCTTAGAAGAAGGAGGCTGTGGGTAGCTACAGATGAAGTTGTTCTAATTCCAATGCATAAAACTAGTTTCCTTGGTTTTTTGTTTTACTCTCTGGTTATTATTATTATTATTATTATTATTATTATTATTAGTTGTTGTTGTTTATGTATTTTTACTGCTATTCTAGTAGGGAAAAGTTTTAACTGTTTCTATAATTTGAGAACCTTTAATGAAAATGTAAATATTAATACTATAATTATTAATTTTTTGTAACTTGCATGTTGAAGAAGTTGCAGCTTAGGGTTTGTGAGATTGTCAATGTTAGAGTTCTGTTCTTTCTTTTTGTTGATGGGCATGAATATGCTCATTTGTTTTTGTATATTGCCCATCCCTTCCTTACAGCCAGAAGCTCTAATGCTGCTAGATCACTCCGTACCGCCCTTACATGGACATGGCAACTGACTTACACATTCACTCCCATCATCTTCATCTCCTGTGTAGTACACTCATAGATTTTTACACTCCCACTCCATCCACCCTAGGCATTTTTTCTTCCCATAAGTTCCCCTCCACCACCCCTTTCTTTAGCATTGTTAAAATTTTATGTGCAGTCATCCATTCCTTAAAACACACACACACAAAAATTATAGAAAAAAAGAAAATGTTTAAAAAAATATATATCAAATTGACCAAAAAAAAAGGCAAAAAAGCAACAAACTTTGCTTTTCAAAAAACATTATATATGTAGATATGCAAACAAGCAAGATTAAATTCTATAAAATGTACAGGATTTTTCAACTGTAATATGCTAACAACTTTACATAAGATCAAAAATACAACCAAAAAAAAAAACAGCAGAAAAAAAACAAGTTCAAATTTGTTAAGGTGCAAGATTTTTTTCTTTTCATGTTATGTGGTGTGGATGTATGTGTTGTTGCCTCCCTGTATCGCCCTTTGTTGTAAAACAATTATATTAAAAAAGAAATAAGAAACATTTTGCTAAAAAAGTTTTTAAGAAACAACAACGAAAAAAAAAAAAAAGCAAGTTACAAGAATGTGGCAATGCTACTTGACCAAGAGCATTCTTACACAACTTTCTTTTGTAAATTTTTCCTTTCATGCCAAAAAACATGCGGGCAATTTGTTGATGTAAGTTGACTGTTATGAAATCAATGTGGTATGCTTTCTAAATATTTTTTTTTATGTATTTTTGATTACTTTTTTTTTAAAGGAAATAATGGTTTTAATTTTCATCTTTTTTTTTTTTTTTCAGTTCTTGTAGGTTTTAATCTTTCTTTTGCTGATAAAGTGAATGACATGTTATGGTTTTTCTTTTTTTTCTGACCTTGTTGCTGTGGCATTTTTATTTTCCTGTATATGGTTTTGTTTTAGGAAAAAATGTATAAGTTCATTTATTTATTTTTTCAATCAGTTTGCATTTGCCTTTATGTTACGTGCTCTTTGTATATTGTCAATTACCAGATTGTATTGTGCAGAGGAGGGGGTGAAGGAGCTTGTGGTAGTCCTATTCTTTCTCAGTCCCTCTCTATAGCTTTCTTTCCCCTTTCTCTTTCCCAAAATGAATCACCAGTTGAGCTACTTCCTTTCATGCTACTTAAATTGTATGTAGCCTGGTGGTGTAACCTTCATGTTGAGTAAAAAAGTTATGAGAGTTCTCTACCAGTTTGGTAGATCTCAGGGTCTTCTTACTGCAGCTGTACATCATTCCTACTTTATTTTCATGAAAGTGGTGTATTTCTATCAGTTTTCTTCATTGCTGATTATCTGCCTGATGTCCAGTCTAAATGATACTCTCAAGTGTACTCTTACCAGATAAATGTACCCATCATTTTATGGCTAGTGTCAGGCTTGCTAACATCATCCAGAAATGGTACATTTGGTAGACAATTTTCCCACTGAAACTCATACCCTTCAAAAGAGATTTGGATAATTTTCTTTAAAAAGCAATGAGTAAAATTAAGAACAAACCCTACTTCTTTATTAACATGTATGTCTTTTGCCACTCCTGCATAGTAACACTGTTCTCAGTAGGTACCTTAGGTTCAACTGTCAAGTCCCTTGAACAACTGATGCTGAAAATGGAACAGATACTTACACTGAGTAGGAAAGTGTCACCAATTAATCACAAGAGTTTAAAATAATAATGGGAGATGGAAGAGGGCATGTTTCAAATGTTCAGAGCAGCTCAGTGTCTGGGCATTGAAATACTTGGTTTTGCTCTAGAATCCTGCCTGCAGACATCATGTAAGGTCCTCTCTGGAAGGTTTATATATTTGCTATATATAAATATCTGTTTCACTAGAACCGCACAAAGATGGCCAAAAATTTACAGCAGTGAAACTCAGGCCAACATTACCATGGGATTTTTGACCTCTCAAACTCGTTCCTATTGCTCCTGAGCCATGTATTAGGAAACACTGCCATAACTAATGTCTTTTCATATAGTTTGGGAAGCTTAGGAAATGCTTTTCAACCAGCTCCACCAGAAGTAGTACATTTTATCTAATCTCTTTGAGGACTATATATATTCTCTGAAAGGAAGAGAAACATTTGGGATTAAAAGTTTTGGTGTTCCATGGTGGAAATGATGTTTTTCTCTCTACTTCTGACTGTCAATTGCAATTAAATCAGACTGCAAAGAGTAGAAAATATTAAGAATGTTCATCTACTAGGTTTCATGTTAGCATCATCTCTCCTGTGAATTAGGGACTCTGTTCTGAATAATTTCCCCTTTTTATCCTCAGAGGACTCAATGGAGAATTAACTAAAACACCATTAGACTGAAATTTATGAACTGAGTCATTTAATAAGGAATTATTGTGTTGATACAGAGGGGAAAAAGGTAAGGAATTCTTTTCTGTGGCAAGTGTTTTGTACTGAAAGTGGAGTCAAACTTCACAGGAACAGCATAAGAATAAAATTTAAATGGCAAACTTTGGATGCAGAAGGTAGAAAATATACTACTTTCAAGTGCCTGCAGAGATGGATGAGTTGTGCAGCCTTTATGGATGGCATTTAAAAGCTCTTCAACCACTGCTGGAGAAGCAAGAAATGATAAGGGTGTGTCCCTTATCATCACTGGGAGAAGATGAATCTTTCAGGCTTCGTTTTTGTCTGCCTTTTGTCCTGTGTCAGTTGGATGCCTGAGACTCCGGTGAATTAGTTGTGGCTCTAAAGCCAAACACCAGTGGCTCCTACAGTTTTTCAGGTGGTTTGTGGTAGGTTTTGGGGTTTTATTTTTTAAAATTTTTTGGGTTGGGTTGTTTTTGGGGTTGTTTTTTGGTGCCCTCTGCATTCATGACCCTCCCACAACATCCCCGCAGTTTATAAGCCTTCTGTTAAATTTTTAACACTTGGTCTTTTCCAGTGGCAGAGAACTCTTACTGGAGATCAGCCCCAGAGGTATGAATTATATATCTATAAATACACTCAAAAAGCAAAAAGCAGGGCAGCTCCAAGGCTAAAGTAGACCTTTGATATCCCCAATGATCTTGGTAGTTTAAAGAAAAGCTCAGCTCCACAAAAGTAGTATATGTGTTAGATTTAAAGGCTAACTTTTAAGGAATATATGCACACTCTTTGCTTTGTGGAATGAGAAGGCCAAGCAGAGCACTGGGCTGCTCATTATAAGGTTTCCTACCTCACAGACCTCAGTTCTCTCAGCGCTGCTTCCAGTTTGCTGTTTGGGATTTTTATTTCAACTATGCTGTTCTGGGGCAAACTAATTTTGCATCTGTATCACTGCAGAGGAAAGTGTTTTATCTTTTGTTTAATTCTTTGGCATTGTTTTGTCAACAGAAACTTTTTGAAAAAGATATTTCTGTTTGGGAAACATCCATTCCTTGCTTAGCAGAGAAAGCACAGAGTAGGTGAAAAATAAATATGGAAAGTCCTTACGAAATCTTTGGCTTGCTAAAGTAAGCCTGAACTTGCCACATATCAGTGAACAATGTTAATTGGTGCTTAAGAGGGCAAAGAAATCTCTAACTATCAGGAAACAGCCATATCATCCAGAAACAGAATCTAAGTGTCATATGAGTGTTTGTTTTAAAGCTATGGCCCATGCTTGGGTGGCAGCCTTGCTACTTTTTTTTTTCTTCTTTAAAGCACAGAACGATTTGGAAAGATAAAGAGGAGTTTTATTCAAGCTACAAAATGTTTATGTTGTGTTTGAAAAAAATAGCAGACCTGGAGCAAATAAAAAGCTTCAGATAGGAAAATGTAAAAATAAAACTCGCCACAAATATATTTCTCTTCCAAATTGTCATGTAAGGTTTTTCAGGGGCCAAATTTTTTTTTTAAAGCACTTGCCTCTCATAGGAAATCTTTCATGATCCAAATCCCACATAAAATATTCTTGGCAACCAAGTGGCACTTTTTAAAAATCTCTCAGTGCTTAACTTTAAACAAACTTGGAGTCTTGGGCAAGAGGCACATTTCTCCATCAAAGGACTACTGGCTCCAGGCAGCTTCTTGCAGCCTCAGCTGTCATTTTGTGGAAGATGGTTCTCCCTACACGCACACTTATCATCTGCCTGTCATGAGACTCCCCCTTGTGTCTCTTACGAGTAGAAATGTAGTACCAGGAACAGTTTGCAGGGATGATATGAAAGTTTGCACTTGCACCCCTCCATAGATGTTGGTGATCATGTTTCTCACACTTTCTGGGGAGCTCTTCAGAATTTACATTTCCTGTTTTCCCTAAATAACACATTTCTTTTACACTGGGTGGCATTTTTATCACACCATTTTAAAGGATGTTTTAACTCCCCTGTAAATCACATACTCCAAGAAGTATTCATTGTGTTTGCATCCTATTAGACCTACGACTTCTAGCTTGCTGTGAGTTTTGCCTAGATGCCTAACATTCTAATAAAACAGGAACCAGATTTCATACCTAGAGGGCTTTTCCTGAGTTACCTTCTCCCACCATTTTTTTTTCAGTCTCAAGGTCTCTTCCATACACACAGAAAAAAAAAACAACACCAAAAAACAAAGCATTGATTTTTAACAAATCAGTCATACCACCCTTACAGCCATCTCATTGATACTCCCAAAAAGTATGTTGTAACATTTGTTGTAACAAATGTACTCCCTGATGGAGAAGTGATTGTTAATGAAAGACCTTTAAACAGTCTCTTCATTTTTTCAGTATAGAGGCAAACATAGGATGGATCATTGGACAAATTGGAATAAACTAGAGATGAGATTAAATAATTGAAAATTAAAGTTAATCCAATATTCCTGGTATGAACATTATTTGTCCTCTCACATACACTGAGATTAAAACTTTGCAAAACTCATTCCTGATTATGTTATATTATCTTCCCTCCAACAGACTTGCTGGAATCAAAAAACTCTGATCTGCTCACCATCGCTCATGCGAAAAGACCCACTTACCATGGCGACTCTATCAACTCTTGTTAACTTTTCAGGAATACCATGATCATTTCTATAGTTGTAGAAGTCTTGATCATTGGCTCAAGTCTTCCACAGCAACAAAAACTGTAGAACTGCGACCTAGTTTTAAAGGCAAGGGTTACTGGAGCAAAAGAAAGGTCTTCATATTATATGTAAGATATTTCTGATTCCTTCAAGAGGATTAGATGCTAATAGGACCAAAATAATCTATCTTTGGAAGAAAACTGCCCAAAATATTGCCCCAGTGGATGGCAGGTCGACTACATAATGGTGCTGTGTGCCAGTGGAATAGATTTTAAGAACAAAAGCGCTTCAAAGTTCTAGATGAGCAATTAAAAGCTGCCAAAATGAGTTTTTTCAAATTGCATGTCACAGATGGTGAATGCAAATCGCAGATGAATGCTGCTTTTTAACAGTAAAACTCTGGTCTTAAAAAAATAATTTAAAGGGACACTGCCTGTCCCTTGACTTGAGCACTCTTAAATGCTCTTAAATGCTCTCATTTTTATCCTTTTTTTTTTTTTTCATTAGCAGACTCAAAGATGATCTTTCCCTCTGAGGCATGCTTCCAAGTACATCCTGAGACCACCTGTTTGCATAGATTACAGATGCCCTACTCTAACCATGGATAGGGCTTCTGGACATATATAAATCATATTACATGCTCTAGTTTCTACACTGCACAGAAAACAGCTCAGATCCATGAGCACAAATGCTATGTAGCCATTTGGCAGGCTATGCTATCTGCTTTTTACATAATCTTTTTGAAGATAAGTAGTTTGAAGAGATTGTCATTATTTTACACATATGACACTTATTTCTTCATCCTCTGTGCAGCAACAAAAACGTTATGAACGTGCAAAGGAAGCTCAGAAAACTAAAACAGCATATTCAAATTGGCCCTTTGTATCTTAGCTTAAAACTAACTTTGCATGAAAGTATGCAAAGACGTGCCACATTTCTTATTTTGGCTTAATTTCTACCCTGGTACCTTTGAGATAAATATGACTGTTTCAATTGATTAAACTGTGTCACCACTTAGTTTCTCATTAAGGATAAGAATAAGCCATATTGCTAGTTCAGCTATCCAGATCTAATCAAACTGTTAAGTACCTTTTTCAGTATATTGCTATCTTCAGTATGTAATTTTACAAATCTATTGCTCTCCAAATATATTTAGAAGGGATTATGATTTTAGACCATATTCTTTATAGAACTCCCATGGACATTATTTGCAGTATTTAATAGGAAGCAAGTGCACATAATACATATCTATCTATATATATATTACATGTGCATATAAATAACTGCATGTTAGAGAAGAGAGCAGAATTTTGACCCTGTTGCTATTCAGCATTGTAACAATGCCAAACTGTTCATTAGCAGTTAGTAATACATAAGTAAAATCCAGAATTATTTGTTTAGAAGCTCAAATTCCTTTTGCATATCGTTCCTTAAGCCATGGTGAGTAGAAATCAAAATTTCCCATGCATTATAAATGCTTCTTACCGAGTTGCATTCCTTCCAACAAATCTAGATGATTACTCCTGGTGTCAGATGAACTCTTCAGTTTATATTTAAAGCAGCTAACCAAAGAAAAATTAACCAAGGCGGAATATATAAACAAACTTTTAAAAGAAATGTGGCTCACCCTAAAAAAGTGTTGATGACCTATATGTCAGCTGAAGACTATGCAATCTGAACTACATTAATTAGATCAATTAACTATGCCTCCACATCAGAATGAAACAGTGCAGTGTCAGTTACCCATAGGCTTAAATGTAGAAGTGTGGTCATACTACAACATATAGACAAAACAGGACCACTACCCTAAAAGTAGCAATATTGCTGCTCAGAAACCAAACCTTGGGAATTGCGCACTGATTTTCTTGTTTCATGTGCAGTTTATGTGTGGTAAGGTACAAAAGTTATAGCTATAGCTTCAAGTGTAAACCATTAGTCTGCATCATTTTTAGTCCTCTGTAGGCAGGTAGCCATCATGCTAGGAAAAAGTAGCACTGATCAGAGCTATCTGCCTATCAGAAGGTGTGAAGACAGCTTCTGGAGTACACTCAAGTGCATCAGAGCCTATTCAGTTATATCACCAATCACAATAGAGAGTATCTTAATCTTTAATTACATTATAGTAAAAGAATATCAAGAAGTGAAGATGAAGATAGCAGGGCATTAGTAGCCCCAAAATACGCAAGGAAAGGGACATCCCTAGTGTCGAACAGGATGTTAAAGAAAGATTTAAAAGCCATGAACAACATTGAGTAGAGCTCTGTACCTTCATGGACTTCAGTAAGTACTTGGTTCTTATTCCATTCCTCACACTGATGTACTTTCCCACAATTAAAAAAAAAACAAACCAGGCAACACTCAAGAAGAAATGGATGAATGGGAAAGGCCTTAGGGAGAGGCCTCATAAACCACTACAGAAGGTGAGCACACTTGAATGGCGGAGAAGAAATATCAATGTTATTTTAAGTTAAAATAATCAGAGGAGGGAAATCTGACATGAGTGGTAAAAATCCCTCTAGGAAAACATTGCTCTGTAGAAGTCTAAAAATAATTAATCTAAACAGTCTTATAACCAAATACTTAAGAAGGATCGCTACCAAAACTTTATGTCCGGAGTCACTTGAGAGTATCGTCAAATATCAAAAAACTCAAGAGTATTTCACTGTATGTACCTAGCGTAGGCTAAAAGCGGGAGGAAATGGAACGTGCAGTTTACCAATATCAAAGCAGGGTGGGAGGGAAGTATGAAAGGCAACCCCAGATAAACAGGTTGGTAGTGTAGTTAGGACAAGAAACCTGATCCCTCACTCTTTCTCGTAATGCCCAAATCCTCTTTCACCCTTAAGTGAATTGAAAACGGTACATTGTATCATTAAAATGTACTAATCTTCTTTTTTTTTTTCTCTTTTCCATCCCAGGAGGTGAATTAGTTATCCCTCTACTTGTAGAAGACCCTTTAGATATCCCTCCTATTGCTACTCGTGCACCTTTCATTACACTTCCCCCTACCTTTCGCCCCCTCCTCACCATTATTGAGACCACCAAAGATTCCCTGTCCATGACCTCTGAGGCGGGGTTACCTTGCTTGTCGGACCAAGGCAGCGATGGTTGTGATGATGATGGCTTGGTGATATCTGGGTATGGCTCAGGGGAAACCTTTGACTCTAACCTACCCCCTACTGATGATGAAGATTTTTACACCACCTTCTCCTTGGTAACAGATAAGAGTCTTTCCACTTCAATCTTCGAAGGTGGCTACAAAGCACACGCACCCAAGTGGGAATCCAAGGACTTTAGACCTAACAAAGTCTCCGAAACTGGTAGGACTACTACCACGTCTTTGTCCCCTGAGCTGATCCGCTCCACAGCTTCGTCCTCGACTGGGATGGTGCCCAAATTGCCAGCCGGCAAAATGAATAACCGTGAGCTCAAACCCCAGCCTGACATAGTCTTGCTTCCGTTGCCCACTGCCTATGAGCTAGACAGCACAAAGCTGAAGAGCCCGCTAATCACTTCCCCCATGTTCCGTAATGTGCCCACAGCAAACCCCACGGAGCCAGGAATCAGACGGGTTCCGGGGGCCTCAGAGGTGGTCCGCGAGTCAAGCAGCACAACGGGGATGGTCGTCGGCATTGTGGCTGCTGCCGCCCTCTGCATCCTCATCCTCCTGTACGCCATGTACAAGTACAGGAACAGGGACGAGGGGTCCTATCAGGTGGACGAGACGCGGAACTACATCAGCAACTCAGCCCAGAGCAACGGCACGCTCGTGAAGGAGAAGCAGCAGAGCTCAAAGAGCGGCCACAAGAAACAGAAAAACAAGGACAAAGAGTATTATGTGTAAAAAAGAATACTTATTTATATATAAATATATAAATACTTAATGAGATTTAACTGAAATATCAGAACCATTGCAGCGAACGAGATTGGGAGATATCATTTGTGGGAAAAAGTATTAGGAAAAAAAAAATTTCAGCAGTGACTGTTAATGTCTCAGTCATCGCTTGGAATCAGCAAACTCTGCCCTAATGTATTATAAAGCACACTTAGCGTTCTGGAGATGGCACGCACAGCTCTGCCCTGTTAGTGAACTTGGACGTCTCCAAATCTCCTCCTCCGCTGAACTTTCTGCAAAGGTAGAAGACTTCATGGCTTACTTGTTTCATATCTCCAAGTGAGTCTTTAACAATGTTCATGATCCCTGACTGTATCGATAATTTTTCAGTTTACTTATTTTAAAAAAAAAAAAAAAGAGGAAGGAAAAAGAAAAAAAAATGCAAATATGATTAAACATCAAAAAAAAAAAATTAAACAAACTGATCTGGCCGTGTCCAGCATACATATAGTTTTTCGAGATTGGAGGAGGGGAATAAATAATTTTGGAGATTGTTGGTTTTTTTGGTTTGGTTTGGTTTGGTTTCTTGGGTTGCTTTTCTTGTTTGGTTTTATTTGGTTATTTTGGGGTGTGGGAGGGAAGGGTGGAGAGGAGTGGTGTGGGGGGTCAACCAGGACATGAGTTGAGAAGAAGTCTCGGAAAAAAGAAATCCATAATAAATACAGAGAGACTATTGCCATATATGAACTCAAAAGCTACCCATGGTGTTTACTCTGCATATCTGGTCGTGTTGTCTCTAGAATCCGTTGTCTTGCAGTAAGTTGTTTGCTAACAACACAGTGAAAGTGTCTAATGAGTGGTGCTGAAGAAAATTATCATGGAAAGCTGGTTCCCTTGGATCTGGCTGCAGTATTTGCAACTGAACCGAAGAATAGATGGGTTTGGGTCTGTTCTGATCAGTCATTGCTTTCTTTGAGAATATCACTTAGTATGCATTAGCACAGCCAAACTACAGTTAAAGGGACTTGAAGACTACAAAAAGAATGCTTAAACATGGTTAGCCATTCTGAGCTGAATATACCATGCAAAAATAAAGGAGTTCTGGTTCTGTGACTGATTGCAATGCATGCAAAAAGTAATAATAAATCAGTTTAATAAAGAGATCAGAAAGACACCACTGTAGTTCAACTGTGACAAGACCCATAAATGTCAGAAAAGCTAAGCAATTGTAAAAGAATGCAAATTACATAGGGTTTTTTTGACATAAAACTGTTTTTCATATGTAATATTTTAATTTTGTAGCTTGACATTTCAAATCATCTCTGTCTTTCCATTTGCCCTATTCTCCCTTTCCTTCTCTTTTATATAAAATAAAATAAATAAAGCTGCTGTGACACACAAAAATAATAAAAAGGAATTTAATAATATTATATATATATATACACACAGATATATTTATCATGGTATGTTTGATGAGACGACTGGAACAGAAGTTCTGTTATGGTCTTAACATGGAATGAGAATGTTCTTGAAGAACAAAGTAAAATGAAACAGACAACAAAAGCAAACCTTAAAATGTGAAGAGTGTGTGTGTTTTAGCTTTGTCACAGTTACCTGTGTCAAAAAAAAAAAAAAAATCTGAAATTTTGTTTACATATTTTACTACTATTATTTTTTGCTAGTATAATTTCTATATGGATACCCTGATGGTGTATATACTGTTTTATGGTTAAATTGGGAATGTCTTTTGTTTTTATTTAACTTATTTTATTTGGTTGTTTGGTTTCTACATTTTCCCAGTTATTGTGAAAAGGATTATCTTCCTGTACAGAACAATAGTCAGGTGGTTTGACGGCCATGCCTGTCATGTGCAAAAAAGCAAACGAGGGAGAGACAGAGAGAAAAAAAACCCACAAACCAACAAAAAACAAGAGGGATTGAGAACTCTGGAATATCAGAAATGTACAATTTTCTGTATACAGATGAAAAACTAATCAGCTGTTTAGGTTTAGAAATCTACTCTTGCTGGTGTTTATAAGTCGCATGAATATTTGACTTTGAAGAAGTGTCATCAAATACACACACGCACATGGGAACTTAAATTCAGAAAAAAAAAACAACCCAGCCTTCTCAAACAGTTAGAGAAGCTGCTTTCATGTGAACAGATCCTTTCAGTGCGTGTATGTGTGCGTGTGTGTGTGGTGCGTGTGCGTGCGAGGTTGAGCTTTTTTTCCTTTTTTATTTTTTATACTAAAAAGAAATTAAAAAAAGACAGGTTTTAAAAAGGTATGAAAGCACGATTTTAGGTGACTTAACTGGCCGAAACTATATAAAGTTGATTATATCTTGATGTCTGTAAAAGATTGCTGTTCTTGGAGTCTTGGAGTCTTGTGAAATGAGTTCCTGCTTTCTTTCTTTCTTTCTTTCCTTTTTGCTTTCCTTTTAAGTTAAGGGAAAATGATTTACACTTTCCTTTTTTTGTGTAAGTTTCTATTGGACAGTTTTTGGGAACATGTGCATTTCTGTATGTGGGCTTCTACCATATCCCTGTTGCTTTATGGACAACCTTAAGAATTTTTATTTGAGTTATTGTGATGTTATTGCTTTCCCCCCCCCCCCCTTCTTTTTCTTCTTTTTTGATTCTTTTTCTTTTCTTATTTGCATTTTGTTTAAAGATATGCTTAGCAATAAAATGTTCTTCCCAAAGCCCTGGATGTTGCTGGGTTTTTATTTCTGAAAGACTTTAGGGAAAGTCCAGGGCTTTAAAAGTGAAGAGGAATCTGTGAAGCAGGTGCCCCCTCCCCATCCCACAGTATTATCTAGCCACCAGACAATAGAATCGTGTTCATATTTGCATTCTTTCATCAGTCCAATGAATCTTAGTCCTTTCCTTTGCAGAAACATAAGTTCAACTTAAGTGTGGGGTCTACCTCACACCATTTCCAACCCGTTGTTTTCTGCACCACCCTCTCGGTGGGGTAAAGAGTACTTCCCTGGAATATGGGTTTCAGTGACCTCAGCTACAAGCATACCAAGGACATTGACTTAGAAGGCTGTTTCTAATGTGCTGCCTGTTTTCACTCTTCCTTTGAGGTGTGTAGTTCTTCCCGTGACATTTATGGGATTCTGGATTCCTCTTCTGTGGCCAGGAATCTATGTTTTATATGCTGCAGCAGCTGAATCTTTTTGGGGATTTGGCTAGCCAGTTTGATACAGAAAAGTGTTAACAACATTTTATATGAGGATCTGTCTAACTCAAGTCCTCTGAATTCATCTGACTTTCCACACACTACCTAAGGAGCACAGTTTACTTATTTTGGGTGCTATGGATCAGACACAGATACTTAAAGTAGATGGTTTGAGTGTAAACTTCCAGGCAGGCTCCGAGGCTCCCAATATCTGGATCACATCTGCTGCCTGCCCCTTATCCTACTGGGCATTATAGTCCATTAGGATTGTGACTGTCATGCGAAATTGCCAATATCCTGCCTTTCATTAGCAAATTGTGCAGAGCTTCAATTCACAGTAGTGGGTTTTTTCAAGTTGGATTCATCCTAAACTACCTGCAAGAAAGATGTGACTTCTTAGAGGTATCTGGAGGTCAGCCAAATGAGTGTTTCAAAGCACTTTAATTTCTCAACCAGGGATGACGTCACCTTTTTCTTTTATTTCCTTTTTTTTTTTTCTAGGCAGAATCCACAGCTCTTTTTTTTCCACAGTCTTTTACAACCAAAGTAATTTACAACCAAATTAGACTCAGGCTAATCTGATTGTTCAGCTATTCCCTGTGATTTTCTACATTGTTTTTGCTCACATGTCTGCATGTGTGACAAGATGTATGTGTATGTACATGTGAAGTCTTTTAAATGTTTCGCGTTTCAGTTCTTTTGTGAAGCGTGTTCTAACACCTTACAGATCCCCACAAGTCTCAAAGCCACAAGTTCTAGTCTAAACTCCACCCTCATTTCCCACACAAAAATCATTAAATTCCAGGGTGATGAGTGCTACCTAATATTCCCAGTACTGGGGGAGTCAGCTGGCATGTGGAGCTCTAGTTCTGAACTTAATTGCCTCTTCTAACATTGCAGAAAATTTCCTTATCACTAAGCAGTTGGTGTTCTGAGAAAAGCTGTTGTTTGGGGTTTGGGTTTTTTTTCTCCTCACTGCTTTTCTCAAAACGTGTTATATTTCATATCATTATGAAATATTATGTGAAGCAAGAAATTTCAACCTGATTTACCCTAACCCTCTGGCTATAGTCACTCTTTTTTCATTTTCTCTGTCACCTAATGACCATTTTATTACTTAGATGAAATGAAAGTGTCAGAAAGAGGATTTCGTTGTTGCCTAAAAGACTTGGGATTATTATGTGTCTTTGGCTGACAACAGAATTCTTGAAGTTGAAAGGCATCTCTGAGGTCATCTAGTCCACGCTCTACCTTCCCAAAGCAAGGTCAGCTGCAGTGAGTTGCCCAGGATTGTGTTCAGTCAGGTTTCTAGTATCTCCATATGTAAATTTCCATAAAATCTCTGGGCAGCCTGATCCAGTGTGATCACCCTTGTTGCAAACAATTTTTGTTGTGCTTAGATGAAATTTAAAGTACCTTTATTCGTGCCTGTTTGGTCTTACCCTTTTTTCTGGGGAGTGAGAAGAGCCTGTCTCACTCTTCTTTGCAACCTCCCTTCAGGTGTTTGTACATATCATTGATAAGATTCCCCATAAGCCTTCCTTTCTCCAGGCTGAGCAGTCCCGGCTCACTCAGGCTCTCCTTGTAAAACAGATGCTCCAAACCCTTATTCATCCTCATGGCCTCTTACTGGACTCACTCCAGTATTTGCAAAAGCTGAAGTAGACCAAAGTAACTCACCATCATCACTGAGCTAGGATTATAACTCTTTTCAGTGACCAAGGCTTGGCAGTTGCTCCTCTTCTCAGCATTTTCTACTGGTAAGCAACATCTCACTCACTATATCACTTTTTGAAGACCCCCATCCTAGATGTCTAATTCCACTCTTCACAAAACTGTTCAGCACATTGCTGCTTGTTGCACATTTGCAGAAGTTCTTTACAAGTGCTGAGACAAATCATGAAGATCTGAGCACTGATAACCTCTAGCACTCCCAGTCCTGGTGCTGCAGGAAAGGACTAGTCAGGAGCAGGTTTGATACTGGTTCCTCATTCCTCTTCCAAATATTTCTGTCTATGCCACTGGGATGGGAGGGAAGGGTCAAAATGCTGGTCTCATCTGCTTTTTGTTATGCCTGGTTGCTTTTATTACCAAAGAATTGAGAAAGTATTGATCAGACAGTTTCTGGTAATGATTAAAACCCAAATACACCTTCCCCTCAATTCCACAGTGGAAGTATTCAGTCTTAAGGTGGCAATGACTCCCAAGGAAGGCAGACACATGACTTGAAGCTTAAAGCCAAATCTAAGCACATTCCTTTTATGGAGATACAGTTTTTAAAGCTGTCAATCTGGAAAGGTTATGCAAGATCACAAAGTCCTGTCAAGTCCCCTGTGAGCACATACAGAGGGTTACACGCAGCTGTATTAGCATACATCACCCCTACCTGCCAAGTTTGGTACCAGCTCCCTAGAAGATGTTTCTTGTGTGGTAGAACAAATCACTGCCTTTCCCTCCCCACATGCAAGCAGTGGCACAGAGATGGAAAGGCAACAAGACTCACCTTCCAGCTGTCTGCATCATCACAGGACCTTGGGCTAGCAGAGGCACAAGCATGAGAAGAAAGGCTATCACCTGCTGTTAATCTCCCTGGATGGGACTCTGACTGGGGTCTGAGCACATTTGCCAAGGTGGTAAGGAAGCCTTGCAAACATGATAAATGCAGGAGGTTAGGTGTGAAGGTCTTCACTGATTCTTACTCCTTACTGGAGAAAGTTGCCCCATAGTAGCAAAATTTGTTGGGTTATTTAAGAAATAAAATTAGAACCTCTTACACAATGTGGTAAAACACTGCCTTACGTATAGGAGGTTATCACACTCTGGTTTCTCTTCAGATCATACGTGTTACACAATGTGATATCTCCTGCCTGTCCCCAGATGTCCCTGATACCTTCTTATCCCTGGAAAGCCTGTTTGTGTTGTCTTTCACAGTCCAGCAACTATGGTGCCACTGAACATACACTGTCAGCAAATGGTTTGTCTGCAGGGATTTGACGTTTATAATTTGGGCACATGTATTACATGAGAACAGAGCACACACATGCAAGAGATTATGTTGAACTGCATATAGCTAGAAAAGAGCTTAGTTTTTAAAGGTATTAAGGTGGCTAATTCTTATTGAAAGTGGGGAAAATCAGCTGCATAAATACCTTTAAAAATTGAGGTCATTTCAGTGTAGTAGTCAGATAACATTACTTAGCTAGTGTTAATTGCTTGGGCTTTTGCAGTACTAAATGTAGGCAAGTGGTGGGTGGACAAGGCACCTCTCTCCCTTATAGGAGGTTTACAAAATTCAACTGTCTTCGTAGTAGAAGTCAAAACGAGAGATAGCTCAGGCTTCCTGCAAGCTACCTGGAGAGAAGTCCATTTCAACATGCTAGGATGGAGCTGCATAGGCATGGATTTTTTTTCCCCTTGAATTCATTTGTAGCAGATCAAAAAAATTAAAAACCACCCCCCAAAAAACCCCCACCATGGTTCCACACCTCACGTGAACCCATGAGAAGCACAAACCTGTACTCATGCCACCAAGAATAACTTAAAACTACTCAGCAAGAGGTTTCATTTGCCACTCCATGCACCTTTTTATTTGCTGGTTCACAGAAGACAACCAAGGGGCAATGTCCACATGGAGTCGGCAAAATACTGAGCAAGCAGCTGGGAAAACCTTAGGCATGCTTTTCTTCAATGGCTTGTAAGCCAGGCACTATGCCTAACAGCTTTGGCTGGCTCACAGGGAAAATAAAACTCACTGGAAAAGATTTTTCAAAAAAACATAGATATATTTACTAATGCTGCCAAAGTCTTTGGAACACTATGAAAAAATTCACTCAGAGACCATTTGGACTTCAAGAGGAGCTACATGAACTGTTAGAACACTGGACCACAAAACAGGACTGAATCACACCATGAAAACAGAAGTGGAAATGGGAGAAGTGAAGGCTCTGAAAACCACCAGTAACATTATCTGAATGACTTCCTTGGTTCAGACAATTCTTCACAGTTCTCAGTCTTACAGCTTGGCCCAGTAATTTACAGCTGGTACTAAGTGGTGGTGGTAACAGCAAGTCTTTAGTAGAGTGAGGCAAGAGGTAAATGGAAGGGTCATGCACAGGGTGATGAGGGACCCCATTCTGAGGAACAGGGTCCAAGGGCTATTTGTAAAAGCAAAGGAAGAGGGAGAGACAGAGCCTGCAAGACACAGCTATGCAGCAAGTTAAGCAGTAGGTGAAGAACAGGATTTTGATTTCCAAAGGCAACAATGCACACGCTGAGCTGTGCCGGGGCTGAGAGTGTTTACATAACTTGAATCAATCCCTTTCCTCCACTATTTTCTCCCTCAGAATCCCAACCTCAACCAGGCATGACAAACAGGACATTCTTTCTGCAGGTCTATTTGAACTCTCCAAGAACTTGATCTCTAGCACTTCTTCTGTTTGATGATTATTCATTGCTCTCTGTTCCCTGAGTCATAAACATTAATTTACAGCCATAGTTCCCTTATGTACAGATACTGGTATCTCCCCTGTGCAAGGGTGGAAACTAAGACAAAGAGACTTGCCTGTGGTTATATAGAAAATCCATGGCTGTAACAAGATTAGCCCTCAAAGCTTCCGGACTCCCCCACTCTTTACTCGTGCCTCCAAAGTACACTGCAGTGTTGCCAGAGGTAGAATGCATCCAGTCCTCCCATTAAATTTAGCTGCTCCAAATCGAGGGTTGGCTGTCAGTTTTCAAAGACTTAGAGGAAATGGTGGAAACACAGGAGATTCTGAAAATAGAATAAAACCATTTTAAAATAAGTAAGAAGCATTTTAAAGTGGAAAGTGTTAGGTTATAACCTGTTATATTTAAAATGTCCCATTTTTACACATACTGGTAAAGACATAGGCACATATTTGCATGTGAGCACACAAAGCAACTACTACTTCTAATAGGCCAGAGTCTAGCTTTACTATCTGAGAGCTGCAGAAAATCACAGCCTACATCTGTAACATTTATCCATAAACAACTTTTTATACCAATTATGATAATATCAATGACAACATAATTTTATTACATCTAATTATAGGAAGAAAGACTAAGTGCCATACTACAGCCCTTTGACTCCTGGATCAGTGGGAGTTGAAGTTGGTTGTTATCTTTCCCAGTCTTCACTGAAGTGCATAGAATTGCCAAGATTTTAGCTAACAAAGATCTTGTTATCTGGATAAATTGGGTGGTAACTATTACAAACATTCAGACTCTACTACCACTTCCTTTGAAGCTGATGGCAAAGCTTCCTTTCAGTAAACAGAAAGTGCTCCCATTCTGTAATTCTGTACAAGTCTGGCTTGTAAATCAGTTTTGACATTTTTTTTTCCCTTTACCTTGTGGTGTTCACTTTTTTTTTTTAAAAAATATTCACCACATTATGATCATAATTGCAAAAGCTTACTTAATAACAAGGGAAGGATTTGGAGGGCTTTTTCTACTCCCTCAAAGTTTTGCTTACATACAAGAACTGAGTCTACAGTAACTCTGAAAAACCTAGGCTTCTTAGCTCTCCTGAGATTTCTGGACCCTCAAAAACAGGCCTAATTTTCAGCGACCATAATGTCAAGATTTCTTCTACAGAAAGGCGCCTGCAAATAGATTTAAAATACTTATTTTTCAATGGCTGATTGAACTTCATATTACTGCTTTCTCATCGAGCCATTTTCCTGAAACAATGGAACAAAATAAACTGCATACCCAAAATATCTGGATAAATGCAAGCCCAGCCCATCAACACAGATACATGGCCTTAACATACACATACTGGGCTGTTGTACTTATACATATAATCGAGGTGAATAATCCAGATATAATACTTTACGATTTAGCACTAAGAAATATGGCAGCACTTACCACTGAAGTCAAGACATACTTTCCCACTGATTTCAGAGGACACTGAAGCAGCACTTTAATGTCTTTCAGCAGTGCAATGACTGCAGCACAAACTCCCCACCAAAAGGAAAGCAAAGGAAAGGTATGTGCAGTGCTGGAGCCAACTGCTGTCCCATGCCTGGATATCCTCACATAAGCTGATGGACCCATAATTTCCTCCACAACTTCCCAACCAATATTATGATGTAAAGTGTCCCATATTGTAAGGCCCATTTGATACAGTGCCACCCATGCAATTATATCTCCTAGCTTAGTCTAAGATAAAATTCTGACACAGCCTTGTCAAACAATATCAAGCAGAACTAGAGATGCTTGTTTCAAAAAGCAATTTAGTGTTATGCTTAAATGTGGAAGGTGATGCAAAATCCTTGTTTTGCCCCACTTAGAGCAATTCCCAGCTAGGCTAATGCTTTTGCTGTGATGTTCAGCACTGGCATTTGCATAACTGCAAGGGGAACTTAAATCCCAGGACCAGGGCTCAAAGTGCTCAAAACACAAATGCATAACTACATTCTGCAACACAAATCAATTTGTATTATTTTAATGCCATTTGTATGGCAACATTTGTGCTAAAGATGCAACATACACCAACTTACATACTGCTAGGACAGCAAGAGAAACTCTTATCAATGATCACTCCAGAAAAAAAAAGAAGGATCATAGAATCATAGAATGGCATGGGTTGGAAGGGACCCCGAGGATCATAGAGCTCCAACATCTATGCCTCAGGCAGGGCCACCAACCTCCAGGCCTGGATCTACACAAGGTTGCCCAGGGCCCCATCCAACCTGGCCTTGAACACTGCCAGGGACGGGGCATCCACCACTTCTCTGGGCAGCCTAAAAAAAAAAAAACAACAAACCATGCTCTGGAACAAAAGTCTTGCCCTAAGTAATAGTGTGATTTGCAGTGGGGAAAAAAAAACCAAACCAGTTTTCTACTTAGATGGTGAGCAACCCTGAGCAGAGTCAGAGCGTGGCACCAAACGGCCATTCACCTGCCTAACCAAGAAAGATTTTGGAAGTTATCTGAAAAAAACCTGTGGAAAAACTTTAATTTTCATTCAGGAGATTTCTGAGCTATAATTAATAGTCCCATTTTCATTTCTGACTCAAAGTTTAGGCCAGAAAAGCACTAGACCAGCAGCAGCAGATACTACATTTAGGCATTGATGACAAGGCCTGTATCAGCGGGATATGCCAGACAGGGCTGAAGTGTCTTTAGGTGCCAGGACTTGGATAGGAGAAAGTGCTGGCTTGAATACCATAAAAAAGAAAAAAGAAAAAGGAAAAATAAAAATAAAAAGAAAAAGGAAAAAGAAAAAGGAAAAAGGAAAAGGAAAAAGAAAAAGGAAAAAGGAAAAGGAAAAAGAAAAATAAATGAAAAAAGAAAAAGAGCAAAAGATAAAAGAAAAATAAAAAAAAGGAAAAGAAAAAAAGAAAAAGGAAGATCGCATTCCTGTGCCTTGAAGACCAGTTCAGCAGTGGTCTGCTTTATTTGAAGTCTTTGGCTGAGAGGTGAAACATGATGTGCTGACAGTGTCGGCAGCAGCACTACCCATTTTTTGAGGTAGGAGGTGCTCTTGCTCTCACCTAGTCATAGGCATCATTCAGTCTTTTAGTCATGACAACAAATTAACTAACTTTTAGCACTTCACTGCCTAGGCATTCACTGCTTCTGAGTTTCTGAGCCATAGACCTTTGTCTGCAATGCAGACAACAATGAAGACAATGCAGCAACCAGGGGACAACAGCCACAAAAGCATTCAGCTCAGAGCTTTAAGTGCAGAGATGTGGAAATGCATCCTCCCACAAAGCCCAGAACCACATATGTGGCTACTAAAAGAAAAAAGAAAAAAAGTCTTATCTGTAGTGAAACATTATTGAAGCAGAGGGCATGCCACTAGGGAAGCATTAGTCCCAAGATTGTCTCTATGGTTTGATTTTTTTCCTTTGTCTTGGCCCTTGCTGGCAATAACAAACAAACAAAAAAAATTCTAAATTAAAAGGCTCTTATTAGTGAAGCAAGGAGCTGGCAGGCTGTACAGATGAAGAGCTCATCAATGTTTCAGGGGAGGCGAGAAGATTCAAAAACCCTCTAACATGCACAGTAAACATAGATATGTGAGTTTTATGCTAAGAACATTTCTGGTTCCGTGCAGTTATCTCTTACTGCCAGAATAGCCCTAAGGATTAAGATGGTTTATTGGGATCAAATGCCTTAGAGATTATTATAGTGCTGACTGTTTACTCATTCGCATTAAAATATAGAACTACACTTATATCCCTCTATGTGCACATCTCAATCACAAATTCTTTTACATTCCCTAAATGGGTCAGCCCAGATTCCCAGCCTATCTTACTTTCCATATCCAAGATAAATCTCCAAAGACATCTGGCTGTGTAGCTGGGCTGTCCCTTAAACAAATTGTCAGCATTCAGATCTTACCACTTGCTGCTGGTGATTAACAGAAAACTTTTGCTATAGGTTTGTTCAGGCAAGAACAGTGACAAACAGGTTAGAGGCTGAATCATCCCATGGTTAAACTAGCTGAGGGCTGGGAGGGAAGGAAATCTGGGTTCTTAGCCTAGAACATACTTTTCTCCAGGAATGTCAACTATGCCCTTAGAGGTATGAGACTTTTGAGGTCATTTAACACAGATATTCTTTAAGAAGTCTGGTGTATAAAATAGGTGCCTCTAACCAATAGGATGGGGATGGGGGTGGGGGTGGGGGGGTGGGGGTGGGGTGGAGGGAGAATCCAAGCCAGCCTCTTCCTGTAAACAGTTAAATTTCCCTTTACAACAGAGCTGATGGTCTGCAATCTGAGCTGGCCTCAGCATCACAGTAACTATGCTCTTCCTGAGCCTAGGATCTCCCACAACTAAACATCTTACAGAACCCAGTCAGCTGAGGATGGTCTGAATTCTGATGAACTGACACTTGTCCTGTGCTGTCCAGACTCCATCTTCTTTACACTTCAGGTATTTATATACATTGATAAGATTTCCCTGAGTTTTCTCTTTCTGGGCTGAACAGCCCCAGCTGTTTTGGCCTTTCTTCATAGGAGATGCTGCAGTCCCTTCATCATCTTCATGGGCCTGTGCTGTACTGTCTCCAGTATGTTAATCTCGCTCATGTACTGGAGAGCCTAGAGCTGTACCCAGTACTTGTGGGTACAGCTGTGTGTATCTGTGGCTTTACCAGTGCTGAGCAGAGGGGAAGAGGGATCACTGCCCTCAGCCTGCAGGCAACAGTCCCCTAATGCAGCCCAGGATAACATTAGCTGCCTTTTCAGCAAGGGCACATTACTGGCTGATCATCAACTTGGTGTCAACTGGGATGCCCAGGCCATTTTCTGCAAAGCTGCTTTAGTGCTGGTCAGCCAGCAGCATGTGCTGGTGCCTGGGATTGTTCCTCTCCAGGTGCAGGACTTTGCACTTCTCCATGTTGAGCTTCATGGAATTTCTGATGGCCCATTTCCCCAGCCAGCTGAGGTCCTTCTGGATGGCAGCACCATCCCTGGTGCATCAGCCACTCCTCCCAGTTCTGAGTCAACATCACACTTGCTGAGGGTACACTGCTCCCATTGTCCACATTATTAATGAAGATGTTGAACAGCACTGGACCCAGTATTGACCCCATAGGTTCACTGCTAAACACCAATCTCCAGCTAGATTTTGTGCCACTGATCACCACTCTCTGGGCCCAATTGTTCAGCCAGTTTTCAATCTACTTCACTGTCTGCTCACCTAGCCCATACTTCAACGTTAATGGTTTAAATGCCTGGTTTAAATGCCTTATTTAAATACCAAAATGCCACTCATGGAGACTCTCAACACCAATTTAGTGCCCTCAAAGAAACTGGCCTTGTAACCCTGTGATTTTTTAATTATTTTTTTTTGTGTGTGCACTCTTTGCTCGACAGTTGTTCTGTTTCAAAATGAAGGATAGGAAAGATCTCCCCCTCTGTTGGGTACTGTGATTCATGTGCTGGGAGTCTGACTTTGTATGCCCTTCTGTTAAATCATAAGCTAATCACTAAAGGATCTGCCTTGCTGCCTGATTTTCTTACCTAGAAAACAGGACATTTGTGTTGTAATTAACTTAATAACTAAAGAATCTTAGTTATGTTTACGTAAGTCAACAAACACAAGCAGAAAGAGAACATGCCATCCCTGCCTGAAGCCAAGGAAATGTCTCATCCCTGCCTGAAGCTGAGTCCAAGGAAGAGAGCAGTGATGTATATTGCAATGGTTTAAACTGACCTGCCATCTCACACACGCACATGTGCACACACTGCCCCAGACTCCAGCACCTATTTAACATAATGGCCCTGTGAATTTTGGAATGAGCTGTCCATCTGCACCTGTGTATTAAAGACAGGCAAGTCTGGGCTTCAGGTTAATGACTAAATCTAGTCTGAATGTGCTTCATGTTCTAGAAAAGCAAGCTATTCTCACAGGTTTTCCAACATACCAAATAAGATAGAAGAAAGAAATAAGGGTCCTGGCACCATAAGGCCTCCAGGTAAACTCATAGGAGCAGGTTTAAATAGAAACCTTTTACTCTGAACATCTTCCAAAGCAAAGCAAGTTTGTTTATTCTAAGTAATACCTGACAGTTTCATGCAGAAAAGTAGGAGGTCTTCCAAGGGAAGAACCTGAGGTGATTAGGGAAACAATGTAATTTGTATAAACAGAATTTAGTCAAGGCAGTGAGTTAAGTAGTTCTGCAGTTTACAAATGTGCCTTCAGAATCTTAATAGATGTTTTTTTGTCTGAATTTCAAGTCTTGCAGCTCAGCCAAAGACAATGCACTGTAGCAGTGTAATAGAGAGGTTTTTGGGGGGTTTTGGTTGCGGTTTTGTTTGCTTTCAAGTATAGACACTACAGATAGTATTGGCACATGATGCTGTCTAACACTAGATTTCTCTGGACTGGTGAAAGGATGAGGGCCATCAGGTCTAGATGGGATCAATTTTTTGTGATCAAATGCGACCACAGTTCCTTGATCCAGGGTTGCTCAGCCTTGCCAGGTTATTAGTATTCACCTAATTTAAGTCCTATGTTTCTCTTGCACAGCATATAGAGAAAACTGGGACCCAAAAGTTGGCCACACAGCTGAGCTGTGGACGTGTGCAGGGACACCCAGGCACATGGTTGTAAGCTGTAGCCATACCCCAAGTGCACAGCCACACGTACACACACACACACACACACACACACACACAGAGCCATTTCTGCCTGAGCGTGGTACCTCTTGCTGTGCAGTGCCTAGCAACAGCACTGCTTAGCAACAGGAGTCTCCACAGCCCAATTTGATGCTGGGCTGGAGTGACTTGTACTGAGATATTCATAAGTGCTAATTTGCATCAGAAGATATTAACGTCCAGTCCAATTAAGAACAACATTTTGTCTGCTGGTTTATTTATTAAAAGAATAGCAGGAGAAAATAGGAAAGAAGAGCAGCTTGTTTTCCAGGGCAGATGTGTGGTGGGGTAGAGGTAAAAAGGGCTAAGTGTGAGATCAGTGCTGAACTGTGACTGATAGAATGAAAAGTGTAAGATTAAGTGTAGCATATATTAAAATTCATGACAATGGTCAAGAGAAATTGCATTAAGGTGGTAACAGTTTAATAAAATTTAAGTCTTGAGTGTTTTTTGTCTCTTGCTTAAGTGAATTAGGGAACGCGTGCCTGTGTGAGTCTATGTGATCCTGCTCTTGCTTGGGGGTGGAGGGGTTGGACTAGATGATCTTTCAAGGTCCCTTCCAACTCCCAATGTTCTGTGATGCTCTAACTTAATGTTAGTGAATGGTATCAGAGTCATAAGCCTGGTGACTCAAAATCTTCTCCTTACTCTTAATACAAACACCAGTTGCAGGCTTGCTCTCCCCCAGCCCACTCCCTGGGGCTGGTAGAGAGAGGAGCATAACCTTCAATTTCCACAGCCCAGAGGGTCCTCATCAACTACACTCAGACTCCTAGTAAAACAGTCAACAACTGTTTGCAGACTTTATTTTTCTGACTTTCCAATGCAAGTAAGTGAGCTACGTTTCACCAAGTCACATCTCCCAAATAGCTAAAGGCTTGCAAAGGCTTCCTCAGCCCTTTTGCTTTAGCTTTGACTTTGTGAAACAATCTTTTCCTGCAGAATATTTTGATGAATAAATATTTTTCTGTAAGATAACAGGTCTGTAAAAGTATTCCCAAGCAAGAGCACATCAGATTGTCTGAGCTGATTACACCTGACAACCTCCCAGAAAGAGCAGTCTTCTCTAACGTCTTTTGAGGAAACTGGACCAAGTACTCAAGTTTTGTTCCCTGCTTTCAAGGTACACATCTCAAGCCTAAGCTATTTTGCTGAACAATAATTTTGTCAGAATTATAACTAGCTTTGCCATCCTTATCCTCTTGGAGGATATAATCAAATAGATTGTATGTATAACCAAAAGATCATAAGCCCTTCCAAAACCCCTTATAACACTGAGGTATATATATTTTTTTTTCTATACAAGTCAATCCTTCACATTTCCATTAAACTCACAAATAGAAATCTACTTGAACAGACAAGCTTGGTATCAGGCTCCTAATTTCAGTTTACAAACTTGGGCTCAGACACACCAAGAAATGGTAACAACCAGTAGCAATGGAGGTCTGCTATCAAAAAAGAACAGATCCAGTTCATATAGTTCAGTCCCAGAGATTAGGATGTGGCACATCTGCTACAGGGACAAATCCCAAGGGATCAAATCCACTTAAAATTTTCAAAGCATTTGAGAAAAGAGGTTGTTATCATCACTATCTAAGTATCTTGCAGTTAGATAACATCAGAGGAAGGTCTGGACCCAAATCTGTGATCCACAGATTTTTGTCCATATGCTTTGCTCCTAGATAAATATTCCATATTCATTTTTTATTAACTTTTTATTAAGCAGACGCTGTCGTTCCAAAATTAATATGAAGTACATTAACATAATTCAGAGAAGAGCAGAGATTTAGTCAGTAAGAGCTGTTCATCATTAAAGCTATAATTTACTTTAATACATATATACTTTTATTACTCCTGAATTGATCATCAAAGGATCTACAATCTCATCTTTGCCTACTATATGACAGATCAAGAATTACTGAGAGAAAGGATTCGGGAAATAATTGGTAATAGAAGACAAGTCTAAAAAGCTCTCAAGCCTTTGATAGACTATTTATGAACTGAAGGACAGATAAAATACATCTCAAAATTATTCACCGTTAATTATTCAGCCTGGTTGGGAATTGTTTTGCTAGGATTAGGGTGTGCTGCAATTTCTAAGGGAGCCATCGGATTTACCTGCCACTGCAGTTCCTGTGATTTATTAGACGTTTGTTGTTTTTAGGAGTTAGGATGCAGCTGCAAGGCGATGATTCAATGCAAATTAAATCCCTCATGTCACACAAGTTAGCACCATTCAATACAACATTAGCTACTTGCAGCCATCATGTGAGCTCATTTTAACATAGGCAGGTACCCTCTGCATGTTCACACATCTTTTATTTTTTGTGGTGGGGCTTCTGGGGGTTAGATGGGGGATATAGATGTCTCTTCTTTTTTGGCAGTCACAACTCTTACCTGAGAGTACTTCACTGCCAGAGGAGTAATGCTTCCCACAGGAGCAGACATGGAGCCACACCACCTGCTGCAATGCTGCCGAGGCTGCAGCCAGCACCATGGGAAACCACAATCAGGCTGCAAGCTGGGAAGCCACCTAAAATGGCTCATTAATTAGGTCACTTCCTCTAACTGGTAATATAAAAAAATATTAAGTTATTGTAACAGATGTTGCATTCTTTCACATTAAACCCTTTTAGACTTGTTAACATTGCTTTTACATTATAATATCACCAGACCCTAAGAATTATTCAAGATTAACAGTGTTAAAGCCTTGGAAAGCAGAAAAAATATTAAATTATCATAGGAAACACTGTAGTTCTGCAGAATAAAATAAGTTTAACTTTTTTAGCTCATTTCAGTTAATAAACCTGGACATGGCCAATCCAGAGAAATAACATTGCAGAAATTAAATTTATCATTTTAAAAATGTGGTTTGTCTATTTATATCAAATAATAAACCAAATAAAACTCCTCACAAAGCCAAACCTTACATAACTCTTATACTTTTTAACTACAGGTATTAGCAACAAGATGAAGTCAAAATGTGAAATGTCTTTTCTTTAGGAAACATTTTTCTGAATGTCTCCAGAATATGAGATTTATATACACATTTGTACACTATATCCACTGGTTAGTTATTGCCTCTACTTAATATGCTTCAATACGTTGATTAAAAATTGTATTTCATACATGCTTGAAGAAAAAGAGGTTACGTTAAATCTCTCAAAATTCAAGGAGACTTCACTAATAGCATATAAAGACCCTTGCAACCAAAACACATCCTTCATCTCGTTTACAAACATCTTGTGCATTGCAAGGTTTAATTGCCATCATTGCTCTATTACTGGAAACCGTATTTCCTTCACATATCAAAGTAAACCACTATACACTTACGTTTGAGATTCAAATTCTCTTATAATTGCTTTAGACTCTAACAGAGCTTTAGTAACAAAAATTATAATTGGTTTCTACCCTTCTTATTTTAAGACGTTTTTGTGTTAGAAGTTCATAAACAACAATAACCTCAATGCTGCCACACAGACAGCTGCTTTGGGTTCAGAGTCTAAAGCCAGAAAGACCAAGTAAGTCATCGCATCTGCCTTTGTGTATGTGTCCTTGTGCTTGTGTGAGCATATAAACATTCTGTAGGTATTTCAGTGCATAAAATGTTGCAAAGTTTCCCGTTCTGCTGCCACTTTTTTGCCCATCAGCTTGTGTGGGACTAGAACAACTTCTCTAGAAAGGTGCCAGTCCTCATCCAAAGACTTGACCGAGACTCTCTTTGTGTCTCATTAGTCAGTCTTCAAGATTAATAATCTATTTTATTTCCAATTTGAATGTTCCTGGTTTTAAGTCCTCTCTCTGTTAAATAAAAGACCTTTTTGGTATCTGGCATTTTCTCCTTAGGAAGATACTTATTCACTCTCTCTCTTGCTTTTTTAATAATCCAAACATGCTGACTCTGGAGCTTTTTCTCTGAAAGATGTTTTCTCCTACTTCCAATTTTGCAGCTCTTTTCTGCCCCTTTCTGCAATGCAATGTTAGGAAAAAATATTGGATGTCAGACTGAGCGTACAGGTCCACTGTCAGTCTCTTCAGTGTCTTGCCAGAAGATGAAACTACACCCCCATTCCAACTCGTATTTCACTGTTCATATATAAAAAGAACAAAAACACTTGCTGCTAAAATGTTCTCCAGAGGCTTTTAACAATACATTTCATTGCCATTTCCCTATGCTCTCTAGGGTAGGATAATCATGGAAATACAGAGCATTAGCAATATCCCTATCTCTTGCTCTCTTCCTAATAGTACTCTGTACACGAAGGTTCTAACTTTGTTAGAGGATTTTTGAGTCTTTTTTGAGTGTTTTTCTAAAACATCATGTGATCCAGATGCTCTGTGAGTCACTCTGGTCTATTGTACAGTTACCTGCGATCATAAGGCACTGAATTCAGTGGTACAGGTGGATCTTTCCAATCCTATGTGCCCGTTTACCCACAGTTTCAGCTGAACACAAATGTTGGAGTGCTGGAAGATAAATCACCAGCTTCAGAACCAGAGGAAGATCAGATTTCATTAACCTTTTTTTAATGTTCCTTATTACATGTGATGTAATGTAACTAAAACATTAAGATTCACTGTCTATTTTTAATCACATTTATTGAAACAATTAAAAGTACATTGAACCAGACAACAAAGAAGGGCCTGATCATTGCTATAGCAACACAAAAGAGCAGTGGAAAAGGTGAAAGGTTCTCCTTCTCAATAAATAGCATGAGACAGAAGGGATAAGCCAAAGGATTCGCTATCACCCTACATAAAAAAAGCAGGGTTGATTTGAGAAGAAGGCAAGAAGGGAGGGAATATGTTAGTTTAGGACATATATCTAGACTGCGCTGCACTTTCTTCCTTCCTCACAGTTACAAGCCCCAAAATATACTAGCTCAAGAAGCAGAAAGAAGAAGAACCCCATGGATTGCACCAGGCTGAGGGTGGCCTCCAACAAGCAGGTTTATAGGCTGCAGTTTCTCTGTCTCATGCTCCACCTCTACCAATATCTGGTTGACCCTATTAGGCCAGTGCACTGTGTCATTAAGAGTTTGCTTTACAGCTCTTTCAAGTCACACTGTACATGGTTAGTGCACTGTTGGCCATTCTCAAACATATCATCTGCTCTTGGTCTATCTCTCCAGACAAAATTAAGGGCACAATTGCAGTAAAACTCTTCGTATTGTTCCTGTATAGAACTGGGGGGTTCTTTTTTCTTAATTACTTGGGGTTTATACTTTTGAGGCACAAATGTTAAGAAAACTTTACATAAGGTAGGTCAGAAAAAGATAAACCAAAAAGGAATGTGTAGGTTTTATGCATACTGTTTTCACATTGTTCACTGTTGAAGAGAACCTGGCAGCTGCCCCCAATTAGAAAAGCAGCTTAGGTCAGCAGTGCTGTATTGTACCTGATGGGGCTACCACAGTGCAGCTAAAGAAACTGTCACAAGGAGCAAGAAATCCAATTTCATTCCCTCCTCCCTTGTCCTGAGATAAGAGAGTTCTGCTATTGCAGGCTAAAGATTACAGATCATTTCCACATGCACACCCATGTCATACTCTTTTAACATCCTCCTATGAGCACTGGAGATAAACTCCATAGCAGCAGAGGTTAAAAACAGGCTCAGCTCACTGTAAAACAGCACCATGAAGGAACAGAAAAACAATAACTGTAGCAAGAACAATAGAAACAGCTGAATTATTGAAAACATTTGGGATTTGGGACTTGCTTTATGCATAGATCGAGTGCAGAATAGGCACAACTGATTCAGCCACTTTATTTTTGCCTCACTTCCAACTGACTTGAACCAGGCCAGTTTTTCTCCCTGTTAGCACCCTACAGCCACCTGAGGGCTCAGCACAGTTAACACACGTGTCAAGGACAGCAACTCACCTCCATCACCCCATATGGCCCCTCCATTTAGCCTGCCAACAGTTAAGCACTGATGATGAGCATATTCTGTGCAAGCCAAGCACTTGTCTCCTAGGTCTGGATAGGAGGCCAATTTCTAATGTCACATGGGGACTGCAGATAAATAAGTTCCTATATGCTTCACCCAAACCCTGACTGTCTCATTGACGCAGTTATTGCCTCTCTCACCTTCCACTGCTGAGTTCTGCAAAACAGTCAGCAATTGTATTAAAGGCATCATAAGGACAGACATTTTGGTTAAAAAAAAAAAAAATTGTATTTGCCTTTTAGCTATATTTCATAGATATTCATTTATCTTGTAGGTACATCTACAAGACAGATCCTCCACCACTTGACTTGAGGCAGCAATTTAAATCAGGACACTGAAAATCATCAAGATCACCTTAACTACCATAGCATTGCAGACGAACATGTCTTTCAGTCTCTGTCATTCAATGCTCTAAGGCTCTCTAGAAGGGAGCCATCAAATGAAAATTGGTGTTAGGGGTGATCATTATGCAAGTTTAAGAGTTAAGGCTCACTCCTTCCCCAATGGTATTTCAGATCTTTATGTTTAAGGCTAGACTACCACTCACTGAACTACCACACCAAACAACAGAGCATACTCCATCTTTGCAGAACGTAATAGGTGCTAATAACTTACACTCAACCTAGGGTCGTAGATGCGTCCTTTACTAAGTTCAACTGGACTTAACTATAAATCCAATAGCCTATAAAAAGTCTATTTGGGGATTTTACAGAGGTATGAGGAAGAACAATCCACATTCATCAAACATAAACTCTGTCACCATTTTAGAAGTCTAAGCAGGTTGAACAACAAAAGGGAAAATAATGGTTCACAAATAATTTGCTGGCTGAGGGAAAAGTTATGAATAATTTACTTGACAATCATGATCACATAATAGAAAACATATTCATAAATCTTCTTAATTGATGGGGAAAATAATTGAATAAACTCTGAAGAAAGAATGTGACAACTTAGAATGCGAATCCCTAGTCTGGTTTAAAGCTTTCTTAGGGCAAGAGTAATATAACTGCAAAAGTGGGGTAAGGACCACAAAAATAGAGAATTGCATTTCCTTTTTTCCTTACTGTAATCATTAGGACCATGAGGTATTCAATGTTTTGATAACTGATAGCACAGATTTGATAGTCACAGGGCATTAACAGGTTTTGTTTTCACAAAGGTCTGTGAGGTAAAACCCTTCAGTCACCCTTCTGCCCTTCTGCCATCTTGAATTCTGTGTTGTCAGGGTTTGGTTGTGCTGCTAATAGCAATAATTTTCATGTGAAAAGTAAAGTGGCCAAGGAAAGGAATATTTCTGGCTTGCCTGGGCCACTGGGTTTATTCAGCAGTACTTCTTACCAAGTTGGAGAGTCAGGTGGCCACAGGGAGGTAATGGGCTGCTGTACAGCCTAACTAGTTTTTGCTTGGGTGTTCTTCTGAACAAAACAGGTCTTAGTCAAGGAATGAGGCAGGAATCCAAGCCAACTAAGGCTTTAAGCTCTGTCTGTCTATGCCGCTGCTTCCTGGTCCTCCCAGAGGCATCTCAGTCATATGTTGGTAAAGCCTTCTTTTTATTAAATATCTACATACTCCCTCCTTACCTGTTCTTGCCTCTCCCACCTCCTTCCCCCTTGACACTTTGAGAACATCCCTGTGAACAACTGGAGAATGTCCTTTCCCTTCGTTCAACAGGTCCCACAAGAACCAGCAAGGCAAGGGAAATACTAAACAAGG
This sequence comes from Laterallus jamaicensis coturniculus, assembly GCA_022605575.1. Classification (NCBI taxonomy): domain Eukaryota; kingdom Metazoa; phylum Chordata; class Aves; order Gruiformes; family Rallidae; genus Laterallus; species Laterallus jamaicensis. The sequence continues at coordinate 5,891,262 of JAKCOX010000033.1, read as the reverse complement.
TAAACACCAAACTTCTCCTCAGCAGCCCAAAGACATCTAATATTCAGTCTAGTGCTTTGCATAAAAAGTCTAAATCCAGAAGATCACTGGCTGTGAGGATGTTTTTCAGTGAAGTGATTTGCAAAGACTAAGTTTCAATTCGTATTGGAGGCAAATTTCCAGTGGAACAACATATGCTGTCCTGCTCATGAAGCAGAAAGACTTTGAGCTGTACATTGGTTCTGGCTTATGTCTGGTTCCCAACAACGCTGCTCTACGGTTCAGTCTAGCTTATGTGCCTCTAATATAGCAGTGAAGTCTCTGCACAAACATGGGACAGCTACAGCTGGAAAAGACTACTGTTTCTGAGCAGTTCCTAGCAAGTAGATGGTCTGAGCTCTGCTCCACCAGTGTCCATAAGGATCGAGATGGAATACACTTTATTAGCCCTGTCTTTTCTATTGCATCTCAGTAGACCTTAGTATTGATGAAGTCTTGCCTTGTTTGGCTGGGAATATGTGAAGAAATACAAAAGTCCTGAGGCAGTGCCAGAAGCAATTGTATTTCACAGTAAACCGGTGTCTTTGGCTTTGCAGGCTGAGTATACTGGTGCACAAGTTTACTTTTGATGTACTCACAGACACACACAGACACACACACACACCCCTCATGGACTACAGGATTCCATACCCTTTATTCTTTGTTACTGCTGTAGGTAAATAAGAACCATTTTTTAAACTGTTGAAGTATATATTTATCTGCAATGGATTGTTATGGTTCCAAAGGATCTATTTTTTCTACTGGATAAAGCACCGAATCAGCACATATGTGTTTTATTAAGCAATCCTTTCCCCTCTCTCTTTTTATATTTCTCATTTAATTAATCTCATATCTCAGTTTGCTACCACTGTTTTTCAGTGACCTCTATTCAAAATCACATCCAATATCTACTTTGCCCCACTTTGTACATATTAAAAGAATTCCCCTTAAAATATGCCTGGATCCTTTCTGATCGTTGTTTCCAGGTCTAAAATTTTGGAGGGAGTGAAAGAGGGAAGCCAAAGGGGCTTAATCTATGAACAGACCATTTTATCTATATCCTTTGGAATGTCTTTGACATAGTATGACCCAAGGGATTGCGTGCTCTGAGAGACAGAGAACATGCACAGGTCAAGCAGAGGACACAAACACAATACTTCACGGTGCTCTGCACCTACTGAGTGCATTTAAGTCAATGCAGGAAGGTTTTAAAAGTATTTTGGCACTGACAAACACAGCAGTAAAATTCTCAGACATCTCATAAGGAGAAAAGTTGGATGAGCTCTTATCACTTTGAAAATCTTGCTCTTAATCTCTTAATGTCTCCGTTACCAACTAATAAAACAGGATACCTCCGCTTGATTATCAGTTCATGATGCTAATAGAAGTTTTATTACTAATTTCAAAGAGAGGAGGATTAGAGCCACGTTAGATTAAATTAATCTCATTTTTGTTACATCATTAGAGATGCCAGGCTTCAGCAGCTTTTACTGATCTTGAGCTGAGCAACTAGATATCTGGAATCTCCAAATATTAGGCCCCTGGCCAGAAAAACACCCTTTACATGTAAGCAAGTACTGCATTCCATCCCTTAATTAAGATTACTTACATGTTGAAAGTTTGTCACATGCTGAAATTCCAATTTTAGCTTTTTTTTTCACTAAATCAGCCCAGGCATCAGTGCTGGATTAGTCTAGCCTCTGTAAGGTATGCTGCACTGTAATTGCTGTCATCCCATTTCTGATTTACAAAAGATTTTGCACCTAGTCATCTGTGCTAAAATAATACTAAATACCTTCCTTGTATATGATGCCAAAGTGTTTCAGACACATCAGAAAGCATCTGAAAGCATCCAAGCCTGTGTTTAGATGCTTTTCCTTCTCCAAGTTCCAGTGAAGCTTTGACAGGAGCCAGGAGTCTGTTTGTCCTGGCTGGATACTGTCAACAATTTCTTGTAAAACCAGCTTTCTGAATGTCTTTTTTCAAGTACTTAGATTATATTGTTCTCAAAATGGAGGCAGTAAAGATGTTAGTCACCCAATCACTGAGGGGTACTGAACAGTTCTCTGCCTTGCTATTAGGAACCAACGCAGGAGGTTGAAATCCTGCACAGAGGGACCTCAGGGACCTTTATAGGTAGGCAGCATGTCTGAGAAGACAACCACCTAAACTTAAAGATAACTGTCGAAGTCTTAGAGATAACTTCTAGCCTATATTCTTTTCCTACCTGTAAAGTATCATCTCCTACATCTCTGTGGCTTTCCATTTTTTGAGAAACGGGAAAATCTCCATTCTAGGGGACAGGTCCAGAGGCACAATACAGAACTACCAGCTCCCACACAAAGTAAGCATGAGTCCAGGCAGACATGTTAGTCCAGGCCTTAGAATTAGATCTCAACACAGTGGTGTCTGAGGTGCAGGCACATGTCTGAGCTCAGGTTCAACATCTGCCAGGTATGTGTGGAACATCCATGAGATGGTTAAGTGCTCCCAGACATTCTATCAAGGAGAACCAAGCTGCAGACACATTGCAGGAACAATAGACTGGGTCAGCTGGATTCAGCAAAACTGTCACAGGAAGGGACTATTGCTGAAAGCAAGCTGCCCCTTGAACAGTCATTTTGGAGTACCTACACCAAAGCTTTGGAGTACAATAGTACAAAGAAACACATGTTGGTTCAACAGGAAAATGATGTGTCCAGCAAAATTCAAACACCATGACCCATGGTAACCACAAGCAGGCTTCCGATGCTGCTGCAGAAGTTGTTACTCCACCTAAATAAATCAAAACAGCATGCTGTGTGCTAATCATAAAAATCCTGCCAATTGGGTTTTGCACTGGGGTGAGACTCTGCATCCCACTGGCTGTTTGAATTTCTTATTAAAATTGTAAAGTTCTGTACTGCGTTGGTTTTGATTTTGTAGATGGAAAATGTTAGCCTAATTAATGTTACTGCAAAGAACATTAAGGTTATTAGTATTCGAGCTTCTTGGCATAAAATGAGCATTAAGTTTGGATAAGAAAGAATTCTTCTGGCATAAAGAGATACAATTTTTTATACTAGGGAAATTTTACACCTTCTGATGAAGTATTCAGCTCCAGCTGCTGTCAAAGTCTAAATGGGCTGTGGTTATGTTACAGCATGGCTGGTTTTACTTCCTTTGCTAGCAATTTATCCTCTCATCAGACATCCACTTAAACAAGCTTTTTTTTTTTTTTTTTACTCTTAGCAAACAATAGCAATCTAACATGTAAAAGATCCTATCCAGGTATTATGGTTGATTACATAAATGGTTAATGCCTGCAGCTCAAGAGAAGTGATTAGTAAACTAAAAGCTGTTAATGGAAAGCCCTGAGCAGAGATCTTGACAGAGATCAGATTCCATTTAAAAACAAAAAGCTGCAATGATTCCTTCCCACACACTCAAGATGAATTCAAGAAATAAAGGTATCACAACAGGGGTACATTTAAATTGGACTGGCTTTTGAATGTGCACTGAATACCAAGACAGTGGTGGCACTGGATGAAAGAGCTACACTACTGAGAAGAAACACACACATAAGAGAGCGCTTGCAAAATTACATCATACACTTGGACGGAGCTATGCTGTCGCTCTGTGCTTTCAGCAACGGGCAAAAGTGCAGCCTCGTTGGACTGGGTATACTACTGAAGAGAACCCATGGAAGACTCTCTAGCAGAGTTCTCTCCTTTTATCCCACCCTAGCCCAGTTTCACAGTGCAATACTAGAGATCACAACCCAGTTTCTCAGTGCAATACTAGAGATCACAACCCCCCTCCCCCCACCCCCCAACCTTCCTAGACAGTCTGGTCGGGATGCAAGACTTACTTTTGAATTACCTGACTTCAACTGCGTTACTACTACCCCAAGAAGAATACACTGAGAAAGAGCCTCTCCGGTTTTCAGATGGGTTATACCCTTGATGACTTAATCACTAATTGACCTGAAGTGCTTTCCATAAAAGATGTCATTTCTAGTGTCACACTTCCAACATGTGCATTTATGAGACCTAAATTCTCATTTCTGGTCAGATGCAGACAATCTTTCCAAACACTTCCCTTCTCCCTGTTGTACACAGTCACTATACATCACCCAGGAAGGAGGTAATGCAGCTTAGAATAAACTTAGAAAACATTTTTGAGTATTTCGGTTTTGTTACATGAGAAGTGTTATAAAAAAAAAAACAGAACTGCTTTTAACATTACAGAACTGCTACCAATACATGTGATTAATTTCTCTGTGCTCTTTATTACAAAACACTCTTGAACCCAGGCACGTGTCTCGGTGACCCTGAATTTGTGTGTGCTACAGTTAACCCAAACAGTCTGAAAAATTAGAAATCTGGGCCCACATTCTCTCATGTGTTTCTCAAGTTTTCCCTGTTGTCCTCAAGCTTACAAACCATCTGCAAGGTTCAGCAGTTTGAAGTGGCACACTTCTCTGGATCACTTATACCCAAGGTAAAGACAAGTGTGGTCCTTAGCTTGCTGCCTTTCCCTAACTCTTAACTGTTATCTTTCCCTGACATCCCCTGTGTCCTATCACTCTCCAAGCTAATCTTTAATCCATTTCACAAGTCCTAACCCTTATGTCAAGCTCACAGACTTACCTGATCAATCTTTTTTTTCCCTTTTTTTTCCTTTGTTGCTCCCTTATCAAGCTACATAAATATCTTTCACATTTCACCCTTGTCTCTGCATTCAGTAAGGTATTTAGAGGAACTGGGATCTCAAGTGCCTAGGCCATACATGGACTTTTTTCTTTTTTTTCTTCTTTTCTTCTTAGTAAAGCTCTTTTTCCAAGCTTTTGTTAAAGAATACCTAAGATTTTTATCTTGTGTTTTCAACCAGGTACTCAAAATCAAGCTTCTGACTGTTGCTTACTTTGTATGTGAGCTTTGACAAGTCAGCCAGCCACTCTGTTTGTCATTTGTGCAACAAAATTAATGACCTTGGTTTTCAAAATTATTGGAATTAAATAGCCAGCTTGATATATCTTTAAAAGAAATCCTCAGTAGTTAGAAGACAGGAGAGCAGCTCATTCTGAACACGAGACTTGTTGAAATGCTCCAAATTTATTTCAGTGGAAAATTAGGAATCCAAAAAAGAGATCAGTCAAGATAAATTCTTGTACTTAAGCTCAAGTTCTGTATTGTGTTGTTCACCATACAGATGAGATAACTGAAGCACAGTGACTGATTTCTCACAAGTCACCAATGAGGACATTAGTCAAGGGAGAAATTCCAGTTTGGAAAATTTCACAATCATCAGACTAGTTTTCCTAGTAACATTTATATTTTCCTGACAAACATGATGAAAAATGCCATGACCCAGATTACTTCTTTGACACCGTCCGATAATTAACTGATGAAAAATGAGAAATCTTAAGCTCCTAAAATAGCTCTACCTTTTTAGTGTTGTTAAGCCTGTGAATTGCATTTCTCTGTGAATAAGGAGCACACCGTAGTTGAAAAAATACAACCTTTGCCACAGGTGTAAATATTAGCATAAGGAATTCCTGCAGCTTCTCAGCAGTAACAACACTGACTGTCACAACTGTCATTTATAATTTTCTGAAACAGGCAACTTGGGACCCCAAATCCATTTGTCTATTTACATTGCATATTTGATTATGCAATATATTTGAACCATTGTGCATTTATAAATTGTCCTAATCATTTAGTATCCTCCTCATATTTCTTTCAGTTCAGCACACGATTTGGCTTTATTTTAGGAATTTTACAACTTTGCTCCTGGTGGTTTCTCACATGGAGAGAATTTCAAAGACATTGTATTCATATTCTTTTCAGTTTAACTCCTTCCAGTAGTGTGCTTTTCAAGCTGCCTTGGGTTTGAGTGCCTGCCCCGTGAGTCAAGGTCAATGTTGTATTTAAATAACAACCTTTCTGTAGCCAGGCTCCTTCTCTGTATGCAGAAGGGATTGTGCACAGCACAGAGCCTATTTATTGCATTGCCATTGGCTGTCAGCTCTAAGGTGAGAGGTGGCACTAAAGTCACAGGTGGAGGAGAGAGGAAGAGTAAGTGAGACTCTGTTGCACTAGGCCACTTATCATTCTGCATCAAAGCAGCAGAAAGTCTCCAGAGTTCCTCCAGGGAAATGTCTCCCTGCCTCTCTGCATTGCTTCCCTTCTATGTCCTAGGGTCTGACCTAAAGAGCAGCTTCAGATACAGATGAATCATTGGCTGTGACCCTGAATCAGAGGGATTGTTTTCAAAGGTGGTAGGAAGGGCCCAGCAACATAATGGTGCTCTGATAAGGAGCTTGTTCTGAGGGATGGAGAAAAAACCTGATCCGTCTCCTCTCTGTTCTCGTTTTGTTTTGGTTTTTTCCCACTAACCTCTGAAGCTTCAGGGCTTTCACTTCTCTTCCTTCATGGCATGTCATCACTGAGAGTCCTCCAGCTAGGAGAGCGAGCAATGCTGTCCATCAATGCCACCCGCAAAAACAACAACAGAGACCTATGCAAGACAAAAACAGCAGTCTCTGCTCAAAAAGATGTTTAAATACTTTTTCTGGAAATGCAAGGGAAAAGGGAGAAAGCAGAATGCATAAAAAGAGCACGGGGACTCCAAAGCAGTGGGCAGTCAGAACTGTCCAAACTCAGATTATGCCCCAGCATCCAGATGTTTGTCTGGTTTAGAGCATTTTGATGTTCACAGAGGAGCTCAGGCTCCAACACAACCAGGAGTTCTTAGCTCAAACAACTTGTTTTCTTCTTCCAGGACAGCAGCAGCTCCAAAGAAGAATGACATTACTATGAAAGAAGGAAAGACAAGCAGACACTTTGAGAAATGTCCTTCATATGATTTAGTGGAGTGGCAATGATCTTGGGAGCTGTCATGCAAAAACACAGATGGGAGGGAGAGATGAGAGAAATGGGTGTTTGAAACAGGGAGGTTTACAGTGTTGAAATGCTCACTGAAGCATTTTACTCTTTACTTTTTTTTAAACTGACAGCCATGGCAGAAGCTTTTCTTTTTCTTTCTCCCTTTTTCCCAAATAACCTGCTACTTACATTAATTTTTTTTACACTATCACAAGCCTTCTGGGCCAAGTGTTTATGCTCTCAAGGACAGTAACTTTGGTAATACATCCTGGTGAAGCTATGAAAAAGCTCTCAGATGTACAAATTTAAAAACAAAACCCCAAAGTCAAATAATTAGTCCATATTTTCCCAGAAGCAGTTTATACCAGATAGGAAAACCTGCCATCTTTCTGTTTTGTTTTAGTTTTTTAGACATGATACCTCATTAACACAAATAATTCATTAACATTTTTTTCATCCCAGTCACTTTGTTTCTCAGCTCTATCCATTGCCCTAAAGAGGACGCCTCAGTAATCAAAGTGCATCTAGATATACATGTGCAAAGCCCCTTAGTTCCCAGGTTTCCTGGACTGCAGAGCTCCCCTCTCCTGGCATGAAGATAACCACCCACCTGTCCCTCTCTCCTGTCTCACTCTATTCCACAGATCCCATCTGCTTTTTCTTTTAGACACAGGGTAATCATGCACGCCTAGTGCTATATCAATCTTCCTTTTTGAAAGGAAAAAAGTCTTGCTTCCATTCCCACCCATGCCCCTGTGCACAGCGTCATCTGCCTATTTACATATGGTGATCTGGGCCATGCTTGCTGCCCAGAAACCTCTCAAAATTATTTCCAGAAGACTCCTTTGCATCAGCTTGTCCCAAGATGTCTCAGGACCTTGCAGAATCAGAATCTATTGAACTGTTTGGAAATGAAGGGTGCAAAATTCACTGCAGAAGTTATTCTGTGCTTTGTATGATTAGACCCTTAAAGTGGCTGACAGAGAGCTGCTTTAATTATGGGAAGAGGTGCCTAAATCATCTGTAAACATTGAGACATTTCTTTATTCTGTATCCTCCGCATTTTGCACTTTTCACCTGCTGCATCTAGAAGAGATTTCAGAGTGTATTTAGTAGGTAATTACCCTGGAACTGCAGATGCAGTTATAAAATGTGAAACTGGCCATATTTTCACGCTTCCTCTTTATGAATAGCCACAAAACATCCACTGTCCAATCAACAGCCCTTAAACCTGAGCGATGATATGTGACCAGCTCCACTGAAGATGTTATCCATTCATGCGAGAAATAAGCAGACACAATTGTTGGAGATAATTAGTTTGCACTCCACAGACCCATCAAGATCCTTGGCATTGGTAGTCACTTAACGAGTGTGCCACAGGCTGTTATTCTAAGAGCAGGGAGCTTCTGCACGCACCAGGCCATACAGCAAACACCCAGCCTTTTCAGTTATGTGCTTTCTCATGAGAGCTGCTTTGCACAAGGTGTAGCCAAAGGCTGGATTTTAAAGCAGCTCTCTTCAAAGGAAGCATTCACACCTGCTCATAGGGAAACACAGGTGTGAATTGGAAGCAAATCCATAAAAATCAGTTTGGCTATTCCAGATTTACATCACTCTGACAGACTAAAAATGGCTTCAGATATTTAAAAATACGAGTCTTTGCTGAAATGACCATCTTTCACGTCCAAAATACTATTGAGATAGCACCTGAATGTCATGGTGGATGACAGTATAGAAACACAAAAGCTAACAGGCAGATTTTTTAATCTAATTACCATTTCTTCACCTACCCGTCACATTTTTCTATTCCTAAGTGTGACAATGACTGTTTCTCAGTTAACTTTCCAAATTTCTAAATAGGTTTAGCTTCCATTTCTCACATGTGAGCAGCTATGCTGCTGGTTCTTCAACTTTTGATGACAATTTATGCCATCAAACTTTGTTGAAAATGGATACCTTATTGGGATGTAATGGTTATTATCCAAACTGTTTAAAATAGAAATCTTATTTCAGAAAATCTGAGTTCTGCATCTTATTTGGGCTTGCATGACACTGTTAAACTTATAGCCAAAAACTTTATCCAATCAGTATAGAAGCAATGACTTGCAAATACGAGTATTGTCATGTCTTCGTACTCTTTACCATGGATATATTTTTTTCTCATGATACAGATTCGAGGCAAAAAACCCAAAATAAACCCCAAACCCATATCTAAAACATCTAAAAAATATTCCCAACCATTTTATACCAGCTCATTTAATTATAGGGCGCTTTGTATTGGTAAACTCTGAAGTATTTTTTTTTCCTCAGAGGAGCAATGCAAGAGGGAGAGAACTTTTTATTTTTAGTTGTTCATAGAGCTGTAGGGGTTCTTTTAAACTCAAACCCAGAGCTTTTTCAACACAGTTGCATATACAGCAGGAGCACTATATTCCACCTCTCAGGGGGCAGTGTGAGACTGTCGTAAAGCATAGCGGTTTGGCATTGGCAAACATCTCTGGGGAAATACTACAAGGCAACAACAAAGGAAAAATCTTGAAAGTCATAATGTTATTTTAAGGGTTCTACTACATGCTGATAAAATGATCATAAAATTATCTACATTGCATTGAAGAGATTTGTTTCAAATCTCCTCCTGCAGTGAAGCTGTTATGATGCTATAACAGGTCCTGACTCCTGTAATTTATAAGATATGTCGAAGCTGAGAAAAGATTAAACATTCCATGGATCAGTTTAATGGAAGTAATCATAGAAATGATCCTTGTGAACTAGAAACTGTCTGACCAGGCTTGGTGTGCTGTGGTTCATGATAGAGCTGCACAGCTGCATTCAAAGGCGTTGGCCACAAATAATATTTCACTCCCTTGCACTCGTTTCAGGGTTTGCAGTGTTGGCCATTACAGCTCCATGAAGCTCAGCTCTATAGAGTTTCAAGTACATACCCTCCAAGTGAAATTAGCAGCAGTGAGGAGTTCAGTACCTTAATAAAAGTAAGACATCTACCCATGTTAGTGCTGCTTGTGTTTTAGAGCCGGCTGCAACAATATCTGTGCCCGGAAGCTGGCACACCACAGAGAAGGCAAATTTAAAAGCACAAGCCTCAAACATCTCTTGATGTCAGTCAGCTCGAGGCCAGGCATTGTGTCAAAATGAAGAATGAGGAAGAGATTTTTATTTGTTTTCATGGGGTAATTCTGCTAAAAGACTGGAGGCATACAGGTATAATTGGGATCAAAATTTAGCCTTCAAACTACTGGCTGCAAGCAGTTAAAGGACGATCTCCTTCAGCTTAAGCATTCAACTACTACTTTGAGATTAAAGAGTTTTCAGTTTAACCTCCAGAAACAGGATTTACCTTCATTTATACAGAGCCACAGGAAGCCTCTATTGATGTGACTGAGCCCCTACTTGGAGCATAGCGAGATCTGACAGCCATTCAGATGGTACGCATGCTAACAAACCTTCCTTTTTCTGCCAAGAGGAACCATGCTGCACAGGTCAACAAAATTTGCAAAGATATTAAGTTACATCTAGTTTGCAAATGTAATTCCAATAAATACTTGTCTTTTCAGCAATCCTTGAGAGTGTATTTGGTTTAGGAAGGAGAACGTAACCCTCTGCTGGGAGACAAAACAAGCAGTTCCAAAGGAGCTTGGATTCCCCCCTGAGTAGCTGACTGTTCAAATATCAAAAGGCTCTGGGTACAGCATTTTTAAGGCAAAATTTACTGAGAGGTTGGTGTTCTCCAAGCTGAAACCATCAACTCTGAAACCTGACTTATAAGCAGAGAAAAGCAATAGGCAGACACTTCAACGGCTCTTTCAAGTTACAGATGTCCCGACAGGAATTTAATCCTATTGTTCATATGTTCTTATAATGATTATTTACTATCATTCATTTTTCCCCCTCTGATAAAGTTTTATGTTGCATCCCCTTCGACGTATTTTCTTGGTATAGAAGCAGACAGGGGAGAAAATTAAGGATCATCATGAAGTCCTGAAGGATGTGCTTCCTCAGGTTTTTCAGGAGAATTTTAGGGGACAGAGTCCCAAGTAAAAATTATTTAAGCCTTTTCAGTAGGGACTGAAAAGGGTCGAGCACTTGTCTTCATGTCAAACAGGATTTGACAACTCATGGGTTGTGTTCAGGGAAAAGAGAACTTCAACTGAACAGTCATTTCTATATTTTTGTGTAATAGCTGTGTATCATTTGCAAACAAGTCTACTTAAATCAGAAATGGTGTGCTTCCAGTACCATATGGTGCTGGAAGAGCTACTACTGAGGAGAATGGTAAAGGAAGGAGATTTTCCTTGCAAAGAGGAAAAGACATGCAAGACTTCCAGTTATGTGAAGCATAAACCTGCAAGTCTTTTTCCCTTGTTTTAACTATGGTGACAAATTTAAAGAGGGAGTTCACAAGCCTTGTAAGTTTTCGAAAACAAGTTTCCCAGTTTGTTTGTTTTGAAGCATTTTTCCCCCTTCAGAAGGGAACAGACTCAGAACACGTTACACTTTTTTTTTTTTAATAAAGGTGACATCAGAATAGGTCTAGCAATAACATCCTCATGCAAGGTTTAAAAATGAGCTTTTTCAACCATATAATTACTAATTGTCTGCCTTGTAAAAAGATAAATAAAATGAATGTTTCATTACTGTCAAGCTCTTGATTTCTTGTTTTATGTGGAGCAAAATTAACCAGTTTCAGCTACACAAGTATGAAAATTTTGAGATAGGTCGTTAGCTTTCCGGCAAGAAATCATAAAGAGCTGATTGTCTTTATTTTTTAATTGAACTTCTTTCAGTCTGGCAGACAGCTCCTCTCCTAAAAACACTGTAGAATGCTTTGTGCTGGAGCTGAAAAGAACACTCTTAAAAAGTTACTGCAAAGGGGTCTAAGGGCCTGGGTACCCGAGGGGGGTTTTGCATAGTGCATCCCAAGGATAGCAAATCTGATACAGTGCAGCATGCAAGCGGCAGATAAACTTGCATGCAAGAAAGACCAAGTGCAAGACAGATCCTTGCACTTGATCTTTCCTCCTCGAGCACCTTAGGAGGCTCCAACAAACTGCACACCTGCTCAGGTGCTTTCAATACCACAGAATAGAAAAGGAGTGAGAGGAAGGGATGCTTGCAGGAGTCTGTATTGAATTTGATCCTAGCCATTTTTAGCCCTGTGCCCCCCAATGTAATGTTTCATCCTAGCTGCCAAGCACAGACTATGTAGTAGCCACAATGCTCAGTCTACATCAATGCAGGATCTGACTTCCACTGTTCTAAATCTTTTCTGTTATATTTAAAGTTACAGACATTTATATGTGCATTTCCAACTGCATCAATGTAAATAGTAACAATGTTAACCTCTTGGAGATGTTGCAGTCACCACTATCAGTCACACAGCATTTGGTAATACTTTTAGCCATATTACATGCCTGTAAAGTTCTTTGAAACCCTCTAATGAATATAAGCAGCAACCTTCAAGAAAATTTTGTAAAATTCAGTGCTGCATAGATCCTTCAGTCTGGCATATACGACATATGTTTACTAAGAAGCAAATAAGCTTTCGTTGAAGCTGATCAAATGTTGGCATCTTTAGGTTTGCTGTCTGAGACTACTATGTAATCACTAGAAACATAGTCAGCATACAGTCAATGGAGCTTTCACTATGACTGATTGGACCAAACAGTTTGCCAATAGCCTTCAGTTCTAGGTTTCACATACAGAACAGCTTTCCATGTTTATAAAAGTTTATATAGCTAGCCTAGGTATGGAAGCCCACACTGTAGATACTTGAATTTCTGAGTACCATCCCTTGTTGCTGACCTGTGATATCTTGGTTTGGGTACATTGTCCAGTAATCATAAGAGCCTAGAATCCTAGCAGGTCTCCTTTTTCCAATGGCCAGTTTCCCCTCTCAGTTTTGCACAGCAAAACACACACACTTCTGAAAAACAGCAATTGATTCCAACTAGCTCATAACAGGGCCTTTTTAATATACAGCTGTCTGCATTTTACATACCCGTCCAAACATACTGATAGCAACCAGCAGCATTTACATAATACAGCATTTTAAGTCACTAGGCTGTAAACAAATTTGCAACGTACAAGTGGTTGCCAAGACACCAGTGCTGCAGCGTGGAGCTTAGGCAGATTTTATGCACTTACGTCCAAAAACACATTTCAGGAAACCTTTCTCCAGAGACTTGTTACATAGTCCTACCTTGACCAGCAGAGTCTCTCTGACAATGACATCTAACTCCCCAAATCAGAGGAATGGGGTGCGAGGTGCGGTTTAGTGCCAATTTCTCAGCTGCAGCCAGGTGTATGAAAAGCAACATGCCAAGTTCATGTAGAATGTCCATTTATGCATTGATACAGCATGTATAATTTCTAGCAATAATGGGTCCAACACAAGACACAACACTCAAAAGGTAAGAAAAAGTGCAGTTGAAAGTACTCCTGAAATTATTCGATTTAGGCCTGCTGAATAAAGTTAAAATATATTTCCTGCATATAATACACATTATACGTTACAATAATTACATCATTTAGTTATACGTTACAGTAATGAGTATATTTGGAGATGAGCAGAGCTAGAACAACATGCTTTAAGCATCTTTTTCTTCAAAACATTAGGATTATGCAAGATATGGAATTTCTATCAGAAAATCATTCCCAGCCCAGGATTCTTGGTCATGGACCATATGGGATTAGTAACATGGCCACAAATATTAAAGACTGTGGTATATGGGCTTTTGCAGACACTAGCTATAGTTAATAATGATTGAAGGGGAAGCAGAGTTTTTCTGAGAAAAAAAAGATTGTCAGGGGTAGGTGCTGAAGACTTTGGGAACAAGATTGTCACAGCCACGACACTACATGATGCAAGAAAAACCAAGTCAGAAAGATGTGGTGAAATGGATCGTTAAGGGAAGAAGACATGTCAGGCTGCAGGGTCTGAGAAAGTGTGTATGAGGCAGCATTTTGCCAGATCCTGCCAACAAGGGGTGGCTTTCGAATGAATTAGTCATTATTGTTAGACTCTGTTGCACAAGCGCTTGGCTGACAACATGAAAAGACAATCAGCCTTATGGCCACTTACACCTTAAAGTAATGCCTGGTGAATATGAGCATACAGTCTCGTAGACACAGGCACCACCTCACTTTTGGAAGAGCAAACTGTATAATTTTTTCCCACAAAAAGCCTAAGAAATATTTTCCCTGTAGGTCACTGACTCATAATATGGTAACTATGAGTTAATTATATCCATAGGAGATGAAGAGAGAAAACAGGCCTAAAGAACCTTCAGCAAAAATGATTTACAAAATTCTGATCTAAATTTTAGCCCTGTGTAAAATCAAGAGATGCTTACCTGTGAGAATTAATTTTAGTCTAAGCCTGATTTTTACTGTTCTGAAGTCAAAGGGTTTCTGTGGGGCTCTATCCCTCAGTGAAAGTCTTCCCAATTTTTGAGTATGCTGGTATGAACATCATACTGCATTTCAGGGAACTACAGTCTAGCAATTAGGGAAAAAAATTCCTAATAAAGACAAGCTATAATATAAACTTAAATACCAGGTGTTTTCCCCAGGGAATAAATATGTAAGCCTCATCACCCAGGGCCATTTCAGACTCTAGTGCAGCAGCAGGAGCAGCACCAGGTTTCATCATCTTTTACGTCATCCTCAATGAATCTTCAACAAAGCTCCTTTTGGGATATCAGGTAGAGAGAGAAATGACACATGGTGTGACACAAAAAAAGCTTGTTACCTTTCTCATGCTATCAGAGTACAAGTCTTCTGCTGAGAAGTCATCTGTGCTGCAACTTTCTCAGAGCAACAGGCTTCTGGTCTTGATGTAACTAATATATTCCTCATGCTTTACAGATTTCATTTTATTTTAAAATAGTTGTTTCCTTGGTTAACAATTAATGCCATTCTTTTAGTCATTGTTTCTTCTGGTATTTTTCATACATACACATTTTCATTCAGTCGTCATGCACAAGAACCTTACTGTTTCTATTGCAAATCTATATGGGTCCTTCAGAAACGAGGATGTGAAGTGTGAAGGCTTAACTGAAGATCTTTGTTTACTCTAGCAGAGATTTCTGAACTAAAATATAAACAGTTAATTTCATTTTGTCACTGAAATGAAGAGATATGCCGTTCTGGTCTGCTTTTAACAAGTCAGATCTAGAGTCTTCTAAAGTCAGGGGGACTTCTTTGAAACAGTTTCTCACAGCATTCTAACTGAGAAACTGGCTGCCACTGGCCTGGACAGGTGGACCCTCAGCTGGGTTAAAAACTGTCTGGATGGCCGGAATAAAATCCAGCTAGAGGCCGGTCATGAATGGCATCCCCCAGGACTCAGTCCTGGGTCCAGTTCTGTTCAACATCTTTATCAATGACCTCAATGAAGGAATTGAATACACCCTCAGTAAGTTTGCAGATGACACTAAGCTGGGAGGAAATGTTGATCTGCCTGAGGGTAGGGAGGCACTTCAGAGGGATCTGGACAAGCTGGACCCATGGGGTGAGACCAATGGGATGAGGTTCAACAAGGCCAGGTATAGAGTGCTGCACATGGGACATAACAACCCCATGCAGCGCTACGGGCTGGGGAGACTGGCTGGAGAGCTGTCAGGCAGAGAAGGCCCTGGGGGTGTTGGGTGACTGCAGGCTGAATAGGAGCCAGCAGTGTGCCTAGGTGGCCAGGAAGGCCAATGGCATCCTGGCTTGTATCAAAAACAGTGTGGCCAGTAGGTCTGGGGAGGTGATTGTGCCTCTGTACTGGGCATTGGTGAGGCCACAGCTCGAGTGCTGGGTACAGTTCTGGGCTCCTCAACATCAGAAGGACATTGAAGGTCCTGGAGCGAGTCCAGAGAAGGGCAACCAGGCTGGGGAAGGGACTGGAGGGCAAATCCAATGAGGAGAGGCCCAGGGAGCTGGGGATATTTAGTCTGGAGAAGAGGAGACCTTATCACCACCTACAGCTACCTGAAGGGAGGTTGTGGAGAGGTGGGTGATGGTCTCTTCAGCCAGGTAACAGGTGATGGGACAAGGGGAAATGGCAAGAAGCTGCCCCAGGGCAGGGGCAGATTATATGTTAGAAAAAATTTTTTTACTAAAAACGTTGTGGGGACCTGGAACAGGCTGCCCAGGGAGGGGCTGAGTCACCTTCCCTGGGTGTGTTTAAAAAAAGGGTAGATGAGGTACTTAGGGATCTGGTTCAGTTTAGGATGGGATTGGTTGGACTTGATGATCTTCCAAGGTCTTTTCCAACCTTGTGATTCTGTGACTTCCCCCCCCCCCCCCCCTTTAATTTTTTTTTGCCTTAGCTTTGGTAGGCTTTACTTCAGAACCTCAACTTTTAGCTTAGCAATTTCATGATCACTAACAAAAAACTTTTGGGGAACATTTCCCATCTGTAAACGGACATCCAGACTTCAAAAACCCAGGAATACATTCCACCAGAAGAGTTAGTTACACCAAAGATTATTTAATTCAATAATAAGAAATTTTGCCACTGAGAGGGTATACTGGGTAATGCTAGAAAACAGAACATACCATCTACCAGTAGGATCAGAAGGAATCTGCATTTTCTCTGCTTGGGAGGAACAGAGTGCCAGGGAGACCAGTAAGCTGAAATGGAGCAGCTGTGTAAGGGAGGACATGCCTCACACAGTGGGATTCTGAGAGAAAAGTTAATATTCCCCATGGCATTGTGCTGACTGTGCACACTACTGACATGAAACTGCTGCAGCTTTTGGTGTGAAGAAGCAACTGCTGTAGTCAGGAAGGTTCACATCTATTCTATCCGGCCATGGTTCTCTGAGATTGCCCTGGGCAGAGTGTCTGAACTCCTCTTACTCCACAATGGATCTGACTGAGCACCTCCTGTGCCAACTGGGCTCACGTGCTGCCAACAGAAATTCAACCAATACCTAGAAATTCTGAAGTGAGATTTGCTAATGGCAAAGTAAAACAAATGGATGGAGCTTTGAAAATGATAGGGAAAGGTAGGTCCCTATTATATTACTTGCCCTGGAAAAAGATCAAGATTACTTCTTTATTTCAATGCCAACTGATACAGAAGAAAACATCTCTAACCGGCAGGAACTGTCTTAGCAGCATAGCAATGGATTGAAATCCAATTCATAATGTGTTAGAGCAACCGATGGCAGCGAAACCAAACTGTGTATCTGGTTTTTGATTCAGGTATCAGCTATGTTTGAATGCATGACAGAAAAGGTATATGTCTAATGGCTTGGATGTGATCTCTCATGTTTCATGGAGGTAAAGCTCTTCAAGATTTTTTTAAGGAAGTGGTATAATTATCAGGACATGGCATTTAATAGCTGAACATGATTTAAGAAGAAAATGCCCTAGGTGACTGGCAGAGTTGTTATTCTGAAGTTAGAACAGGACGTCCAAAAATTTAACCTAACTACAGAAACAGCTGTTACTAAATGCACTTCTGCAATTGCTGCAAGCAGTAGTTTGAAAGTCTGAAAGCTTGCCTGTGAGCTCAGTCTAAGCTGAAATACTAGCTCCTGTGTGAGTGGCACAGCAAAGTTAGGGGAATCTCTTGCTGCCTGCAGGACAGTGCAAGGAGATTATAGAGACATGGGTTTCTTTTCTACAGCTGTGTGATTCACTAAACCTAAGATATATTAAGGTTTGTTTCTGTAGCTTCTTCTCCTTTGCTTGCCTAGCTTGAAATTCAGCTCAGTGTTCATGGCTCTAGCTACAGACTTCTCTTTGAATGGAGTAGAAAAGCTGGGAAAAAAAGAATAACGCATTAAAATTAGACAGACCCATTAGATGTGAGTCTGTCAAATAGCTGTGTCATTTTGTACCCTGCCAGGAAGAGGGACTTCCTCAGTGCCTGTACCAGAGCAAAGTCACACAATATCTCCATGTCCCACTTTACCAGCCACATAAACATGCTACTTACCTACATCCTACTCAACTTGTGAGGCCTCCAGTTACATAAAAAATATTTACATTCAATTTGTTCCCTTTCATTTGATGCACAGAAACCTTCACTTAACTTTAGCTGCTGGGAAAAAAAAAAAACAAAAAACAAACCCAACAGTGTAAAAAGATATAGTCCAATTTTCTCCATTTTACAAGTGGGAAAACTGAAAGATGAAAAGAGATGAAAGATGCTTAAGAGTTCACTCTGATTTGGTGGCTGAAACAGGAAAAGGACTTCTAGCCCCTTTAAAATGGCAACATCAGTAGGTTGTATTAAAATTTCCACCATCTGTCAAGAGGAATGCCTTGTCACATTTTATTTTGTTTACTTTTTATTATCAGGAAAGAGCACTGACTGCCCCCAGGCTGTAAGAACAAAAGTGGTTTCTGCTGAGGCTTTGGCTTCCGCTTCTTCAATTCTCTTTTCAATTGCCTTTTAATTCAACCTCGTGTCTAACCTAGCCCTGATCTTACAGGATGAGGGATCTCCTAAAAATATGTGATTATATATCTCTATTACAAGCTGAAAAGAAACCATCATGGGATCATTCTAGTATCCTGGGATGCATTCCTTAGAGCTACCATTTTCCTCAGGCTTTCCTAGGCTCTGCATGTTCTGTGCTCTTTGTTGTGCAGCAGCCCAGGCTCTTGCTGTGTATGTGAATCTTGTGTAAGGTCAACATTTGCTGTACTTCCAAATGTGAGGCTGTGGGAAGAGATGCCTTCTTCATCCTTTGGCGGTACATCTCTTAGAATCTGAGATTCTGGAATTCAGCTTTCTTTAAAGGTTTTTCTTCTTTTCCCCCTGCACCAGTTGTAGTTTACAACGCAGGATTTTCTGAACTGGGAGTCAGGAAGTGTTAATCATCGTGTTACGTCATGCAAAGACCTGCTACCAATACAAAATTACAGCCAACAGTCCAGACAAAACTAGAACGACCCCTAGAAAAGGACCCTTAGAAAAGGACCCTTAGAAAAGTACCTCTAGAAAGGGACCCCTAGAAAAGGGCCTCTAGAAAAGGGCTCCTGTCGTGGTTCAGCCCTAGGCAGCAGCTGGGCATCCCTCCCCTGGGAGTGGAACCAAAGCAAGCCCCTGCGGACAAGGCGGGACAGTTACTGACACAGCACCACCAGAGGGGAACAACAGAGCCTGTGGCAGAATTCACACACCCGGGGACGACACAGAGCACTTTACCAATCCAAGGAGGCGATGACACCAAGCGCTGCTCCAGCACTACGGCCAGCCCGGCACCGGACGGCACCCCACGGACCCGGCCCTCCCCGACCAGCCCCTTTCTGGCCGGAACCAGGTCAGAGCCCATCAAGCTTATTGCAACAGAAGATGACAGAGGAGTCAGATAGATATCTTATTTTAGGAGAGTGTGCAAGTGGTCTTGCTCAAAATCTTTTCACACGAGAACATGCTTTAATTCTAAAAACTGGAAAGGCAAACAGAAGGGGAACACGGGAGGTGGTATTGCTCAGACTCTGAAGATTCCACTTCTACCATTAGCTTTGCCACATGTTCCACAAGCACCTTATTAACATGACTGATACTTGTCATATAAGATTATCTGCTTCTTGCTTTACTACTCAGAAAAGACGAAGTTTTCATGCTTTATTTTTTGGTTTCTTGTATGTTTTCTGTATTTCAGCAGTCAAGCAGCATGCTGTTATGAACTGTAGTGATGTTTGGGCTGGTTTTGAGTTCCATTATGACCACAGTCGGACCCAGGAACAGTTCTACTTCCAACACATGCAAGTTTCACCTTTGCTGTGGAAAATTTATCTGTTGCAGAAGAAAAAAAAGCCTTTGATTAATCCTGAAGTTTTTGGTGACTTTTTGGGTATCTTGGGCTCAGATCATTTGGCTTCTGTAATTTAAACACTGTGGCTGTGAAGGTGGTTAGTATTTATGGGAATCTAATGTTGAGTGGAAATTCATCTGTGCTCATGGTAGCCTACTGCTCCCAGTAGGCTACTTGAAGAGACAGGTTGATGCATGTGTACTAGCTGTTACTGTTCATCAACATTAACATCTCACAGGGGTAAGAGGGGTGGAGCAAGATCCCAATATTACAGCACCACCCCAAGAACTTTTTCATTCCTTCCACTCCTTGTCCGCTTTGTGGACATATTATAGCTTGGACTCATACACTAACTTACACTACCACTGCCCTCACACCCAGTGCAGGGCAGCTCCAAACTTTCCCAGACTCTGAAACCTTTAAGTATTACTTACAATAAATACAGAAGGTTGCAATCTGAACCTCAGGCTTACCCTGGTAATGCAGAGTAAATCCATCAGCCCATTGAAGGCTGGCAATGCTGTGGAATTAATTACAGAAGAACCTGCTGCCCAACCTAGTTTGAGAAGAAAATCACGTTTCTCATAAATGTGCTCCTTGGCTGATAAAAATCCAGTTGCTTTTAAACAGCTACTACCACCTTCCACCTGCCTGGCACTGCGTGCTTTGCACTTACAGTGCCACATCCCAGTAAAATTGCTGCTCGTTTGTTCCTAGGTATCTAGCTTCATTTTCATAATCACACCCCTGTTCCTCTCCAGATTTAACAATATATAGCCTAGCTGGTTTGAATGAGACATATGCCTCCCAGCGAGAACTTCAAGACAGAGGTGGCATTTTCTGACTTGAGTATGCCAGGATTTTCTGTATACTCCAATCCCTTGCGGTGATCCTACCCATGGGGCATCTCCCATAAGCAGCTGTTGTGTGTCCGGATGTAGGATGCCATGTGACAGATGAATTAGTCTTGGACATGATTTCAGCAGAGAAGCTTAGCTTCATAATTTTATTCTTTGGCAGCTGCTGAAGGATACCACTTAGAAAAAGGCTTCCTGTGCATATTCTGGTTTAGGAAAGGCATGCAAAGTGAAATCCATAATATGGCTCTTGTTGCTGTCTTCAGCACTACACTTCAAGAGTTGCACACATTGCTCAACAGTTGCAACCAGTTCTTGTTTATCTTCAGATCTCAAGAATGTTACTTTCAACACTGTAACATAATGCCGGAGGCAGGTTATGCTATCAGCACAGAGCAAGAACCAACAACTTAGCGAAATTCAATATATTTTGAAGAGTTGGAAATACTTGGCTGTTTTGAGGGGAAGATACCTCTGTTTCAAATCAAAAAAAGTTTTAATATACTGTGCATCAATCTGCACTATTAAGCCAAGCGCAAGAGACTCAAACAGGAGAGAATCAAAACACTGGCTTTGTAGGACTTGCCACGTTGATAAGAAAATTATGGAGACAAGAAGTTTAATGAGATAGCCAGTCATCAGGAAATTTTTCAGTACTCTTTTTCAACCACAGATTTGGCCTAGTTGCAAGTAAACAAGTTCAAAATATGTGTTCTGCATTGTTGGCAGCTTCTCCTTTAGGGTGACTTTTCCATTCACTTTGCGTTCAGAAAAGGTTTCTAAAAATAAGGATGTCAACAGGGAAGAGATATTGCTTAAAATTATTAGAGCTAACATACGGTTTTATTTATATTTTTAAAAACCCATATTGAATTAGGGGGAAACAACATCAAGCAGAAAAAAACCTTTGTAGCTTCCAAGAAGGTTTACAGAGTGGTGTAACAAACTGAAACAGCTCAGAGAAAAAAATAGCCACTGACAGAGAGGACAGAAATCTTAGGAATGGAAAGGTATAGAAGACAAATACATTCCATTCATATTGCAACTGAGATGAGCGTAGCAGATGAGAGACAGGTGTAGCAGAACAGACTAAAATTAGAGGCGAGAATGCTGTGCATTTGTGATAATTAAATCCTGAGCTATCATTACTCACCTAAGAGAATGGAGTATATCAAAATGCAAATTATAATAGATAATTTCCATAATTACTAACTATAAAACATCCAGCTACTGCAAAAAGGCAGTGCTAGATTCTCAAAGGGAGTTGGCCTTTGCAACCAGAATCGAGCATGGTATAACACCAACATTTTAGGGCCTTAGCTGTCTTAGGAAATCAACAGAAAAACAGATGGCTGTGCCACCCATCTGGCAAAAGGAACACCTGAGTTCCAGTTCCTGTATAATTTCAGTGAATATACACATAAGGTTAACTGAAGTAAAATATTTCTCCCATTTCCCCTGTAGCTTTGTAATTGTGAGGCAGTAATGTCCTCCTCTTCTCCCCGTCCAGCTTTTCACAGTCAATAACTTTTCCATATGAACTGCTGTAGTTTCAAGGGGAAAAAAAAACATATCTGTCCTACAACATTTGACTGACTGTTATTCAGACCTTTAGTGTGGGAGACAGCTTCAAATCTCACACAGGGAGAAAATTAATTACAGTCTCCTATCTCCAAAGTGATAGCTCTTATGGCTAAGTCACTGGCTGAAAGGATGTAGGGCAAAACATCTGCTTTGGGGCAGGGATCCATGTGCTTGCCCTATTCCAGGAATATGTCTTGCATTAAACATTAAGGAGAGGATAGGTGAAGGGGTAGCTGTACTTGAGATCCCAGCACTGGTGACCCTTTGTTCACAAACACCACCAACAGGAGGCATTAGTTTAAAAAAAAAATAAATCTTCATTAAAGATAATTTAGACACCTAAAGCAAGGGACCAGGAGTTGTGAGGATCCAGGTGGCTTTGGATATAAATGATAGCCATCTCATCCTGTAAGCACCCAGGTAAATCAGCCATTTTTTGAGTGTAAGACCTTACTTCATGTTCCTTACAATAGGCAGCAGAATGCCACATAACATCTGTTGTGTATGTATCTCTAAGTGATGTACATATTTTTATCCTTTGTTATATCTCATGAAATAATCCAAGCCATGTTTCAAGCTCTATCTTCTAGGTTGAAAAAAATAATAAAGTAACCCTTTGCATCACAAAGCCCCAATGGGTTCATGCCTGTGTGTGCAGACTCTCTGTGACTATGGTTGATAGAAGCTTAGAAAAGACTCCAGAGCAGAAAAAAAAAACCAACAACCAACCAAACCCCAAACATGTCCTTTGATCCTGTAGGATAATAGGCTGCAGTGTTCCCAGTTTACTGACAGAAAGCAATCTCCAAGAGGCCAGCTAGCTGGAGCAAAAAATAGGTTTCTATAAAACTAAAGTTAGGGAGAAAGTTGAAGTCTTTTGAATTCAATCACTTTTCAAGGTGTTCATCCCAATGGCATCCAAATGCGAAGGTGAGAGGTGTGAAATAAAAAATGGAATACAGCAGAATAGTTAGGCATTAGGAGGTCACAAAGGGAGGCAGCTTTCTCTGGAACACATTAGATTTAGTGATAAGTAAACCTTAAAAGTTCAAAAATCAACTCCAGATGGACAATCCAAAGTTCAATTATTTCTCTAAACTTCTGGACTATACTCATCCATGGAATAAGAAAATAGTCTACTCCACTGTGATTTACATGGTATAAGTGAGGCTACCAGAGATCAGGTATTAGTCCTTTATTTCAGTAGCATTGCACAGATGATTTATTGGTCTCATCAGGCAGCAAATCTACTGAGAACAGACTTTCAACCAAAACATCCCTTTGGTTTAAAAACATGATAGAAATATCTGCCACTAGAAAGTATTACTAATTTAATTTCTAGGTCCAATTGGAACCAGCAAATTCACAGATGGCAGTGAAAATGGACTTTATCAGAGATACATTTATTTATCCAGCTTTTTTCAAAACCTTGCAGCTGGGGAGAAGCCACAGACAGAACCATACTTTCTCCAAACCATTTTACTTTCTCGTTAAACTACAGTTTCCACCCAACTCATATAGATCCTGTCTCCCTCCTTTATTATTGTAACAGGAATATCAGATTAGAAATGCAACCAGGCTGGAAGGAAAGAATATTGCTAACGTCTAAAGCTGACTGAGGGTCAGCTGAACAGTGTCTGATTCAATAACCTCTACCTTCAGGAAACCGCTGAATCTCATCTTTGCCACATCCTTAGACTGTAATATCCGGTAGATCTGTAGTGTTTGCAGGACTGGCCTCAAGGCTGTGGCTGAGAACAAACTCACTGCCTAGTCACACTGAAGCATCCAACCTAGTAGTCTCAAGCAAAGCTCCAGGGCATTCAGACACTGCAGGAACACGCGTGGACACAGTCATCTAGCAGGTAAGTGGGCACCAACTCTCCCTATTCACCCCACTCACCTTCCACCCATTTCAGACTTTCTTGGAGCAACCTTATGTGATTTATGGGGGAATAGGGCAGGCCCTCGACCATCAGGGTTCCAGTGTGCAGCAAGAAAGGCATATGGGTTTCGTGGCAGGTGATTACCATAGACATAAGATGTGTTTGAAGTTAAGCATATGCTTAATTGCTTTCTGAATCAAGAATCAATTGGTCCTTCCTACACTGGTTACAGCCCTGATATTGCAGTGCACTCTGATTCATGGCTTTGGCGTTGTGGAGCCTATTGAAGAACCAGTGTTAATTTCCCACATCTTAGAAATGTTTAGGTAGATGAGTGTGGGAATCAATCAACGTTCTCCTTTTGCCATTATAAATCTTACCTGGAATCAAGCTGGTGCCAAAAGTTGTGAAATAAAATAGTTCACTCCCCAAACCAAGTGTGAATGCCTTTGAAAGGGGAGGTCAGGTGCAGTGGGGTATATATTGTACATGTTGGTATATAAATCATTGATAGCCAGATTCCTTCCCTCTATTGATCACATCATACTCTCCTAGCAGGTAGCTTATCTAAGAAAATAATCACTAAATTAACTTGAAGACACCAGCCTCCCAGCAAGATTAATGATAGATAATTTACTTTATGAAAGAAGCAAGCATCCAATAAATTAGAAAATGCACACCACCATCAAAGCAAATTGTTAACTGTCTCCAGCATTCACCTTACTGCATAGTTGACAAATGGATTTCACATTTTTTCAATCACACAAGAAGTATTTTCTTGTCATGTCCCTCATTGTATAAGCAAATGTCTGCTGGCTTCCTATTAGCTTTCATTTTACACCATTTCAGGCACATAGTGTTTACATTCACACATGTACATGTGTAAACAGAGTAAGAGAGATTTTAAAAAACCTGAGATTTCCTTTTGTGGAACCTTAAATTAAGAGTTCTTTGCCACAGATTTAGATATGGGTTACCAAAGTGAAAAATAAATCGTCAGGGGCAAGATTCATCCTGAAGTTAAAAATATGGCATCAGACCTTGACTAAGTGTTTTGTTTGCACCTGCAGAAGCATCCCTGATTCTGGGAGTAAGAGTCTCTTCATCAGCTCCTTCCTACATCATTGCTTTCAGACTATCATCTTCTTATGATCACTGGAGATAGATATTTGTAAACTTTTTTTGTGAACCATTTTTTCTAGGGTTATATTTACCATTTACATTCATGTAATACATGATTTTTCCACTAGCATAATCCAAAAAATCCCACCAAAACTATCTTACTTCCATCTCTTCTCAATGTTTTTAGCCTCTAGCATCCACTGTAGTTACATTTCACCTTTTAAGGCTTGCTTATTTAGTTCTAGGTGATTGATTGTTACTGATTACACTCCATGGTGCTGTCACAAGAAGGAAGGGGTGAATGGAAGTTATAATTAACATTGTTTCTGAAAGTATTAATCAAATATCAACCAGCCTTCACGAATTCCTCAAAAAGAAAAGGACTTTGTGGGAAACTGAGGCAGAAAGAATGGGTGTGACTTGCCTGCAGTCAAAAAGCTAGTCATTTACAGAAGTGCAGAGTGTGACAGTGATAATTTCATGTTATCAGACAGTACAATTGACACTGAACTCTGTGGTCTCATGGTGAAGGGATGGGGCTGGGCAATTGCTGCTGGCAGGCAAGAGAGGTAATAGAAGCAGGAACCTCAGGACAGAGTACTGGGGCTGAGCCCTGTTGAAGGACTGTACTTTCTGCTCCTGTCAAGTACTGAGAGGGTTAAGAAGGGTAATTTTGGTTTCCTGGGGAGACTGTCCTGCCCAACAGGATTCACACCTTCTATGCAACAGATCTCAGCCATCCTCCAGTAACATCAAACAGCAAGAAATCTGGCTTTACAGAGCTCTGGCTTAGGAATCATAGAATCCTAGACTATTTCAAGTTGGAAGGGACTCATAAGGAACACCAAGTCAAACTCCTTGCTCCTTGAAGACTACCTAGAATTAAACCACATGACTAAGAGCATAGTCCATATGTTTCTTGAACTCTGAAAGGCTTGGTAATATGAGTGCTTCCCTGGGTAGCCTGTTCCATTGACACTGAAGAAGCTTCTCCTATTGTCCAACCGAAACTTCCACTGATGCAGCTTCATTCCATTTCCCTGAGTCCTATTGCTAGCCACCAAAGAGAGCAGCACATCAGCACCTCCTTCTCTGCTGCCCTCCTTGAGGAAGCTGTAGACTGCCACAAGGTCACCCCTCAGCCTCGTCTCCTCCAAGCTGAACAAACCAAGTGACCTCAGAGGCTCCTTCTAAGTCTTGCCTTCAAGGCCTTTCATCATCTTGGTCACCTGCCTCTGAACACACTCTTATAGTTTATGTCCTTCTTATACTGAGGTACCAAGAACTGCACACCGTACTCAAGGTGGAGATGCACCAGTGTGGTGCAGGGTGGAACAATCACCTCCCTTAACTGGTTACCTGTGCTGTGCTGGATGCCCCCCAGGACGTGGTCGGCCTTTTTGGTTACCAGGGCATGCTGTTGATTCATATTCACCTTGTCATTCACCCAAACTCCCAGATTTCTTTCCACAGGCTATTCTATTCCAGCCTCTCATCCCCCAGTTTGTTTGTTTAAGCAGGATTACCCCATCCTAGATGCAGAACCCAGCACTTGCTTTTGTTACATTTCATATAGAAAATGCATCTCAGAGCAAATACAATTGTGAACAGCACTAAAAATGAGAAATAATGGATGACAGACTCAGTGGGGAAAGGATCCCAGAGACATAGTTCATGTAAACTGTACTTACAAAAGTGCTGTTTGGGTAGTGTTTACACTACATGTTTACCAAAATGTGACACAGTTCAGGCTAATTAATTCTTTGATAAAGACAGTTACAAGGATGAGCTTTCTGTACAAAGATTAACTGAACAGTATAGCTGATGGTTTCCGTTGGAGCTATCTAAAGCATCTATAGAATTCAGAGAGAATTCAACTTGGTAAGAGAGCACTGACAAGAGCTCAAGGCCTAGAAGCAAGGTAAAGACAACAAAACAAACTCCTCCCCTAAACCCACAACACATATGCCATTTTCTACAGATCTGGATACTTATGTTTGATATAAACAGGAAGAAGCAGCATGAAAGAAAAATTGCTGTGAAAGATATATAGGTGATTTGGTACGCAGTGGGAACGTGTTGCTGCTTCACCACTGAGAAGGTAACATAGAAGTTCCACATTTGAGGAGGCAAAGTGCACTGACATACTACCCAGGCTTGTATAGAATACACATTTTCAAAAACAGTAACTTATTTCTGCATAGAATGTTATTACAGCCTGCAATGCTCTTCCTGAGTGTAACCATTAGTGGTGGCGTTTTCATTTGGCAAGGACCAATTGCGAAGAGGTCAAAGAGAGGAAGGTATAGAAAAAGTCACACAGCAAAGGGCGGGAGGGAGGGAGGAAAGGAAAAAAGGACCACTTTTCATCATTATGTCTGAAGGAGCACAGGGTGCCATTGCTCACATTCAGGCAGATTCAATCAGCATGCTGCATATTTTCACAACTACTATTCTGCCAACTTTGTGTGTTTTCAGGAATGTGTTGCATTACCTTCTTGCTTGGCTTTGTGTGCTGTTTCTCAAGATGCTTAGCACTTCTGTGGGCAGCAGCTGAACCCACCTGCTTACGTTAAGTCAGAGTGCCATGGCCTAAAATTTCCCTTCTTGGATGGTGGTCCCTATGGCACAGTAGATTTCACTGCTGACTTCCAGCATGTCCTAATCAGAGAATTATCAAAACCTCAGGAAAAAAAAAAAAAAGAAGAAAATTGAAAGAGATTGTGAAGATGTGAAAAAGGGTATTCTCTTCCATTTCACATGGAAGCTGGTGTGACAGGCACAGTGCTCAGATGGATTCTGAACAAGAATATCACATTGCAGTCTTCTTTCATTGCACACACTTTTCTCCAAAACAACTGATGAAGCAGTGACATCGAGCAGTACAAAAATGGAAACAGGAGGCGCAGTGGCATGCTAGCCACATCGTCTCATGCCCTGTATACCTTCCAAAGTGCAATACGCAATGACAGAATGAAATAAGGGCAAGTCAGACCCATTTCTCACACACACTTTGAAGCAGAGCCATCTACTAATACAGAAGTTGTACATGAGGCCAGCAGACATTGGAGCACAGCTGCTACTTTATGAAGGGGCTGGCAATGTCACACTCCAGGAGTGCAAAGCTCAAGGGGTATTTGACAACACCAAAGTCAGAAAGGTCTACTTTGAGACACGATGGCTGAAAATACAGCTATGACATACACATTTGAATGTCTGTGTACTGGCAGTCTACCCTGGAGTAGAAAACAGGCAGCTGGGCAGACAAATGAAAATAAAAGGATCACTACTCAGCATTATATATATGTTGCATCAGTCATTTTTTACATAAGATAAAATTGGTCTCTCAAGGGTCCTGCATGGCATAGATGTGGATAATGGATCAAATCAGAGGGTAACATACAGCCTGGGATCAGCAACCCTTCAGTTTCCCAGTGATACCCTCATTCATCTATTGTTGGAGAGGAGTAGGGATGTTAAACTCTAATCCTGCCCAATTGGAAGAGGGCAGGAACATTGAGTCATTTATTCCTCACAGTAGTGGAAGGCCCTGCATGCGAAACAAGAGATATACACCAGAAAGGCACACGATGACCCAAGTTGTTCTGCTGAAAGTCTGTATAATTCTATCACCCAATGTGGATGCTTCTGCTGATTCACTGCTTAACACAGTGTCACTTCTTTGAGACTGTGTATACAGATGTAGTGGCTAAAACAAACATCCCTCTATGAAAATATTAATTTAAGGAGTTACGTCCTTTTAATCTTGCCCCAAAGTGGCCCAAAGCATACTGTATATCCACAGACTTCATGGCATCACTTGGCACCTCCCAGAATGGCTTTCAGCTGTAAGCACCCACCGGGCCATGAAAAGAGTTATATGCTCATGATTCTTCAAATCCTACAGATTGAGATTGAGGAACTGCTGAGACCAAGTTTACTGCTGTCTGCCAGCTTTGTCTCATTACCTATCATGTGTAATCTCTGCTGTGAGCTAGCAATAAGTGTTCTCCCCTATTACCACTGCAATGTTCACATAATTAAGTTGCTCTCAAATTGTAGGCTATAACAACTTACAGACTTAGATTAATTTGTTGTGACAATTCAGAAATGTGTATTCTCTCTAACCAGTTTATAGGAAGAGCCACCTCCCAGTTCTATGTGAGAAGATGCTCTAATTCATTAGAAGTCATGTTATAACTGAGCATCTTGATTGAACTGCTCTTCAAATTTAGAAGTCTTAGGAAATCTTTGGGAGTATATTAATCACCACTGAGAAAAGGGTTACCCAAGGAAGTGTGTAGTTTTAAAAAGAATTTAAATTTTAGAAAGTAATTGGCCCCTGTTCTCACAGGTTGTGACAATTACTCTTTTTCCTCTGCCAAATGAACTTAACAGTCAAGACTTAAAGCTCATCTTAAGACTCAGGTAATTACAAAATTCATATCCTCTTTTCATTTTTCACATCCAGTAGCTAATTTCTTTTCTTCATATTTCATTAGAATAAACTAGTTTGGGGTTTTCTTTTGCTGTGGCATTGAATTCTGTCCAGTATTAAGCAGAAATGCTGGTTAGTGGGACAGATATGAGTATCCCAGGAGAACAATAAACATATCAGTATGTATGTAAATATGTATGCTACACACATTACTCATATAGGAACATATGCTTTACCCAGCAAGGGACAGACTGGAGAGGTCCTTCACAAAGTGCTATGAATCTGGAGGTTCACCACTGGCCCACTGAACCAGCAAAAATGTCTCCCATGGCAAGTGACTTCATTAGCAGCAAGACATGTTGCTAGATACAAGACAAGATCTGAGATTCAGTGCTGTGCAAACCTGTGACACAAAATGCTTCCTTTTCCTTTTCTCACCTTTTCTCATCTTTTCCCTCTTTTTTTGACATTTACACAGGTTGGAGAGGGCAGGAGTATTATTCTACAACAGCATCAGAGATAAGAGGTGTTAGAGAAAGAATTAGTAGAAGGACAAGCTATGCCTCTAGGTGTTACACATAAAAAATACAACATTAAATATAGCAAGGAGGGAAAATAGAAACATTTCTGCATCTTCCAATTTTTGCAGAAAAAGAAGCCAAAACAGGATTTTTAATGATTGATGAAGGGGATAGGATTGCCTTTCCAAAGCTTCTCTGACTACATAATCACTTAATGCTTCCATCTGAGGGTGATTTATCTCATTTCACCATTAGTGTCTATCATTGCTTTTAATACAAATTGGGTCTATCTATGTCTGCTAACACATGTTGTTCCCCTAGGAATGGCTCAGGACCTCCCCATCAAAACCACCCTTCTAAAGCAACAACAATCAGACTG
Organism: Laterallus jamaicensis coturniculus; assembly: GCA_022605575.1. Classification (NCBI taxonomy): domain Eukaryota; kingdom Metazoa; phylum Chordata; class Aves; order Gruiformes; family Rallidae; genus Laterallus; species Laterallus jamaicensis. The sequence goes on along the minus strand of JAKCOX010000033.1, from coordinate 5,860,803 downwards.
AAACTGCTCTGTGTACTACACCCTTTGCTGTCCTCTGCTAACCCCCAGGAGGGAAGCAGGAATGAGGTCAGGTTTGCTAGTCTTTCTCCAGCTCCCAACAGGACCAGAGACTTCTTCAATCTATGACCACCTTTAAAGCTGCAGAGTCTTGGAGAGATATGTTTGAGATTTTATGGTATATTAAAAAGGAACATTTTTTCCCCTTACCAAAGGCACAGAAGTGTATCTGAAAAGGGTAAGGAACTAATGTAATGTATAATACAAAACAAAAAGGACCAGAATTTTTAAAAGAAGCTTTCTCAATCAGCTTTCCCTCATATAAGCCCCTTTCTGTTTAATCTTTCCAATGCAATTCCTGCCATGCAAATCAAAGTGCCTTTTAGGATGAGGGAGTCAGGTTGAGCAAATAAAAGATCCTACTCTAGCTTTAGCACAGGATTAATCAAGAAAAGTTGGGATATAATACCAAAAAAAGATAACAGGATTCTACCCTGACTTTCCCTGCCATTCACTTTCACCAGGCAACTAACGCTCCCACGCTTTCTTCAAGAAGGGTAATCACACAGGCAGACATTAAACAACACTGGTGATATGTATATACTAAATATAACAGAGAAGAGAGAGCAAACTTTAAAAGAGTAGATTCACAAGTAGGATTTTTGTCATTGTTATAGTATCTCACTTTTTTAAGCATTCTTTTATTTTGTGTCTTGGAAACAAAGTTCCTTACATAATATGGTGAAGATGGGAATGGGCATTTAGAGAGAATGAATGAGTTTTGCAATTTGGATTTTTGTCAGCACAATGGAGCTCACATCACGTTGTACACTTTGAAATCTCTCCTACTCACAGAACCAAAAGAAATGAAAGATGTGAAATACCTCTGATGGTGTATGCCAGCAGTTATTGAATAATCCAAGCCTTCAGCTGTTACTTGAAACCACTCCTACCAACTTCAAAAACAAGGAGCTTTCTTTCACTGTCCCTGACTTGTTTTGTTCTTCTACTGTGCACAGACAGTGAGCTAGCTAGCATGTTGAAATGTCCCATTTTAGGGACAATGTGGGAATGTCATGGGGGCAGGTGGGTAGAAGTATCTCTCAGCATCTGTTCCACAAACACAGGAAATAGCCTTTCATGGTAGATACTGAAAAACCAAAATGGCAACAACTAAGAAAAATGACATGATTATCAGCATTTTCTAATTATAAACTTAAGTTACATTAAATTGAAAAGGTTTATTTTATAGCTGAAACAAACTGAACCCAAGGGGAAAAAAAAGTTCATAAAGGTCGACCATACTCCCAGGCTCTTGTCTCCAGTGTTGATTTTTCCAGTGATGCTGCTTTCTTTCATGAAATTATATATGTGCCAATCTCATCTTCCTATGCTATCCTGGTATGTATCTGCCAGAGATGCTGCTTTGCCCAGTTTCATTCTGAAGATACATTTTTATAGCTTCACTTAGCTATAGATTATCAAATGTTTATTTTCAGAACAAGATTGACTTTTGCATGCTCATTAGCGTACTTTGGTATTGTATTACTAATCTTTGTGTTAATTTAGTATTTTATATTAAGGACATAAACTACAATCTACAGATATAAAATGAGGCATATAGGAGAAGAAAGAATATGCATTTAACCCATAGAGTAGTGCCTCACTGCGCAAAGTACCTTAAGTACATTACTAGTCAGCAAGGGTAAATTCAACAATTGCTTATAATGAAGGAAATGCTGTAGCAAAGCTAGGAATAAAACTCATATTTCTTACCTTTCATGTAGGCTGTTAACACAGATGCAATAACTTACATTTAATGTAATTAAATCTTGTTCTCTCCCGCAATTTCAACTCAGCAAGGTATTCTGCTATTCATAGCGTATTTGCACCTTTTCAGGAAAGAAAATAGCATCTCAGATGTATAATTAGCCACAGTGACCTACATAGATGTCATCTGCAAAGTTGTGACTGAATCCCAGTCTTGGAAGTGTTGGCATCCCACAGTGGGGATTACTGCTTCCTAGCAAACCATGCATTTCACATGTAACTGGCTTCCACTTCCACTTAGCTGTCCCTTATGGTTTTGGAACCACTGTGCATTAAAGGAACCAATAAGGTGGTTCTGAAGGGAGGTCAGGGCACCAACATACATCCCCTCTGGTAGTCAGTTCCCTCAAAATATTTTGCTGAAGTCACATCACTTTGTATCACCTAGATATTAATCATTTGCCTCCTTAAAGTAGTATCTTTTCATTAAGGATTCACACTAATAGAAAGGGAGGCAGTAAGGAATCTTTGTTGTAAGAAAATACTATGCACTCTGAACATAGAGAACACACCCAGCTGGGTTAATGTAAAGAACGATGTCTCCATGTGAAGAAGATGAGATGTAATACCTTGTGCTAATGAAGTGTAAAACTAAAAGGGATCATTGAGATAGACTTCAGACTCCCTTCTACAAAAAGGACAGAATCTTACCACTAACCCCTGCATAGAAGAACATGTCTTGTGATAGACCTAGGAGGGTCAATGGCACATTTTATCTTGTCTAAACAACTTTGAGATGGAGAAGGAATGACTTTAAAAAGGTTTGACTCACCTACACCCACCTTTGTGAGAGTGTAGCTTGGCAAGTACAAAGGAAGAGGTTCTTACCTTGTGTTCATTAACAACCAGTTCATCTCATTTTGTTTGTACACTCAGTAAGACTAAGTCTGGACACTTTCCAGACTTTTGTTCTAAGACATAAACCACAAATGCTCTGGCAATTATTTGAGTCCAGCAAACAAACACTGGTATACGCAAGTTCATTGTTCTCCACACCCTCTCTGATTCCTAGTTCTGCTGGCAATCCTTTCTTCTCTCTTCATTGCTATTAGGACACGTTTTATGCCTCAAACATTAACTTTGATGTGCTTCTTCCTCTGGTGTTTTTTCCCTTTTTCCCTTTCCATGCATTGTTCACTTAGATCTTTCATGGTACACACAGTCTTTACAATAGCTGCTTTGTTTGCACTACCATGCTATTCCTGAGGTCTCAGAAGTCTACTCTCTCCACTGCCTTATTAATAAATTTCCTTTCTCCAACACATTATCTGCTACTCCAACTCCAAGCTCTTTCCCAGTAAGTACTCAAGAAAGAAGTCTCCTTGCTTTTAAAAATTCAGACCATGTTCTTCTTATCCCGCTCTGAATTTCACCCTTGTTGGACATGAAAACAATTCTTCTGCATTTAATAATCTGTCTTTCTACTTAGATTAGCTTTGAACATGATGGGCAGTTCCATCTATTAAATCACTCTTTAGCAATGTCATCATCTCCACTTCATTCCAGAATAATTTCTCTTTCCCTTACTCTTTCCCAGTCTCTCTCCCTCTGTGTTTTCCTCCATTCACACGCTAACTCTTTCATTGGTTCAATTCCCCACTAATTCTTTCATGGATTTGAGTCCCCACAGCTTTAGCAATGTTTCAAAATATTTATTATAAAATAATTTAACTTATCTATTCTCTTTCTTGTAAAAGAAAATGCTATTTTTACCATTGAATGTCATAAAATTCCCACAGGATCTGTAATGCTACCTGTGACCAGTTTTGGAACAGGAGGCATTTCTTACCCACATCTCCTTTTATCTGGATGACTTGGTGACTCGTACTAGGAAGGGTAACAAGAATTTCAGACACCTATACAACTTAAAAGCATTGTCTTTGCACTGCTCTCCAAAACTAAGGTTTACCAGTCTTTAGTCCTTTTCCCTCCAGGTCTATCACTGTGAAAATTTTAACTCATGTTTGTCACCACATGGCTTTGCATTAAGCAGTAGACAAACATTCTTCTCTAAAGCTGCCTGCAACATTTCTGGCTACTCCCACTATTTTAATTGACAGATTTCCATAGCTTGTAAGGATCTTCATTAAACCTTTCTGGGTTTATACTGCCTATATAAAGCAGGCATTACTATGCTTTGGCTCCCTGTTCTCCATCCTCTGGGTATCTCTAATTACTTTCCTGTCTATTCTGTCCATCTAACTTTGTAGTATTAGCTGTCTTTCATTTAAACAGTTGTCTGGAAGAAACTTACAGGCACCCTGACAAGAAGACCTTCACCCTCCCTACTGCTCTCCATTGACATATATTCTACAGGATTCTACTCTTCCACCACAATCTTGATGTCAGGGTTGAGTCTGAAGCTTTCTCCTCCTGCTGCAAATCTTCCTCTGTGATATTCTCTGACTATCACCCCATTGGTTTCCTGTAACATGCTCTTTGATAACTTTGCGTCCTCTCATCTGAACTCCTGAGCCTTATTCTCCTAGCTTCATCAAATCCCAGCTCCCCACTGCTGACTATGGATTTTCCTTTACAAAAATTCCTCTTCAGAAGTTTTAATTCCTTTCTTACTCATCTTGGAATCCAGTCCAGCATTAGAGAGGAATCAGCTTAGAAAATGTTTCATCAAATCTTTTTCTACTGGAAAAAGACAATTAACCACCTTCTCACTGAAATTAAGTTTGTGTCACAGTTAAGTTCCATCACGTAAAGGTCTTCTAGATCCAGAATGGAATTTCTATTTGAAACTAGATGCACAGATGTCCCCCAGTGTGGCCAGTTACTCTATAGAAAAACCTGTTCAAACCTCTACACCTCGATTTTTTAAAAAACTTAAGCTTTGGTGTATATATAAAAGACACTCCATGCCCATCCGGCCAAATTAGCTTTGTGTATCTGTGTGTGATTATTCCTTTGAATTTACTCCATCCAATTTAGCAGATCAGTGGTTTCCCTTTTCCTCTGATACCAGCCATTTAGCAGTGGTGCAGGGGTATTCTGCTACTCAGGGGATTTCTGAATTTCTCTGCCCATTCATTTGTCACCTCAGCTCAGATCTTACTGAAATGCCTTTCACCTCCTTTGCTTATAGTTCTTTCTCAGTACCTTGTTACTTATTTCTTAACTCAGTGAAGCGTTTGCTGTTCTCTTTGTGTGACAGATGCAGTCCTAAACACAGGTTGATTGTATTCCCTTTCAGCAGGGCAATATTCCTATTAGAATAGCAACTGACACACTGAGACAAATTTGAATTTCTTCTCTGCCTCACTGTAAACAGACTTTCACTACAGTAAATACAAATCCCACTGCATGCAGACTGTAGGAAAATACACAACACAAATGAGTACTTCTAACTTTCAGGGAGATTCCAGCAGGGCTCTGGTTTTGGCAACTGAAAGATTTCAGGCAGTACATCTTATTACATGGGTGGTCGAGTTATTGAACTTTATTGACAAAGGGCTGGATTTTCCAGCAAGACAGAGCTTCATTAAAATTCTGCAGAGACTGAAAATTCAATAATCTCTCTCACAAAGCGCTGCATGAGTAGAGCTGATTAGGCAATTTCTCTCTCATTCCATTTCTTTTGCTAAAAGCGTTGTTACTTCTTGTTGGTACAAAAAGACAATCATTAAATGAGCATTCGCTATAGTTGATTAAGCAGAAAGTTTTAAAGGTGCATTGGCTTCCTTTCTCAAGGCTTAATTGAGGACTTAAAAAAGTTGCAATAACAACAACAACAACACTCTATCACACTAGGTTGAATTATTTAAAATTTGGATCTGATTAATCCATTTGTGGCTCTTCTTTTTTCTTTTTCTTTCTTTTTTTTTTAAACTCTGTTTTCATATCTACTTGTACGTTTGCAGCCAGGTCTGCCTGGTGCTGAAGAGTGTGAAAATTACTTTCTACTTATTTTCTTTCCCTGTAGATCACAACTTATTTGCTCTCATTTGGTTTCAGTTAAGAGACCCCCCTAAGAACAGAACTGCAGGATCAGACTGAAGATCCATCTAGCTGATTGTCTCTTTTCTGGCAGTGGCTATAAGTAGGTACGTAGAGGAGCAAGATAGCAAGCTTACTGTTATACTTCCCCAGGGAAAGCTCTGGGCTTCAGCAATCCATAGTTCAGGGAATTCTTGACACAGAGGTTGAATTTTTGTATTTAACAACTGTTCGTGGGTTTTTCTTCTGTGACTGTTTATCCAAGTACTCCCTTGTACAATGTGACGGTGCCCTGCTGCTTCCATGAAGGTTTTCCAGTAAGCATAGCCAGTTTAGAGAATAGGAGATCCAATAGATCTGTTCTTAAGGGTCTGTTCACAGAATTTACAGCAACATTTTCTCCATTTCTCCCCCTCCCCTGCCTTTTTTCTGTGAATTCAGAGCGGTGGTTCTTAAGATTTCTTTTATGCAAAGAAAGATGATGAAAAAGCCCCAAACTCTACAAGAGGAATCCCTAAAAAAGAATTATAGGATCTCTATTCCTAACCATTCCTCTTATCCTCTCTCTCTGCTCTTCATCAGAGAGATCTGTATTACTCTTTGGTTTTTTTGTCCTAAGGCAGTTCAGCTGCACGCAAAATATAAGGAAACATATAAGACTACAGCAAATGTTGGTATGTGTTTGCTCAACAGCATTAGTTATCTAACCTGAGCTGCATCCTAGAATGGTTTGGTCCTTCAAAATGAAGGTGAGGAAGATGCTGCTGTTATTCAATACCTTCTGCCATGATGTTTTTGAAAAACAGATCAATCCGCTCTGACCCTGACTGTATTAGGAATAAAAAGAACCAAATATCCCAGTCCCAATCCTGTTGTATTCATTCTCTGCTCAGATGAACTCCCATGGGGAAATTTTACCCAAGTTAATACTGAGAAGAACAAACCAGAAAGTCCTAAACATGGCCCAGTATCAGTTCAGATACATAAAACTGCCTTGAAATATGAGTGGGGAAAAAACCTAGGTATTGCAGTGTCCTTCACCTTTGACCATCATGCTATTTCTGAGGAATTGTGTGATAATTTTCCTGGGGTTTTGTTGGTTTTGTTTCAGTTTGGTTTGTTGTTTTTCTTACTTTTTTCTTTTTTTTTCTGATTAGGGGCACACAAATATATTTAAAAGCTCAGCATAGTGAGAGGCATAGGCCAGGAAAATAGATGTTTAGTCTGGAACACCTGGATACAAGATGACTGGATAAGGAGCACCAAGTGGCAGAGGGACCAAGGAACCTGCCAGCAAACAGGCTGAACAGGGGTGGGAGACCTGTCCTGACGAGAGAAGCAGTAAAGCAGAAGGCTCAGCTGATCTTTCCACTCTTAATTCCTGAAGAAAATACCATTCTTCAGGAATTAAGCTTTTGGGCACAGTTATCCTCAAATCTGAGCATGACGCATAAACTGAGATTTTCACCAAATCTATTGTCTCCAGAAACTTCTGCAATCTAGTTTGGAGAACCAAGTTTTCAAAAAGCAACTTCTCTATTTTAATGGCCTGAGAGATTTTTCAGTCCAGGGCAAGATAACTGCCTTACCGTGGCTATCAGAGATTCTTTTACAAAACACTATTCAGCATAACCCCTGTAAGTCGAAGCTATTTTGCTTGTTTATCCTATTTTGCTGTTCCTCTGGGCAAATTTTTTTTGCGAGAAAATTGCTGGCAGTGCTCACAGGCCTGCACAAGAGGGCAGGAGAAGCTAACAGTTTCAGCAGCAAAGGCTGCCTCTGACAAGAGAAGGAACCTACACGAGTGACTTTTGCACCTCAAGTCCCCCTGGGTCTTTACCCTTCTCTCCCTGAAGACAGCTTTTTCTGCAAAGCTATTTTGTAATAGAGACTGGAAAATAAATCTGATTTGCAATAAAACTTGTGTCAACAAAGGTCTGCAGATTTGACTCAAATGTACACAAGCAGCAGAGATTGTTAGTAGGAAAAGGCTGGTTTTTTTGCATAGTCATTTCCGTTCCTGTAATTACACTTTGAAATAAATACCAGTAAGAACTGCAGTTAAAAGACAAATCAGGACATTCCCTTTCCCTATGTCTTTTCTCTGACCATAATTAAGACATTGTGCTTTAAAATCAGGAAACACAAACACCGTGGCCTGGGAGATGCGAGGAGTAGGGTTGCAGAAGGAATCAGTAGGATGCCACTTTACAGTTGCAAAGTAGCCCAACAAAGTGGAGCAGAGCTTGAGTGAGCCAAGCCATGATCCCATGTAAATCAACATCATTCTCTTGATGCAGTAATACACAATTTACACCTAATAAAGAGTGGCTCACATTCTTCTGTGGGGGGAAAAAAAAAAAGTGCTGAGAAGAAAAAAGTCTTGTTCATGTGTTTACCAAATCCAACTATTTGCTACAGTAATAACCACTAAAATTTGTTTTGGAGCACTATGCTTCAGTCCTCTCATCTCCCATACTTTTTTTAAAAATAAGTGTATGTACAACCATGAGAATGACTGCTAGATCTGAAGCTGAAACCAACTACATTTTTTCTGGAAAATAATTTAGCCTTGCAATACTTTTAGAAGGCAGGAACCTATTGTTTTTCTGTAAGGAGAGGAAAACAGAGTCTTGTGAAGGCAAAGTGACTCGGCATGGGCTCCATAAGAGGACTGAGTTAAGTGAGGAGTTCCTTTCTTCTCAACACATAGTCATGGTCCATCAGAAGTGCTGCACTAACCACCTTCCTTCATCTGTGCAATAATCCTCAGTGTCTCAGTCCTTCTACTGCACTACTCTACGTAAGGAGGGATGACGCAAATCAGCATAGATCACTGAGCTCTGAAAATACAGGTGGTGGTGCTACAGGGGCAAGAGGTATGAAAAATTGTGACTTTGCAAGAAGTGGCTGCACTTGTCCAACTGCTGATGCAGAGAGAGTCCCTCCTCGTGCCACTGCTGTGGACAGCTGGGGCCTTTCCTTTGCATCCATCCCCATGCTTGTCTAACTTGTGAGCTGACTCAAATTGCTAGATGAGCTAATAATAAAGCTAATAAAATCACAGAATCACAGAATCTTAGGGGTTGGAAGGGACCTCGAGAGATCATCGGGTCCAACCCCCCAGTACCAAGCTCTGCTCTTCTAAAGATGGATGGGATAGCAGGCCAGCTTCAATGTCCTGCAAAATCTCACTCTGGTGTGCCTAGAAAGCACAGCAAGTCCATGGAAACCCAATAGACTCTATTAACAGTGCTGCTATACTTTCTCAGCTCAGGAGACCCATGAAAAAAACACCAAGTGGGATGCCACCACAGATAATGAGTCTGACATGTACAGAGCAGGAGGGAACTCAGCTCATCCCCTGTCAAATGCCTGCATCCATAGCAATAACTGAGGCAGAGGCTTGTTTTCTAGTATTTAGTCCTGGGACTGCTGGTCCTCTTCAACTCCTTCCCCTCCATCAGTGGGCTTATTTCTGCCTGTGCCATCTTCACATCAGTCCTGCTAGCTATTCCCTACTTCAAGACCACCTCTTTCTTTCATTCTTCTGCCAAGTGAGCGTGTACTTTTTTTTTCAGCTCCTTCAACAGAACGCCTCAGAGAGAAAAAGTGTCCCATCTTCATTTCCCAATGCTACAGTATTCGTTTATAGCGGTGTAACAAGGAGGATTGCTAGATGCAGGTATGACTATTCCCACTCTGTGCATTTTTGGGGCCTTGTGTGAGAACCTGCCTGATTTTAAGCACCCAAGTAGTCCTCCTGATTTATACTGTCTAAAAATTAAGAATGTGTTTTAAGTACCTTGCTAATCAGATTTCACCAAGTGACAGTGCCTGTAAGGGATACAACAATAAAAAACCCCAGCTGTTGGCACTGAGGAAGCCTTCTTCATGCTGGGTGGCCAAGGCCGCATTTTTAAAGCAGGGAGATGAAGGCTATAATTGAGGCTTCCCATGTGTGTTCAAACCAAAGCCTTACACAAAACCTGTTAGAAGCAATCACAAGTTTTGCATTGACATGAAAACATTTTGGATAAGACTGTTGCATAGCAAACATTGAGGAGAAGGCCACCAGAGACTGGCATTCAGACACTGGCGGCAGATAAAATGAACCAAGTTGGTATAAACACACCATCACTGAGAAACAGTTCTGCCCCTTTTTCCTGTCTGATCCTTAACATAGCCTGCAACAAAATCTGAAGTTTATGTGCTGCATCTTTGGTACATCATTAGTACTTGACTTGTAGTTCTCTTTGTATTCCACCAATTCAACCAAGCAGAAGAATAGGTTTGCATGGTGCAGAAATTAGTCATTGGGTAAGTTATTTTTTTGAATGAAGGGCTGGATTGTGGTTACATTTCCCTACAGCAGAAGTTATAATCAATGGCAATTGCAAGACAGAATTGCTCACTGCTGCGGCAGAGGTGAAACAGCAATAGTTAAATGCTTCCCTCCTGTGATGGTATTAGCATGACTGCTAGGAAATATGTGCTTGAAAAATGCCAGAGAAAGTGATTTGTCTGTGACAGAAGCTGTTTTAAGCAGAGAGAAAATGAAAACCACAACCACACTAAAATAAAGCCTCTTTTAATGAGCTTCGGATGCCTTCTGGAAAATTGAGAAGAGCTTTTAATGCATAAATGGTTCTTCTGGTATATCATTATATTTTCTGGTGGAGGGTTTTGTTGGGTTTTTTTGGTGTGTTATTTTTTTATTATTTTTATTACCAAGTATATACTTTTTATTTAACTGAAAACAGGACCTTTGTTGTTAGAAACAGAAAGCAGGAAGGACCAAATTGCTCCAGTCATCAGAAGAACCAGTGTGAGAGATGTTTACCTGAACCTAACCTAAATTCCTGAGGATACCCACCAGTATTTCCTGGAGGACGGTTTGGTAATCAATTTGACTTTGTGTTGCTGAATATGAGTCATTGGAAATCATAACGATCAAGTGTCTGTATCACCCCTCAGGTGAAAGAGAGAAAAGGGGAGGGCTTGGAAAAGAATTCTAGTATATCTTTGCAGACCCTGCTTCTGGGCACAGAAAAAGGCCTGCAACATGCTTAGAACAAAACTACACCTCTTCAGGGTGTGATAGTTTTCAGTTCATTTGACTGCTGCAACACAGTTGTATACCAGTCTACTGTTCTGTTGAATTCTCCTTTGTCATATTGCCTGCTTGGAAGAATGATCATAACTATGCCATTTTATGTTCTATGCTATCACTTCTATATCTGGCTAATTTTATGCCACTAGACCCATCAGTTGTGTTCTATTAGTGCTACCAGCATTCTTATCTTTCACTCTAATACTCAAAGAGGGAACATGTCATTGAAGAAGTAATCTTGAACTTGTTAGCTACTGGTATGCCAGCATCTGCTAAATTCCTATTCATATTTTTTGCACAAAGTTGCACAAATGTGTAGCCACTGACCTCAAAATGAGTGGAATAAGTAAATCATTTAAAACTACAAGCCATCGGGCATTTCAAGGTACAATCACTGTACTACTCAATCATACCACATTTCTTCCCACTTCCCAGTGAATCTGTGCACATTGACCCAGCCTGAATAAACGCTGAAAGTTTTCCCATATGAGAGTTATTTATTGCATCATTGCAGGCAGAAGGTCTATAGTCAACTTTAACACTTCCTGAATGAGTAATCTAGCCATGAAACAAAGGTGGTTGCTCCTCCTTCAAGCAAGTTTTATGAGAAAATAGCAACGTTTACCCAAAAAACAGGCCAGGCACTTATCCGCCAGAAGCAGTTTCAGAAGCTGAATCTCCATTTCAGAAACACCACCTCTGAGATCACTCTCTAAATCTAGGCAGTATAGAGAGCATAAGATTCCCCAGTCTCATCAGCATTGCCAGTTGGCTGGATTAGACCTTCTCTCATCCCCTCCATTTGGTGTGACTGCTATTCTTAGACACCTAAATTTGTTACGTAATGATCGGAAGTCAGCCTTGTGCATTCCTGTGCTGTAACCCAGATTTAGAATTAAGGGGGAGGGGGAGGTTTGAAATTGCTGTACTGAATGTCATGATGCCTAAATCCTGGTCTGGATCTAGTCCCGTGAAAGTAAGGCCCTGGACTCCCTTCTTAAAGAGGAGTTTGTCACTCTTGGTCAGACTGTTGAGCTTGATATTTTCTGAACTCTGCCTGGTCATTAACATGCAGGCTCTATGACAAACTTCTATTCTTTATTTTCCTCAAGTCCAACTGCCCAGTTACACCTCAAGTTTCCCTTTGCTCATTCCCTCTGCTTATTCCATGCACTGGGTTTCCAGGGCAGGCATCAGCAGCCAGCTCTGCTGCCGTCTGCTGTGCAAACACCAGAGGGGATGGGAAGAGGAGTCATAAAATCCAAGTGAAGAGGAACATCTTATTCACCTATGCAAAGGGTATGTCACCAGCTTTTGCTTTTTCTTTTTTTTTAAAAAAAAAAAAAAAGAACTCTTCAACAATCAACTGCCTCAGCAGGGATCTCTGAAAGCATTTTGTCTGGCAGAAGAGAAGCATTCACAAGCTGCATGCAGGGATGGGATTAAGTTTATTACATCAGCTTGGGGCTGTCACAAGTCAAACTAATTTGTGGTGGGGGTCTGAGGGAGAACAGAGTCAATGCTCCCTTTTCCCATTTACTAACTTCATCTTAGTGCCCTGTAGTGCAAAGACAGCTTTGATTCACGTCTCATCTATCCTTAATGTCTTATCTTCAGAGTATGCTTAGCCACCTGGTGGACTTATCCCATACAGGCTTCTCACTACACATTGCACCAGCAACTCATATAATTGAAGTCATCTGTAATTAAATGCACTGTCTTTCTCAGAGCTGTGTCAGTGACAGAGGTGTCACTGAAATTCAGATCCTTCATTATCTACTACCTTCTGCACAGGATCTCTGAGGCCAATCCATATCCATCCTCTCATCAGCAGTCTCAGTATAATTCCTCTCCAAAACAAAGTGTTTCGAGGTTTCAAGCTGTTATTTTGTCCCACTGCATGCTCAGGCTTCAGCTTCCATTTCTAATTTCATTGCCAGCAAGATCCTCTCTAAAAGGCCTGAAGAAAAAGAGCAGGCTCATGGATGAAACTGGAAGACCTGGTTATTCAATATCTGCCCTCATCTTTGTTGCTCTCTCTCTTTACCTCTGTCTCTTTCTGCCTTATTTCTTTCCTTTTGTCACACATACTTTGCCCAGTAAGGAGGGAGGGAATTTGACAGATGGAGGCCTAGCTTGTGTTCTCATCTTCTCTTCTAGGTGCTACCACACTCTGGACTATTAATACATAACAGTGATACAAGTCTGCACTTTCATAAGCTCATCTCACGAAGGACTGAAGAAAAAAGCAAGTAAGTAGCTAAGTCATTAACTTCCCTTGGCTGTTGCTAAACTCTTTCTGGCATCAATGAGAACAAGCCAAGAAAAGTCCTTGGGAAAAGAAAATGTCTGGTCATAATTACAATGCAGGTGTCTAATCTGTCACATGAGTGTCGGAGACAAAGTATAAATGACTGAACTCACTCCTGGAAAAATGAGACCAGAGTTTGCAAATTAACTACAAAATCTCTACTACAAAATTAAGTACAGAGCCAGTGGGCCATGATAAGAAACAGCAGTTGAAGAATAAATTCAAAGAAAAAAACCACACATCTCACTCCCCTCTGAGTTACTTTTATTTTTGCTTTAGAGCTTCTAAGAGTCAACTGTCTGCCTGCATCAGTTAATGACCATTCAACAGCTTATCCCTCTGGCTGCCAAGATCTCTCAAACCTAGAATCACTTTTTGCCTATAGCTGGCCAGCTGATCCCCAGAAGGGTGGAAATCATTACCAATTTCAATCACATGCAACTGTAAACTGTCTGGGCAGGATATCACCAGTTACTTATTCACCTGGCAGCATTTTTCTCATCCATACTGAGTGCTAGGGACTGAAGAGGGACAAGGGACCACAGCACCACAAAGCACACGGGAAATGGTAGTAAAGGCTACTGCCTTCTATCCAGAAGTGGATGGAAGTGATGGATCTAGTGACCCTTACATACATAGCAACAAATCCTCTCTGCTCCTGCAGCAAGTACAGTAACTGCACATCCAAGGAGGGTTTTTCTAAAGGTAAAAGATGAGGAGGAAATCCCTCCCACACTAGGCTGCTGTGCATTAACTGTGGTTAGTTGCAAAGGTGCACATGGAGGGCCTGATGCACCAGCCACATCTGCATGCTGATCTTGGCCCGGTGCCCATCTTCTCTAGTGTGTGCAGTGTCAGCACCCACACTGCTAACTCTCCATAGCCTTACCCTTATGAGCCCTAGCAGGACAGTTGCAGGAAGTTTACATCACAGGTTGTGTTAACGTCCTCCTTATATAAAGCAAGCCATAGGGCTTTGGAGCTGGATGTTTGTGTATTTACACTCTGGTTCATCAACCTCAGCACTTAATTGCTTTTCCCAAATTAAAGCAGAGAAGAGAGACAAGTTCAGTTAATGAATAAACTGTTCTCATTGTTAATTAATCAGTGGTAGAATAATGGCTCAGGATCAGAGCTGCTCTGTTCTAGCCCCACTCAAAAGGAGATCAGCTCACCTCCTCCCAAACACTTGAGAAAGCCTGCATTCAGAGGTTGCCTAGCAAGTTAGCCAACGCAGGCTGCGATACAGTGTGTGCTGCCACAAACGTCGTCCTGACGCATTCCCACTCTAGCTCCCTCGTCACCAGCTCTGGGTATGTGACACTGCAAACAAGGAGCATCTCCCAGGTAATCAGGGCCTTAAACAGTTAGGACTAAGTTTTGGCCCAGAGTCCTGGCACATAACCCAGACCACAGGAAGCTGGTGTGCAGTGCTCCTGGTGTGACACGCTTAATAAGCAAGCCACCACCGCCGCCCACATTCATTCCACTTTCTAAATGGTTTAAAGGTTTAGGCTCATTTGTTAGAACCATTAGTGTAGCCCCAGTAGTTTGTGTTGGGCACATTCAAGCTTTCTCTTTGAATCAGTCGCAATGTGATTGTTTTCTTGCAAGACTTATCGGAAACTTCTTCCAAATCAAATTATATCAGACCTGAGATTATCTGGATAATAAGTAGTAGTGCAGAGCAGCCAGTCAAATTGCCAGGCACAAGAGGAAAGTGTGTCACCGGTGAGAAAGAGCAGCTCACCTTTGTCACAGGCCAATTAAGATGGCATCTAATGTAGGTCTGCCAGCTGCTCACATTTCCCTACCATGAGTTCACCTGTGGCAGCACGGGCAGGAGGGCTGGCTTTGCACGTGGTCAGAACATTCTTCTTTGTTTGAGTACTCGGCAGTCCATTGACCTGGAGGCTTTACGACGAACTCCAAGCACATTTATCCAGAACACTGGGAGAATGGGGGCTGGAGGGCTATTCCAGGAGCTGAACTGACTGAAGTGGATGTCCTCATCGTTTATGGCTTAATCAGTTTAATCATTGTGTCACTAGGACATTACAAAAATATCACCGGCTTCCAGGCCAATCAATACTTTTATAAGGTTTTTGTACATTGACCTTTTATTACACAGCTGACTCTGTAATCTGCCCTGATTGAAGAAAATGGCATTTTATCACATAAAATGAAAAAAAGAAAAAAAGAAAAAGGTTTTGGTACGGTATTACCACATTCCATACAGAACAGTTAAACTAAAGAAAGGAAGGTCATAACAAGTGTGCTAATGCGAGAATGAAAAGAGTGAATATGAAAGAAAAACAGGAAATCAAGTTTCCAGGGAGATTTGCAAGCCTGTGGGTGTTTGCTCTGTGTAGTGAGACAGTGCTGAAGTATCCACAAAAGAAAGGAGGTCCTTCCCACAGGCTACATCAGAAGATGGCGACAGTTGAAGTTCAGATATTATGAAGAATGGCATGAGAGGAAACAGGGAAATTTGAGGGACAGAGGGGAATAAAATGGTTGTGGAAGGGAAAGATGAGTGAGGGCAAACTTGACAGGTGCCCCAGTCAGTCCATGCTAAAGAAATGTGGGGCAGGGATGATATGAGAGGGTCAACTCATTTTGAAAGCCCATGCCTCAGAGACCAGGTACTCAGTGACAGAGTTAAAGGCCTGGGTCACAAGCAGAATATACAGTAGTTTCTGAAAAAGCAACTGCAGGAAGTCTATGTGGGAAACAAGTAGCAGACAACCTCTTCAGAGACAAATATCCTGCTTTCCTACAAACACTCCTAGTTAAGAAAAAGAAAGAACCCAAATAAATCCCATATAACAAAGTCATCACATTATTTTTTCTATTTTTTTTAAGTAAACAAAATGTACTTTCAAGTTCTGCGAGAGGCATTAGTGGATTTTAAAATAAGAAAAATTAACACCACATTTCCCACAACTGAGCTTGCAGACCACAAGGGTTTTACTGCCCACTCTGGTTTCCTTTGTTTTGTTAGTTGTGCTCCACATCAGAAACAATGAAAACGATTTTTTTTTGGTTAAGAAATATCTTTCAAATTGAGCTGTAAGCCACTCCTGATGTATGTGAGCATGGATGTGTGGGGGTGTGTGAGCAAGCCTGTTTGTGAGAGAGGAAGAGTGGATACATGTGTGGTAGGGGAAAAATGAGAGCTAAGAAGAAAGAAAATCCAGTCTCGGGTGGAATTAAGCAGCAAAAAATGAGTTGTGAAATAGGATTATAACAAGATGAGGTTATTTTTGTGATTTTAGGCCAATTGGGGAAGTGGGAAACCTAGAAATTCTCTCAGTTAATAGCAAGGCAAATCAGAGTTCATTAAATACTCTCGGTTGTTTGGCTGTTTGTTTTAAATCTCCCAGCAACAAGGGGAAGAAGATTTACAAATGCTATAGGAGGAAAAAATTCCATGGGATTAAAAGAGAAAAAAAAAAAGAAAAGAAAAAAAGAGAAAAACCTTTATCCATAAGAATAAAAGCACTCTCTGTGCTGGACTTCTTTTCATAAGCTTTGCTCATGTTGTAAGTTTCTATATTGTAACAGCTGGGCTGCATTTTTTCACCATTCTTTCTTAAGCAAAAAACCAGGCATATTAGCAGGACGTGGTGCAGATTACAACAGTTCAGGGTAACTAATCAACTACTACTGGGTCAGGAAGAAAAGATGAGCCACAGTGAAATGGCAGGAATTGTTGCCCACTCTCAGCTAAATTAGTGCCACGTACTGATTCCTTCTGACAGTTTCTGTACTATAAGGTTTTCTTTTAAAATCATATTTACTTTCTGAGCAGAGATTTAGGCAGTTACTTAAAATCCCGCAGCTAAATCAAATATTTAATTTTCCTCTGGTGTCAGTGAAAGATAATCGAGCTCCGCAGGTACTCAGCATGAACAAATTGAGATTTGGATTACTACAAGTACTTCTGTGTTTTCCAGACAGGCATAGGTACATTCCAGACAATGACAAAAATGTGTGGGACATTCTTCCTAAGACTCATTTTGTCCTTCCTCCTTTCCCAAGGTTGCCAACAGAGCTAGTGGTTACTTGGATGCACCCACCTGACTGCCCTGGCCGTGCAGCAGATATTTGAGACTGACCTGTGCTCAGTCCTGGGGTAACACAGAGCAGAAATCTTCACCTACAGGTTAGGCAGTTGGTATTCCATTTCCAGTCCTGTGAAGCCATCCAATTACTCACCATGTAATTACTTGGTAGTCAGTAAATAAAATTCACATGATCAGAAAAATACTGCTTTGTTAGGAAAACGAGGAATGGGATAAATAGAAAATTAGGGGGTTCTTTTCCAGTAGAGAAAAATATTAGTTTCAAAGCTTGTATCCATATTTCCTCTCAAGTTCAGGGATGTTTGTCTGTATCCATTTCTAGTTTTAAGCTGCAGGATGATTTACCATCTAAAAAAAGCTTCACATTACTATCTATAAAAAGCCTCACATTTGGGCAATGCGTCTCAAGTCCTTTTCAACTAATTCAGCCTACAGCTTCCAGAAGCTGGGCCACCTAGGATTTGCTTCATGTGCAACTGGCAGTGTGTAAGGGAATAGAAGTATTATACGAAAACCTGGTAATGGCTGAATCCTGCCTGCCAGTTTAATAACTTTAAAAAAACCTCTAAAATTACTCAAGTCTAGCAAATCTCCTGGCAATCCAAAGCTGGAAAAGACCCAAATTTACCTTCTGTACTCTGTTTAAAGCCACTATTTGAAGACAACTGAAATAGTAATAAAAATTTTAAAAAAAAGAAAATTAGCACACTGGTATTTCTAATGCCCACACTAGATACAATGCAGAAATGCCAAATCCCCACCACTATAAAAGATACATCTGGTGTAGTAGACATATAGGAAAACCACATGGGATGTTTGGCTTTGTAATGTAATGACTGAGGAGTGTTTCCTGCATGGCAGAGGGTGAAGAGATGCCACTTTCATTCTGGATCAGTTAGGTTTTGGGATCTGAAAATCTAGTGTAGGTTCAGATAGCTGTGAAGTTACATAGAAACGTTTTAGCAGAGGGGTTGAAAGAAAGGAAATCTACCTGTTTACATGAGAATGTGCTCACAGTGATCTGCTAAAGAAACAGGACTGATCTTATGTTCAGAACAGGTCCGTTGCGGACCACCTCTCTCTATCTCACCAGGTTTCCCTCCAGCCCCCTTTCTGCAATTGCAGTGAGAAGTGCTTTAAAAGCTGGTGGAGAAAGAGGGGGCAAATACAGAAAATGTAGGCAGATTCTACACATAGAACCTACACAGTTACATTTCTGGAGTATTTCTAACCTAATGTTGCATGTCCTAAAGAGCTTGGATTATGAGCTATACTTGCAATTTAACTGAACACATTTTACTTCCAGGATTTTTCTTACAATGTTCCATCTCAATTTTCCTTTGCTTATATTTATCCTGCCTACCATCCTAAACATTTCCTTTCCCCTGCCCCCTCTCTCCTTGGCATATATATCACAGTTTTTCAGACTGTTAAATCTTTCTATTTCAGCATCCCTAAACTCAGATAGATTTAGAATCTTCTTTCATAAAACAAATCCAACATGACAAAACTATCACATCTCTTAAAGGTGGGTCTGGACTTCAGAGGTTGGAAAGCCCACAGCCCTGGACTTCCCAAATTAGATGGAATAACTATAACAATCACAGCTGTGCATTTCCTCCCTTCTTTCCTCATAAAAACATACATTAATAAGCCAATGCTTATAATCTCCAAAAAGCAGATCACTGAGTTTAGCCAGCTAAAGAAAAGGCACAAGCCTCAATTTGAACGCACAAATCTGAAAATGTTTTTACCCTATGACTTCTTTTACTGCTTTTGGACTAAAGATTAAAAAGAAAAATAATCCCTTCTCTGTTATAGATGCGTGATACCATAAAAATTTGCTGCTCTGCAAGTGGGGGGGATTTCTTTGCACGTTCTAACCTGCTAGAACATATTTATCATGTAGACTCCTGAGGTTAAGAAGCTGGCACGTCTCAAACATACCCTACTTGTTTGAGTACTACAGTATTGAAAAGAGACATCCAGTGCTCTGGGCTGCTTCTATATTACAACTAGTTGCAAACCATGCATGGAGACTGATTACTTTGCCTCAGAGTTATTTGGGTCTCCAGGCTAAACAACCACCAACTCTGAGAGCAAGGACAGAAACCAAATACACAGATGGCTCTTTGCATGTCTTGACTCCAGGCTGGAAAACAGCATGTCCACCCTTGAGCTTTCAAGGAGGTCTGTGGAAAAACAGTGTGGAGGAATAAAGGGAAGGTAGGGAATTATTTTGCAAGGCAGTAAGATTCTCTAATTGCTCAGGAATTAAGAGGTGAGATGTAATTAATCACTCCAACTAATTCACTGCTTAACCTTGACAAAGTCCCCAGTGATTGATTCTGTGCTCAGGTTTTCCTGTGCATATACTGGGAATATTAGCTAATGCAAAGCAAGAGTCACCCAGAGTTTTCGAGGCCTTTCAGGAACTCTAAAGCCAACAACCAGACTATCACTCAAAGTACCCTGCTTAGTATGTAAGGGGTAAAGCAGTCATTTAACTGTAGCCACATTACTGGGTTTCCTCAAGTAACACAATTTCCAAACTTAAGTACCAGTTGTAAAGAAGTCATACCTCAGGATCTGAGAGCCCTTTCCCACCATGTCATTGTCCCTGCTCAGCACAACTGTTGCAATAACCCTGAGGGCCAAGCCAAAAAGTCTGTGATACACCCTAGACCCTGACCATCACAGATTTAAGCAGAAGAATTTTGAGGGCAGTCAGTCTGGAGCATAGGGATGATAAGTGACTATCATCTTTGTTGTGGGGCATTTTTAGCCTCTTTATGCTTGAATGCCAAATGCGCTTTCAAAGACTGTTATTTTAGCTCCATTTACAGTGCATAAGGGATCACAACACTGAAAGTATCAACATATTTGTGCCAGAGGCAGAAAAAAAGAAAAAAGGGAGAGAAAAAAGATTCTACTACAGAATGCAGTAGAAATATACTATGGAACATACATACGAAGAAAGGCAAAAGCTCCTACCCTCTTTAAACTTCTTGGTCCCAGCAAGCATGCAGGCGTGTCCGGAATTGATCTGGTATATGCAGTATGCTCGTTCAGATTTTGGAAGGAGCTATAAGCCTAGAAGATAGTCACTACTCCCTTCTTCCCTCAAACCGATACTCCAGGTGTTTCCTAAGAACACATACCTTGCATTACATCTACAACTTTTACGTAAGACGATATTTTAAAATATCGAAAGGCAGCTCCACAGGCAAACCTATAGGTAACACCATTCTGCAAACAGCAGTGTGGGAATCAGAGTCCTTTTGTGCCTCCTGTGTCAGGGGCAGTGTAAATTTACACCTGCCTCAGGTTTAATTTAGCAATTAGCAATTATTTGGTAAATTAAGGAGGGCAGGAGAGTTTCCTCTCAAATAAGGCTATTATTAAACAAGGGAAAAACAGTGAGCACTCTCTTCTCACAGAGTGCCAAACAGACTAGGGTAGGTTTGTAGTTTTAGGGTTTTGATTTACAAAGATGTCTTAGTGTCTTCCATTTTCAACTTTGTTAACACTGTTGGTATTTTCCACATTCTTTCAGAATTTTTCCTCTGTCTTGAAAAACCATAACTAGCCCATCAACCAGCAACATGCAATGGTGAGGTCTTTCTTCTGTTCGAATAAAAAGCTGGCTAGCAACAAAAGCATGTGTCCTTCCACAGTGAACTGCACAGCTCTGCCCAGTCTAACAAAAATAACTCTATAGTACTAGTACCTGGGGATGTCTCATTTGTTCGGAGTAATGTGTTTTTTTACTTAACAAAAACAGCAGAAGACAATCGGATTGGGTCCTGGTTAATACAAGCAAGTATTTGTTGGCTATGTCTAAGCTTCACCTTATTTCTTCAATTAAAAAAAGCCAACTACCCAATACCTAAAACTTTTCTGCCCTGAACAAGACATTCTACTGTCACAGGAAGAGCTCAAAGGGAGGGACATTCACTGAAAACCAGCCCCATAAGAAGACAAGGATTTAACAGCTCTGATGAGATTTCCACACTTTCTGGGTTGCAGGTTATGAGAAACTCAAGATAGGTCCGGCAGTGCATGAGCCAGAAAAAGACAGGTCCAGAGACTGCTGTTGTTCAAAGACAAGAAAGTAACACTATCCCATATTAAGGAGGACAGGAGTAATTCTAAGGTGTTTTCTTTAATGCCTGTAACCTGAAACCCAGATTCTTCTTACATGTTTTCCAAATACTTTTGATTGTGTCTCAGTGTCTGTTTGATAGAGCAATAAACAATGCTTTCAGATTTTACATGCTCAGAAAGCTCCCACAACTCTAATGGCAGAATCTCAGTCACATTTACTTCCAAGCTCACAAAACTGTCAAGTCAGGCTCTTCTGTAAATACTATAATTTATGAAGTTACTGGTATGGGAGCAGAACATTTTAGAAAATCAGTCCCATAACATATGAAGGACATGAGAAATCTTTTGATGTTTGGGTATGCACATGTGTTTGAGGATAAGGAGTAAAGGAATGTAACATTTTAATATATTGTGCACAGAATCTAAGAAGGAGAAGGGAGAAGGGAGAAGAAAAAAGGAAAAAGGAAAAAGAAAAAAGGAAAAAGGAAAAAGAAAAGGGAAAAGGAAAAAGAAAAAAGAAAAAAGAAAAAAGGCAGCATCGTCAGGCAGTTTCACAAGAGTCAGTTAAAAATAACAAAATCTGTAGTCCTTTCAAAGGGGCCACAAAACAAACATCAGTACTTCAGTCAGTATATGTGATCACAGGCCCTGGTAGTGCTGTTTGGTTTTATGCCATGGACTGCATACTTGCTAGGCTTTCTCTAGGATGGCCATGCTATTTACCAGGGTTGGGTCAGGGTTATGCCAATTCCTCTTACTCTGACCTTTCCTCCATATAGAGCTCAGCAGCAAGCATGACACCCAGGCAGCACCCAACAAAGCCTTATCAAACCAGCACTGAGAACCAGCTTATCAGCAGTTGTCCTCTAACCACCTGCTACAGAATCAGAGCAAGAGCTGGCCCGTGCCCTAGCTTCACGTGAAAGCCCACAGTGCCAGGACTGAACTTGTAATAAGCAGGACCATATCCCCTGCCTGGAGAGAGCTGGCCAAATGCAAGGAAGGAAAAGGGACTTACGCAAACTAATATTTTGAAA
Source organism: Laterallus jamaicensis coturniculus (assembly GCA_022605575.1). Taxonomy (NCBI): domain Eukaryota; kingdom Metazoa; phylum Chordata; class Aves; order Gruiformes; family Rallidae; genus Laterallus; species Laterallus jamaicensis. The sequence goes on along the minus strand of JAKCOX010000033.1, from coordinate 5,838,375 downwards.
GAGAATGGGGAAATACCACTGCTCTTGTGCAAGCTTAACAGAAATTCGGTAGTGCCCAGGGTCATCAAGGCCTGCCTGGCCACTGCCTCCAGGTTTGTGTTGGAGGCTCTCTAGTGCAGTACCAATTCAGAGCACTGCTCTTTCTGTGGAGCCTCTGATCATATGATTTCCTGCAGCTGCCCAGTTTTTCCAGAAAAAAAACCCCAACCAACTCCTAGAATAATGCCCCCACAGATCTGAATGGTGCATACACCTGCCTGTCTCATGAAAGGTAGAGATCCCCAATGACATAAATGCATAATGAATAGTCCAGTAATAATGGCAGACCTGGGAGAATTAGTAGAGGGACAGAAAGCATATACTGTGGCAAGAAATAAAGGTTTATTTTTAAATAACTAAGGGGCAGATAGATTTATTTTCCTTCTCTAAGTAACATTAAAGTGAAAGAAAAGATTCTCATCTTTTATGGAAATAAAACAGAAAAACTGAATTCTTATTGTAAATATTACCAATATCAACCAACACCCAAGTAACTTTCAGTTCATAAGAAGACATTCAGTGAGTACATACAATACCGTATTCTGTCTGTATTACCAGTTTCCTCCAAAAACTTACTGTAGCAATTTCTTAAACAGAGGATAAGGTAGCACAAAGTGCCTGCTTGTGTGCATCCCAAACAAAATTTGGATGAGCAAAACCTGGACTGTATTTGTAAATGGCTCCTAGATTTACAAAAGACCAAGACAGAAAGTTGGCTATTGATTTTCATACCTGGGATTTTCAACATCCTTCAAGTACTCCAAACCTTATTTATACATAACTGATTTTTTTAAATAGATTTTGGACTAGGCAGTGTGGTCTAAGGTTTAAAGCAAAGGGCTGAGAAACAGGAAACTTGGGAGAATTGGGTTGGATGACAGCCTGGATAAATGCATGTGGTTTGTTTGCATGATTTTCAGTTAATAACAAGGGAGATCGGGTGTCTCAGAAAATTCAGAAAAAGGAAATCAAGCTTCATCCTGCCAGTTAGAAAAAAACCTTCCTGTGAAGGTAACCAAACTGATAAATAGTAATTGAAACTAGTTAAGTGTCTTATCACTTACACGTGGAATTAAGAATGCCCTAGATAACATACTGCAGGGGAGAATCCTGTGCCAGGTTGCAGCAAGACATATAGAAGGGTTGGCCTTTTTTCCCACCTGTGACTGCAGAAGTGTTGGGACACCATGGACAAGAACTGCATATTCCTGTTCTCACACTGATACCAACCAATGATTCAGAAAAAGCTGAACAAAGTCCCTTTAATGTATTATGGAAACAGTCAAAACCATTCTTCAGCTGCTTTTCCCAAACCTGCTCTTCTACGTGAGGTAGGGCCTAGAGGCATAGGAGGTCTCACATTTCTTGTAATTGTTATTGTACCTAGGGCAAGTTCAGATATTATTTTATGTGTGCAGAGGTCTGATCTTTTAAAGAAAGCTTGGAGAGCTGCCCAAAAGGTTAATTACAATCAATGTATTTATTTTTTTCTTAAAGAGGACACTCCAAAGGCTCAATACAGGACTTATACGTAAATCTACAGGAATAAGACATCCACTTATATGAGGTGAAGAAAAGGTTCATTTGGTAGATATTCTGCTGTTCCCCTGCTGATTCCAAGGTTGTCACTTTTCTGATGTTCACCCCCATCCTAAAGTGCACATCAACAGACACTCCAAGGGGCAAGGACAAGGCAAGCAAAGCTCTGACCTTGTGGTGAGTGCTGTAGATAGAGTACATCTGCATTCTGCTTTTTTCTTACCTTTCTACCTGAGAAATATGAAGGTCGATCATACAAGTTCACTATAAGGAAAATATTATTGGTTCTACCTGACATAATATCTACTTGACATCTGCAGAAACTAGACTAGCATCACAGCACTGAGAAATTCACTTGCCAAACAGCCTTTAATTTTGGGTCCCTCATAGTTCAGGCAATATATTCTTAGAGGTAAGAGTGCTAGCTCTGGAGCCAAACTGGTACCAGGTGCTTAATTTAAATCTGATTCACCTATCGCCTAAGTTCTAGGTATTTTCACATGGTGAATTCAAACCTATAAATTCAATGTAGAAGTTCTTTAAAGGTTCAGCAAAATGTCTTTGCAGCAAACCTTAACAATAAAAATAATCAAGTTTTTTACATCACACTGAAATTCAACTGTTCAATGCTAGCTTACCAATCAGACTTGTGAGTATTGTTGATTAATCACTAAAATCTTGTGCTTAAGTATTATTGCTTAAACTTAAGACTTTCTTTTGAGATATCATTATTCTTATGAGAACAGAATGTCAGATGAGTTTCTTCTGAAAATTTATCTCTTACAGCTTGCCTATCTTAATTTTCTGTCATAATTGGCTGAGATTTTTCTTGATTGAAACATCAACATCCAGTATCTTCCTTAAATATTACACTTTGAGTTTATAGAGTGTAAAAATCATAGTTCTCAAAGTATGTCCACTGCCAGTAACAACCTTCTTAGGTAAAATTCTGTGAGTTTTCAATTTCTAATGCATTAGAAATATCATCAGATGAAAAGAGGTGCATTGAGCAGCTCATGTCCTCATGTATGTGCAGGAATGGGGTGGGTGGAGAGTGGGGTAGTCCTGAGAGCTCATCTGTGCCTTTGTTCAACAGCCCTGGAAACTTGTGTTCTGTCTCTCTTCCCATCCAAGCCACTGGATGAGGGGAAAGACTTTATGTTCACCAAGAAATTTGTTTATTCTTTGGATTTTCAATCTGTATGTATGGAACACTTTATTAATCCTGAGTTTGATAGGACAAAGGAGGAACAACTAGGACATGACATCTTGACATGGATGTGGAAGAAGAAAGAAAATGCAGTTATTCACATATTTCTGCAAGACATTTACATGCAGCATTCTGGACAGAAAAGACAATATCCATGCTGCAGCCCAGATCTGTATACTTTCTGCACATGCCCCAACAAGCACAACTACAGGCACAGCCAGAACATGCTCTTCAGAGAATGCAGACCCTGTGTAGACTGGGTGTGTTGGCACATCCCCAGAAACACATGCACAGGCTTTCACACTGAACTTTACCTGTAGGGCAGCCTCTTAGAACAAGACAGATGGGAAAAGTACATGTGTCTCCAAAGGCTCACAAAAGAAGGTGCTTTTTCAGAGCAATGCAATGACATTTGCCTATTTAGAGATGCAGGGAGACCACAGAATAAATTAAATAAAATTAGTTTCTGTAAGGCTCTACAGAAATAACTAGATAGTCATAATGAGAGTTTGGCTGGCCAAGGGGCTAATTTTGCCCATGGAAAGAAAAATCTACTGAAAACAGAGGCATGCTGAATGACACATATTTTCTAGTAGCATTCCTTTAACATGCCTTGGCTTCTTTTAAAAACTGGCTTTAAAGAAGCTATCCTTGCTTTAAAGAAGACTGAGGGGGGACCTAATCAACATTTATAAATATCTGAAGTATGGGATGCAGGGGGAAATGGCCAGCCCCTTTTCCGTGTCTGTGGAGACAGGACAAGGGGCAATGACTGCAAGTTGGAGCCCAGGAAGTTCCACACCAACATGGAGAAGAACTTTTCACAGTGAGGATGACAGAGCCCTGGGACAGGCTGCCCAGGGGGTGTGGAGTCTCCTTCTCTGGAGAGATTCCAGCCCCATCTGGACACCGACCTGTGCAGTATGAGCTGGGGAGCTGCTTTGGCAGGGGGGTTGGACCCCAGGAGCTCTCCAGGTCCCTTCCAACCCCTACAGCTCTGTGATTCTGTGATTCCTCCTTGCTCCTCTAGGCCTTCATCCTTATGATTATAGAACTGGTAAAGTCCAAGCCTGTGGAAAATAATATCACAGTTTCTATTATATGGTTGTCTTTCTCAGAAAAATGTTCATCTGCAAGTTTTCAACAGCTTCCATAAGTATTATTTTTCCTGAAGATTTCTACTTAAAGTTTCTTATATGCAACATAGGTAAAAAACATCAGTCATGACTAGTATGGCCATCTCATTTTGTTCAAGTGGGATCATGTTTCTTTTTCTCCATGGGAAAAATATGTGTGTGTGTCTCTGTGTGGATGCATCTCTATTCTTTACCACATTCTGAAATAGCAATGTAAAATGTCTTGATATTTTCCACCAAAAAAAAAAAAAAAGCAATAACAAAAAACCCCAACAACTTTGGGATGAGTTTATGCCTGGAATGTTTCTGAAAAAAAAAAATCACAGAAGATTATATTTCAAAAGAGTGATGAATAATGGAAAGTATGAACTGTGAAGTTCTATTATATCAGTTGTATTTAGGTTAACCACATTTAATTTTTTTAAGCTCATAAACCCTTAAGAAATGTTAATCACAAGATGGACTTATTTGTAAATTTACATAATGCCCTGAAGGAGACACTGTGGTGACTCATGAGCATCTCTGGTTCAGGCTGCCAGGACTGAGAAAGCAAACCAAGTAGTATGATCTTGTATGAACTGTGATTGAATTCCAGTAGAGTTATCCTCAGGACACTCCATAGCATTTTTTAGCACACTAAGATATGAAAACTAAAACAAGGGTGATAGAAAACAGTCTTTAAGTTTGAGCCTTAGCATTGTTTTCTTTCATTCTGTCAAAACTGAAAATTATGCAGTGAAAGCACACAGACACATTTAAATGGGATGTTCCTGGAATATCCCATATTTTAGTTACCCGGTATATTCAAAGCGGTTATTCCAAAAAATGCCCACAAAACCTTTTCAAACAGCATGTAAAAGTCTTTTCATTGATAAAGGAAATACTATTATTTTAATTTGAAGTGAAAATAGGCAGATTCACCAATGTTACACAACAGTAAACCTGCATGCAGACTACATTTTAATTACATGCATATATATAATAATTAAATTTTAATGTGTCAATGAGAAAATAAGCCCATAGTAAACTCAAAGCCCTATCAAGTGATGCCATCTGTTTTCCTTCTTCTATTGAAAAGACAACAGATTTAAGATATATTTAATTAAAGTATTAGCAATGATTAAGTATATCATGAGTGACAATGTATGGTAGTAGACACAATTAAAAAATAGTTACTTGGGTGCCTATTAATCTGTCAAGTGAACTGATTTATCTGCTGTCCATAAATGAACATCAGATGTAATCTAATGGTTTTTTAATAGAAGGAGGCTTGACAAAATACTGTCAGATTGTATTCTGGGTAATGATCCAGACTGCAATGATCTCAGTAATGACTTTATCTATTTACCTGGCCTCAAACAAAGGGGGGAAAAAGGATAAAATGATTCAGCTAGCGTAGAATGCTCTGGCACTATAAATGTTTAAATCACTGAAGCAGCCCGTTCGCCTCTGTAGCGGAAGAAAACATGAAATTGATTAAAACAGCATAAAAGCGACAGGAAAATCTTCCTCCTCCGCAGCCAGTTTGGGAATGGAAACTTACCTAGTTCTCATGGTCTCTTTTTTTTTTTTGTTGTTTGTTTCCCCGTTGTTGCTCTGAAGTGGTCAGTTCAGGGGAAATTCTGTCCTTTTAAGGAAAAAGATCTCATAGCACCACCAGACTGCTGCTGTATGCCTCTTCTCAAGGAGCGGTGATCTGCTTCCACAATAAGGGCAATGAGAGTAAGGAAGGCTTTAGGAGTTATAAAGGGTTGTTTATATGCCCTGAAAATCTTCCTTTTGCCCCACATTGACATGATAGGGCTTACGACTCCTTTTCTACTTCCATCTACAGCTCACACAAACAAGTCTAAACTGCTGTCATAAACTGCAAGGAGGATCTCCTGACTTTACCACAGTTTCTGAAACCTGAAAAAAAAAATAATCCTTTTGTCCTGCAAAATTCTGTTTCAGATACAAAATTTCATTGAAGGTACAGCCTGATGATTTAAGTAAACACAAAGGGAAGACTTATGGAGATTTCCATGCATACAGCAAGTCCCATTGGAACAGAAAATTCTGTTGAACTTTCTCTCCCAGCCTCACCTACTGTGATACTTCCACTGCTGAAAACATTGCTGGGAAAACTTGTTGATTTACTGTCTCAGAAATATCCGTCTCTATAATAAACAGGATGACCTGGACTTCAAATCAGCTCAGCACCAGTGCCACACAGTATAAATTAAGAGGCCACTGCAATCTGCTTAAGAGGAACTAGGTGGGATGCTGGACAGTTTGCCATTGTATTGGACAACAGAAAAGCAACATTTACCAACAGATGTTGGTGACAGGCAAGATAAATATCCTGAGAGAATAGCTGTGATCTCTATATGCACTTTCAGTCTAGCTGTTTTCAAATTGGTCTATAGTAGAGGTGTACTTCTGGTTTTCAAGTACTTTGAGATACCCTGGAAGCACAAGTGGCAAAGTTGTGCTCTTTTCCATTAGGTGTGTTCAGTGTTTAGGTGAACTACTGTGAAATCCTGAACCCCCTAAAGTGCCTTTCAGTCCAGCTGTAAAGATCTGCAAGGTTCACTTAGCGAGGACTTCTGCAGCTGCTCCTTCCACAGCAGCATCAGCTGCAAGACCTTTTCTCATGAAGCAAGTGCTATTCTTTTACAAGCACAGTCCACCAATTTCTGGTTTGGAAGGATTGGTCTAATTTCCTGTGAGTCTCTAAACAAACCTCAGAAAGATCTGTCTTATAGACATTTGGCCAGGTCTAGTGTATGGCACTCCCAGTGCCCAGTCCTTCACCCTGTGTGAGACTAGAGTGTTGGCTTTAAACTGCTGACAGATATCAGGAGATACAAACTCTGGTAGCCAAGGCTGAGATTAAAATCTGCATGTCTGCTACCTCACAGTCTGCAGGAAGCTAAATATTGTTTGTGCTGTTGCAATCTGCCCAGAAGGCCAGTGTTTAGCTCTGCCGGCTAGTACACTGAAAATTGTGTTTGTGAATAAACCTGTCTTACTTGACCTTCTGACACTTGACATCCTTTTAAAAGAAGTACTCATACTTGAAGTCCTCAGATAACCTGTAGCATTAAGCAAACTCTAAAAACCACCAAAGACTGAGATGAGAAAATACTCACCAAGAGTGTTACAAGTTGGAAATAGCAAGGGATGGGAAATAGATGCAGGAAGAAGGTAAGGGAAAAATAACAGGATTGAAGAACATCAAAGGCTGATTAATTCTGAAAGATAAGGCTTTAGAGAAAACTTACCCTACTATTACCTGCACACCTAACCAATAGCTAGGTCAAAGTAGCTTTTGAATATCTAAGTATTATGGTGCAGTCCCAGCTGGCAACTAAGCACCACATAGCCACTCACTCCCCTCCAGTGGGATGAGGGAGACAATCACAACAGTGAAAGTGAGAAGACTTGCACATTGAGTTAAAAACAGCTTAACTGGTAAAGCAAAAGCCACAGGTGAAAGAAAAGCAAGACAAGGAAGTCATTCACCACTGTCCATGAACAGGCGGGTATTCAGCCATCTCCACACAAGCAGGGGGCTCCATTACAGCATCACACAGAATCACAGAACATTTGGAGTTGGTAGGGACCTCAAAAGATCATCTAGTCCAACCCCCCTGCCAGAGCACACGTAAAGATTACTTGGGAAAACAAACACCATCAGAATATCTCTATCTGTATCCCCTCCCAGCTCCTGGTGCAGCCCTAGCCAGCCTACTGGTGGGCGGTGTGAGAAGAAAAGGCCTTGGCTCTGCGTAAGCCCTGTTTAACAGTAACAAAAACACCTCTATATAACAAAATCATCTCTATTATCAGCACAAATAGAAAACATAGCCCCATACTAGCCTCTATCAATAAAATTAACACTCAGCTGAAACCTGGGCAGTAACACAGACATAAATTTGAAAACATGGGAAACGCTTATTCACAAAGAGCACTTTTTCTTGCTTGCCACTTCTTTAATTTGATATAATAGGCCCTGTCTTTGAAAGCACACTTGAGATATTTGTGTTTCATCTGTATGACCTACCATGGATTCTCCTTCCCAAGTCAAGTGACATAGTGAGGCTTGCAGGTCTTCAAGACCTTAAGGATTTGAACAGATGCTGAAAGCATTTCCACATCACATTGGTTCTCTAAGACACATTTAAACTGATGGATACATTAACATGGACATTAGAAGAACATACAGTGAGTCAAGTAAGGGATCAACCCATGAAAGTGATACTCATTTTAGCTGAAGTTGACTGCCTGTGATCAAAGTCTTTAACCAACATTTAGGTCCTTTGTTTGACATTTGCATTTGGGAAAGGTCTATTATACCTCAGAAATTCTCTTCTCTGTCAGAATGTAAGTTCTTGAAGAGTAGTCAATCCTCTTGAGACTCTGCTCTATAAATAATCCCTTTTCTTTCCTTCTACTACAGATATCATCCATTCCAGAAAAACACTACTCTTCAAGATAAATATTTGAGAGTCATCAGTGTGGTGTGTATTTTCTAGTCCCAAGTTATTTATTAAAGATCCTGTTTTCTAAGGAAGTTGTTATTTTCTCACATTTGCCCTCACCCAGTTAATACAGCTGTGAAATAAAGCAGCAAGCCCTGCAAGTGTTTTGATTTCTTCCAGAATGTCAAGTAGCTCTTTACAGCCACAACTTTATAAAGGATATAATCACTAATGACCAGATCACAGGAGTATTCACACAATTCAGGGGGGTTCTTTTTGCAACGTGAAGGGGATAACCTAGAGAGATTTACATGTTTGATTGTTCCAAGTGCCTGCTCAACATTCTGCAATGAACATTTTTACTTGGGACACTTAGTTTAACCTTCTCCATGGCTTACCTCATTTCGGCGCTTTGTTTCGTTCTTTCTTACCTACGCTCCAAGCTGTTTTCAGAGGTGGGGTCCTGCCAAGGCTCAGCCCCAGGCTGCGGCTGTGCCCCCCATCCGCGCTCGTTCAGCGGGGCGAAACAGAGCGAGCCCGGCGGGTTGGAGTAAAGGCAGTTTACTGACAGCATCAAGGAACAACACCCGAGGAGGCGATAACACCGAGCGCTGCTCCAGCACTACAGCCAGCCTGGCACCTGACCGCACCCCACGGTCCCTGCCCTCCTCGACCAGCCCCTTTTAGGGGGGCGTGACGTCCCGTGGTGTGGGAGCAGCCCGGGCCAGCGTGGCTCACCTGGGCTGGCTGCTTGGGGGAGTTAACTCTGGCCTGGCCGGAACCAGGTCAGAGCCCATCAAGCTTATTGCAACAGAAGATGACAAAGAGGAGGAACTGTCTAAAATGCACCTAAATCACACAGTGAGTTCTCTTAGGAAGTTGCTGAATGTTCTTCCACCTGATTTCTTCCACCCACCCAGTAACAGCTATTCGTCTGTCCTTTTAATTTCACTTTTCACCTTGTGCTTGTGCACTGAGATGGGAGCTGCACGTATAACCCATTCACAGACACAACCTATCAATCCAGGTTTCATGTGCTACGTACAGCTTGGCTTAGCACACTTCATGTGCTATGCCAAGCTGGACGTAGCACATGAAACTTGTAGTACACACTTACTTCCTTGAAGTACACACTTCAAACAATGCAATTTACGCAGGCACAACTGCTCTCCTCATAGTTTTCAGTTTCTCTCCTCCTTACCTTTCTTAAAACTTGAGGAGTGGTCAGGTATTAAGTTAGTTCCACCCTTTATAAAGGCGTTTGCTCACATTGCTTAAGATCTAGAGAGCCAATGGGATCCTGGGGTGCATCAGGAGGAGTGTGGCCAGCAGGTCGAAGGAGGTGATCCTCCCCCTCTACTCTGCCCTGATCAGGCCCCACCTGGAGTATTGTGTCCAGTTCTGGGCTCCCTGGTGTAAAAAGGACAGGGATCTCCTGGAGAGAGTCCAGAGAAGGGCTACAAAGATGATGAAGGGCCTGGAGCATCTCCCATATGAGGAGAGGCTGAATAAGCTGGGACTGTTCAGCCTGGAGAAAAGAAGATTAAGGGGAGACCTAATTGGTGTTTATAATTATCTTAAGCATGGGATGCAGGAGGAAATGTCCAGCCCCTTTTCAGTGTCTGTGGAGACAGGACAAGGGGCAATGGCTGCAAGTTGGAGCATAGAAAGTTCCACACCAACATGCGGAGGAACTTTTTCACAGTGAGGGTGCCAGAGCCCTGGGACAGGCTGCCCAGGGGGGTGTGGAGTCTCCTTCTCTGGACACCTATCTGTGCAGTATGAGCTAGGGAGCTGCTTTGGCAGGGGGGTTGGACCCCATGAGCTCTTGAGGTCCCTTCCAACCCCTACAATTCTGTGATTCTGAGATCTAGTCAGGGTATTAAATACACCTTTAAGTTTCCTTGGTCTAATGTCAAGATCCCAATGTGTGTTAATAACCAACATTAAATAACCAATATTAGAATGAAAAGACACAGAAGAGTTATATTTTGCTTTATTGTTTATTATAATATAAGAAAGACAAATCTAGAAAGCACATTTCATGGAGCACCATATTGTAACAAAATTTTGCTGGCTCTCCTACAAAGTTTCTTTTTTTACATTTAAACAATGACACACACATAGTCAGTACACACAGGCATCTACACCCCGGCGATCTTATTGATGGCCCCAAAGAGACCTCTCTCTTTCGAATACAGAAACATTAAGGTGCACAGCAGAATGCCAGTGTGGGGGCATCTGAACGCCAACTGAGTTAATTACTCTTTTGTTAACGATCTTCATAAGCACACAAGCCTTCACTGTCTCACCCCAGTCTCTCTTCTCTGAAGCCTCCACATTGGGGCCCAAAAGGTGACTGAATATGGATCCCACACAGACACAGTGTAGAGTTGAACAAAACTGGCCAATATTCCCTACCTGATACCTTTTATTGCTTTGGTTATAGTACTGAATGAAATCCTTAAAAACTCTTAAACCTACACTCCACATCACAGAAAGGCCACTTTCACACGTACAGAAACATAACCTCCCTCCCTACACACCCCTGAATGCATAGCACTGATACCTTTTTGAGAAGGTGGGTTTTCCCACCAAGATCACCTTCATAATGGCATTTCATTTTTCAAAGTGTTCAGACAGTTGTTCAACAATATATTGAGATATATTTAGTTCTTTTTAATAGGGTATGTTTTCCTGCTGCCTTAAATTTATGTCATTGTCTACACAAGCAAGAGCTAAACGCTATTGTTTTCATCTGTATAAAATGTTTTACATTCATTTTATACAGTGCTAAATAAATGATGCTAAGCACAGAACAATGTAGAATGATAACCCAGAGTAGCTTTTTACCTTGCTCAAAATGAAAAAGTACTGGAAGTTTCCCATTCTAATGCTGAGACATGGTATTGAGGTCTCTTTTACATACAGTAGCCTTCCAGAATACTTTCAGGCACTTATTTTGTGAGCTACTGCTTAATATGTATGTCACACTGAAGCATGACCTCAAGTAATACAGTTTAGTGCCCTCAAACAGGGAGAATAAGAGACAAAAGCAAACCCAGCCTCACAGCAGACCAGATCAATTGTCAAGTGCGATGCCAGCAAGGTAGCACAATTTCTGCCTGAACCTAAAACAACCCACTATTACAATAATTTTGAGTATCTGACATATGGCCACTTCTATCATTAAACGAGGACAATAATTTAAAAAATACTTCTATAAAAAATTTTCATTTTGTAAAAAATAAAAAGAAGAGTTTGTAATTCTATCACCCACTTACAATTTTTTTTTTTTCCCTCTAAGCCCATTTCTCTTTTAAATACTTTCCCTGCTTTCTGAAAACAAATTTTCTGGATGAATTTAAGGATTTACAAAGTGCATTACTGTCCTGATAATCAATGAGGCTGAACTATCTTTAAGTTTTGGGCAGGGTAATGCATTCATATTGCCAAGAAAGAAACAAAGTTATTGTGTTGTTTGTTTTTTTTTCTTGTGGAAAATCCTTGTGGATTTCCCATTTACAGGAGCCAATTTTATAATTCCTTTATACTGTATGATGAAGAGGCATCTATGAATAACAAGACAAAATAATGGAAATTCAAAACGAAGGAGAAAATGGACTTGAAAAATAACTGTAACTTTAGATACATAAAGGGGTATTAACTAACTGAATTACTAACTCAAGCTCTTTCCTCTGAGCTAAAGGTATGTTTCAACAGCTGTGCTAAACATTTGGCTAGCATCTCCTGGATAAACAGTTCAGACTTCAACTGTATGATGGGGAAAAGAAGAGAGGAAGAAAACACTAGTTTAAGTTTTACAAAGGCTGTGGAGTTGCTATGGATTAATGAATTTTCAGATGACTGGAGAATAGGATTCAATTAGGTAAAGATGTGCTGAGTATGCCAACACATAGTTTCTCTTGGAGTAACTTCTACAGCTTAATCACCTGAGTAAAAGGACAATGTAGAAAAAAAACAGAAGAGATTCAAACACAAGCAGAGAATGTGGATGTGTATAAGAATGTGAATTATTGTTTGGCTTTAGAAACAAACAAAAGTGATGTAAGTTTTTATATAGAGTATATAATCACTGGCATACCAAAGGATTGGTTTTCCTTTGTTCTTAAGCATGATGGGTTTTCATTTTAGTATTCCCCAACTCAAGAAATATCTAGGTGTCAAAACTAAGAATCAGCCTCTCATAGGGATGATAAGACATCAACAATCACCTTAGAGAAGATAAAAACAGTAAGGGCTAAGCTAATGAAAATTCCAGAAGAAATTATTGCACCTTCCCCTGAAGCATCTAATACAGTCAGAGGTAGGACACTGGATTAAATAAACCACATAGTTTGGCTATGTTACTGTGCCTACAATATTAGATTTTTAAAATTCAGTTATATATCCCAGTTAGTCACAGAAATGTATAACAATCTTCCACACTGAGCAGTGAGTTGCAGCAACATTAACTGATGGGAGGACAGAATAATTATTTTTATTATTACTGGTCTTAGACATATACACTCACACACATAGACATATACCTTCTGAGAGGTGGGGCTCACACTTCTCTTACACGTTACGAAACTCTGTGTGTGTGTGTATAGGTTTAAGAGTGTGTGGAAGAAAATGTGAGAAGGAAGGGAAGCATAAACCTGAATATGGGAGAAATCACTCATGTTACTGTCATTATTTCAGATCTGTGCTTGAAAATCCATTTCCAAATGCCTTGCACATTGGGTAAGTTAACCAACAGTCAAGAAGAATACACAATGTTAAAGGGACACAGCAAAACTGAAAATATTTATGTGTGTATTTTCTTTCCTGTGTTAGTATTAATACATCATATTCCTGGAAGCTGGCAGGATGAGAAATTATAAGAATTAATTTGATTTTTGCCACTTACCCTGTTTAACTGTCTCATGTTTCTACAAAAGTTGAGAGAAAACCTGGGTAGGCCATCTCCTTATGGGTTTTCATTTACCAGCTCTAATGGGTTAGCTCACTGTAAACGTATGTTTTTATCAGGTTTGAATAAATCATTTTAGGTTTATAAATACCTAAACTTAATGTATACTCTGATAATTAATAGTCCATCAAACCCATTCATATGAAAATTCTTCCATCTTTTACATTTATTCCCATTAATTCACACTATTTGTTCTCCCTGTTTCTCTGGGAAAGCTTTTGAGAACACAAGTGAAATAAACAGACCATCACCTCATCTGATAGCAGACCTGGAGCTAATCAATTCTGAGGCTACAAACAACTTCCAGACAAACTAACCTAGATATAAACTAGTCGCAGGTATTTAGGATAACAAAAATCAGCATGACCACATTTAACGGGGTAAATGACAGCATAGGTTTCCATTTAAATGAGGTAATGTTGTGTATAAGTTCCCCCATCCCCAAAATACATCTGTAAGGTCATTATCTCAAAAATAAAAGAAAGAAATAAGTTATTTTTTAAAAAGCTAAAAAAGAAATTACCTTTAAGCCTGTTGCTGGACAGAAAGAGATCAAAGGGTGTAAAGAAACAGGGAACAGAACCAGAGAATACTGATAAATGTGTGTTGCCAGCTCGGAGAACCGAGGGTTGGTTGGCATCATCTGAATTTTGTCTGGTGATACACTCTCTAGATGGTTCTCGCTGTTCTGTTATAAATAGTCTAGGTTCTTTAGTTTTCAAATTGTAATGGGCTTATTTGATCACCTTTGTCTTTTTGGTCCAACTCCGTAGATTTTAATCTTTCTTGGCAGGCACAGGCCTGCACACTGGATACAAACATATAGATAGAATTACAGAGTTAATACACTGTGCAGAGGCACCCACAGAGAGTACAAATACCAGCATACAATGTTTAATCTTGAGCTGAGCAGCCAGTCTGCATGCGCACTGCATTGCATGGTGGTTCCTGTAGTCTCTGAACAATAAAGTCTCTGAGAGAGAGGACAATCCCACGGCATCTCTATGCAATGTAACTGCAGGCCTCCTGGCTCCTCCCACGTTGCTCGCTTTGGCCACAGGAGGGTAAAGAAGCATTTCTGATTAAATGCACGTCATTGCCTTTTCATGGGTTGCCTTCCACACAGCAATGCTTCTGGCTTACCCCAGGGTCGACACTTCATGTGACGGGTTCCTGGGAGACAGGCCGTATCTCACTGCTCTTCCTGCTCTCCAGCAGCACCTTTTTGCAGAAGCCTCTTCGCCTCTTCTGTCCCATAGCGAGTGCAGGAGTGGGATATTTTTCATACAATAATGTGGAGTTAGTTTTTTTGTTTTATTTTCTTTTCCTAGTTAATGTTCATTTGACCTTGTTAACGTGTTCTCCTGCAATCGTCTGAAAGGCCTTATTCAAACCAGCGTATCTTTTCTTTTTTTCCCTTTTACATCACCTTAAAGGGATACACCTCTTAAGAGCTTCTGTAGAGAATGAATTTCATCTTTTTCTGAAGTTTTGTTCCAGCCAAAGCCGAACCTCCTGCAGATTGTAGAAAAAGGGGCCTTTGCCTCCTAGGTAGGCAATTTTTTGTCTCTGCACAATGCATACTCGCTCAAATGAAACCCCGTAGGCCACATTGGCATTGTTGTCCATGCAGTCAGCCACCACTTGGCACTGAGGTGGCAAAGAAAAGCGCTCTAGGAGCTGGTGAGCAGCTGCACATCGGTCTTCTTGGTTCCTGTGTTTCTTAACTTCAAATGAAGAGGGAGAGATTCCAGGGGCAGCCCAGCCATCTGACGGGTGAGCCTCATCGA
The DNA here is from genome assembly GCA_022605575.1 of Laterallus jamaicensis coturniculus. Taxonomy (NCBI): domain Eukaryota; kingdom Metazoa; phylum Chordata; class Aves; order Gruiformes; family Rallidae; genus Laterallus; species Laterallus jamaicensis. Next base: position 5,823,220 of record JAKCOX010000033.1, on the reverse strand, counting down.
TGTAGACCAACAGAAAGTCAGCCACACCAGAGAACTCCTCCACCAGCTTGCTGAAGGCTGACAGCTGGTTTGTGAACGGTGGTCAGGTAGCTGAACCAAAGTTGACTACCAGTGGCCGCTCGGAGTTGGCAAAATCCAGAAGGTGGCATTTGGTTCCACACTTGCCACCCACACTCTTCCAGCTGCTACTGCTGCCATCACTGCCCTTTGCTATGTGGATTACACTGGAGTTTGGGGCTTCTCCTCCCAGTTTGACCTGACAGTAAAACACATTAAAAGATAACAAGTTAGTGTGATTGGTTTGTCTGGCATCCTTATGACTGCTCTCTTCAAATGCATGGAGTCACCTGTTCAAAAAGTACGCCTAACGACCCTTATGGACACTAGCGAATCATCAAAGGAAGCAACCTCAAAAAGTGTATCTAGTTTGCCTCCATTCACAGTGAAGCTAAATGTGGCATTCCTGACCAGTAAACTAACTCATTGATTTTAGAAAATTTGATCCGGTGTCTGTCTTGTCCTGTCCATCCTTACATATTTACTTTCAGATTACCTCCAATTTCTTCTATCTTTTGTCTATGAAATAAATTTTCTAGACGTTATTTTTTTCTCACTGCCATCCTCCAAGTACTCCCCTCTTAGTTCACATCTTCCTTGAAAAGCAGCGTTCAAAACTTCAAGAGAGTTTTCACTAATTTTTAGAATAATCAGACAATTACATCATGTATTTCAAAGGCTACACCTGTTTATGCATTCCAGATGTTTGCTTTTTACAACACATCCTGACTGTTTTCAGTTAACTAGTGAGAAGTTATAATGCCCAAGTCCCTTTTTCTGCCTTTGTAGTTGCTCTCCATCATGGCTTTGAGTACTTCATCAGTCCAGCCTGAATTTGGTGCTTTACACTTGACCTCATTGAACTGCAACCTACATATATCATAGAATCATAGAATGATTTGGGTTGGAAGGGACCTTAAAGATCAAGTTCAAACCCCTCTGCCATTGGCAGGGACACCTCTCACTTGACCAGGCTGCTCAACGCCTCATCCAACCCGGCCTTGAACTCTGCCAGGGAGGGGGCATCCACCACTTCCGTGGGCAACCTATTCCAGTGCCTCACCACGCTCGTGGTAAAGAATTTCTTCCTAATATCCAATCTAAATCTACCCCCTTCCAATTTAAAACCATTCCCCCTCGTCTTATCACTACATGCCCTTCTAAAAAGTCCCTCCACAGCTTTCTTGTAGGCCACCCTCAGGTACTGGAAGGCTGCTATATAGTCTCCCTGGAGCCTTCTCTTCTCCAGGCTGAACAACCCCAGCTCTCTCAGCCTGTTTTCATAGGAGAGGTGTTTCAGCCCTCTGATCATCTTCATGTCCCTCCTCTGGACCTGTTCCAACAGTCCCATGTCCTTCTTATGTTTGGGACTCTAGAACTGGACACAGTACCCCAGTTTCAAGCCATTCTTCCAGTTCTCAAAAATCATTCTGCATTGTATTCCTGATCTTCACAACATATGCAATACCCTGCAATTTTGAGAGGTTTGCAGGTTTCATATGTCTATACTCTCTTTGAACCCTAAGTCCAAGAATGGAAACACTCAGTGTATCAAACACAGACCTCTGCGGATGCCCACTCAATCTATCATTGTTTTGACAGTGGACCATTCAGGAGAGCAGTCTACAAAGGGTTTTCTAACCACTTTGTCAATCTTATCAGTGATTGACACATCTTCTACTGCAATATTTCTCTAAAAGGTGATTGGGGAAAAAGCAGCAGGAAAAGGGGAAAGTTTCTATGTTGGATGAAGTAGGATGAAGTTAAAGCAAACGGTTCTCAGCTCTAACCTCAGATCTAACAGGTAATTGTTGAAAAGTCATTTTGCCTGACTGTTTCTATTTCCCTGACTATAGAAAAAAGACATCATATATACATCTCACAGAAGGGACTGCCAGAATAAGGTGGAGCCTGCAGAGGGCTCCAAGATCCTTAGCTGATAACTGCTATAGAACCACAAATTATTATTACATAAGACAATTAGTTTTAATGAGCTCTGCCACGGCAATTCCTATGTATCTGCCTTTAGCATCAAGCTCTAGTACAACAATGCAATTATACTTTTGCATTCCTTTCTATTTCTCTGTCTCCTGTCTATTTGATTATGTTGAGAAGCAGTGTTTTGACGGAAACACACGGACATAAATTCTGAGGCCTTTCATATTTTATTTATTTCTTTCTGAAGCTACACTCCATTTGAAGTCAATAGAAGTTAACTCTAAATGAGAAATGTGTGAAAACTGAATAAATAATGGATTCTCGGTGCACCTCTATTCTACGTTACATTACGGGGTATCCTGGTGACTCAGATACAGTAAGAAGTTGAGTTGACAACAGAATAGTTTAACTTACGCAATTGCTACAGCACAAACATTGAAAGGTACGTATATTGTAGATGCTGAATCCTCCATTTCTCCATGAGAAACCTGACTACCGTGAACAAATTTATAATTATTCATGATTCAGCATTATTTTATCATTGTTTTAGCAATGGAAGGAAGAGTCTATCCAAATGAAAGTTTCTAAGGCACTGCCCTTAAAGCTGTCAGACTCCATAGCTATATGAGAAGGTCTCACAGCGTGTTGGCACATGATATTAACATCATTTCGAATATTTTCTGTGGGGCAAATTGAGACACAGCTGTGCTGTCATTTGCCAGTATGTAGGGATCACGCCACAGCGAGCAGGGGATGCGCAGCTGCAGCACAGGCAAGAGAAGAATGTGATGCCCCAGGAAAGCACAGCCCCTCATGGACCCCCTCCCCATAAACATACATCTGCAGCATTTCTCTGCTAGAGCTCTGGTAACAGGGTTTGGTGGGGTTTTTTTGAGAAAAGAAAAAAAAAAAAAAAAGAGCTTTGTGCTCATTTGCCTTTTAAAGCAAGTGAAGTTTGAGGTAGGACCTGCTGTGTGACTAGGCTGTCCATTGAACTCAAGGAAGGAAAAGAGCTGTATTCTCAGTTTTTGAGGAGAAAGGATCTATCTGGAGAAAGGCAGACTCAGAGACTCAGGCTGTAGCATTTAAGCACCTTTTGGCATTTAAGAAGTGCTGCTGCAGGCCACCTAAACCTTTAGCAGGTATTCTTCTGTGCAACTTTTGAATATCTTAATCTCTCTCTGCCATTCTGTGCAGCAAGATAGACAAAGCAGGAGTAAAATTACATAGGTCAAGATAATTTGGCAGCCATATAACCACCCTGATGGCTGCATTCAATTCATAAATCAGGTAGACAACTCAGCATTTTGTGATAAGATGTTGACTACCAAGAAAGAGCACATCTCAAGAAAGACAAGATCTGCACAAACACTAGTCCCTCTTTACCTAGAAAGCTTAACTGTTCTTGCACTACCAAGCAAATGCTTTTTCAGAGCTAGCTCGCCCAAAATGTGCCTCTTGGGCAAAGCCCGACATGTAAGTATCTGTGCTGCACCCACTCCCTGGATGAATAATGGACCTCAGTATTTAGGAGTGTGCAGTCATCCAGTCAAAGAAAAGAAGTAATAACATGTGATTTATCTCATAAATCACAATTAAGCAACACACTTTGAATTTCTGATATTTGCTGGCACTCTTCGAAGGAGAAGAAAAATAAAGGTAAAAAGGATGGAAGCAACTAAAATTCAGCAATGAACAGAGCTGCTCAGAAGACAAACATCTGAGCAGCTGTTTTGCCTCACTCTTCTGGTTTTATTTTAACAAAACTATTATGACTGAAAATACTCTAACCAACACTGTTGAACTGGGAAACCACAGTCTGCTTCTCAATCGTATTTAAGCAGAACGAAAGGCTACATGCTGTACGCTCCTCATTACCAACTCTTCACTCAGGTCTACCAGATGCTTCTTTTCCTAGGGAAGTTTGCAAACCATGAAGAAACAGAGCAACAAGACAACTCCCATCAAACAACAGCATGGGAATGCCCTCTAAGTCCTATTTAAAATCAATACCCCGGACAGCAACGTATTTCCTTGTTCTCCAACAATGCAAGTTTGCACTCTGTCTCTCATACCCTTTATTGACCAAAACACAGATGGATTTAGGAAATAAGGTACGTCCTATGTCACCTCGTAGCAGTTTCTCTTCATTTCCCACAGCCATGAAGTAAATCTCATGGCCGCAGGTTACCTATCACTTTAATTTTTGTTTCTAGGAGTGCTTCTGTTGGGTTTTTTCCCCTTAATGAGACATTTTTGCCAAGCAGGCATTCATGAGGCATTTTCTGCTCTTGTAGAGGAGTAATTAGGTCGGTGCCTTGTTCCATGCCAGTGTCAGGCACTCCAAAAAGCAGCCCTGCCCAGTCGTTGATGCTTAAACATAAGCAGCGGCATCTCCACTAATTGGTCTTGATGAAGTGCTGACGTTCCAAAGGGACTCTTTATTTCACCAAGCTCGGGAACCGATTGACACAGGATGACAATATCATCCTTGCTGATCATCTGCATTGTAGGCCTTGGCTGTCTTCTTTGTTGTTATTTATTGAAAGAAAAAATAGCTCTTGGAAAAGAAAATCAACGCAATGAGAAAACAAACAAAAAGGCCCATGTATTCAGCCAAACCGCTTTTGAAATCTTACACAAAGGCAGGCAAAATATAAATTCTGAGAAACAAACTAGCAGAATTCCCCTCACACGCAATCCAGCATTTCTATAATCACGTACTTATGTGCGTGAATATTCGGGCATTCGGTGCCAGCCTTCTGGATGAGGTGCAACCTGGGCAGTGTGCAGGCACCACCCCTCCTCCCACACAGCCTGCATGGGACACGCAAGGTAGGCCAACCAAATCTGAGAGCCAGCCCGGCCGTCAGCAAGAGCAAGCGCCAGCCCTTCACCTAAGCAGTGACTCGTATCATTTGCGCAGATTTCGTGTCTGCTTGACAGCCACGGTATTGCATCTTACTCTCCCAAGTCTGCACGCAGAGGGGAAAGGGAACACTTTTGCTGATGCTTTAGCACACAGGCTGCAAAATGAAGGAGACTTAGGAGCAGGAAAGAAAGCCCTATTCATAAACTACAGGCTAGGAATAGCACATACTGCTGACTTTGTTGTACGTTCTCCATGAGGACTAGGAAAAGCCCCACAGACAAAACATTGCCTCCTCATTTACCTTTTCTTTTTTTCTCATTTTGCTTTTATCAGCTTTAGCATAACCCTCCTGGGATCCCATGCACTGGAAGTCAGCTTTCATTGCCTGCGTGAGGGATTTTCAAACACTTTGGCAGACTCATCAAGCTGTGTCAACCCCCTAAAGAAAATAGGTGTTGCCAGACAATTATCAGTCTGTGGTATTAGCCATTTAAATATGGACATGCTGTGTTTAGGACTGGAGTCCAGCAACTAGTAATGAACTGAATCCCTGGAGCTTTTTGCTCCTTTTCAAATTCTCTGCTTTACTTTGATTTGATTCCATCCAGCTAAATATAGCCTCTGAACAGCTCAATATTTCTCAGTGCTTCATCCAAATCATAATCAGACTCTGGCTGGAGAATTACACAAATTATTATTTTTGTTTTCTTTATTTACATGACCCAGAGTTGTACAGTGGACAAAAAGTACAGGAGGGCCTTGTCTGGAGTAGCATATGGGAGTGGGAGCTCTTCATTTGTCATGGGGAGGTGGCAGCTTGCTTTAAGAGGCTCGATTACCAGAATTGGAGAGCAGACTGGAACTGACTCTAGCTCGTCCAGGGACTTTATTTAAGGATCAGGTGTGTGAAGCTGAGGGAGGGAAGTGGGAGACAAATTAAAAGGGCACAGTCCAGATAAAAATAACTAGTCAAATGCTGCTCATTTTATTTAAAAGCTGCCAGTCCCACAAATGAGCATGCATGGCAGAGGGAAAGCATAAAGGAGCCTTTTGCCTTGCACTCTTATAAAAGAAAATGGATAATTTTAGTTCCTCTGATCCAGGAGCCTATGGGAAGCTCCTGAAGGGCTTACGTTTCCCTCCAGATGGGGGGTGGCCTATGACATTGTGGCTTCTGGGCCACTGGATGACCATTGTGGACTACCTATAGGTGACAGATGCCTCCACTAGTCTTTGATAATCAGCACCTGGAGGACATCTGAAGGTAATTGGGATGATTTTTTAAATTATTTTTTTTAAACTCTGTTTTAGCATTATATGAATACACTCTGGTGGTTTTACTGGAGAGACAGAGCTGAGGTGCAAGGACCAAGTATGATACTTTTCCTGGGTGGTGCCCAGGTGCCTACCACAGTTGAAGGAGTTTCTCACCAGGGTTTATGAAAAGGCAAGCTGTGCTTTCAGTCAGCTTTTCACACAGAAGGGTGAAAATGGAAGAATGCAAAGAGGTGGTGTGGAAGAAGTGATGTTAGATCCTAAAAATTAAACAGGTAGAATGATACCACATGGGGGATAGGAGTTGTCATTTTCCTTTTCCTACCCTTTGTCTGCCTTGAGTGTTTGAACTGTAAGCTCTGTGAGACAAACTGTCTGCTGTGCTTGTTTAGGACTCTGCCTAGTACAATGGGTCCCTGGTCTAGGTTGGTCCTCAGACGCTACTATAACAAACATGATTATATATTAATAATAATGGCAATGTTTTAATAATAATGGCAATGACAAGCCCAAATCCTGTTGAATTTATGTTCCAAACACTGCAGGAAAGGTTTTAATTGTGGTTTGGTTTTGTTTTGTTTTTCTCGCTTCTTTCAAGATTGTTTTCATTTGAAAATGTCAATGAAAACAATTCTGCTAAGGCTGAACTTCGCAAAACCAATAAAACATTTTTAATACCACACAATGTCTAGTTCTAAACCCCAAAACTATACAAATCACTGTCAAATGCAGAGAGAGAAACTTCCCTACCTTGCGGACAAAAAAACCTCAAAAAATAGTAAGTACAGAGGTTATGTCTTTGTTACAACATTTAAAAGCTTTTTCCAAAAAACATCAAATTACCAGACAGCCAAACAGCAGGTGAAGGATCATGCTGTTGCATTCCTCTCACATATAGCTTTGTGACAATGCTGTGCAATGTCCATTTAACGTGACAGTTTTCAGGCTGTCCTGCTTTACATACCAAATTCATTCTGGGAATAAATGATGTACCTATCATGCAGGCAGAAGTATCCAAAGGTAATTTAATTGTGCCTCTCTGAAATCTCAGGAAAGCCTCACTGGGTGTTTACAGAACCAGGCTACTTTTGCTGCTACATTCAGAGCTGGGCCTATGCATCGGAGTTGGGATCCTGTGCCAGCCATTCCCTCCGTGCTGGGTCTGTCATGCCAGAGCTTGCTGGTGGCCCGTTCTAAAGACTGTAAAAAGCTACACAAGTACATACACAACACCCATCACTACCCATTGTTTGAGATACTGTCATCCTTCTGAGGACTGCAACGGACATTTACACACGTGCATACACGCCCATGTGCATGTTACCACCACCACAGCATTCCTAAGCATTTGGCTGCTATGGGGAGATGCCATTAAGGTCTTCCCCCTAACTACCTTGCACTGAGGTGGACAAGAGGGATGATTTCCTCTAGGATAACCTTACAGCTCTCTACTGGAGATCAGGAACCATAGCTCTGCATTGCTGAAATATAAAGCTGGTACCTGGCAACAGAAAAGCTCCCAGAATGAGGCCTCACCACTGGGAACTGCGAAGGGGGGCAACCATTTTTGTACTCATTTTAAAGGCATTTTAGGAGAATAACTTTTCACCTTTGGAATCTTAGAAAGCAGATTCACTCCACTACTAAAGAAAGCATGGGACTTAGCAGGTTAAAAGTGCTATTAAAAGTAAGAACTATTTTTTTAAAAAATAAACAACTTCTCTAGCTTTTTCCCTGGATTTCTTTAAGATACATAGCACATTCAGTAATACATGCTATGGGCTAAACCAAATACCTCACTCACATTTGTGTACATGGCTCATGCAGAAGGCACATGTAACACCCTCCCCAAAATCTCTTTTTTTCTCTGTTATCATTTGTGGTTGCATTCATATCTATACGTACATATACATACATGTGTGTGTGTGTGTGTGTATGCATCCACAGAGAAATAAGAGGACTGACTCCTGAAAGTGCAGATTATGTATGCCTATGCATATGTTCTTGCATTTATACACATATATGTACATATAGAGACAGATACATGCATGCATCTGTGTATATACAAACACATATGAAAGTGTAATTACCTAGACACACATACATGCACATATGATTTGTTCTTCAGGAGTCAATCCACTCATTTCTGTAGATAAATAGAGCACAACAGCAAATTAGAAAAATAACATTTAAAGAAAATAGTTGCACTATTTCAATTATATAAAAATAATACAACTTTATATTTTATGACAATTACTCAGGTTCTAAAGACTTCCTTGTAAAGTAAAACATGCTTGCCTCTTGGAAAAGAAAAGGAGGAGGATGTTCTATAAATCACAAAGCTGATGCAATGTATACAATATCAACACTGAGTGTGACAGATACTGAAATAACAGCTAAGGAAGGAAAAAAGTGCTATATTAATCACTGATAACATTTACATAAGAAAACAAAAAATCCAAAGGATCAATCATTTTGATTCCAGTGGGACAGTAAAATGTGGAGAAAAACAAGTCATAGAGAATATTCCAGTAAAAAAGAACACTGAACTCAAAGCCTGCATTGCTTCCCCATTGAGGATGTTAAAATCTTGAAGTGTTGCTAGGTAATCTTACCTAAGAAATAACTGCCCTAACCAAAGTGTCATGTGCAAGAACACTTAACAGCAACAAATAGCAGAACAAAAGCAAGTTGAGATTTGGATAGGATATTTTAATTTTTTTTCTAGAAGAGAAAATGCACTTACTTAATCCAGAATGTAGTATCTACCCACAGCTTTTTACTGGAAGCCACTCTAGAAAATTTTTCGTTGAACAGAAAGTTTGCATCAAGTGCTTTTGTGAACAGTCTTCTGAAATATATTCATGAAGAGTTCTGTGGAAGTGACACAGAACATAGAAGAACCTAGCATGGTTACTGCTTTAACCCAGTCTTCTGCTAACAGGCAGTCTAGGTTTGGTTTATCTCAGGCATATGCAATTCTGCCATTAGAGTTGAAAAATGGTGATTATCTCATAAATACTACTCAATGGAATGAGCTTAAGCACCCGCTTAAATACTTGGCTAATATCTGGCTTCAACTAGCAAATTGGAACAATAAGCAATCACAGATATGGCATCAACTACATTTTGCCATGCTGTTTAGTACCCTGATTCCATAATATTTTCATTTCCTACCTATCCTTAAGGAAAAAGATTCTTTGTGAAACAGTCTTTAATATATTTCACTATTTCCCATGCTTTTTAAACATGCCATAAAAAGGGGTTTATCTCAGTTCTTTTTCAACTCTACCAGTACAGCTTTCCAGCTGAATCTTTTTTTCTTTCTCTTCCTTACAGAAGCAGCAGAAGATTTTCCTCCATCATGGAAGTGATGACTCTTCTCACAGTGTGGCTCCTTGGTTTATTGCGTCCCCTCTATAATTTGATTTCCACACTTACTCTATGACAGTCAAGGGTTTTCAATGATCTCCCATTCTCATCACCCATAATTCTATTAAAGAAAACAGACTCTTTCCATGAGCTGTTTGTCAGCTAGCTTTGTGTTAAGGACAGCTGATAAGAATGGATTTTTTTCCCCTTTTTGGAACAAGATGATAAAATTGGTTGCGTTTATATGCATTTTTCTGCTCAGTTCACTGAGGTCCAGAATTCATTCTGGAGACCTTAATGCCTGATTGGCCTGAACAATCTAGGTCATTTAATGGTGATAAGGGAGAGGCTTTAATTACCAAAGTTCAAGGTATGAGTTTCATTGCCAATACCAAAAATAGCACAGTCATCTTCTCTGTAGCTTCTATGGCTGGCATCACCAGTACTGAGCAAAAGGCAAGGTATGACTCTAGAAAGTACACAAAGGCACCTGACATCTTTATTTTAAAGCATTTTGTGCTTTTTAAGCAAAATGAGATTGAAAATATCTCATGGATAGAAGGTTCCTTACAACAACACGCCATCTCCGGACCCTGGGCCATGTACAGGTTGCAAACATGGGAACCGGAAACTTCGCTGTTTCAGAGCTGTGCTGCCAACTTCCACAAGCTTGACCAAGTCATATGTCAACTGTCCTGCCTTGCCTTGCCTGTAAAATGGGAACAGTTGTGCTCCTCAGCCCATTTAATAAGGTCACTGTAAAATTTACCTACTTAATGTCTATGAAGAGACTAAAAACAGAATCTAGAAGGGCTAAAGAGAATAGTGAGCTTCATTCAGCATTACTTTACTTGGGTAGCCAGCTGGCTGACTCCTAGGATGGCAGCAAGAGGTTGACCCATTTGGCAAAAGCTAATGTTATTTATATTTGTCTCACACTGAAAATTAATGTCCCCGTGGCTTGGGTTTCAGGCTAAGAAGCTTCTAATCCATATCACAAAGCCGGCAAACACCAACACCACCAGCTCTTCACATCGCTGGGCAAGAGCAAATACAAAAGCCACTGGGGAGGAGCAAAAGGGGACTAGGGGAAGGTAACACAGAAAGAAATATTTCAGAAGATACAGAGTTATCGTTTGGATAGGACCCCTATGACCTCATGACATCACATGGGGTATGTTAAATTAGATGGTCTAAATAAGACAACACATTAACAGACTAAGCACTGTTTTGGAAGCCACAGAGCTCTGAATCCAGCTCTTCTACTTACTAACTGGGTGGCCTGTGCAAGAAATGTCATCTTTTTGGGTTCACCTTTTCAATCTATAAAAGGGAACTATAACTATACCTCATGAGACCTGGGCAGTACCACTGGGTAATGTTTGTACAACACTTAAAAGGGAAAAAAAAAAAAGTACAGCATAACTGCTATTGGCTTTATTAACCTAAATTGTCAGACAGCTGTCCCTCACCTAGTCAAGTTCATTTTTAATCTCTGACATGTCCCTCTGTGACTGCCTTCATGAAGTAAAAAGGCTCACTTTCACTCCTTGCCCAGTTTTACTATAACCTGGATGCTTCCTCCAATATAAGGATTAACATATTAGTAATAAAAAATGCCATTATAACACCAAAGGTTCATTTCTATATTCATCTGTAATTAAAACAACTCAATGTTACACAGGTGACATCTATGTATGTGGAGCTCTACCTGAAGATGCAGTCTTTGCATAACCTCTGAACATCTCACATGGCAAACAGCTGTGAAAACCTCTAGACCGTTTTGCAATTATTCTTACACGAAGATCTTAATCTTAATGCTTATACAGTATGTCATTATTTGTACTGGTGGGGAAACTGAGGCACGGCTAAACTAAGTGACACGGCCGTGGCTGCACAGAGAGTTAGAGGCAGATCAGAGACAACTGCTCTCAATCCCGTGAGCGAGCCCTTACCCCCAGCTTAAGAGCACTGCTCCTTCCAGCACACAGCTCTCCTGTCAAACCTCACATCAAATCGCAGCTATTCCGCACGGCACTCAGACAAGTCATTCCCTTCCCCGTTGACTACAGGGATGTTCATCCCAGCTCCCCCACCCCAGCCTGCCAGTCCCCATCCCCGGGTACCCACCTGCTTGTAGGCGTCCAGGAGGAAGCTGTTCCAGACGCAGCGCAGCCCCTCCGAGGTCAGCATCCTCCGCCACTCACCGCGCCCAGACTTAGACCGGCTCAGAAATAGCACCATGTGCTTCAGGAGGATCACAGAGTCATACAGCGCAAGGAAGAGGCAATTGGAGAAAAAGACCGGCAAGATCTGAAGCGTGATCAGCAAATCCACACTTAGCAGACCCATCTTCCTCGCTGCTTCTCTTCAGCCCGATGTCTTCAGCTCCCTTTTCTGCCCTGTACCCTCATTTAAAAAAGTAAAGTAAAAAGCATTTCAAATGCCTCGTTATCCCTCTCTCAGCCGTACTCTTTAAAGGGAGCAGAGATGGTTAAATACGAGCAGCCTGGTTAAAACCATAACTGCATGACACTCATTCAACTCGGAGCTGCTTATTTTTCAGAAACTAAGATGTTAACAAAATTCTTCCCTTAACCAGGAGACCTGATTTTGTTGAAGAGAGAGGCAGCTGTGTTTCCAGTTCCCTGCAGTTACAAAATTTAAGCAGAGACTGTTAATTGTTAACTTTCCTGCACTATCCCATTGTTCCTCAGCTATTTAAGCACTGAACAGACCTCTCATTCCTGTGTCAGTAAAGCTAGCTACCAGGTGCAACAATACTTTTTTAAAAAAAAAGGTTTATGTACATAAACTTTCTGTTCCTTCCTTCCTCCCTCCCTGTCTCTCTCCCTCCCTCTCCTTCTCTTTCCCTCTCTCCCCCCTCCCCCCGCCTCTCTCTATTCCTGCCTTCCTCCTCTCGCCCTCTCTCTTGCTATCTGCCTATGGTGCAAAGTGCTTTCCCCTCTGGAGTCCTAGCTTGCTTCCCTCAAGCCTTTTATACATTCCCTAGCTAATTGCTGCAATAGAGAAATGAAACCCTAATCTTAGTAAAGATCTTGACGTCAATGTAAAAGAGGGCTTTACTTTGGCCAGGACTGCAGTGAATAGAAAAATGAAATTCTCAAAACTTTTTTTTTTTTTTTTTTTTCTCTCTAAGAGAGAGGAGGAAAAAAAAAAGAGAGAGACAGCAAGGGTGGAACTTTGCTTTGCTTTGAAAAGGAAAAAGAAAAAAAAAAAACACAATATGCTTCTGACTGCTCTTAGAAAATGCTTTCAAACTTTGGAAAAAGTATTTTCATATGACATGGAAGGTGAGACAGAAACACAGACTTCTGTTGTCTATGTTTGGTTTTTTACTCATAGCTGGTTGCTTTGGTTTTGGTTGGGGTTTGTTTTTTTTTTATTTCCTTTGCCCTTTTGTCTTTTCCAGGAAGGTGTGTGAATTGATGCATCCCAAGAAAGGGCATATCATTTCTGTACATTTTCCTCCCACCTCCGTTAAGTACAGCATGTATAGTTTATCTATCTTTTGTTGTCTTCTTGGTATTTAAGGAAACATAAGTAAGCACCCAGCACTGACTTCATCTACTGATGTGTCAGAGAAGAAGATAAAGAAAGAGAAAAAAATTTTTGAAGGGTTTTGGGTCTTTAAGCTAAAGTTCCCTGCTTAAAAATAATATGCTACAGCCTTAACTGCTGTCAATCAACTGAGCTTCAACAACTTTAATATTCCTCTATGACAACTATTTACATCCACTAGTCTAATAAGGATAACAAACTTTTGGTTAAAATCTTATTAAAAAGAAAGAGAAAGAAGTTTCCTTTGGCAGAACCATGCATGCTTTAACAACCACAAGCAGCCCCTGCAGCACCATGCAGAAGGTTTCTTTTGTTCATCTGCACTTCTCTTTGTTCTTTGTTTCACACTTTTGTCCAATATTTAGTCCTTTTTCCACTTTTCTTCGGGGGGGGGGGGGGAGGGGGGCACAGCAGACACATTTTGTTTGGGGTTTGGGTTTTTTTAGCATGTTTCTAACTTCCTTAGGTAAGTATTTCTTTCATGTTGTAGATATCCATAATTTTGGTTTTGAGTGGATGTCTTGTGTATGTGCTTAAGTAGGCTCTTCCTTACTAGATACATTTCACTCCCAGAAATGGCAGCATGATGTCTAACCTCTGTCAACTCACATCCCTGATGAGTAGTACAATCTTCATTCATTAATATACCTTAGTTTTCATCAGTTACCCTTTCACTGCTAGCAACTGTGGAAGGGAAACATCATCCATCTTAACTACTCCAGGGTCTTTCACAGGAGGATATTGTAATATCACTTGGGCTGTCATTATACTAGGATGCATACCTCTAGAAAGGCCACCTCGTGTCTTGCCTTGGGCTCACCAAAGAAAGGTTTGTTTTGGTAGCATAGTATCAGGCATTTGCAAAAGGTATCACCCAGACAGGTTATCTTCCAGCAAATGTTTACTCAAAGAAATAACTTTAAAAGGTTACACTCATTAAACCAGTGACCTTCTGCGTTACTAGCATAAACAATAAAAAAAAAAAAGGAACTGAGTTTCTCTTTCAAATTCTAACAGTTTTTAAGTCAAAACATTGGTGATGACAATGTTCTGTTGCCATAGAAAGGATTGCAACCTCATAGATCTGGCTTTATTACTAAAAACTTGCAAAAACACGTTATAAGCAGGCATTTATATATCCCCACACATGGATGAGTCAGCCTGCTCATGTCATGTGAGTGCAACACAGGAACAAGGGTCCCCAGAGCTGCTAAACTAGCTTACTGTCTGACTTCAGGCAAGCATATGTAATCACTTGATTACAAGCGCTCTTAAGCCTCGATTACTCTTCTGTAGATCCACCACTAACACATACATGATTCTGTCTGGGAAGGTCCCCTTTCTTTATTTTGGGAAGGTTTGTTAAAAGGCAGGCCTGGAGATTGCTGGTGACGATGCCAGATGAATCATCAGCCATTGTTTCTGAGAACAGTTTGCAAACATCTCTGAGGACAGTCCAGCTCAGGCTCTTCCTGTTCCCTGGAGGTAAAGTCAGACAAGAACCTACTCTGGGAACACAATGTATTCTGGGTTCCTGTGAAACAACTGCCCCTACCCACAGTGTGCTTCGTGGGTGAAGAGGTTGTTTGTAAGACAGCTGGAGACCAGGCAGCTATGGAGCTTTGAAGTGCATCGGAAGCTGAGCAGGAAGCCCATGGAGCACCAGTGTGAGATGCTATTTCATAGTTACTACGTCACCTTCCTTGCCTATAAGACACACTGTGTACATCAAGTTAAACAGAAAGACCTCAGATTGTGTGTTTGACAGTTTTAGTCAAGAGATGCTGATAACCACCAATTCGATCTATAAAAGCAAAAATCTTTTGACTAATATGAATGTAAAAAGACAGCTTTGGCCATTGCTGCCTTCACAGTCTGTCCCTGCAGGCACAAGCACTGCTTTCAGCTTGGCAGCCAGACTACAGCTAGACAACAGCAAAGGAAAGCATAATCCCTGCTTCTTTTTGTTGATACAGTTTCTCTCCTTGGCTTGAAACAATTCATCCCTGTGTTTATTTCCCTCAGAGATCAAAAATTCAAGGGAAACCACTATTTGCATCTTTTGTGAAAGATGGGTATCTGAAGCATCATCTCAATGTCGAACCCAACAATCTCTTTTTATTTCCCTGTAGACCTTCATGAAGCAAGGAAGAAAGGCTAGATCTTTCAGTCCTCAAGATGTTAAGAGAGCCTTTACTCTCTTGAAGGAAAATTAGATTAATTTGATAAATGAGGAAGAATTAGACAAGGTTGAAGATACACATGAAGGGACTGAGATAGTGGGTCAGCTAAAGCTCCTTTCAGTTACCTGCACTGCCATTACTTCCTATATAATCGGGGCACAGCCCTACAATGTACCTCAGTTCTCCATCAGCAAAAGAAAATAAAAGTCCTCCCGTAATCTAAGGAGCAGTCAGGTTCAGTAATGGGAAATTAAACATATCATCCATAATTTGTCAAGGTGGAATGAGCAAAGCCAACAACATTAAAGCATTCACTGTTACTAGACCTTGTATGTGGCTAAAGTCAACAGTATCGGTATAGATGTTCATATTCTGTAATGTTTATAGAAATCAGTGCCATCAAAACCGTATCCATGCATAGCTTCATGTTTCTTCCCAGTTTCAACCACAGTAGCATGAAGATCAGGACACGGGCAGCTTCTAAGTTTGTTTACTGCAACTCTCTTGATAACTGTGCCTACACACAGGAAATTTGAGGTGGAGTCACTACTGCTCAGGCCACGTTCTCCGATCACATTTTACACCGGATCTATACTAGCTCTCTGCACGTCAGGTAGTGTATTTACACCTCTCTCTTGGTTGCATAGGTGACTTGGTTGTGACTGAATTACCTTTGTAAGCTGCTGCAGCACTCAATCACACTGTATCTAGGTACCTAAATGCAAGGCCCTAGAGCACAAAATAAGGAGACTGATTCATATTTCGGTTACTGAGCCTTATTTTCTCAAGACTAAGCAAGACCATTTTGAATGCAGTTACTTTTCACAACACAGCTGGGAAAGGGTACCTCATAGTGACAGGCAGGCAAGGCTGCTGGTCCGGTCCTACCCCCAGGAGGTTCATGGGAGAGATCATCCCAAAGAATTCGGCGCAACCTGCGTGCCTGCCTTGCTGCTTCTCACTGCTTTCACTGCCAAAAACAAAGAATGAAGCTTTTTGTTTGAGAGCTAGTTAGTGTGTCCATGAGCTTATCCCTGGAGAATTGCGCAGCTGCAGAGTGATATGGCTAGAGATGGGGAGGAGAAAGTTTAGCTTAGCTTTGCCTCCCTGGCCCTGGGCAAAATTTGTTTATTAAAGCCAAACAAGAATTTGTACCTCTCATAAAACTGCATTTTTTTCTCTTTGCCAAAAGAGAAAAATCTTCCCCTCCTCTCAGCAACAATTCCCTCACTTAAAATGTCATGGAGTGTTGACTATGTGCCTTTTCCCACTTTTTGATTATAATCAGCATGTATTTTCTTAAAGAAATAATATCTTCAATGAAAAAATTAAATTTTTCAGGGAAGCCTCAGTGACACCTGGATGGATTACCCACAGCATGGATTCACCAGGCCCTGCCTTCCTCCGTCACTCCTGGCCGCAGCACCCCGTCTGAATGGAGCAACGTTCATCCCACTGGCACCCAGCCCCATTCTGCCTGCTTAAAGCTGCCTCTGTTCTCTACAGGAATCTGCTTACCAGTCTTTCAAAGGTGAGCACACTAAATATATCCTTACTGCCTAATCTATTTACCTTTTGTATCAGCCTTTGTTTTGTTTTATTTGTGTTATTCTACCAGCACCATTATGCTGCAGAATTGGGAGTTGATTTTTCTGTGAAACTGGAAGCTGTGAAAGGTGCTGAGAGCTGACTCCTTGTGTTGATCTGTAGTGGGGATGAGTACAGGTAGCAAGAATGCAGACTGCCCACAGGAGCAGCCCTCCATGGCAATTTGTAGGGGACTCCCTGTAGCAGGAAAAGGAAGCTGGCCTCACTGCCCACTCAGTCCACGAGGCAGCACTACAGTCAGATGTCGTTCCATCCAATAGATGCCAAACTGAGTCAATAATCACATGAACTAAGGAAGAAAAGGGCCCTATAATTGGGATACTTCTGGATAGGGAAAGAATAGAATTTAGATGGCAAGTTATACCTAGATTCTTGGTATAACATGTCTTACAGTCAAGCCACAGTGGTTCAGAAAGATCGAAGTGCACGAGGAGAACTGGTACTGCTGATGTCTCTGTAAAACCTGTTCTGTAGACATCAAAGCTGTCAGTCTGGCACCTTCTAAGAGCCTGCATTCATCGTATGACAGCAAAGTGAAATAATTGACGTGTGGGTGTGTAATAGTGACAAATTTGAGGCCAGAAGAATTCCCCACATCCCTTGGCTAATGATCCCCGAATTTCTATGCAAACCAAAAATAATCTCTCTGTTTCAGTAAACTACAGTGAACAAACCTGATGCTAAAACACACCTGGCTGAGTCAGACTTAATTTTGGAACAAAACAAAACACCCTTCCCACCCTAAAAGATAAGGAGTTTCTCTTAAGAAAAAACAGGAAAGCTGATCTATGAATATGGACAATTAGAAGACTTTCTCAAAAGAAAAATCAGTCATCCCAAGTATTCGGAGTACTGCACAAGAAGAGGTAAAAAAATGTATTGCACATGAGAAAAGATTAGCTTTATCCACCTGTAGGTTCTGTAAATTACCTCCCAAACTCTCAACAGAGTCTAGGACTAGAATTTAGTCTTCCACTTGTGACTGTTCAGGAGAAAGATACATAGAGAGAAGTCTCATACAGCTGTGTCTGAGTTCTAATGTTAATGTATTCCTATCCATCTAAAACACCAAAGAGATGGGAGGAAAGTGTTTAAAATTTTGGTGAGATCTCTGTAGAAGTTTCTAAGTAAATTGGCTCAAAGTACTAGAAAGCCCTCCAGTCCCAGCTTTCCCAACTGAGAAGGGACCATTTCTTTTTCCCAGCAAACCAGTGACTTTTTTTTTCAGTGTATGCTTCCAGAAAGCTCCTAATCTGGCATGTTTCAGTGGAATTAAATGAGGTGTGTGTCCTTGTCATTGTTGTCTCATGTTTGAACATGAATTTCAGTTGCTGATGATAGCTATACATCACCCAGGCTTTCCAATTTCCCTCCTTCATATCCTGACACATTTTAAAGTTCTACCTTCTGTGGATAATTTTCTATGCAGCAGTGGAGGTAGAAAAGCTGAAATACAATAATGAAAGTTTTTATAATTATATTTCTATTTAAGTCAGAGACAGAAATTGCCAAGAAACCTGTATCCTTGAACTTGAGTCTTATTATCTGACCTTTTCTTCTCAAAGCAAGACAATGAGATAGTTCAGATCTTACATGAATTGAGAACTGAAGTTTCCAGTCTTTATCAAAAGATACCCATCTAGAAGTAAAAAAGGCAGTCATAGACCTTATCGAAGGTCCAATATAAAGACTGGTGTGTTTTTCCCTAAATGATCAGTTCTCTTCCAATTTAGAGCACTGGAACACAAAGTAATTAAACAACATGCAGCCATTTGCCTTTCTAAGTGGAGGGCTTCATCTCATCAGGAGCCTCTTCTATGCATGACATTAGAAACTGTATGCTTTAAGTATTAATCAAAGTCTAGGAAGTGGTGGGTGCCAAAGTGGAAGCCATTTGTAATCTTCTATCATCATCCTGATCACATTTGATATTAAAGCAGCACTGCACTCCCCATCTTTTTTGTTCAGCTTGATGTACCAGTAAAAATTAATTTAAAAATGGTGGTTTAAAAACATAAAAACTTTATTCTCCGCTTGACCTGGTCTAAACTATAACTGTGAGCAATAAGCTTTTTGTATACTCTCTAATGCAATTGTCAATCTGAAGTCAATAGCAACAACCTGTCTCCTAGGTATTTTAATCTATAAAACATAGCCTTTAACCCTGTTACATATTTAGTATCTTACAAACTGACATCCTAGTGCCATTACACACTATTCTGTTCAGTTTAACCCTCCTCAGTCTTGCCAGGTAAGAATGTGGGGGAATGACCATCCCAGTGGTTTCGCCAGGGTTTCATTCTCAGTGGTCGCTCATCTAAACACAATTCACACTCAGTCTCAGAACAGACAATTTTTGGGGTGTGGTTGTTGGTTTTTTTAAGTAGGATTCAAACTTCGAACCTAACCTTGCTTCTCATAGTTTTGTCAGATATTCTATTACTATCATTTAAAATTCTTAAGTTTGCAGCCAAAATACTAGTCTTTTCATCCTTGGTAACAAGGGAAATACCTAGGCCTTCTTGGCTTAAGCAGTAAGGAGTTCATGGACAGTTTAATTTCCTGAGTAAGGACTAAGAACTTTTTGTGTCAAAGAGTGAAAGCTGAGGGGTTTTTTTTCATTTCAATATATTCAATATTCATGACAGAAACTACAGATTTTTGGATGAAACTATATTGTAATGGTCCAGAATTCCTTTTAGACAACTTGGTTTAATACATTTGCTTTCAGGCCATTTAAAGACTGGTACTTCTTTAATTCAGTTTCTCAGATTCTTTATTCAAAACTGTTAAACGTACATGGGAAGCGTGCACAATAGTGCTCAAAGTCTGTCTCAGCCTCAGGGCTCTATCTTTTTCCTAAATTTCTCAGAACATTTGATCATGCCTCCCCCCTATTTCTTTCAGTTTGAAAAGCTATCCATACAGAACCTTTTCTTTGTTACATTAGGAAAAAGTTAATTCTATAATCTTAAAACCATCTAAATGATAATGCAAGAAGTGTCCACTGTGCTTCCTATAGTGGAATGTTAAATATGCATAAAATTATATGCTTTTTTTTCTCCATGAGGGTAGTTTCCTGGCCTTTAGCAATGCATGAAATGGAGGGGAAAAAGAGTACTCTTTTAAATAATTTTTCATTCTTACTTGGAAAACAGAACTCCTCACATTTCTGAGCTGTATTCCCACAGATAATAGGGATGCTAGACAGGATACTAACTTGATAATGTGAGCAGTAGAAAGTACTCAAAAACTGTACAGTTAGAAATAAGAATCCTTTCTGTCTTCTGTTCTGCTGAGACCAACTTCAGGTTTATTCTGAGTGTAGTTTTACTGAAACTTCTGGTTTGAATCTAGTGAAATTTAACATCTTCTTTCCCACTTTGGGGTGGTTTTAAATTCATTTTAATCCCATTATCTTGTTTTGCTTAGAAATTATTTAGGCCTAGGAAGCCTTGCAAAAGTGTTCTTTCCATCTTCAGAATTGTGTGATGCCTGTACAATCCCCTGGCTTGTTCCATCCATCTCCTACCACAGTTCTCCACATTAAGGTCATGATTCATGCTCATTTCTTTATGGTCTTTGCATTACAGTAGTACGTATGATGTTTAGGTTAAATAATCAACTATGCTAAGCCTCATATTAGTGTATATTATAGACAATCCCTGCCTTGAAGGGCTTCAATTTAAATAGAAAAGATTGAAGGAAAGAAGTAGAGAAAAGGGGTGGAGTCCCAGAGAAATTCAGCAAGTTGCAGTCACAAGCCATGACTTGAATTCCAGGGTCTTGTAGTTCATTTATTTCAATAAATCTCTCTACCCCTTTTATCACAACAAAGAATCATTCTAGCCAGAAGTAAACAGAGAATAGCAGGTTTGATTCTCAGCTCTTTTTTCACTTGATGCTGCGACAAGCAACATTGGTCATTGACAGAGGGTAAAGAACAGGAGATGATGATGATTTACTGATAAGAGTACCCCAGAACACCAATTTTATAAAATGGGGCGATTAAAGGTACATGAATAATAAATAAATAAATAAATTCAGCAGAGGTACAGGGTTTAGGTTTAAGTTTTTTGCTTTTTATCCCTTCACCGCATCCTCTGCTCTGAGTTTTGCTGTTAATAGCTGCCTAGATATTTGTTGTGGGGTCTGTTATGCAACCTTCCCAATACAAAGAAGAAAAAGCAGATAGACTGCTCTTGGGAAAGGTAAAGACATTATGGATGCTGAAAGCTGCTTGTTCTTAGGTTCAGCATGACAGACTATTTCAATAACTGCAGTGAGCATGTACCCAAGGACATTATTCTTCATTTTCTCCTAAGAGTATTTGAACAGGCACTTGAAAGGAAATGTTGTGATTCAGAAAGATAAATATAATTCTCTTTACTTCAGAAGAATCCTGGTGGTGGTGGAAATAAGTGTTTTAGATGGAACAGTAGATTAAGAGTCAAAAAAATGTCCCCTCTCCAGTAAGCAAGCAATTCAGTGCAAGCATTTTAAATAAGCCACTGAAAACCTCTGTCATTGCTTTCCTATATATCTGTTTCTACCTAAAGAGTTATATCACACACACAGGGTTTTATGAAACTTAAGTGAGTTTTTTAAAGTCCTTTTTACATCTTCAGAGGAGAGATGTTGTATAAATGTCAGATGCTACTACAGCAGTAATAAGAATAATACAGCAGAGACACAAATTAATGCCATTCTCCTGCAAGTTCTAGTTGTATCTTGGGCTGTTTCTTGTGTGCTATCTCAGCAGTAACCTATTGTTCCTGTACACTCAAAGTACTGAGAACCTTATCAAGATTTTATGTGATGTTCTTCATCAAGTCTCATTGCAAATGAATAAAGGGCCTTCAAGAAGCACAGAATCGCAAGGCTGAAAAAGACTTTTATGATCAAGTCCAACCATTCCCATCCTAAGCTAAACCAGATCCCTAAGTACCTCATCTACCCTTTTTTTTAAACACACCCAGGGAAGATGACTCAGCCCCTCCCTGGGCAGCCTGTTCCAGGCCCCCACAACTCTTGCAGTAAAAGATTTTTTTTCCTAACATCTACTCTGAACCTGCCCTGGGACAGCTTCTTGCCAATTCCCCTTGTTCCATCTCCTGTCACCTGGCTGAAGAGACCATCACCCACCTCTCTACAACATCCATTCACAGAGTTGTAGGTGGTGATAAGGTCTCTCCTCAACCTCCTCTTCTCCAAGCTAAACATTTGCCCTCCAGCCCCTTCCCCAGCCTGGTTGCCCTTCTCTAGACGCGCTCCAGGACCTCAATGTCCTTCTTATGGTGAGGAGCCCAGAGCTGGACACAGCACTCGAGGTGCAGCCTCCCCAATGCCCAGTACAGGGGCACAATCACCTCCCCAGACCTACTGGCCATACTGTTTTTGTTGCAAGCCAGGATGCCATTGGCTTTCCAGGCCACCTGGCCACTTCAGTGTCTACAGATAGAATTAACAAATTTAATTTTAGAATTAAAAAACATAGACTATACCAAATATGTTGCCATATATGTCTTTTTAAAACACCAAAAGGTATTCTTCTTGACCTTCTTTTACAACCAAATCAAAAGATAAATAAGAGCTAGAAACATATTTTTGTAGCCTACATAGTGTTATGCAGCATTTACATTAGAGGCATCCATAGTAGCATTTGATCCCACTTCTATTAATTCAAAATATTTGATTATAGTAAAATATAAACTCTCACCAAAAAAGTAGTTTTATTGACATATTTAGTGGTATACTTTATATTTGTTACTATACCTATTCAAGCAGGAACTTGGCAGAGCGTCTGTTTTAGGACCCTTTTATTTCATGAGAAAGAAGTTAAAAGTTGAGCATCTTCCCAACAAAATCAGATGTTTTTCTGATTTCTGAGGGGCTAAAAATGCCTTCCAAAATACTGAAGCATGCACATACCTAACTTCAATAAAGAATATTCAGTCCAGCATACAAATTTCAAAAGCATAGATTTTCAAATGCAACTGGCACCTTGCATTTGTACAGAAACCAATTTCTTATCACAGCTTTGGATGAGGTGTCCCACCCTTGAAACATACAGGTAGGCATATTACAAGTACCTTGTAAGAAGAACCTTCCACTTCTCAGTTTCTACTGCCCTGCACCTCTTGGGAACACTGACACCAGTACAAGTTAGGTGTGTAGTTGCCATTTTCCAAGCGCCTATCCGGTTACATGCATGGTGTGCACCAATGTTGGTGACTGTAAAAAGAACCGAGCAATGTCTCCATGCTTGCAAATAGAAGCATCATGATAAATTTCAGCATGGCAACTCATAAGCATATACTTTCTTTAAGATGTGTAGCTACAACTGGTCTCTGCATTGATTCAGTTAGTGTTCACACAGTATCATCACTGCTGTAATCATCAGCATTAGTTATTTGCTGTGATTTTAAAAAAAAAAAAAGTCAAAGCATTTTGTAATGTTCATTTTCCTTGAGAACTAAGGAGATTAACAGCAGCTAAGTCATAGGTAGTTTTATGGGAAAGGTAAAAGATAATGAGTTGAATAATAATAACACTTAGCACTTACGTAGCTCTGCGTACTTTCAAAGTGCTGTACAAATACTAAATAAATCATTTTAATTAAAAAGGCCTTCAGGAGATTAAAGGACCCTTGAAATAAGTGAGAAGTGTTACTCATTACCTCAACAAGAAAAAGATCTGGCCCCAAATGCATTTATGTTTGGAAATTATTAAGAAACTAACACTGCAGCCTAAGCTTAGGGTAAAATACTGCTTAACCACATGGAATAAGTCTTTGGAAATCAGTGAAGCTACTTGCACAAGTAAAATCTGTAGGATCATTCGCTAAGTTACACGTCACAGCATTTTCCTTTTTTTCCTATTTCTCTTTGTTCCAGAGACTTCAGCCTTTCAACATACCCAGCAAAGAGCCCCACTGACTTCACCACGAACAGTCCCTTAGCGATTTTTATGTGCTTTCTAAGAAGGTGTTTGTCTTTCCTGAATTGTTCTGTATTACATCAGCAGTGGTGCTTATAGCTATAAAATGAATAAGCCTCTCTTTTTCTTTTTTTTTTTTGTTGGTGCAAAACCACACCTTCTGATTTCTAAGAACAGGGCTTGTTCTCGGCACTCCTGCCACCTGCTACGAAAAGAAATGCTGCTGCACTGCCTATGGGACACCTCCCTCTTGTTCCTTGTAAGAAGGACATTGCCTGTGAAAGGTCAGTACACTGCACCAACTGACTTTCACATCCTCATTTTACCTGTTGCTTTGTACTTTGCTAGGAGCTACTCCCCTAGGGTGACGGTTGCACACTAGCTGCATTCTCCCTGTCACAGAATCATAAGGTTGGAAAAGACCTTCAAAGATCATAGAATCATAGATTCAGAGGGGTTGGAAGGGACCTCAAGAGCTCATTGGGTCCAACCCCCCTGCCAAAGCAGCTCCCCAGCTCATACTCCACAGGTCGGCGTCCAGACGGGGCTGGAATCTCTCCAGAGAAGGAGACTCCACACCCCCTGGGCAGCCTGTCCCAGGGCTATGGCACCCTCACTGGGGAAAAGTTCCTCCCCATGTTGGTGTGGAACTTCCTGTGCTCCAACTTGCAGCCATTGCCCCTTGTCCTGTCCCCACAGACACTGAAAAGGGGCTGGCCATTTCCCCCTGCATCTCATACTTCAGATATTTATAGACATTAATAAGGTCCCCCCTCAGTCTTCTTTTCTCCAGGCTGAACAGTCCCAGCTCACCCAGCTTTTCCTCATAGGGGAGATGCTCCAGGCCCTTAATCATCTTTGTAGCCTTCTCTGGACTCTCTCTCCAGTAGATCCCTGTCTTTTTTATACCAGGGAGCACAGAACTGGACACAATACTTGACAGGGATCTCCTGGAGAGAGAGTCCAGAGAAGGCTACAAAGATGATTAAGGGCCTGGAGCATCTCCCCTATGAGGAAAAGCTGGGTGAGCTGGGACTGTTCAGCCTGGAGAAAAGATCATCAAGTCCAACCATTCTCATCCTAAACTAAACCATATCCCTATCCTTTTTTTGAACACATCCAGGCAAGGTGACTCAAGCACCTCCCTGGGCAGCCTGTTCCATACTGACCAAAATGTCAGGGCTGCATGCAGCAAGTAAGAGTACACTTCAGCTTCTTGTCACAACTAAAGGCCATACCACCTGTTGTACAAATTTTCAGTCTCTTTCCCTGTATGACTTTCCATCCCTCCCTCTTTTTTCTAACATATACATGGACTTGGGATGCATCTCTCAATCTTGCTTTTCATTTTCAAGCATATTAAACTTTAATCCATACAGCATTAAACTCTCATAAGCAGTGTTTCCAGTGCAAAAACAATTTTGTACCTAACTGATCCATGTAGTGCTACAGTAAGCCCAGTCAGTCATTGCTATCTCTACTGAGAAGCAAGAAAAGATCCGCCTGGCTATTGAACTCCATCAGTCTTCCTAACCATTTTCAGCATTCTGTTCCAAGGATATTTTAACTAAATTGATATAAAACATCCTTTCTGCTTTTCAGAGGTATGTCAGTTTCTTTATATTATGTTCTCAGGGGGCACTGGTGATATACAGACCTCTGGGAGCATACCACATCTACATTCATACAGCAGGCATTCTGCAAGTGTGCAAGAGCACTGAAGCCCTGATTTCTGGTCAGCAGATTTTATGAGAACGAACAAGGAATTGCTGCTTGCATCTAAGACCTTAAAAATTTGTCCGTAAATTAGGGGATCAACTCACAGCCATCAGACTCAAGTCTGCTTCTGCTTTGTCTCTTGTGATTTTGCTCTTTAGACTTTAGTGATATTTAATACATTGATACTTCTTAGACACTTTCGCATTAATAGCATTTCAGGAGGTAAATTCAGGCATATCTGGTGGGGTCACAAGCAAATTCGAGCTGTCTTTTCAAGATGTATGGAGTTCAAACATAGTTCACACTCACAGTGACTGTATTTTCCAAAGCATCCTGTGCAATGTGATAACATGAGCTTCTATCAGCCAGCAACAAGGAATAACAAGATGTTACCGTGGTTGTTAGTTCTGAGAGGCAATGATAATTCACTAGTATTTGTGCAGATTACTGAGAACAGGTGTGCAGCAAAGTTGATTCCACTCATTTGTATTAATGGGTGTATTAGGGTATTGTATCTTATCACGTTAATTAATTAGAGTGAATTGAGTTAGAGTTGACTAGCACCTGATTAAAAATTAATGAGGGGCCATGCAGTAAAACATAATTTTTATGGTGCAGCAGGTAAGTAGGAATACACTCCTTTGCTGCTAAAAGTCAGAGGCCTTGTGCCTTTTCCCCTGCAACAGCTGAGTGATATCACACAGCATGCTGGGAAGGTATTGCTGCCCAACTTCATCTAAAAAGTTTTATTTCCATTTGAAAGTATAAACAGCAACAAAATCCCCATTTTGAGGTCCCATAGGTAGGTGAAGGATGTAAGGAATGAATAAGCTTACTGGGTCCTTAAATAGCACAGCTAGACTAGCAAACCTGGTTTCACACATTTTGCTTTCCTATCGCCCACTTGTGTTACCAGATAAATCCCTGAAATGATACAGAATAGAAGAGGGCCAGCTCAAACTGTTCTGGGTAACAACAGTACAAAGTAATTCACCTCCTCTTGATGATGATTTTTTTTTTGTTGTTAGTACATTTAAACTGCAGTTTTGAGTCACTGTCGTGCACAAGTACAACCACACAACACAAGTAATATACTGCTTTGGTAATATGTGTCCCTTTGTGTTGCAATACCTGAATCACAGAAATTTACCTGCACAGGCAGAGACCTGTGCAGTCCACCTCTATGCCAAAATAGGCCTGTTCTCTACAATTACACTGAAAGAATTGTCTCAACTGGTAGAAGTTTAAAGGCATGTGACTGCTGCCACTTCTCTCAGGCAGAGGATTTGACAAACAATTTCTAGAATTCTAAAAAATTTTAACCTTTATGTTTCCTTCTCAAAAGGTCACTCTGTTGATCTTAGTTTTGCTGAGGAATGCAAAATATGGCAGCTAGTTTTTCCCCACTGTGTATACACTCCAGTTACTGTAGACAGCTACACAGAATGACAGAGTGGTGGAGTTAGAAGGAACCCTCAGAGATCGTTTAATCCTCCTCAGAGCAGGGTCAGGCAAAGCAGGTTGTTCATGGTCTTCCATATTTCTGTGATGGAGACTCCACATCCTCTCCTGGTAACCTGTTCCAGTATTTGACCACCTCTACAATATAAAGGTTCTTCTGCTAAATAATTGGCAATAGGCAATAATTTTCTGCTAAAGTTGACTTCCCTGTGTTTCAGTTTCTGTCCATTCCCTCTTGTTTTGTCACCTGGCAACACTGAGAAGAATCTGGCTTAATTTTCTTTACTGCCTCAACTTCAGGTATTTAACACATGGATGACAATATGACACATGCTTCTCCCCCCTGAGCCTTCTTTCCTCCAAACTGAAGAGTTCCAGCTCTTTCAGACTCCTCGATGAGAATAGTGCCAAACCCTTAATGAGCTTCATAGTCCCTGTTACTCTTCCTCCAGTACGTCCATGCTCCTCTCTTACTGGGGAGCCCAATGCTGGACACAGCACTCTAGATAGGGCTGTACCAGTGCTGAGCAGAGGGTGACCTCATGCAGACCAGGAGGCTGTTACACTTCTGTGTGGCAAGTGTATGTTACTGGCTCATGTTTAACTTATGAGTCCACTAGGACTCCCAGGTCCCTTTCTGTCAAGCTCATTCCCAGTCAGCCCCAGCATGTACTGGTGCATGGGACTATTCTTCTCCAGGTGCAGGGCTTGGCAATTTCCATTGTGGAACTTCAAGAGACTCCTGCAATCCCATTTCCCCAGCCTGTTGATGTCTCTCTGAATGGCAGCACAACCATCTGCTGTATCATTCCCTCTGAATCTTCCTTCAGGCAAAGACTATGCATTGGACCATGCAAGCCTGTAGTCCAAATTCAGTTGAATTATACCTGAGATCAGTCTTGGCTCGGCCTTATTGTGTCACTCCACTGGCACAAAGAGGTCATGATAAAGCAGTGTGGTTTAACCTGGCAGGCAGCTAAACTCCACACAGCCACTAGCTCACTCCCCCTCAGAAGAGTGAAAGTGAGAAAACTTGTGTGTTGAGACAAAGACAATTTAATAGGTAAAGCAAAAGCTGTGCATGCAAGCAAAGCAAGTCAAGGAATGAATTCCCCATTTCCCATAACCAGGCATGTGTTCGGCCATCTCCAGGAAAGCAAAGCTCCATCAGGTCTCACTTAGGAAGATGAGCACCCTCAGTCCAAACAACACCCTCTTCTTTCTTCTTCCCCCAACATTTTGTGGTGACCATGACATCATAAAATCTGGGATATCCCTTTGGTCCGTTGTGATCAGCTGCCCCAGCTATGTCTCCCCCCAACACCTTGTGCACCCCCAGCCTACTCACTGGTAGGGTAGGATGAGAGGCAGCAAACCCTTGACTCTGTGCAAGCACTGCTCAGCAGTAACAAAAACATCCCTATATTGTCAACACTGTTTTTTGCATTAATCTAAACCACAGTCCTGTACCAGCTACCATGAAGAAAATTAACTCTATCCCAGCCAAACCCAGCACATAAAGATCTTACAACTGCGCTAGTTCTTGCAAATCCTGTGATGGGGAGAGGGGTCCTGCTGGTGTAGATGAATCTCACACTTACAATGGTATAAATGCCCTTTATTTTTTTTATTTGCAACAACAAACCTCCCATAAAATTGCACAGAATGAGAAAAAAAAAATCCCTGCTTTTCAAAAGCATAACAAAATCAGAAAAATGGGAAAATAATGTGCATTGGTCATTGACTCACTTTGTGGCTATGGGTAAGCCTTTCATATTCAAGTGTCCCATTCAACAGAAATATGAAAGCTGATGAGAAATAGCAATCTTAATGGAAAACAGACAATACAGAGCTGATTCTAATTTAGACTTTAAATCTCATTCCCTAAGCATCCCACCTATCCTGACCCATATCCTCCACTCTCCTATAAGTGATCAAGTAATTTTCTCAACAGTGAATGCTTTATTTTTTATTTGGCAGCAGGATTTTCTTCAACACAGATGACACATAATTTGATATGTTATTAAAGAAGACATCTTTAAAACTCATCTCAAATAAGTAGCAAGTTATTTTTACACATAGTAGTCTTCTGCATCCACTGTCCTGAAGAAATTGTCATGTGGGAGCATATTGACACTAAGAGTAGTAGTGGTAGACCAAGGGATTTATGACCAAATGCATCCTAGAAAATGAATAGCTAAGACAGGCTCAGACTAGTCTCAGGGCTACTAAGCTCAGACTAGTCTCAGGGATACTAAAGGTCAACATGAAAGCAGCACAGTACGATTCATATGAGGCAGAGAGGTTTCCTACAGAAAAAAAATTGAAACCAACCATGAAACTGAAACCCTCAGGATTCATGCTGGAGAGATTGACTCAGCTTTTTCACCTCTTTAAAACACAAAAGATTAGACATATTATTTCTGAAGTACATCAAATCAAAGAGCCATAATTTTGTCATGAATCACTAGTGCTATTTCCTGTGCAAAATTGACATTTTCTTGGAAGGTATTCATCCAGATACCACCCAAACTCAACTTTGCTTAACTTTTGAGATCAAACAACATATTATCTAGCACAGTATAATCAAAAAAACACATTGTAATGATATGATGAAATGGCTCAGAGCCAATACATACCAGAACCTGGTCAGGATAAATTTCCTGGAGAACTAAGTTATCTATGATATGGAAAGAACACATAACAAAAGGCTACAGAGGGCCTTTTACTCTGAAGCCCTCAATTACAATGCCTATGTTATACAAACACACTCCTTGTTTATAGAGATTATAACCACAGTATGTAACACAGCACTAGAAGGGTCTTCTCTACTCCAGTATAATCCCATAACCTGGACAGACATCAAAAGCCTGCTCTCAGTCTGTTTGAAACCAGATTACAAATCCCATATACATCTATGGTAAGAAACACCAGAGTTGTGGTAGGAGAGACTCTGCAGCTTTCCGTTTGGACCAAAGCTATCGGAAGAGGTAAGACTGGAAAGCTGGAGACTGCCTGGGCAAGTAGATATGCCTCTAGGGTGGCTCTCAATATGACATACATCCATACATCCACAGTTCACTGGGTATACCAGGTAAGGAGCCCACAGCCAGCCTTAGTGGCATTCTTACAGGAACATAACACTGAAGGGTAGCTATTACAGTTTCATTCTGCTGTAGAGACCTCTCAGTGTGGTTTTGGTATCTCTTTTACTTCAGTGGGTTGCAGATAAAACATCCTGATGCAAGATCACACAAGGACCTCAAGTGGGCTGTGTACCTTCCAGTGTTCGGCCTGTTGTCATTGCTTAGCCAATAATAACAGCAACTGACAGCCACAGCTCCTTTCTTAACAGTCTAGAATAGCAGTCCCTGGGCTTTTTGGGGTTTTTTTTCCTGGAAACACCTCTTTGGGCTCATGATATGCTTGTAGTTCTGAATTTTCCTTTTGCAACTGAATTTCCAGTCAGCTCCTGACTTTTTGCATCACTGAAATAATTGCAGAGTTTGGAACTGACAGGTTCAGAAGTTTGTCTCCAAACGTTCAAGGTCATAAACTAAGAGGATCTGATAAACAGTAGACAGAAGTCTGAAACCACACTGGAAATACGAAGAAACTAAAAATCCTGGAGTATGTTCATGAAAAGATAAAGGCATAACAGCTCCAGAAAATTCCAAATCCTCAGCTGGATAATACAACTGCCCTCTTGTCAGCACCTGGTAATCTTGGGATGGGGTAATTAATAAAAGGCTTTATATATATTTGCTTTGTTTGTGCAGGGGTACATGATGTTCAGAGCTCAAAATTCTGCTGTGGCTCTTAAAAGGAAGGAAAAAAAAAAGTAATAATCTGGCTATGTTGGAAAACAGTGCTTCAAAACCAACCAGGTGTCTTCTTGGCACAGAAACCCTTTCATGATAAAAATCAAGCTGGAATATTTGGGTGGGTTGGGTTTTTTCCATTTTGTTTTGTTTTTAATAAGTCAGAATGACTGCAAGCCAAGATTAAACAGTGAGAAAGAGCCGAAGTATTCTGCCCAGCTTCACAGTGCCTGCAGGCTATGCCAGCTACAATACCTTTCAACAACATACTATGTCCCATTGTAAGGAATAAAAAACTAAAAAGCCTTTTTGGCAAAAGTGGCTGAGACATTAATGATAGAATTTGATTTGGTTTTAGAGAAGAAAAAATTTTAAAAGAAAGGCTTTAGTGAAACAACCTGCAGCTGACACCATCTGCTCTAAAAGACCACTGAACACCATAAAAAATTTTGGGGGAAATTGCCATCTGTAGGCACTGTCTGTTTCATTGTATCCTGCAGAAGCACTGGCTTTTCTTTGAATACCCTGGCTTCTACAAAGGACAGGCAAGCCAGACATTGATCATTATATCTTAAGGGATTTCCTTCTACCACTTAAATATGGAAAATCATATAATGATCATGTTTACAGGAGGTCTTCCAGATTATCTGGGAATTAGGATTAGAATTTTTAGGGGAGAGGGAACCCTGTAGACCGGGTATAATGTTTCTACTGACACAAGATAACCTATATTGCTTCATTTCCCCAAAATTAATCAGTCAGAGAATGGACAACTAAAATACACAATGACTTGTGGTGATGGGTGATGTAGTTACCACAAGGAATTGGGAGTCAAGAGATAAGGTCTAATCCTAGCCTTGACAGGCATTAGTTTATTTGCCTTAGTGGTTTCTTTTTGTGGCCTCTCTATCCATTTATCTAAGTTTTCCCACATATAAAAATGGAAGATTAGTTTTCATGAACTACTGGATTGTTTTAGTATTTTTTTAAATAGCTGCTAAGACTTTTGCCATAACTCTGCCCCCTGTTCTTCCCTCAGAGCACGAAGGAATTCCCATTGCTTTTCAACACTTGGATGGAGATTCTTCTGCTTTTGTTTCACAGTGTATATCTCAAAGCCTGATTTCTTTTCACTGCTGAACCCAGTGTTTGTGGAGCACCTAACTCAGAAGGAGCCCTCATCTAGTACAACAGTCACCACAACCACAGCAGCTACCAGTCGGACAGCAAAGTGTGACGTAGCAGTCCCTTGTATACTTTGGACTTCTGTAATTTTCACTGAATTTATTTCTTCAGATTCAATAGAAAAAGTGCTTAAGCAGTGATTTGACTGACAGTCAGGATAATCACACTGTGAAATTAAAGGCATTTTTAAAGTTTTTTGTCAGCATATATACACTGTGTTCTGCTGCCTATATGTTTGTCATCTATGTATCCTGTCTACTGCTAAAACCTTTTTGATATGAACAACAATGGTCATTTAAATGGATATTACTCTTTTCTTGTTTTCAGCACAATTGAAGTTATTTTGACTAAATCACTTCCATACTCACTGATTAATAGCAGGAGGGTTAAGAGAATTTTTGCAGTGGTAGAAAGATCAGAATAATGGGGAGGGGGGGGAATGGGGGAATAAACACCCCAACACATGAGGGAAAAAAGCTCCAGGGCATTGTCTCTACCCTGCCTAGGCACTTCATCATGATTTCATGAGGTTGCGCAAAGAGATATCAACCCTCAGCCTGCCAAGTCCTAAATTATTACACTTTACCATTTTAATTTTTTTTTTCATGTGCCCAAATCATGACACAGGCATGAGTGAGCCTCAGTGTGTCTATATGTACACATACACATTATTATATAGGGTTATTCACAGTAGTACTGGAGCTACAGATAAATTAAAGTCTCTTCTCCTACATTCAACCAGGACAACAGTGACTCACCATAACTCACTGAAACCAGGAAATCTGAAGTATTGGATGAAGGAGGTCTATGGCGAGACCAGGAACTAAGCCTGGATTTCTGGAGGCCCACTCAAGTGCTCTGAAGGTGACACTATTCAAGAGAAAGAAGAAAGCTAAAGAGGAGAGAAGGATATGATGCTGTGTGGCCTCAAAGTGCTAAAGTGAAGGCCACAGGGCTCAGTTCTCAAATTAAGAGACCAAGGATTCAGCCTTTAGAAGGAATAAGTTTTTTCTGAGAGCTGGTTCATCAGTGATAGCAGTAAAGAGGATGATTTCTTGCAATGAGTTCAAGCAGATGCACCATGGTAGATCCACAGCTGCTGCCAATTGTCATAGCTTCAGATGACTTTGGTGGAGTCAGGCCAACATACATCAGTGGAGGATCTGTCTTGCACTGTGATCACACATTTGTTGCTCATATGTTAGAAGCTAACCAGCACTACTAGGCTAGAGAAGTAACGTAGTTCTGGATTCTGAAAGTACAGTTTCTCCCTTTGTGATGAAGTGGAAGATCATGCCAGAGCTGAACTTGAATCTAACACCTGTGGACTTAATTTTGATTCTGATACAGAGAGACTAGGTCATGTTGGAAAGTTGCACAAGTCAGTTCTTAAAATAGGGATAACAATACTTCTCTGTGACATTGAGGTACTGGAAACCTATGCGTTTGCTAGACACACAGTTGCTAAGAAAAGAGGACAACATTAGCACCTGGAAAAGGCTCCCCAGTAGCAGTATTTTTACAAGTGTAAAGTTCTACACACAGAAAAAAAACAAGCCAGCAGCAAAGACATCACAGCTCAAAAACCAAATAAACTTGGGAATATAATGAAAACCAGCCATTGCACACATGCACCTTCCTTATCCTCCTCACAGCCCCCAAGATCTTTGTAACATATTATGCAAACACCCTCTTCAATTAACAGACCTTCATATTATGGAGACCTCCTGTGGTATTTAAAGTTGGAGCAATACTTTGTGGTTGAGTAAAATTTCAAGGTTCATAAAAACTCATTCAAAACTCATTTCTGTACCATTATGTGAAATAATGGACCTCTGGGAAAAACAGTAAGATCTGATCCCCTATATCCAGCATCATTTAAAAATATTATTACACTTACCTGAACTCTTCAGGGTATTAGGCCTATCTGGTATTGCAGATTACTGCCTACTGAGAGAGTCCACTGCTGAAGATTCTGAAATAAAAATGAGATACTACCCCTATTTGCTGAACATCCATGTTTTTTTATTCATATACTTTTGCTCTGGTTTCTTATCTCCAGGGAAGGAAAATTCAGCAACAACAAAAGTTTTTTCCAGGGGGTTCTGCTTTTAATTTAATTAACATACTAATTTAAATAAAATAAAATGGCTTATTCTTGTTAAGAAAAGTCTTAAATAGCCTTTTCTGATGTAAGAAAAAAAATTAAAACAAACCTTCCTTCCTTCAGGCAGGTCACCTCTATTTAATGTGATTGTGGTCTCTAGTTTCACTGACCAGACCTGATTTTGAAAGACCAGGCTAGTTTTTGAATCAGCCTTACTAAGAATTTTCAATAAATTCCTCTACCCACCTGTTTCCCTTTCACTAAGCAGACAGACTGAAATACAAAATTCTTCAAGTTACTGAAATGGAATCAAAATGTGGTGTAAAATTCATTTCACCCAAATTTGAGAAAATTCTATTGTTCTTCATTAGCAGTTAGTTTAATTCCACAAACAATGGCAAATCAATTAGTAATTCATTTCTATACAACACCTGTGAAGCAATGCTGTCTTTTAACAGAAGGTGAAGATTAGCATACAGGAATTGAAGGTCAAAGTCTTGATGGTAGGGCAGGAATCTGTGAAGGCACTCTTAATTCCCTCTCACTTCCAACTCTTGCCCTTAAATCAGTGATCAAAACAGGAGATGTTGTTTTCCCCACCCACATCAATTACTAGGTTTTGTCTTTGTTGTTAACAAGACTGTACCCATAATGTTCAGAGGCAAGAGACCAAAGCTGTGTGAATTCATGATCCTTTTTTTTTTTTTTTTAAATTTTGTTATATTACCTAAAGAATTCAGATATGGAGGAAAAAACAAGTCTGCCCAAGGATCTAACCACACAACAATCAAAACTAAGCAGCGTCAGCATACACTTGTGCTGTGTTCACAAGTCCTTATGCATACAGTTACTTTTCACTGTATCTATTGACTAAAGCCTTGTACACAGCAGAAGCAAAATACAGAAGAGTCAATATTGTTGTCTTTTGGCTCATTCAGAAAGCACATCCCCCATTTCAATGTAGAAGCAGGTGAAAAAGTGGTGAGAGAAATTGCACAGGCGGGTCAGGCATGGGTGACAACCATGACACTTAGATGAAGTGGGAAGAGTATTTTGCAGTGCCAGTCTCTGAGCTCTGTGACCACCTTCTTAAACAGCAGCTACAGCTGTCCTCATTTGTAGGAGAGTTAAACCAAGACATGCCCTGAGGACAAAGACAAGAATCTTGATTTTTAAGAAGCTGTGAGAAAAGAAGAAAACAAGTGGTGACATGGTCCAAAAGCAACAGTAGAGAAAGACATAAACAGCAATATTCTGACCCCCATGCAAGGATATGGTTTTCTGAGTACAGTGTCAGAAAGAAGAAAGAGAGCTGGTTAACAAAACTGATTGACAAGTTTTAATGGTGTAGCCAAATCTTTAAAGACCAAAACAAATAAGGATGTGCTGGGTGCTCAGAAATTACTTTTGGCATAAAGCTGTCAATGTTTTGCCAGAGAAGTTGTTAGCTGTAACAAGTGCCATCCTTGCTCAGGTAAATGACCTCAGCAGCGCTATAGCAGCTATACACCCAGCAGAGAAGAATGTTTGGCAGTGAAATGTAGGCAGGATAAACTGGCAGCCCTCAAGGGGCTGATTATAACCACAGTGTGTAGCTCTGCTGTGCAAGCAGTATAGGACAGACCCTTCCAGTCTGTTCTTGATGTCCTGAACTCTCAAAACTCCTGGGATTCCCTGGCAACACTGTCCACATTTGTTCTCGACATAGGTAGCCCTTATACACATGGCTCCATGGAATATTCCCAGCAGTAACGACGACTTTCCTAAGAAGGGTTTGTGGAATTACATTGAGCTTGACTTCAGCTGAATTATTCATGCATCAGAAGTTAAAAGCATGCAGAATCGTGTTTGCAAGAACTGAGCCCAAGTGAGTATCTCTGTGTGGAGAAAAAACACTCTGTTTGCTGGTCTCCTATTTCTGTATTATAGGATCACAGAATCACAGAACTGTAGGGGTTGGAAAGGACCTCAAGAGACCTCATCGGGTCCAACCCCCCTGCCAAAACAGGCTCCCTAGCTCATATTACACAGATAGGCATCCAGACGGATACATACTTCATGGCAGCTACCAGTGTCCCTTTTGATTTGGCCAAAATCAAAGCTCGTCTATACACTCTTGCTATGAAAAGAAGCATATATACTTTGCGGAAGGAAGCTTCTCTTTCACATTATACCTGTAGGAAATTGGAAAACATTTCAGATCTCTGTTTTTCACCAAAACATGATTTTCATGGAAAGTACTATGTACCACAGAAGGTACACTTCTTAGATCAAAAAACCCCTAACCAACCAACAACCCCCACCCCCCCAGCTAGATTTTTTTGTTGCCACAACTCTCTACCCCACCCCAAAACTGCTTTTTAGACACATGCTTTTTCAGGCCTATTTTTACCAGATAAAAAACAAGTATTGGAATAGTTGTCCTAAAATGGAAATTTCCAAATGGTAATGGGTCCTTGCCAATAAGAACAATGCTAAAATAGAGAATTCATGAAACAGAGCAAAAATCTGTGCATTTTGAGGTATCTTAGTGCATCAGCAAAAACTGCATATACATGGAAAAAAAACCATTTACAGAGCCACAGGTGATCTCACCTGAGTGTCCATCCTCTCATTAACTTACAGGGCAATTCTATGAGCTGGCAGTCCAGAGGCTGTTTACATACTTCCTTATCGGTCATCTTCCTTTAAGTTACAAAGCAGGACCAACCTTAAAGCTAGAAGCCAAAAAAAAGACCATAAGAAATATTTCTGATTGATTGCATCAGCCCTTTCAGCCTGTCACCACAGGTGGATGTGGAAAAGGTGGCAGGAGCAATGAAAAGATGCCCTTTGCTTGGCAAGGTATAATATTGTCAAATCCCAGGACAACACGAAATAAACGCAGGAGATCTATTTTTAGCCTGAAATGTAAACAAGTCCCAGTCCCAGAGCACATGCCTTTGCACTTTGCATGTTCATTCATCATAGTAGAGAGAGAGAATAATGTACTATATACATCAATAATGCCGTTCCCCATATTACTGTTACTACTCCCTCTCCCTACCATCTCTGTATTGTTTAAATTCAGGTTGACTTCCAAACTGCAAACTGGTCCTGCCTAAAGCATGGCCTGCTTCAGCTGTAGCATTGACTCTCCTGAAGACCCACAGTTCACCATCCTTCACCTAATGAGAGGTAATTTTGTGGACACACCAGGGAGTTTTCTCTCCCTAGCTGATTTATTCACAGGCCTCTTCAGAACACTAATAAATAGCTGACAAAGACTATTTCCTATTCTTACGCTTGCTTGGTCATTTCTCTTTGTGCCAAAATCTATGTTATGGATAGACACAAATTTTGCTTATGGTCTGTTCAATTTCTCCAAGTTTGTCTGCAGACACTTAAGACTCTCTGCAGAGTTAATCACTCCTTCACAAAGTCTTTGGACAATACTGAATATGATTCTCACCATCCTATTAAAATCCTGATTATTCTATTTTCAATGTCAACATTAACATAAATAAGAGCATTTGCATTTAAGATGGATTACTAAGAAGAACTATAAGAGAACTGCTTTCCATTAATTTTGTTGTCTTGGCACAATGCACAGCTGACTCCCCAGATTTATGTGTTATGTTCCATTGTCTTTAAAAATACTTGAAAAATCATATCTCATTTTTGTGCACATTTATTTTAGGCCATAATGCATTTAAATATTACCAGATCCTATAGAAAAGTAAATCCTGAAAGGAACGACTGATGCTTAGTCATAAAAAAGAGAGAATCAGAGAAAAAGAGTGCTAACAGTTTCTAGGATGTTGGAGATTTAAGTTTAAGTTTCTCATTGGAATTAGGAAGACAGCTCTGTGCACTGAGCTATAATCTGGTCTGCAACTGCATTGCATCTTCACTAGAAACTCCATTCTGGGTCTACAACACCATAAAACTATAACTGAAAGTAGAAAAAGTTTGCTAATAGCTTTAATTACAACAAAATAATTTCTCAAGCTATTTCTTCATCAGAAACAAAACATCCCCATTTTTTAACTTCTTAAAAATGCATATGATTTCTAGTTAGTCATCAAATCACAGATTCATAGAGTGGTTTGGGTTGGAAGGGACATCAAAGATCATCCAGTTCCACTAGACCAGGTTGGCCAAAACCCCATCCAACCTGGCCTTGAACACTGCCAGGGAGGGGGCATCCACAGCTTCTCTAGGCAAGCTTTTCCAGTGTCTCACCACCCTCATCATAAAAAAATTATTCCTAATACCTAATCCAAATCCACACTTTTTCATCTTAAAGCCATTATGCCTTATCCTATCACTCCATGTCTCCATCTCCAGCTTTCCTGTAGGCCCCCTTTAGGTACTGGAAGGTTGCTATGAAGCCTTCCTGGAGCCTTCTCTTTTCCAGGATGTGCAAGCCCCTCTCTCAGCCTGTCTTCACAGGAGAGGTACTCCAGCCCTCTGATCATCTTCAGCCTTCCACTGGACTTGCTCCAACAGCTGCACACCTTTCTTATTTTGAGGGCCCCAAACCTGAACACATGATCTCATGAGAGCAGTTTAGGAGAGGAGAATCATGTCCCTTGACCAACTGGCCACACTTCTTTTGATGTGGACCAGGCTATAGCTGGCTTTCTGAACTACAAGCACACATTGCCAGGTCATGTTGAGCTTCTTATGCCTCAAAATGAAATACAGTCAAGCCACCATTAATATTTCTCCTTCAGTATTCCAGTTCCAAAAGTTACAACACACAAGAGAGATATCATAACTCACATCTTCATCTTTCTGGTATGCCACTGGGTTGTGCTGACAGACTTGACTTTAATTCAACTCATTTAAGTTTGACATGCCTGTTAGCTACTATTGACCACAAGACTAAGTTCACCATTCAGACTTCCAAGAAGCAACTATTAAAAGTACAAGATATTTTGAGTAAGTTAGCATGAATGGCAGGTGTCAGTGTGCAAGTGCTTCAGAAAGTACTCCAGATGGAAATGACAAGACTACAGTTCTGGCTTACAAGGACCGCAGTGACAACAAAACTCTCAAACCAACCAGCTCCTGAGGTTCTCCAGGCCCTTCTGAAGTTCCAGATATCTGCAAGGTAGATAATCTGCTCTGGGTTAACTTTATGTTCTTATTGGATAAAAAAATCTCAGTCAACATGACATAAAGTTTGCAAATCTATCTCAGCAGCAGCTGTGACTGGGTTTCAGGTGCAGAGCCAGCTTAATATCAGGAAGAACAATATCACCTGTATTATCACTAAATACAAGACATGCTCAATAAGTTTCTCTGACGACCTAGAAGACAAGCACATGTTCATGCCAAAAAGAGAATTTACTGAAGTGATCCTCCCTCTCTGATTTATAAGGAGACAGGTGACTAAGGATTAAATGGAGGAGATACATGATGTTTCCTCAGGAATTGTCACCTGTTCTCATTGAATAGTAATGCTTCATTTAGCAAATGTAATTTCAATAAATAAAAAGACCATTGTTCCTCTGCTATTATTTCTTAACCTCTCTTACCTCACTATTTTTGCAAAGTCAGCAGTGACAACTTCTCCAGAACCTTCCCTCAACTCATTCTGTGACCTTCATAAAAGCCATCGCCACCTGAAGATCATCAGAATTTTTATGGCATCTCAAAACCACACCATACTGCCTTTCCTAGGTGGTTTTGGAAAATTTCCATTTTCTACCCAACTCACAAATACCAATTCCCATCAGTATTGTCATACCATTCCTTTTTATAGCACCTGCTGCTGTCCCTGATTTCTAACTTGCAGGTACTTTTTAAACTTTTAGCTTTTAGGTAGGGAAAGAGTGTTGGTTTGGATCTTGGAAAGTTTCAAACTCATAGTTGAAATTCATCAAGATAGAAAGTAGAGTCTGCATTTTTATTTATTATTATGGGAAGAATGCACACAAAAAGTCAGAGCAAATCCCCTGCAATTTAGCTCAAGTCTTCATCTGCCATAGATTTGCAGAAGTCAGAATCAGTCTCAACCAAAGACAGTCTGCCTTCCATGGGAGAGTGGTTCACACCAAGTTCCATCCAGAACTCCATCATGGGGCAGAGAAGCACCTTTTTCTGAGTATTTCAGCACTTCCTCTTCTGTCTGGAACTTCTAAAGCATCATAAAGGAGGAATGTAGTAATGGCTGTGAAAACTGGCAATTTTTTTTACCTAAAAATGACTTGGTCTGTCAATGCTAGCTATATTTGTTACTTTCCTTAAGGCCCAATGATCAAAAAATATTCCCCAAGTGAATGTCCAAAGCTCAGAAAACAATGAAAATCTCACCTCCAATTTTAAATTATTTTTTTTTTTAATAGTGAAGTCATGTGTTTTTTCAACTTATCCCAGTTTTTGAGGGCTGATGGATGAAGGCTGGATATTTTGAACCAGCAAGGGCATACTCAGTAGGCAATAAGTGAAAGTTTTACATATGCACCAATGTGTAGCAGGCCCCAGTAGTGTCATGGCCCAAGTAGACCAAAAATACATGTGGGCATCAAAATGAGAAGCATCTACATACATATTAAAACCTGACAAGAGCCAACTATTTACATGTGCATATGCTTATCCAGATATATTTATTTTCTGTAAGACAGATGGCCATATACTAAGTAATAGGTACTTCATTTATATTTCTAACAGAGATATATTGTTGTGTTTGGATTTGAAGTCCAGAATGCTAGCAAAGTATGATGTAGAGATAACTGTACATTGGCCCTATTTAGCAATTCATAATTGGCCATTGTTAGAGTAATAACACTAAGCTGCTAGTTGGATCTTTGATTTTATCAGATATTTTCATTGTTGTGTCCTTAAATAAAATTACTTTTTCTCTAGAAGGAAAGTAATCAGGAATTAATGAGGTTGCAAAACTTAGGTCATGTAGTGAGCACTTAGAGGAAGTACTCTTTGGATAATCAGTGCAAAAGTATCATTGGTTGTATGTGGATACACCAGTAGAGCAAAATACCAAGAAGGACTTGGATCTACAAAATTCAAATTCTTCTTTTAGTTAAAGAATGCTGCATTGTGTAGCTATACACCATAATGTGTCAGAGAGCAAACAGCTTCCTTTGCACTTCTCCACTTGAGCAGTATAGCACAGAATATTTAGCTCATATTTTGAGAGTGGTTACAGCTGTGTCAGATTTTCATTTTCTGATAATGTTAAAGAGAAAATAAATGAGATTATACGTGTGGAGGACTATCATTTATTTCCAGTTCCTTGGGGCATTTACAACTTCTTTCAGAAGACAGAAAAATAGCTTTTTGGTTTGTACCTTAGAAAATTATTAATTCACCTAAGGATTCCAGCTGTCCAGCTGGACCTAATTTGAGTCACTAGTTATCGTGGTCATTTCTCTTTGTATAAGTGGAGATTATCAGACCATCTCATATGTTGGATTCTGGTCTGCCAGAACTGCACAGTCTATTTCAATAACAATATTAAGCTTAGCTCTATAGCTCTCTGACCTTTCTTTGAAGAATATTTTCAGGGATGAAAAAATAACACCAAAAAAGCCTTGTGATAAAGGTACTTGTGGCAAATCCTACAGGGCAAAGCAACAGGAAATGCTCATTTCACCCTCCTGTTGGATATTGTTTTAAGCAGCCAGCTCAAGTGAGGTCATGCAATCTGCTGACCAGCTGGCATTCCCACATCAAGTTTCTTTTAAAAAGTATCATTTAGACTCATGCCAGCTGTTGCTGTCATTACTTTTTTACAGTCACTGCAAGTATGCTTTGACTGAAGTCCAAAAGCAAGGCTGTTAATTCAAAAATACTTGATTTTGATTAAAGTATGGAATTGTTCATCAAATGCATTCATAAATTCAGAGGTAGGATTGCAGAACTCCAAACACCAAGGAATAGTTAAGAACTTTTAAATAACCTTACAAACACTGCTGTTCCATACTTGTTAGATTACTGGAAAACTTGTAAAGGAGCATAATGCCTGCTACATGGATTATGTGAAGATTTATTTCATGTCTAAATGTAAGCAGATATATTAATCCATACTGTCTCTTCAGTTTTAAAAATTCTCTCTTGCAAATGCAACTCTTTTAGTTTGCACATATATTCACTCACAAAATGATGCTAGTAGTATAAAACAGAAAATTCATGCCAATATACAAGGAGGGGAGAGTTTACACCCTGTTCATCTCATCAGTGCTGCTTTATGATTTCCAGGTAACTATAAAATACATTTTCTTTCTTTAAGCATCAAGACTTTAGAGCATTTCTCAGTATAATTTCATATTAGTATCAAAGTGAAGCATACATATTTTGCATATAAAAGCAGTACCTTTTTAATGACTATCAAATGTCAAAAAGAAAAGGTGTGGATGATGGCTCTCATGGAGATGACAAATCTACTTACATAAATCACTGAATGAGACTAATTTGATATTTGTAAGGAGACTACCATTTTGATTACCTACAACTTTCTGTGGAAAGCATAAAGCTATGGAACTTACAGGTTATATTTATGGTAGCACAGTGCAGACTTAAAAATTGCCTTCATTACTATTTTCATTATTCAGCTGAGAAGGAATTCACTTTGATGTAATTATGATGTATTCAGGTTTTATATCAAGTCACTGATTCATCAGTAACAGATGAGTGAGACAATATTTGTATATTTTATCCAATAAAATATATAAGGATATATATCCTTATATATATATATATATAAGGGAGGATAAAAGAGAGAAATGCACTAAATAGGTAGAATTTAGTTCTGAATTAACATTAAGCTTCAGACAGGAAGCCAAGCTCTAAGATCTTACCCAACAGTACCAAAAATCTCACAGGCTGGCTTAGTAAAGTTTCAGCTCACAATTACAAAAAACTTACAAGCTCCTAACATACTCACTTTCTTGATCTATCACACCTCTAATTCATATAAACCAGCATACAATATTCTGGAAAACCATATCCCTTAAAGTTTTGGATTCAGACAGAAGCAAGCATGAAAACAGATTGGATTTGAATTGAATAAATAGAACTGAAATGCCATTCTGCCTTGGAAATGTCCTCTTCCAAATTCTGCTTCAACATCTTGCCCTTAACAAAGTCCCTGAGATGCAGAAACTGAGGTTGCAAGAACATGATGTTTTGAACATCTAGAACAGCCCTCAGAAACTGCAATCTCTTTACCACTTTCAATCAAAACCACTGGCTTTTTCCTTGTGTCTCTGTCTATTTTCTGGAATATTTTAATTCTGTAGCTATGCTATTTAACTTGGTGAAATGTTTGTTTGAGGCAGTACATGGAATGAAAGACATTATAGAACTTAACATTCTATACTATTGCCTCATACTTCTCCGAATAGATAATATCGTTGACACAAATGGGTGAACAAAAAAAAGTCATGAGAACTGAAGATGTGTGGGCACTGAAGTATTTCAAGAATTGAATAATGCTTTCCTTTCTCTGTTTAGTCTGACAGATGACAATGTGTCTTGAACACTTCAGGACTGAGTGACAGAGAAGATGAAAAAAACATTTAAGAAATGCCTGCCTTGTTTAAAAAACCTTCACTTTTCATTTCAAGAGAGTGCCCAAGTTGGGCATAAAGTTTCTTTCACTTATGGCAATGCATAATCCACAGAAATGGTAGTAGTCACAATTCAGTCCCTTCCTCCCTCTCCTGCAATTAATGACTGCAAGTTTAAACTTTGGGAACAGTGATCTTCAGGAAATGCTATTTTATTGTAACTTCTAATTGTGAATTTCAACGATATTTGTAATTGGAGAAGCATGTGGTTTTTCTTAGGATGGGGAAATCTCTAGTGCTTCTACTAGCCAAAAATCTTCAGACTTCTAGGAAATGTCCAGATTTTTTTAACTGTGCAAACTAGGGCCAGACTATGAGACTCTTTGAAAACACGAAACTTGAGTGAAGCCAGGAAGACTCTGCTCACAACTGAGAACAGTTTACCAGAATCAGTTGCTCAGAGATGGTCTCTAAATTTTGCAGAAGTCCAGGAAATAAGAAGATAAACATTTTACTTATATTTGTTTATTGCAGCCCTTGTCCTCTCGGGTGCAGACCATGGTCTCCTGACATCAAGCAGTGGGATATGCGTGGTCTCCTCTGGGCACACGGCCTGAGAAATCATTGCGTTCACCAGCTGTCCTGTGTGGAACCAAGGTGAACCAAGGACAGAAGATGCAGGTCTTGTCCTCACTCACTGAAGATATCCAGCAGCAGACAAAATGAAACACAAAAATGGCAGCTTTCCTCCTGAAAGTTCAGCAACAATGGCTGGAGAACAGTCATCGGTGGATGAAGATCTCCATCCTCTCTATTCAAATAGCCACCTGTTTTATAGCACATCACAGTACAACGCCACACAGTGTGATCTACCCAGAAGGAAGGGTTTTGGATTAGGCAAAATCTCTCTCTTTTTTTTGGGTAATATAATATTTTCCTGAACCAAACTGAAAACCTTCTTAGGTTTCTCATAATCTCAAGAGTCCAAAAACATTTTCCCTGAGCTTGCAGTTGCTGAATGAAAGAACTATTCCAAGTGTCATCAGCTGGCATAGGCTGATCCAAATGGATGAGCTGCTCTGAAGTCC
The DNA here is from genome assembly GCA_022605575.1 of Laterallus jamaicensis coturniculus. NCBI lineage: Eukaryota > Metazoa > Chordata > Aves > Gruiformes > Rallidae > Laterallus > Laterallus jamaicensis. Next base: position 5,778,495 of record JAKCOX010000033.1, on the reverse strand, counting down.
TGAAACTTCTTTCAGGTATGCCCCCAGGAAGTCAGGGAAGTCATACTAGAATCAGTATTCCCAAGGTCCTCTGGCTTTCTGAAATCATGGACTTTCAAAGCTATCCTGGTCAATTTTAATGCAAGTTCCCTGTAGTACAGGCAAAAATTAAGACTAAGGAAAGAGAAAAGTCTAAAAAAAAATGTAGATTTCAATTTCAGACCAAATACTTTTAGTCCTTGATATGTCATTTATTATACTCTTTGGAGACCTTCCACATCAAAAATGTAACAGAAGCCATAAATATGCCAGTTATTTTAAGAATCCACCTTCAGTTTGGCTAAAACTTTAATTTTGTAACACCCTACAACATATCTCAAGGATGTATCTATTTCATGATGTCATTTCTTATAAAAGTGGCAGCACTGCATTTTCAGGAGTTATATGGAAAGGCAGATTACTTTGCTTCAGATAGGTCTTGTGAAAACACCTGCTTTCTCTTTGTAGTGCAGCATGCAACAGGGACTGGGTGAGTCAAGTTATAGAAATTTTCCTTTCTAATAACATCAAAGCTTGGCATGGAAAACTATGACATGAACTAGTGAGAGCTTAAGCCTTAATAGAAAGATTTCAAAGAACTCAGGGAAATTGCCTATCCTATCCCTAAAGACAAGTGACTAAAACCAAAATAGTACAAAAGTATTTTCTTATGACCCAATTTGTAATGATTTTAAATTGCTTAAAAATGCATGGGTAAAACCTATTTTTTGAACAAAGGACATCTCTAAAAACCTCAGACATTTAGAATATTTCACATAGTGTTGTAGTCACTTGTAACATGTTTTAAGTAGGCTATGCTTTAATATGACTACGCACATTGCTGACACCTTAAAAGCACTGGCCACAAGCATTACCTCTGGCAAGTCACCAGTACTGACAGAATTTGTAAGAAATACAAATATCCCTTTTTGTCTAAGGGATAGTTTGTCCCAAAGGAGAACAATATTTGCATTAAGTCATGGTCCTATAAAATAACAAATCTAACTCCTTTTTTTTCTATCTCCACACCTGGCTCCACAAAAGGAAGCCATGGTGGGACTCTGCCATGGGACAGGGGACTCCATGCCTTCAGCTTGTGTTGAGCAGTGGCACCACAGGCTTCTGCTGCAGAACGAAAAAGCCTTTTCCAAAACTTACAGCACTCTAAGTCTTGGCTCTGCAGTAGGAGCCCTAGACTCCTTCCAGATGGGTGGTGAAGCCCAGTTGAGCTGCAGACCTGGAACGCGCAGCCTGACTCTGGAAGGGTTCTTATGGCTACCTAACCCAGAGCTGCAGATGCTGCCTGGCAGCATTACATCTGGCCAAGTTCAAAATCCAGGTCAGGTTCAAATTCTCTGAAAGTTTGTTAAATCTGAGACATTTTGGATGAGACATTCAAGACTCAACAAAAAGGCATTTTAAAATTAAATTCTTTGACTGTGCAATTCACAACAAATACTAACTGTGAGTTAGCTCATTATGTAAACAGCAAAGTGTTGAATTTTGGCTGCCTTCAGTACCATTAGTCTATTGCTCTTTCTAGCCAGAATATCAGTCTCCAGGGTGGTGCTAATTAAGCTTCTTTCTCTTGCTAGTTATGGAATGTTATCACATTGTCTGATTTTTTTGGGTTGGGTTTTGTTTCTTATTTTAGTTTTTTGTTGGTTGGTTGGTTTGGTTTGGTTTTTTGTGGTCACTAATAGATATTATTCCCTACAAAAGCCTCTGACACAGGAAAACAATTATCCCCATTCTGAAGCCAAAGAATAAAACACTAGCCATAGCTTACACAGTTGGTACAAGGTATCTGGGGATGCACCAGAACATTAACCTGATTTCTGAGTCCCCATTCCTATCAGCTACTCTGACCTTAACCTTTGTTTCCATCTCTTTTCCCCCTTGCTGCAGGAGTACAGTCTTAATGACACATTTTTGTGTTTCAGCTGCATGTATTTAATTATGAGTCACTATCCCAAAAGAAGAACAAAGTGATTTTAATTCCATGTGAATTTGCAGAATGTTTATCTGGTTATAGATACACAAATGAAAATAATGTATGAGCATATAAATAGAAAATAAACGCTTTATTGTGGCTTCTTTGAAAGTCTGGAATGCATCTCAGAAAACAAAAAGGAAACCAAAAAAAATCTTTATTCCAGCTGATAAATGTTTGTTCTCTCAAGTTTTTAATCCATGGCAGAGAAGGATAAGGAAACAAGACCATCACTAGTAGCTAACTCTATTAACTCCATTTTTATTCTTATCATAAGAATATTTTTTAAAAAATCCAAAAAAGAGGTATAAAGGTGTTTAATTAATCAGCATATAAACAAAACCAACTAAAATACAGAGAGACCTGAACAGATTAGTGAGCTGGGCAAGCAGCAACAGCAGGAAGTTTAACAAGGGCAAGTGCCAGATTCTGTGACTGGGAAAGGGCATCCCTGGCTACACATGTAGACTGGGGGATCAGATGCTGAAGGCCAGTCATGCTGAGAGAGATTTGGGGGTCTTGGTCAGCAGCAAATTAAACATGAGCCGTCACTCTGCCCAGGCAGCTGGGAGGACCAACCATATCCTGGGGTGCATTAAGCACGGCATCGCCGGCCGGTCCAGGGAGGTGATTGTCCTGCTCTGCACTGTGCTGGTGTGGCCTCACCTGGAGTATTGTGAGCAGTTTTGGGTGCCACAGTACAAGAGGGACACAAAACTATTGGAGAGCATCCAGAAGAGGGCAACAAGGATGGTGAAGGGTCTGTAAGGGAAGACTTATGAGGAAAGGCTGAAGTCCCTTGATTTGTCCCTCAGCCTGGAGAAAAGGTTTGCTGACGATGGGGAGCAAAGGGGCAGGCGGCCCTCTCCTCTCTTCAGCGACCAGTGATAGAACCTGAGGGAACAGTATGAAGCTGAGACAGGGAGGTTTAGGTTGGATAATAGGAAGAGGTTCTCTACTGAGAGGGTGGTTGGGCACTGGAACAGGCTCCCCAGGGAAGAGGTCACAGTGCAGAGCTTGAATGAGTTCAAGAAGTGTCTGGACTATGCTCTCAGTCTCATGCTCTGACTTGGCTGGCCCTGTGTGGAGCCAGGAGTTGGACTTGATGTTCCTTCCAACTCAGGATATTCTATGATTCTGTGATTCTAAGATTTATGAGTGTTAAAATGCTGAATTATATTGAGTATTAATATGATCCTTATTAGTAGTATTTTGCCAGAAATAGAACATTTTTTAAAATTTCTGTTAGTAAAATGTGGATTTTGAAATAGGATCACTTCCTACAGAGCTGTTTTAGAGAGTCAGAAAATATGAACTACATTCTGACCATCTTTTCTTTCTTTTCATTACACAATATTTCCCTGATGGATGAAAACTACCCCCCAAGTAATCTTCCAGAACCATTTTCTGTCATTATGACTTCAGTAATCCCATGTTCCAGATAAGGACTATCTCCAAAACCTGGGAAAACTTATTCTCATTCTTAGTTTCAGAGCAGAGAGGACTTCCAGAAAAGGGAAAAAAAAAATAGAAAAAACCCGAAGTGCTGAACTAATGCTAGAGTATTTCCTACTAAGAGCAGAAATGGGAAGCCTAACATGACTTTGTAGGTACTTTGCACTTTAGTAGTTTCAGTAAAAGTGTAATTTCTTATTCCATTCTCTGAGGGCCCTCTGTGGAGATAAGCATTTCGTTGCTACACGTGTAGGGTGGGGGATTTTATGGAACTTCAGTACCATCCATGCTCAGTGACCCTCACTACTCCCCTTGCCTATACTGCAGAGAGGACATTCAGGAGCAGAACCTTTTGTTCTGGGAGAGGAAGGGCTACAGCAAGCCCTAATCCTCTGTTTGTGGCATCACAACAGTATCCACAGCAACTAAATGTGATGTGATACAGAAAGGAATGTGACTTCAAGTGCCAGCAGCTGACGAATGACTGAGGACCAAAAACCCTGTTGTCATGCAGATACCCCCAGCAATGGCATATGTACCAGACAAATTAAATACACACATCTGAAAGACGCACAGAAGAAGGTTGTTTTCTGGGAAGTGTTACTTCTGCCTCAGGACATGCTTTAGTCACCACAACAAATCACTCCAAGGAATGGAGCAAGCCGGAGATGTTAAGAGTCCCCAAGGCACGTCCTGTCAATCACTGTCTGGCTACTTAAAAGTACAGTAAGAAATATAAGTAACTATCTCAATTTTCTGCATTTTTCATTGTATTTTGAGACTTCACTTATTATTTGTGTTGAATAAAAAAAAATATAGATGAGAAAACCAAGGATAAACCCTGGTCTGAAGTGCAATAAACTGCTTAAGAGTTGGGCCTGGGACCTTGGATTCAGGCAATTTCTTTTCCCAGACCCACCTCAGATTTGCCTTAGGAGTATGACAAAGACTTTTTTGTCCTGTCTCTACAATACCTAGCACAATGGGGCCCTGATCCATGACTGGAGCCTCTAGGCATTGCCACAGTACAAACAAAAAACAATAGCTAGCAGCCAAAGACATTGCTGGGAATTGCTTAGTAGGCAAGCGAGCAAGCAAGCTTCTTATAGAAGTGTGTGCTCTGAGCATTTATTCAGTTCACACAGCTTGGGGTTTCAGAACATTCTTTGTTGAAAAAAGCAACCGTTGGAAATATCCCCTTGACCCAGAATCAGGGCCAAGAAGGTATATTAGATTCACTTCTCCTTGTGCATTACAGCATTGAAATGGTCTTCAAGGAAGTGAGTTGGTGTGTTTGACCAAGGAATGCTCCAATAATGTCACAGCAATTACGTAAAACACCCGTGCTTTGAGCAAACACATAGTATGAAATCTTTTCATGACACGTCTGCCTATTTGTGTGGTATATAAATAGATATGAATGAAAAAAATCTGCTGGTTCAGGTGTTAGGTTGGTACACTGAAAACTTACACCTGATTCCTGGCTCTGGCACACATATTTGCATGCCCTTTGGCAATTAACTTCATATATCTTTCTTTTCCTCCTTAAAACAAAAGGAAAACAAGAATACTTTTCCTGCCTCAGAGGCATCATGAAGATTCCCAAGCACTCTTAAACATTCAGATGCTGCTGAGATGAGGCCAAAAGGAGATGTAGAAACCTGGACAAGTCCATCCCTGAACTTTGAGATGGGAACTCCTGTTGAGGGTATAGAGGAAATAATTCTCAGATGGCATTGCTTCTGCTGGGGGTGTTGGCTCACTGCAGACTGAATATGAGCCAGCAGTGTGCCCAGGTGGCCGGGAAAGCCAATGGCATCCTGGCTTATATCAAAAATAGTGCGGTCAGTAGGTCTGGGGAGGTGATTGTGCCCCTGTACTGAGCACTGGTGAGGCTGCACCTCGAGTGCTGGGTCCAGCTCTGGGCTCCGCACCATAAGAAGGACATTATGGTCCTTTAGCAAGTCCAGAGAAGGGCAACCAGGCTGGGGAAGGGGCTGGAGGGCAAATCCTATGAAGAGCAGCTCAGTTTGCTGGGGCTGTTTAGTTTGGAGAAGAGGAGGCTGAGGGGAGACGTTATCACCACCTACAACTACCTGAAGGGAGGTTGTGGAGAGGTGGGTGATGGTCTCTTCAGCCAGGTGACAGGAGATGGGACAAGGGGAAATGGCAAGAAGCTGCCCCAGGGCAGGTTCAGAGTAGATGTTAGGAAAAAATTTTTTTTTACTGGCAGAGTTGTGGGGGCCTGGAACAGGCTGCCCAGGGAGGGGCTGAGTCACCTTCCCTGGTGTGTTTAAAAAAAGGGTAGATGAGGTACTTAGGGATATGGTTTTAGCATAGGAGGGGAACAGTTGGACTTGATGATCTTAAAAGGTTTTTTTCAACCTTGTGATTCTGTGATACTATGTTTTTCCCCTAAATGTGGATGGATCTGGCTTTAAAAGTCTTGCATTATTTCAGTAATTCCCCAGCTCCATTGATTTTTGCTATTCTTCAAACAGTGTCAGTTTTAATGAGTACAGATTGTGTGAAAGCTGAGCAATAGTCTTGACTTCTGAAAAATCCATCTGTCTTTCTGTGTCCAGGTCTGTGCCCACAGGGAGAATATCCAACTTACTCTTCCCGGATCATTAGATACATTACACACCAAGTCTAACACAAGTCTTTTTAGTTAAATCGCATCAGTAGAGCCCCTTTCTGGAGTGCCTTGGGTGCTGGATTTAAGCCAGCACAGTCAGGGTAGGGTAGGGCTACACTCTGGTTCTCACACTTTAGTTTTCCCAGTGTTTTTAATATGAAGAAAACTCTGCCTTGGCACTAGATTTTAGACCATGACTTTTGTTGATTTCTATCTAGAACAAAGTCTGTAGACAAAATCAATATATTTTATCAGAGTAAACAGCAGGCAAGCTTTCAGGCACACAAGTCATTCTTCAGGCTTTTTTTCACTCTCACACCATAGAATTCATCTGACTCAGTCATTTCTAATGGGCAAAAAAAAAAAGACATATCAAGAAAGTAATTCCCTGTTGCTGCAGCTGCCATCCACTGGGCCAAAATTATGAAAATGTGGCAAACATCACTTCCCTACTTTAGAACTAGAGAAACACAGAGACACAAGTGGGCCAACCTGCCTCATGTCCTACAAACTCAGCTACAGAGTGGAGTAACAGCATCCTTGCTCTAAGCACTGTTTTTCACTCTCTTGAGCAAGAAATTACTCACGTGAAAAACTTCAAGCCTTGCTCATCCTGTTTTCTCATACACCAAGAATTTTTTTAATGCATATGGATATACACAAAACATTTTTTCCTGTCTTACTGAAAGACACACTAAAGCTGCAATTTCTTCCCCAACATTTAGCTGTTTTCCCACCCACCCAGCTGTTCTTCCTGTCTCCCACTTATTTCTTTCACAACAGAGTTATGTGACGTGACTGATTTCCTTTGGGTATCTTGCCTCTCTCTGCAGTTATCTCTGTTCTTTAGGGTCTGTGAAGAGCAACTCAGGTATTTTCAGTAAGTTTGGGCTGCGGATGGGGAACCTTGTTATCTGCAAGCAGAGTTTTGTCCAACCACAACCGTGATGGTAGGAGTGAGGAGTTGCAATGGTTCTCCTGTTACGTATGGAGGGCTGCCCCACTGGAGAGTAGAAATTTTTAACACTTCTGCAGTATTTATGTCTCTCATACTAGAGGAAGGAGATAAAAAGGTATGGAAAGAAAAGAACCAAACTATCTCTGATACATGGACCTGAAGTTATCTATGTCTTTCCTATAGACATAGGGGTGACAATAGGCAGACGTGTCTATAGGGGTGCCTATTGTCAGACATTTAGAGGGAGGGTCAGAGTGTTTGAAACCTTTAGCAGTTTGAAAGACACAGCACCATTAATGATTTTTTCAAAGTCAGTCCCAATTACAACTGTTTACAGAACTCTTTCTCTCTCCCTCAGAGACTGGCTGAGTTCCCATCATTTCCGGGACCGGACCCAATTATGCCACTGACCACAGCATTCTGACTGCTTAATGCAATTCCATAGCAAGGACAGGGAACTCCCAGAAACAAGAAAAGGCTTGATTTGCTTCATACTGTACCTGGAAACAGCTCCCAAAGCAGAGCGTTATGCCAAATAACTATGCCTCAGAGAAGCCAATTAATTTGTGCAATTCTAGATTAAAACAAAGACTATTCCTTATCTTTTCTTTTAGAAAAGCTTTTTTTTTTTTTTTTCCAAGTAAAAATTGTTGTCAGAGTTCCCCCTTGGCTGAAATTTCAGAGCTCTGTAATCTTTGTACTAGCATTTCCATGAACAGAGCTCTAGGAGGCAATTAAAAAGGGGCAGGGTGGGGGAAGCTGTGGTAAGGGTGAAGGAGTATATGGCAGGTTAAACTTACAAAGCACTCATACATATTAAGGAAACCTTCAGTTCTTAGAAAAATCCCATGTTATCCAAGGTCTGACCTGTGTCAGCAAGTGTGCTTACTCACTGTGACAAACAAAGGTGTTTCAAATATACTGTAAGGTGATTTATTGACCTATTTCATACCATCATTTCAGTTTATATCAACACTCAGAGAAGTCTCATATTACTAACTTTTTTCCTTGGCTGATCAACTCTTCTACTCAAGATTGTTATGAGTTTTTCTGTCATTTGTAGAGTACCATAAGTTATTAACAATCAAGGACAAACTACAGGACAGAATAGAAACTCTCTCCCATGAAAAAACAGTTTCAAGGCATGCACGGGTACAATGCAGTTTAATAAGTACAGAGCAAACACAGAGGCATGTGACCACTGCAGAAGGAATGCTCTGTGGAACAGATAGCATTTCAGGAGGGCTTAGTCAGAACAGTGAGGTGAGATTTGTAAGAAACAGCACTTCTAGTAAACCCTTTGGCAAACTCTGAAAAGAAGACACTTTGGGGGACTAGGTTATGAGGAATCCGATCACTGGCTAAAATCATCTGAAGTATGTGCAAGCCTGCAGGAAAGTAATTTTAGCTTTTATGCAGTGCATATAGGAAGAGCAAAAAGGTCTTCAAGGACATAAGGCAACTATGGGAACATCTGATAGTTTTTCAAGTCTTCTAATCAGGTTACAGAAACCTCATTACATTAAACATGGATGTTTTTCAGATGGGATAAATAAATAAGCATTTATCAATTCCATACCATTGACTCTTCCCCCAGACACTGCTTTTCTGAAGTTAACTTTGTGTTTTACCTTACACGGCACAACACTCTTGGGAAACTCTACCACCATCATTAATGTGGTCAAGGCTGCACAGTTTACTGCAGCATCTCAAAATCGAGTGTCATCAGACAGCTTTGATTTTTCTCATCTTTAAAGTTGGTCTGACAAAATTGAATAGGACAACAGAAGCAGGCAATATCTTCCTTTCATGACTATGTCCCAAGAAAGTTTTAAACTGTAACTATAATATGCTGTCTCTTACATTTTCACTTTTTCTCTTCTGAATTTTTTGGATGACCAGGCCTTAAATTACTAAGACTTAAACAATTAAACATTTTTTTTTCCCCCTAGAGATTAGGAAAGGATTCTAAGCCAAAGAAACACTTAAGTAGGTGCCCTAGTTTAAATTTATAGGTCTCCTTTGTTGAACGGACTAAAGAAATCTATCTGAGAGTATACTTTAAGGCCACACAGGCAAACCAAAAGATGAGGCAGGAATAAGCTACAAGATTCTGATTCCTAACTGTGTGTTAGGAATATTTGCTCACTACATGTTTCTCAAATTACTTCACTAATAAACAGCACTGAAAACATGATGTATACATAATAATTTTCTACTGACTATTGGATGTAGAAGGACTAGCCCTCACAGAAATCTGAGAACAAAGCCTGTCATTCCTTAATGAATTCTCACTATGATCCAGCAGTGTCACTGGTGGCTAAGAGGGCCAATGGAATCCTGGGGTACATCAGGAGGAGTGTGGCCAGCAGGTGTAAGGAGGTGATCCTCCCCCTCTACTCTGCCCTGGTCAGGCTCCACCTGAAGTATTGTGTCCAGTTCTGGTCTTTCTGGGATAAAAAGGACAGGGATCTCCTTGAGAAAGTCTAGAGAAGGGCTACGAAAATGATGAAGGGCCTGGAACATCTACCCTATGAGGAGAGGCTGAGACAACTGGGGCTATTCAGCCTGGAGAAAAGAAGACTGAGGGGGGACCTAATCAATGTTTATAAATATCTTAAGTATGGTATGCAGAGGGAATTGGCCAGCCCCTTTTCAGTGTCTGTGGGGACAGGACAAGGGGCAATGGCTGCAAGTTGGAGCACAGGAAGTTCCACGCCAACATGGGGAAGAACTTTTCCCCAGTGAGGGTGCCAGAGCCCTGGGACAGGCTGCCCAGGGGGTGTGGAGTCTCCTTCTCTGGAGAGATTCCAGCCCTGTCTGGACGCCGACCTGTGCAGTGTGAGCTGGGGAGCTGCTTTGGCAGGGGGGTTGGACCCCATGAGCTCTTGAGGTCCCTTCCAACCCCTACAATTCTGTGATTCTGTGATTTTTCCAAAGAGAAGCTGTAGTTTGTATAGAGATGAGGGATTTAATTTTCTCTGGCCTAATCTGGAGGATTTCCAGTAGGCATTGTCCTTGTAATCATCAGTGACAGCAGCACAACCGTGGTAATATTACTGGGGTATTATACTGCTAGAGCCTAATGTATGGTACTCTCATCTGGGTACCACATGGGCTTGTGCACTCCACCATTAACCAGTATGTGATCAGGTAATGATCACATGGAAACTGCTTGAAGTGGAAAAATATAGATGCCCCTTCTCACTGATGTAGAGAAACTTGATATTCCTCCATGGTACACTTGTTCCTAAACAAGAATCGAGTTCTTTATCTTTGAACAGTCCTCCTGAAGGATTGTCTGCGAGTGGAAAGTTCTTTTTTTTATGCTTTCTGCACATTTTATTCCTATACTTTATTTTTTCTGTTTCTCTCTCCTTTCCCAGCCTTTCCTTTTCTTTCTACTCTTCCATCATGCTTTTTTTTGCTTAAGTTAAAAGCAAAGAAATATACATGTCTCCTTTCTTCAGGCTGAGCTCTTGCAAGCTTCTGCCATGATTAGCACTGTGTCATTACACTTCTCTGTGACCAGAGGCTCCTATGGCTAAAGAAACATTCATGTGCCTCCAGAGCTTCAAGCCAAGGACTTTGAAGAAATTCGACAGGGAATAACCAAGAAAGAGGAGATGAATCTTTCTAACTGAAGGGCAATGGTTGTTTGTTTAAAGACTAATATTACCAATATCAATGCATTTATATATTCTCTATTTTTTAGCCAGTATCATGGAATTGTGGATATATAATCATATAATTGTGGCCTAGGTCACTGCATTTGGGAATGTTTACCCCTATCTTTATCTCCTTTGCTCTAGAGCTATTTTATGTGGTCTTTTAAGAAGAAATACCTTCCAATACCATGCTGCTGCCTGCCTGCCTTCCCTTTCCCCGTAACTTCTGTAATCCATTTACTTTTTACAGCCAAAACCAACCACAGTTTACTGCTCTCTGAAACAGGAAAGCTCCATACATTTTGTGAAAACCTGGCAGCTGGAGAGATTGAAGACACAAGTTAAAGGCTACCTGAAGGAAGCGTTACCTTCTGTCTATTGTAGCTGCCAGTTCTGTTTGATGTGCCAGGATGCTTCACCAAGCCACACAGCTAGCCAGCCCATACAGCAAGCCAACCAGCACAACCCCCACATACAGCTCACCCATACATACCCCCTCAGGGGACACTGCCTGTTGCCCAGCCTACAGTGAGGGGAGCATAGGATCATTGGCAGATGTAAACTGGGAGAGAAGGGGAAAACTAGAGGTACGAGAGCAGCTATCAGGCTGGCATATTGCTAGCTAGATTCTTCATATAATCTCCTATGTAAGAAGCAAAGTCTAAAGCAACCCTGACATGTCTCAGTTAAGAGCCTAATGTGGGGTAAGCCCATAAGTGGTATTTATTGCATCGTTTGTTTGTAAATATTTATGGTGCATTTGGCTTTTCTCTTCCTCTGGCTGCCATGGAGTTCAGCCATGAGTTTGCACTGCCTATGTTGTACGTAGTGCAGAGCATTTGTATCTATGCTTTGGGTGTTTATATTCCTTTCTGTTTGAATTTCTGTTTTTCAGAAGCTTTCACGAACCTGTCAGGAGCCAATTTATGAGGCCAATAAAAAGCAAGCTCTTGACTTTTCATGGCATTTCAGGTCACAGATACGACAATCCAGTTCTCACGTTGATTCACCTTCATAAATGAAACCACGAGGCAAGAAAAGACCACAAAAGTCAAATACTGATTCAACATGAGACAATGGGTCACTTCAGGTTTAAGTGAATATTAAGATATTCTATTTATTCTTCATACTCTCTAGAACTAGTTTTTCATGTACACTGTAGAATTTGTATTGTGTATGTTGAAAGACTTTTTTTTTTTTTTTTCTTCCTGGTAATGGGGAATCTGTGTTATTTGCACATTGCAAAACTTGTTCCACAGGTATGTTGTGAAATTTTATTGGGCGTTTTACAGTTTGTGATTCATGTCATGTAAATGTTGTTCACCTCAGTTTTGTGTTCTACTGATTTATGAGTACTGTATGAATGTGATTTGTTGTTTGATTTTCCTGGGATGCAAGGATAATATTACCGTTAAAAAAGACAAGATCTTCTTTAAGGCAGTAACTGTATCTGTGTGTATTCTTTAGCATCTAATAAAATAGCATGAAAACCCAGTTGTCTTAATTAGGTGCTTATGCAATAGAAGTTACTAGAGAGTTCCCACTTGCTTTTATCAGAAATTTATATTTATTTTTCATACTACCAATGGAGTCACCCCAGTAATTGTGAGATTGCTGTGTGTTTTGAATGGGTAAGTGAGTTCAGCACAGCAAACTGACATGCATCTTAATGATCAAGTAAATAACCCAAAAATATGTATGAACTGAGATACTATCAGATTGAGTAAGTGCTGTCAAGGATCTTCAACGAAAGTGAAAGCATATGTTCCTCTCTATGAACATTAGAACTGTGTTTATTTTCCAGAGTAAGTCATGTTGGCCATTTCCAGTCCTACCCTGCTGCTTTTCTATTCACAAGAGACAGAAGTGGTCATGTTTAGTTACTAATGAAAATTTAGAATATTTCGTAGGTGAAGATGAAATATGTCTAAGTACAGTAGGAATTGTTGAACTGTCAAGAGGAAGTCACTACCTGAGTTAAAGGAACCTGTCTAAATTCTTGTCTTTGTCATTATCCTTGTGTAAAATTCGAGACAGGGTAAGACATGATGCGCAACCTATCTCTTTTCTGCAGTCCCAAACAAGCCTAAGTTCTAGCTAATTAACATCTCTTAGTTTTGTTTAAAGTTGCCACACTTTCATTATTTTGCACTAAATTATGTCAGTGATTGAATTAACAGCTTTTTCAGTTTCACAGACAGATACACTTCTGGTCAAAATATACCAGCCATATATAATATATAACAGAGCCATTTTACTATGCTCACTCCAACCACAGCCCATTATTGTTAGTATCTGGACCACTTTACAAATGCAAACGATTACAACTTGTCTTTATGTCTGTAATGGCTTCTACATTTCTTGGTGCCAGGAGAAGACAAATAGGAACACCAGAATACCACAAGGAATTCTTTTTGCTGGCTATCAAATTTTAGGAGCACCAAGCTTTTTGGAAAAGAAGGTGAGCTATGGTGTTCTGCTTCACCAAAAACAAGCTGGAGTTTACGTGAGGTTTGTCTACTGCTGTTCTACAAACAAAAATTAATTTACAGGGGAAAAAAATGAAGGTATGTCTATTCTGGGAATAACAGAAGCTAAAATGCTTTTTATCTTACACAAACAAATTTTCTTAAAACAAACCTCCCTGAACAAAGTTCAGAGGAGGTGGGCAGAAACAAGCATCTCTGGCACCAGAGCATTGGCATCGCAGTGGGGGTGGTCTTTGCCCAGCATTTACAGAAGCACCAAGGCCTGGTCCTCAATTTAGGAAAGTCTTCTCAGATGTATAAGGGAGGGAAGCATTAATCTGAAGACATAAACCTACATACTTGATGATTTCAGAAAGCTAACTCTAAATGCAGAATTTTCTTTCCTTTTATCCCCAGCCTCCAAGTCTCTACTCTGAGGGAAGCAGTGGCTGCCAGCCACGCACTGAGGAACCTCATGCTGTCCTAGGCTATGCCAGGTCACAGCCAGCAGGAAGCCATGCTGGGCTGTCTGAACCATGACTGCTTCAGGTCAGTATGTATTTGACTTGCACATACCTGAAGTAATGTGCACAGCATTATAATCACCCTTCTCCAATAAGACTCAAGTGTGTTTTTTTACCTCCACATGCACACATTCCCTCAGGGACCAAACCTTTTTCTTGGTATGTACATAAGATCTGCTGCCAATACGTGAGAGATGATGAGCGAGTTACTGGCAGAAAACACTATTTATACATCACGTACTCTTGCATACATACACCTATGTACGTATATACTGAAGAGGACTTTCAGCAGATGAATCACAAGATTTTGTCAGGAACCCTTTACGAAATCCCAAAGAATTTTCAGTACAAAAACCTTCAAAATTATCCCTTGCAGTTCAGTCAGGCCTTTAATTTGTGCTGTGCTTCACTTAGATACGTGTGCCTCCACTGGATAGTGTGGCTTGCATACCACTAAGCTAAAAATTTGTCGTTTGGAGTATGAATAGATTTAATTCTGTGCAGGCTTTGACCCAAGGAATACTGCTCATTTTTATTTTTAATAAAGGATGATGCAAAGGAAGGAAAAAAAAATCCTGTTCCATAAAGTAAATCTTTAAGCCAGTAAAGCTTGTTATGAAATTCCCAGTTAAGCAGTGCTTCATCTTAAAAATGTCTACTTGTTGAAACTGAAACTCTTCTTAAAAGTAGAACAGCTTCAACAAAATCTTCCCTCCAGGATGATCAAAACCTGAGAAAGGATGAGCCTCAGATAGGTACCTGGCTTATGGACAATGTTTTTAGACAGCATAAGAAAGACTCAGATTCTGTTGCTTTTCTCTCTGGCCTAGGACAAACACACAAACCTCACCCTGACGTACCCACTTGTTTTTCCTGCTCACTGAGATGCTAGTTGTTTTATGCATATTGTCTCCTATTCTTGTTTTCTCTGAAATGAGGCATATTTTTCTGATATTGGTGAGAAATAAATATAGGAACTTTCAATGGCAATTATTCAGTCATTTCTCTGAGTAAGACTGTGCTTTAAGCATAGACTTCAACAGAAGAAACTATTGTTTAGTTTCAACAGAAGAAGCTATTGTTTAGTCAGCAAATGGATAATTATCTTCTAATTAATCAAACTGATCTTTAATCCAAAGAGGATTTGCTTTAGAATGGAAAAGTGTTGGGAAATAGAGTCAACTTCCTCCCTCCCCAAAGTTCTCTGTTTTTCTTAGACTGAAACAGAAAGAATTCATTTTGAAAGTTCAGAAATGGTTGGTGAACTCTTGTCTCTTCCAGCTCTTCTGTGTTGTGTCTGCATTTTAGTTTCCAGATAAATCTGGAAGCGAATGTGAAATAATGGTCTCATGGCATTTTGGCAGGAACCTCTGGAAACCTCACACAGTGGCTTTTTCCAGACTCAAAGCTGATTTTAAAACTGCATAACTTCAGCTTTTTTTCTTTGTCTGAGTAAACTTAATGTTTCATATGCCAATAGGCATGATAAAAAAGCATCCTCATTATAAAATCCATGAAGAACAGATACAAGAATTATGAAAAATTTCTGAGGCCACAACGTTACATCTAAAACTCGTTCAACATTGAGGACATTTAGGTACAGGACTAGAATCACCGTTGTATTCTTATTTCCATGGTGAATGTAAACTAAACAACCTTTAAAACACCACCCTCACCCTTAATTAATTGACATTGCTGTCTGTAACATATATATTGCCAATATATATAAGATTTACTTGCTGTCACTCCAGAATAGCCCTGAGAGAATCTGTACTGGCACATATAAAACCAACTTTTAGAAACAATGTATGTATCAAGGAGGTTATCTCCTGGACCAGGACAAAGCATTTTCAGGTGAAAATAAAGGGGCTACAGCCTTCAAAGCAGAAGGGGCCGTTACATAGCAAGACAAGACTGTGTTGGTTTGGGCTGGATAATCTTCTTCACAGTAGCTAATGGGTTGTGGGTTGGAATTGTGCTGGAAACAGTGCTGATAACACAGGGATGTTTTCATTACTGCTAAGCAGTGCTTGTACAAAGCTGAGGCCTCTTTTGCCTTTCATACCACCCCACCAGTGAATAGGCTTGGGCTACACAAGATGTAGGGAGCGAACACAGCTAGCAGAGTTGACTCCCACTGAACAAAGGGATATCCCAGACCGTATGATGCCATGCTCACCAATAAAAGTAGGGAGCAGGTTGGTGGCAAAGCCACTGCTTGGGAACTGCCTAGGCATTGGTCAGTTGGTGATTAGCATTTTTTTCATTTGCTTCATTTTCTTTGGTTTCATTTCTCTCTGTTATTTCCTTTTCACTACATTGTAGTCATCGTCATCATCATATTAATAATGATATTGGCTGTCCTTATCTCTACCCATGAGTTTTCTCACTTTTCATCTTCTGAGTCTCTCCCTCTTCCCACCATGGGTGGGATGGGGCTGGGGAAGTGAGCGAGCAGTTGCTCAGGGTTCAGTTGCAGGCTAGGGTTAAACCATGACAAGGTCTTATAGAACAGTAGGCAGGAGAGCCTCATGTCCTGCTATCTGCCTACTGCCCACAGTGGCTGTCCCTAGTGTCCTGTGATGGGGAATAAATGTATGTTTCCTCATTAACTTTCTCTGTCATGTAGGCAAAGCATTTGTGGCCTCTGAGTCTCATATTCCCGTAAGTATGTTCAACATGATGATATTAATTTATCTATTTTTAAGGATCTGAGACCTTCCACATTGCTATAAAAGCCAGAATCCCATTTATTTTTAAATTAAAAGGCCATGAATATGTGGGGTTTTACTCACCCCCATTATTCATTTTGGTAAATGAAGATCAAAATATGCAAAGTATATTTTGAGATGTTCAGTATCTTGAATTTCCAACGATTTCTATATTCACTGTCTGTCTGTTATCAGTGCTTTGGAACTAAAATAGCTGGTAAAATCATGGCTTTGTTGAAGACAAGGGGAGTATGGTCTGGCTCACTGCTTAACAAATATCATGTTCTGGTAAGATCTGATTATTTTTTTTTCCCAAAATTTTTCCACTGCCTTATTTCTGAGTATTTAAACACATGTAGATTGATTTGACCCTTCTTCTTACAGGGCCCCTAAACGTTATGCAACAGTGACACCAATCAATATTGAAGTAATGTTCTGTGCTATTGACCATTCATTCTTTCACTATGTTTACACATCAAATTTTACCACAGAAAGCCTGAGGAGGATGATAGCATTTGCATATCCCTGGCAAAGGATTCTACAATGCACCTCTTCTGTGCAGTACCTGCCATGCACTTTACACGATCACCTCAAACAAAACCCTTCCAAATTAAAATCACTGCAATGCTGCAGGACCTGGCACACTGATCTCTAACTACATGTAATGCTGGGGGACAGAAAACATTCTGTCTTCTCCCAAGGGTATGTTCAAAAGTAAAAGCCCACCTAAGGTGTGTATCGGGAAACTAGAAAACCTAAATCAGAATCATACTTCACTGAAAACTAAGCAGATTCAAATTTTTAAGCTGTGCAAAGCAAAATTGCAATATATGTTTTCAGGCACTCAGGTGTCAGCTGAGATTTCTGAGTTTCACATACAAATGTTTGATCTGACATCCAATTTTCAAGTTACAATATTGGAGAACAAAGGAGGCAGAGGTGCCTGGAGATAAAATAGGTACCCTAAAACTCTCTACAGCTATTGAACTTTTTAACCTCTGCAGTAGAATGTCAACCATGCTCTGTGAACACAAAAATGCACATGTACACGGATATGAACGTGCAAAGAAACTTCCCTCCTAAGAGCCAGATATGCTGATTCACCCTCATATCAGGGAAAATGGGCATGCTCATGCTTTAACCTTTGCTGTTGGGAGAAAGAGAGAATTGCTTGTTAAGAGTGCACTACAGAGCTGGCAGAGAGCAGCTTGGCATTCTAGCACAGCCACAGAAGATGACTCTGTTCTCCTCTTCTGCAGTCATATTGGCAAAGTGTCACTGCCCCTCCTCAGCCAGCACGGTCTTCTTTTCCTAGTGAGGTATAATGGCAAAGGCCACTTTTCCAGTCCCCCACTCTCCCTAGAGTGACAACGGGGCTGTTGTTATCTTTTCCCTCATCCCAAAACAACTTACTGACATTTCCCCTTTCCTCACAGAGTTCAAGTCAGGCTTTTCCCATAGATGAGCCCTTAAGTGATGTAAAAAAGTTCTGACATGAAGCAACACATACTTTTGGTTAATCCTTCTATTTTCTTGTGTCTTAAACCCATACGAGCCCCCAGTGACAACCTAGTGACTCTCCTCATCTCTCTTTACAGTGAACTGATGACAAGACTTCCTTTTGCAAGCAGCAGAGATTAAATACAGACAAAATATCCTACAGTAACAAGTCTCTTGGATTCAGTTGCTGCAAAACTGCTGGCTACATTTATTTTCACTCACAGCCCATGCCGAGCCAAAATTTGGGGTGTGGAGGGAGGAGAGCTCACTGCAAGGGATTTCTGCAGGCAGACTAATTGCCTGGGAGAGCAGTGACAGCTGCCACGTGCCCGTTGGAGTTTCAGGTGTACCAAGCATGATCAGGAGGAACGCTTGGGCAGGAGCAAAAGCTTTGCTACTCCTCATGTCCCGCAGAACGGAGTTTGAGGACTTTGGTCTTGACATCTGGGTCACAATATCCACATCAGTTAAGTTCTGAGATTTAATTATATATTTAAGGGGGAGGGGAAGAAGGAGGGCGTTTGCACCCGCAAAACATTTCAAGGTACATTTTGAGATGAAGAGAGTTGCTGCATTGACTTAGCCAATTAATATGGAAGTGGGTTTGCATTAAGATACAGTTTGTACCTCTCAGAGCTGTTGAGGTTTTTCAAATGCTGCTTCCTCAGTTATACAGTAGTTCATTTTGAATTTTTTTGTTCCCAAACAAAAGACAGAAGCTTGAATTCTGTGATAATCACATGACTGCAGCAGCTGGGTCCCTTGGCTCTGGTATTTGTGATTTCATCCACCTCTGCATGGTGATTTTTATGGGAACTTCATCAAGGCTAGCACTCTGTCCTTAATAAAATGGACAGAACATTTTCTCATTAGAGCACATTCCTTCAGAGAAACTGTGGGAAGAAGGACATTAACAGAAAATTGTGTAACCAGAACCAATTAAAGCCAATATCCTAAATTATTTAAATCACAGGGCTCTGCCATAAACATGAAAGGGGCTAGGATGCCAGTCCAACTTTCCATTGCATTTTTCCTCTTCTATCCTCTTAAAGCAAGCATCTGCATCAGAATATCCTTCTAAAGGTGTGCTGGACATTTTCACATTGAAAGGGATCCAGAGAGCTATGCAGACTATGTAGGTTCTGGGCATATTATAGTTCTGAGGTTCTTCACATCCACACTGTGTTTTTTCTATGTGTTTCATTGATATAGATCTCCATTGTAGGCACCTAATAAATTTAAATCCCATTAGCCCTTGCTTTACTCTCCACAAATGTAGAACTTTACAGCTGTTTAGCTATCACAGAGCACAAGCTGAGGGCTTCTGATCCATGAGCTTATTGCATAGAACTGAAACAGCCTCGAGTCTTTTCAGGTCAGCAGAAGGCGCTGACCCTGGCTGGCACCAGCCTGCCCACTGGTGCCAACACTCCTACTCACACAAGTGCCATGAAGGCGTTGGTAACCACAAGCAGCCAGGGCTCTAGTTTTGTGTTTCTTTCCAAGCTCACCAGAATCTCAGAGCTTCTGAGGTCTCAGAGCTTCCTACAGAACAACTTTTTCTGTGGGTGGTGAAAGTAGGGATTGTGGTGCTTGCCCCACCTGCTGATTGTTTATAAGGTTATAAAAAATTGGCAGATTGAAAAATGTCAGCAGGCGTGTCTGCCATTCAGACCACATCATCCATGACTGTTTTGGTCCATTTGAGCTGTTCTTCCTATGCTGGGAGTAGTTTTGAAGTTAGGACCGCTCCTAAATGACCCCATTTGTGTCCTATACTAGAACTGTTTTGTCTCAGTTAATTTGTACTCTTCCATTCTATCCTTACAACTGTGCCTTTCTTGAGTTATAAAATCTGTAAATAGTTCTGGTTTTTTTTTCATAAAAATGTTTTCCTACCATATATATGCTTTAGCAAGGAATTAGTGTTTTTCCCTCCAGGCTCTGTAATGGCATACATCACTTTCTTAGCATCTACTCACCTGTTCTGCTACTCAACCACACACCAGAATTTGCATTAGGGTTTCTATACTATCATTCTCCTCTGTATTGTCTTATGTAATCACTTAATTTCTTTAATTTACGTGCTTTCTAGTAAAGCAAATTAAACCCCAAAAACTATTGTTCTCTACAGAGTAACAGAGGAAATTTTATAATTGGTTTCTTCTGTTTTGCTTTTCTTTTTTCCTATTACCTGTTTTACTAGTGTGACTTATCTAACCTCTGGGGGAAACTGATATGCAGATGTGAGTATTTGGGTGTTCCACAAAAGACACATTTACATTGGCTTAGGCTGTCAGGGTGTCCTTTCAAGACAGGAACTCCATGTATGCAATAAATTGTGAGAGCACTGGGGAAAGTGGTGCTTCATTCAACAACTGGACAGATGGAGAACAGGGAAGGTCTGGGAAAGAAAGACAATCCTACCCCTACAGCTACTATGCCATAGCTTTTAGTTGCAGTAAGCTTCTGTTCAGGAGATACCAAATCTGGGCTAGTAACTACCATAAAATTCACTGTGAGATGCGCTAATAGAAGAAAAGACTTTAGGAATTCAAGATTTACCCTGAGGGCTATTATGTTATCTTCATAGTCCCATTGTTGCTTCCATTCACATCGATATAATCGCATTTCTTCAAAGTTACAAAGAACTTGAAACATGGGACAAAAAACCAGGCTCCAGCTGGTACTGTTCCTGACATTGCAATAGAATATCTTCCATTTGATTAATCTACTAATAGTAAAGCATTGTTTAGAAATCACAAGTTTTCAGCTTTGAAACAGTTAAGGACAGCCAACACTATGTTTCTTCTCCTTTTGGATGGGGAAAAGCATCCATAAGTTACCTGTCTTTAGATTTAAGAAAAAAAATCTTGGATGTGACATTTTCCCCATGTTTGTATTTGGGTGCAGACACAAGAAACAACAGAAGAGTAGAAAACAAACCCCGTAACTTTGCATCTGCAGTCTCAAAATAAACAGAAGAAACCCAAAATACTATGTTGTCTTTCTCTACCATAAGGTAGTAAATAATAGGTCAGCATTGCTACCACACAGATTAGTGGTGGCATTTCCCTTGACTCCAGTGGGAATAGACCAGGGCTAATATACTCCAGGAATTCTGAGAAATTACTTGGAAACAAGACCTCCCATGTCAGGAGCTCATTAACTGTTCTTAGCCCTAAATGAGTTTGGCATTTCAGTAACAACCCTACCTTCCCCTCTTGTTAAATCTGGTAGCACCGTTGATAGTATTTCCTTCAGAGCTTACTAAACCATGTGCCACCACTGAGGGTAACAAGGTAATACTTGTCATTTTCCAGTGGTTTGAAAACTGGCTTTCTATCAAAGAGATTTCCTAAAAATGTGTGTGTGTTTTTAAAACTTGTCCTTGGATTGCCATTACACATTTCATTAAGGAAGTGTTTGATTGGCTCCAGATGCATGTGATAAAGCTCCATGTGTATATAAACATTTTTATTTGACTTCTGTGAGTTTTAAAAGTTTGGCTCCAAGAGAATGCCTTTAATGCCAGTTACCCTAGATGAGCGCTGCTAAAATTGCCATTCACAGGCCATGGAGTGGCATTGGATGATCTCACTGCATCAGCAGCATGATTTTTTCCAGTTTTAGGAGAAGAATGACCTGACAGATGAAGCCACTACACTTAGGAACCTACTGTCAGCTAGTACCAGGTCAGCCATACATTCCTTATACGTGTTCTATTCACCATATTTGCTGCTCTTTATATGTTTGTCTGTCTTCCAGCAGTATAAATGGTAAGAAGTGACTGCTGTTACTACAGTCAAGGAA
Organism: Laterallus jamaicensis coturniculus; assembly: GCA_022605575.1. Lineage (NCBI taxonomy): Eukaryota > Metazoa > Chordata > Aves > Gruiformes > Rallidae > Laterallus > Laterallus jamaicensis. Next base: position 5,756,749 of record JAKCOX010000033.1, on the reverse strand, counting down.
AAGGCACAGGAGCTAGTCAAGGTATGTGCAGCACACAGCACAAGTTCCTGCTTTTGCCAGCAGCATCCTGCAGTTAGAAAACATGTCCAAGATGGAAGACAGGACTCTTGTCTCTCTCTGTCTTTGGGTCTGGGACACTGTGGCAGGAGTGAAAGGTTTCACTCCCGTCCATGTTCTCTGCTTGGAGATTTTTTAGAAGCAGACCAGACCAAACTAGCAAAGTGCTGCAGAACACACAACATCTGATTAATTTAAAGATGAACCTAAGAGAAGTGCAATGGCTGGAGCTGATTTCACCATGCCAAGAACAGAGCTAAACTTCATAGCCAGTGGAACCCACCAGTGCCTGTGCCAGGTTTGGATGCTGGAGCTCCTCATCAAAGAAGACTGGGCTGTAGGGCTTAGGAGGAGTGGTGAAGACATCCCAGGGGGCTTCACTTGCTAAACCTGTCAGGGCTCACAGGTGGATTTTAAGAGGTTCAGAGTTGCTCTGTGACAGTTTTCAGCTTCATTTCAGATAGCTGTGTCTATGAATTCTGAAGCTGGCCAAATTTCCAGTGAAACCATTTGATAGTTTTCGGTTTATTGCACAGATGATATACCTGGTTATCATGTTTCTTGTGGGGTTTAGTTTTCTTCCCCCCCTCTATAAAAGTCTTTTATCATTTCATGGTCCAAAAGATGCCTAAATGCATGCAAGTTGAGAAGAGTATCTTCAAAATGCCACATAAGAACTTACATTTTTTTTATTTGATTCAGAAAACAAACAAACAAAAAAGAATATAGCTCTGGCTAGTGCTCAAACCATAAATGTTTCTCTTAAGAAAGGATTTATAGGATTTGAACTCAACACTCTTTGGAGCTGCTGGCACCTACACAAACCTACACATAGCTATTGTAGGGCACACTAAGAGTGATCATGTTTTATGATTTCTGACTTGGCATGCAGTTTTTTGTATGGTGAAACATAGGGGATATGGGAAGCAGCACTAAGGATGTAAATAGGACACAGAATCATCAAAAAAATCAGGGAACAGAGATACTAGGGTCCCATCCTGGTTGGGCAGAGTGTGACAGATGAAGTCTCACCTGCCCAGAGACTGTAAGAGGTGATAGGGCACTTGGGCAAAGTGGCAGGAAGCAGAATTCCTGGTCATGGAAAAAAGCACAGCAAAAGGCTACAATGGAGACAAGGTTATAATATCAGCTTTAGGAATTGGTTGAAATCTCAACAGTCAGTTCAAGAGAATCAAACTGAACTGGTTCAAACACAGACTGCAGAGCACAAAGCCACAAACAAGCAGCGTTTGGTGCTCTGCGAATAGATACAACTATCCTTCCTTGGGAACCAACAGAGAAATTAAGACAGAAAACATAATCCAAGCCTATGATGTTGACAATTTCAACAATAAATACAGTAGAGCTTTTAGAGAAAAGGAACTGGAAAAAAATCACTGCACTTGTGTACATTGTTTATAGATATGAGGTTTCTGGTCTGGCCTTATCTCAGTTGTAACCCATGTTGAGAGAGCACATGCCTTATATGACTCTTTGCCCTCACGTTCCTAGCAAATTCCAAACTCCTGTTCAGATCAAGGGCAATCTGGGCATAGAAGAAACACAGGACTGGGTCTATGTTTGCAAAATTTACAGAGCTATGTTACTATCAAGTGTATTAATTCACCAAATGGTGAGGGAGTAAATAATGCAGAACACAGACTTGAATAATTTTTCTTTGTTCCCTTAAAAAAAAAAAAAAAAAAATCAAGTTTGCTGTAATTTGGATACCTTTCTGCAGTACACAGCAATAAAGGAGACCTCTGAGCCATTTCACACCAATGTATTTCTCCTTCTCAACTAAACCAGCCGTTACAAGCATTTGTCTGTAGGATGGGTAATGGTGTAGAAAGAGTCAAAAGTAATATCAAAGGAAGGGGAAAAACTGTCAGCTGTAGCATGGCTGATAAAGTTACATTCAGGAAACCTTTTCAGGTGCTTAGAAGAGCTAAGGATGTGCTCTGATGCATTTTAATACATAGCAGAGACCTATTTTATAGCCTAATCGAATTTGATGGAGTTATTCAGCTTAGTTTGGGCCAGGCACAATAGCATATCTCATGGAAAGCAGCATCTGGCTCAATATGATAGAACTCCCACCATAACAAATAATTTAATGAATGCCCACCACTCCCAGAGGTGCTTAAATTACATAAGCGGATTAAAGCACATTTAAACCTGTTAGTGTGCCAGTCCTGAAACACTATTACAAACTGGCTGAAAATTCTGCAAAAGTACATCTTCTCAGATTCCAGACTTCTGATTGCACTGTTTTTTTCACTGTCTCAGTGTCCTGTCTTGTCACTTGGAGCACTAGGGTCTTCTAGCAGGGAAACCTGATGCTGAAAGGACCAAGCCAACAGATAACAATGAGAACAGCCAGAGGCAGAGGTCTGGTGCATTACTCTTCTACCCATTTATGAAATCATGCATGGATCAGCACAGATCCACTGATACCTGCTAAAGCCTTTCCAGTTTACACCATATGAGAACATGGTGTTCCATTTCTTTAGATACTTAAAAAAATACTTTGTTCCTCACCACCATTCCAGCAATCTCTACTGAAGTTATCACTAGCAAATTTTTGCCCCACCACTGTGAACATAAAATAAGCTACATATGTACAATTTTCCTTTGCCACAACAAGCAGCTGCTGCAACCTTCAGTCTTGCCTTAAATGTGACTGGATTTAGGAACTGATAAATGTTCTCCTAGACTTCCAGTTTAGACTTCTGTGACCAAATTCCCAATTATGCTTTCTGGTTTACTGACTTCTATTGCTTGTTTACATTGCCTAAATACCATGCTTCTTCCAAGCCCCAACTTCAGCTCTAAAAGTGCTTTAACACCCATGAAGGCTAATCCTATCTCACATCTGGCCTGACACATAAAATGATGCCAACAGAGAACATCTGATATGAACAGCTTCCCTAAAGACATTTAATGAAAAGATTCAAAGAGAAAAAGCAAGCAAGCTAAGAAAGCAGAAAGAAAGCAGAAAGAAAGCAGAAAGAAAGCAGAAAGAAAGCAGAAAGAAAGCAGAAAGAAAGCAGAAAGAAAGCAGAAAGAAAGCAGAAAGAAAGCAGAAAGAAAGCAGAAAGAAAGCAGAAAGAAAGCAGAAAGAAAGCAGAAGAAAAAGGTGCTCTTCTAGGATAGGACAATGGGGAAAAAAAGTACAAATGCAACAAAGGGAAAAGATGAGGAAGATTAAGCAATTAAATAAAGCATGACAATGCCATGGCTTCTACTATGAAATAGTTATCACAGCTTTTTTATTACCACCTTCTTCTCACTGCCTTTTCTTTCTCCCATAGTGTTTTTCTGCAATAAGCAGAAAAATCAGGAGAGTCACAGAAATTACTCAAAATGCTGATTTCGTTTGGGCTTAATATGTAGTAACACCATTTATCTGAAGTTCAAGTTAACAAATCTTGATGAGTCATACAGCCAAATAAAAAGCCAAAAAGAAAAGTGTATTGTCTCCAGTTATTTATTTTTTTTTTTAGGTTACAGCTGGGTTTGACAAACTGGTGGAGAGAGAAAATACCCCAGAAAAAAATACAACAGAAATTTTCAGGAAACTTTTCATCCTCCTGACACCCACCTTTTAAGTATTTATAAGCATTTATAAGATCTCCTCTCAAACTTTTCCAGGCTAAATAGACACATCTCTCTCTGCCTTCTCTCATAAGAGAGATACTCCAGCCCTCTAATATCTTTGTAGCTCTCCACTGGACTCTTTTCAGTTGTTCCTTGTATTTCTAGTACTGGGGACCCCAGAACTGGACACAGTATTCTAGATGTGGCCTCACCAGGGCAGGGTTGGGGAGACAACCTCCCTGGACTTGCAGGTCACACTCTTCTTAAGGCACGCCAGGATATCATTGCCCTTCTTGAGGGCATATTGCTGGCTCCTCCAGAGTTTCCTTCTCTGGAGATACTCCAGCCCTGTCTGGATGCCTGTCTGTGCAGTATGAGCTGGGGAGCTGCTTTGGCAGGGGGGTTGGACCCGATGATCTCTCGAGGTCCCTTCCAATCCCTACAATTCTATGATTCTCATGAACAACTGTGACATCCCTTGCCAGATTGTATTTCAGGTGGGCCTTGGCCTTCCTCAACACACACTCTGACAACATTCCTGTGTTCCTTCCAAGTGGTCAGTCCCCTTTTTCACAGTCTGTAAACTTCCTTCTTCCATTAAAGTTTTTCCTGAAGCTCTTTGCTCATTCATACTTTGCTTGATTTCTTTCTCATAGGGATCCACCAGCCTTGATTTTGGAGGAATTGGTACTTGAATACTAACCTGTTCCCTTGGACCCCCTTATCTTTTAGTCTGAAACCATGGGATTCTTGCAAGTAGGTCTTTGAAGAGACCAGTGTTAGCTCTCCTGAAATCCAGGGTTGTAATCCTACTTACTGCTGTACTTCTTCCATGCAGGATCCTAAAGTGCATCAGCTCACAATCACTGCAGGCAAGGCTGCCCCCAACCTTCATATCCCAAGCAGACATTCTTTGCTTGTTAGTTTGTAGGCTCCTCTACCACCTGTGTAAAAAATGTCTCATCAGTGCTCTGCAGGGGCCTCCTGGACTGCGAGTGCCTGACCGTGTTGCCTTTCAAATATCAGGGTGGTTGAATTCACTCATGAGGACCAGGGCCTGCGATTGAAAAGCTACTTTCAGCTCTCTCATCAACTTCTTCCTCTTGAAAAGGTGTTTTTTAGTAACCACACACATACATTACCCACATTAGCCTACTCCTTAATTCTTACCCATAAGCTCTCAACTTGTTCTTCATCCATACCTAGGCAGAGCTCAATACATTCCAGCTGCTTGTTTACGTAAAGAGCAACTCCACCACCTCGCCTTATTGTTCTGTCTTTCCTAAAAAGAATGTAGCTATCCCTGACAGCATTCCAGTCACACAAGCTATCCAACCGTGTTTTGGTAATTGCAATGAAATTGTGACCCTGCACACAGGGACTAGAGACTGCACACAGATCTGCAGTTTACCTAAAAGGAAAAACATCAGGGAAGGGGCATAAAACTGAAAGATCCTTCATGTGAAAGAGGTCTGCTGGACCTCCTTAGGCAGTCACGAGGATGGCCCTCAGTTTGGATCCCTGATGGAACAACTCCCCAAAGCAAGCGTTTAAACAGACAATCAAAGGTCATGTCCTGTCTCCCACCCACACCTCTGCCCAGGCACTATGACCACTGATGTTTGCAAAGCCTTATTATGGCTTGCAATATTATTCTTGCAATACTATTCTTGCCTCCTCCTACCCAAAATCTGAGGGACATGGGGCGAGTTGGACAGGAGCAGCAGTATTGCACTAGGAACATAAGTTTTCCAAGTTGACTATTAAGCAATAGAATTGAAAATGGCTCTCACCTCACAGCATCTCTTACTCCTTTCTATCTGTAAAACTGTTAATTTATAAACTTCCTTACTGAAAAGCATAGATGAAATACTGAGGAAAAACTTTTTGCAAGAGGTAACACATCCAATTGTTCAATATTTTGTTTCAGGCACATATTGGAAAGTACCCAAGATAGATTACTGTGAGGATGGGGAAGAAAACATTCATGCCACCAGCTTCTATAATTCCACACTTTAAGAGAGGGTTAATAGCATCTCATGTATTGTTGTTTCAGCAGATCACTAAAGACCAGGGATGAAATCCAGTCCTGTGTTCCAAAAAAACCAACAACAGTGAACTGTGGACCAAAGGCATGGAGATGTGACATGGGTGCTGCCTTTCTCTAAAGCCTCAGGCATTCAGAACAAACTTGATGGATCATTGTTTGAAATTTCACAATTGTTGGTATTGAGTAAGACACAAAACTGTATTGAGTAGGGTGGGAGCAGAGACACAGCAATAATTCTTCATTCATTACTTTGTCACAGACACGTAGACATATGGGAAGAAAAGATGGAGAGATGATACTGAGATAATGAGGGAGGTAAACATGTACCATATAAATCTCTGAATCTCTGGTCATTCCAAGGAGAAAGGATTAAGTCAGAACAGTTCATTTTTCTAAGACCACTATAAGAAGCTAGATTAACAACTACCAAATATAGCCATCAGCAGAAGTTCAGTGCCTTGAACTTTGGGTATTTCATCACCCTAACAACTCACCATGAACTCTGATATAATCTTGTAATAGGGAGACTGAAAAGTGAAGACGTTTACTTCCTAATCCTTCTAGAAACCCAATTTTCAGGCTCTCATCCAAGGCCTAATTTAAAAAGATGAGATGAAAACCTCAATTTTTTTTCAATTCTTCCTTGGATGTGAATTTTCTTTTCATTCTCATGTACCTTTGTTTGCTTGCTAGATGGAAATCTTTCCATACACTGCATAGCACTAGACCAGTTAAGCCTAACATTTTCTAGCTCTTCAGCAGACTGAGATTGGGACATTTTGTGAATTCTTTTAAGTGTGAAATCTGCAGCATGATTAAAATCTCCTGCTGCAGTTTAAAAAACCCACTCACATGGACAGGTTTAGATCCCTCAAAAAGCATCTGCAAGCATTTTTTAAATGCAGTGTAGTGTCTGCCAAAAGTAGGTGCACATGTATTAATAAAAGTACAGCTGAGATTGCTAACACTGCTACTTCTACATTAAGGAGTTTTCTTTTTAAAGACTTTTGAATTGCAAGACTCTGCATTTCTGCCTTTGTGAGGCTAAAGCTGTGTCAGGCTGAGACTGCTACCTCTGCAGCTGTTTAACCACAGGTACTCAACACTGCAGGTAAGAACATCTACTGAAAAAAAAATAAACAATAACAAGAAACATTAACATCACTACCCATTTTGATAGATGCAGTCTTGGAAACAGAAAGAGGGCAAAATGGATCCCTCTATTTGGCCTTCCTGACAATTATGTATCTCAAAACAAGTGTGAGCACAGAACTCAGCTCTTCTTGCTGCACACAAACGTGCTCTTGAGGTACAAGAAGGATGTAAGAGGGTGAAGCCAGTCTGTGTCACACCTCTCCTGCCAACATACTATCACAGAGAGAGGGGGCTTACCCCTTACACCCATTTGTGCTGTCTGCTTAATCACTTTGGAAGAGAGAAAGCATTTCCACAGGCAAAGCTGCTTTTATACACCTTCATTTCTAAAGTAGTTATAGCCAATTCTAACAACACCAGGAGGAGCCAAGCTAAAGCCTACCAGTTTTTCCAGCTGGTACCTGAAGTGGGATCCCATTTCCCACATACTTGTTTCTTATCAAGCTCATCATCACATGTAGTATTGCATGTGCTCTTAGCTGCCATTAGATATAGAGGGACCCTTACTAAACCCAAATTTCCTAACTGAAAGAATCATAAAAGCTGGGGGTTTGTTTTGGTTTTTTTTACTGCTGCCTCTGTCCACGTATCTCAGTGCTTCACAGGATTCTTACTGACCCTTTGGAAGTAATTTTTTCTAGATAGTAATTTCAGTTTCACATGGCTTGCTTGTGATTCACAAATCTTTTGATCTGGTGAAATATTCTTGCTTGGATGTCATGCTTCTGGGCTGAATTCAGCTTAGAATCTGTGGTATATATAAACCTGAGACTGAAGAGACCTATTTTGTTCCATCTGTTTATCTTACTACCAAGGCTGAGTCACGCTCCATGGCAGATTTAACATTAACCACTCATCTTATATTAGTGCCAAAAAGTCTCAGAATTTGGGCTTCACTGTGCACTATGCAAGCAGATGGACAGCCCTTGTCCAGGAAGAGTAACAAAACAACAATCGATGTGCTCAAGTACTGTCCTTGTCTTTTTTCTGTCAATAATAGTGAGAAGTACTGCTGTTTCAGATAAGGAAACTAACTCTCTTGCCTTCCTGGAATTCAGAAGTTTGTCACATGGAGGGCAGATTCTAGAACAAGAGGTGTTGTTGCAAAGGCAGAGGCTATACTGGCTTCCATATGACAAGCAAAAGAGGTCCTCAAACTCAAGAAAAATGTTATCCAAATTATAAGAAACAAAAAAAAAAACCCCAAAACACCCACCTGCACAGAAAACAGCTTTGTAGATGAAGAAGAGCCATAGTGTAGTACAAGTTCTACTCTTAAGATCCCTCTTAAAGATGTCACTTTTAGAGCATCACAAAGGATGACAATGACATTACCATTAAGCATCAGTTTCAGTATTTACCATGAGTTCTGTCTTTAAGATTTAGTTTCAAATTATACATGCAGAGCTTCTATTCTGCACAGTGTGTTTAACTTTGAGTATTTTATATCCTAGTCAGCTATCAGAGAAATAATAGCTGAAATCAGAGCTCCTGACACAAAGAGAGCCTTTGCAAGCACAATGTTTTCCAAAGGAAACAGCTACTGGAAAGAAGAATCAACTAAAGAGCTAGATTAAGAGAGAATGCAGGAAAAAGATCAAATTTCCAACTTGAATTTGGCATACTACTCTGTACTAAAAGTTTATTCATTCTCAATGGAGAGTTAATGTTTTCCTAGCCAACATTCTTACCAACTACATCTATAAAGTCCTTCCCTGACCCATTCCTATCAGGAACACATGTAAAGCTTTCTGTGCCAGCGTTGAAATTCATTTAGCTTGGAGTCCATTATAACACTTGCTGTCTGGCAAAGTCATCGCAGAGGTGCCTTCCAGCAGAGGTAACTAGTTAAACTAGGGGGGAAGGGCAGCAGGGAAGCAAAAGCAAGTGCCTTCATTACTCTCTCAGTGCATACAGCTTCTTCTCAATATGACACTACTGAGAGAGAAGACAGATGAGGTATAATTAAGAAAAAAAAAAGAAGAAGGATTAAGAAGGAGCAAAAGTGGGAGAAATACAAAAAGAGGAAAAAATCGTAGTATAGAAAGACGTGGGAAACTGACACAGTAGAAACAGATGTTGATATATAACATCTTCTCATCATGATGCAACTGACTAAACCTCACCAGAGGTCATACAGCGTAGGAAGAGTTTTCATTTTCATTTGGAGAAAGATAAAGGTCACCACTCAAACAAACTAGCTGCAGGAAACTTTCCTGCCTCTGTTTCTCTTGCCAAATCATCTTTAAAGTGAGGCCTGGCTCTGCTAGCAAGGCCTGGATCTTGTTTAAGGGTGGGACCTGAAACTCTCCTCTTCTTTTTTTGTGGAGACTTAAGAGAAGGAAACGACTGTTTGGGATTTTTTGTTTTCATGCTAAGCCTTTCCCCACACTTGCTAGAGTTTTTCAGGCATACAGCACTACTGAAGAAACTGAATAGACCCTCTGCACACAGGAGGACTGAAAAGGCACAGCTGAGGTATAGATCAGAGGCAGCTACTACTACAGCCCCTTCCAGGAGCAGTAGGAGATGTACCCATAGGACAGGGTGCTCTGGCGACAGACAGAAAACCAGGGCAGACCAGGTGCCTTAATAAGTGAAGCATTTCTTTTGCAAGTGAGAAGTTTCTCAGCTTCAGCTGACTCCATAGGTTTTTGTTGATTGTTTTAGGCAAACCTTCCTGCTACATAATCCTCACTGCTGCAAAATGTACTCACCTCCTTAAGGTGTACCCTGAAAAGATAATGACAACTGTCTTTTTCATAGGATGCCTTTTAGCACTGGCACTTCTTTTCCAGGACGTGAGGGAGAGAGGAAAGATCATACTGCATGTGCTTTGAAAAGGAGAATAAACAGCAGAGTTTTACTTGATGGTGAAAAGTTTCAGAATCAATTTATTGTTGGTAAGTGACATTACAGACCTACTCTCAGAACATTTTCAAATGACAGCAACCGAGCTTCCTTCTTGCAAGTCTAGGGCAATTGGTTTCATTGTAGTTACATGAAATATATTCTGGAAAACTGAATTTAGGTATTTAATGCCACAGCTCAGGTCCAGAAGCTGTGGACACATCCATTCTGGGGAGATGTAAACTGAGGTACACTTCTCTTTGTTTCCCGTCTGTGTATCCAGTACAAGAACATACATCCCCTTAATAGGTGCACATTTCTGACCTTACATTTCCCTTGCCTCAAGTTAAATCTTGTGTTGGTTTAACCCCAGCCAGTAAGTAGGCACCATACAGCCACTCACTCACTCCTCCCCTACAAAGAGGATGAGGAGTACAACGGGAAAAAACCCTTTATGGATTGAGATAAAGACAGTTTAATAGGGTAACACAAGAAGATTCTGTGGTATGGAATATCCCTTTGGCAAGTCTGAGCTAGCTGTTGTGGTTGTGCTCTCCCAGTTTCTTGTGCACCTGGCAGGGTGTGAGAAGCTGGAAAGTGCTTGACTTTGTGTAGACACTAGAACTGCCTAGCAACATTAGTGTGCTATCAACATTATTCTCCTACTAATTCCCTGGTATAAAAAGGACAGGGATCTCCTGGAGAGAGTCCAGAGAAGGGCTATGAAGATGATGAAGGGCCTGGAGCATCTCCCCTATGAGGAAAGGCTGAGAGAGCTGGGGCTGTTCAGCCTGGAGAAAAGAAGATTGAGGGGGGACCTCATCAATGTTTATAAATATCTTAAGTATAGGGTGCAGGGGGAAATGGCCAGCCCCTTTTCAGTATCTGTGGAGACAGGAAAAGGGGCAATGGCTGCAAATTGGAGCATAGGAAGTTCTGCACCAACATGCGGAGGAATTTTTCCCCAGTGAGGGTGCCAGAGCCCTGGGACAGGTTACCCAGGGGGGTGTGTGGAGTCTCCTTCTCTGGAGATATTCAAGACTCGTCTGGACGCTGACCTGTGGAGTATGAGCTGGGGAGCTGCTTTGGCAGAGGGCTGGACCCCAGGAGCTCTTGAGGTCCCTTCCAACCCCTACAATTCTGTGATTCTGTGAAATCTAAAATGCAGTACCATACCTGCTACTAGAAAGAAAAGTTCCACAGCAAAACCTAGGACATATGTTTAAAAGACCTTTTGTTTCAATCAGTGGTGAGCACCATTGCAAAATGAGAGGAAAGAAAGGGAGAAACTACTTCTATGCAACTGCAGGGCCTTTACCACTTGCATTATTAGGAGCAGATTCAGTTAATCAGCGTCTTCTAAATGATTAGAGAAAGTATTCCTTTTAGAGGAGGTTTGAAGCCATAAAAATATACTCAGCCCATGCTATGCCAGAAATTACTGGTATTTCAGGAGGAAGACTTTGCTCTCCTTTACAAGTTACTTTAGTGCTGTAGAGCCCCCTGCTCGATGGATAATGTGCATTACAAAACATAAAAAGGAAAGTTAAAAATATGTGCAAGATAAGTCCCAAGAAAAAAGCCTAGTGTGGAAGGATGTGCTGGGTTTTTGCTGAGGATGTGGGCAATGGAAATTGCACTGAACTGGACTAAGCAAGAAGTGTCAAACAGAAAAAACAGCATCTTATTTTCTAAGTTGTTAAACTTTCCATTCACTCTCAGGAAAAAAAAAAGTTTTATGTTTTCTGGGTTTTTTAGATCGGGTCAATGACAAAAGAAAATTCAATAGTTTCTGTGAGAAAGTACAGTGTGTGTCAATTCTGGAGCCATTAACAACAAAATGGGAAACAAAGGACATAATTCCTTGGAATTTCCAAGTGTATTCCATTAAAAACTATTAGATTAGATAATGTGAAAGACAATCCAGAGGAATGATAAAATCTTCACTGTAATTGTTTTTCAAACAAAGGATCCTTGTCCCAAATTAAAAAGCAGATTCTCCCCTGAGTGCCATCCATACCTGTTTAAATGACTTTTTCCTCAGTCATTCCATCTGTTGTGAGGAAGCTGAGCATCCTAAGGATAACTTCTTTGGGAGTTCTATCAGTCAGAAAGATTTCTTTCAAATGAAAGACATTATCTTGCTGGTATCCAAGGAAGAAATGTGCTACTCCCCTACAATAACTTTGATTTCTTTCTTTCTGGTTAAATATGAATAGATTATGACATAGAAGAGAAGTCCTAACTGGAACACTCATACTGCAGTAGCTATTTGTTGTTCACCTATTGGCAATTAAAGTGCTAATATTAAATGTAAAAACGAGGGAGCACTGCATGGATAAATAGAAAGATTAATAAAGTTAATAAGGCCTAATAAGAGCCACAAGTCAAAATTAAAGCCAGATTTCTTACTGAGCTTTCTAAGTGAAAAAATATCTGGGGCTATATGACTATAGAGATTGTTTTTTACTTGGTTCTGAAGGGTTTTTTTATATTGTGTGTAATGATTTTTTAACATTCTTTTATGACATTACTGGCATGTATGAGTTAACATCTAATAGGTCTAGTGACAAAAATCATCATAATATACAAAGTAGGGGGTTTTTTTCCTGAATTAAATCCATGAGAATCCAAAACAAAAGCAGTTCTAAGAGGGTAGCTGGAGCTGAATTATAACAATAGAAAACTAAAGCAGAGCGTGTCCAAGAACAAAGCCCCTCTAAAAAAACCCGAAATATGTAGAGGAAGAAACCAGATTAAAAATCCAAATAAACAATAATTGCCTATAGTATCATGAGCCAAATTAATGTCTGGGATTTCATGCGCATTCAACTTGGCTTTAAGCAGGAAACTTATGAGGAATTCAGGAGATGGGAAAGAACTGTGCACAGTGCCGCTTTAAATGAAAGTTAACGGCATTCAAAAATCAGAATGTTGTCTGACTCTTAAAAGCTGCCCTCATCTAAATAGTCATTTCCTTTGGATTCAGGCAGCAGAAAAATCTAGACATTTTCATGGTGATACACATGCCCAACTACTGGGTTTTTTTCCTTAAAAAATCCCACAGTAGCAACAAGTCATCTAGAGGAGGTACTCCAAGTATTCATATGCCTCCTCAATACAGTACTGCATAGAGAACAGAAAAGTTTTTTAGATTACTTAGTCCTGTTACACCATTATACCCCCAAAGTGTTGGTCTGTCAAGGTACATGGATGTTTATTCCCATATGCATATGTATGGCATACGTGTGCTTTTCTGTCTCTTACACCTCCATCCCTCACAAAAGAGAGTAAGAGGATGATGCTTCTATTTTAATATGAAGCTACTGCTTGATATAAGACTAAATACAAGCAAGACTACTATGAACATATGAATAGTCATAGGACTTCTAAACATGTAAACACTCAGACTTCCTCTTTTGCATTGGTACAGTACTTCAGAGAACAAGACCTGGCACTACTAAGAGATGCTGCAATATAGAAAGAAGCAGACAAATATGGCAAACACACTGATGTACCTGAAAAATCTACAATGAAAGTTTGCAGCCATCAGATAAAGAATGTTTTCACTTGTACAGAAAAAAATCAGCACACTAGAAATTCAGACATCACTGTATAATCAGTGTTGGATACAGGGTGGATGAAAGTGAAGACAAGATGCTTACACATTTAATTTCAAGTTTTATGGCAGCTTTTCAATTACTAGCTTTCTATACAAAGGAACTTCACCCAGAATTTAGGTGAGAGCAGCTTTTACATTGAGGAAAGTGGGATCCATCCACATCAGGACTTCATAGCTCTTGGTAAAAATCTTCTTATTTAAATTTCCTTCCAGTGCGAAGTGCAGATGGTGCACACCCTAGCAGCCAGCCCTGCATCACATCATGCCAGGGAAAGGAGGACACAGCACCTGCGCTGTGGGGATATTTCAGTGGCCACCCCCACCACCTAAAGAAGATTAGGGCCATGTACACTTTGCATGTAAGTAGGTCCACATTTTCTTCACTTAATCAAAGAATTGGAAGACCAGCAATGGGAAAACAGAATTGGGAAAAAAAACCCACCACCCTTTCTCTCTTAGATGAGATTCCTTGTTCAGATGTGCAGAAGATGACAGGCCCTTTCAGCAGCAGCTTGTGTGTCCTGACCCAAACTTCCAATAAACTGGCTCCTCATCTCATGTCTGGAAGTATTCCCAGGCCGGAGACAGACGTTGCTGTATCACGTGGTCCCTTTTATTCCCACTAGTAAGGATGTTTCGGTCTTGGTGGAGTCAGTTTTTCCTCAGAATTTCCACTCAGACGAGAGTGCGAGCTCACAGCCACCACAATACTCACAGCCATTAGTCCTGGCCAGCTGCAGTAAATCCTGCCCTATTCAGTCAGCTTATTACTGGAATAAAACATCAGCTTCATTCTATCACTCTCTCTGTTCCTCAAGTGTATAATTACAAGTCATCCATGGGTCATACTGTTACCATAACACCAAAGAACAGAGCCTGATAAGAGCCAGCAGAACAACTCATGCTGATTTTAATGGGATTTGCCTCAAACCTTTAACAACTATCGCACTGGAAAAGTGGATGCAGGCCACAAGGCTAAATCACAGGAGAGCATCTGTATCTCAGACATCCTTTAGGAAGCCATTTGCTTCTCAGTGTTTCCGTCTCCATCAGCAATGCAAAGGCAGTGGTGCCAGGTACTTCACAAAGGTATTGAGAAGCTTTATTCATTCATACTGATGATGCATTTTGCGGGGCTCAAAGGGCTGGCACTGACAAGTAATAACAGCAAGAGAAGAATAAGTTTTTATGAGGGTCTTTCCCATTCAGCTTTTCACTCAGATGGGATGTTAACAGCTAAAACAGCAATGTGGTCACACTTAGTTTTATTAAAGGCCTCAATAGGGGCATCAGAACATCTCTTTCATGACCAGCAACTTTAAAACAGCTGTAACAGTCATAAGCAATGGTGAAAATGTCAGGGAGAGGCTGCCATCCGTACCATGTCATCTAAAAACATTAGAGACACAACTCTCAGCCATTCAAAACCAGTCAGGCAACTAGTGTGTCAGCAACAGAATGAATTACAGCATATACAATTTATTTGTGGCTATGTATTGATAGTGGATTAATTTTTACCATGTGTATTAAGAATTTCAAACCACAGTGGTGATTGAATTTCCCCAGCAACAGCTTTAAGACTAGATAACAGCAAACTGCAGTAGAAATAAATTAGGGTCTAAAATGAGTTACTCTGCTGAAGTTCATACTTTAAGCTAGTCTATATGCACATGTTAGCAAATGAACAACCTAATCCTTTTTTTATTGTCTGGTACTCCCTAGTGCCTCCTGAAGTCAGTATTTCATTTACACATTGTATTCTTGGTATCCAGTATGGTTTTCAAGTTCTTGAGAAAAGTTCTCTGCTTGAGTTCTCCACATTACATCACCTTCCAAACATTTAAAAATAATAATTTTAAAACAGGAAGTTGAAGGTGCAATCTTTTTGCTGGCCTGACCACAAATAAAAATGAGAAAGTATTGGAAAAATCATGCTTTTCACCAAGCCATGGAAAACAGATGAAGGTCAAATCACAGCTATCATAGCTGGAAATTCTTTCAGACATCCTGCAAAGGCATTACATGATTAAATGTTGTGGTTTCTGGCTGTTTTTTCACTCTGGAAAGAGATGTGACCAGACCTGGGTATACATGGACAGGAAAAGGAATATAGCTTTGCACTGGCATTCAGTCATCTGTCATGCGTTCACAAGCTCTTACTTAAGATTTCACTAGATATTTACATAGATCTAGTGGAGCATCAATGCCAAAAGAAGTGACCCTACCTTTTACTTCCTGCTGCCACCTGCATGGAGCCACCCACTCTTCTTCTCCAGAGCTCATCAGACCTTTTGCAGGGATGTTCCATTCTGCAGACAAACGCACCTGTGTGTGGCTTCACCTTCCCCCCCCTTTGCTTGGGGTCCGTCTCATGAAGCATCACCCTTCATTGTGATGCTTCCTCTTTTCAAATATATCAGTCCTGTGATTATTTTTTTTCTTTAAACACTTTCTGTTGGCTACAGATATGTTATGTAAAACTTCTATGTAACAGTTTGACAGAGGAAAAACTTCAACATACAAAGCCAAAGGGCCTTAGGGCAAAGCGGAGAACCAACCCAATAAATTCTTATGCTTAACCTTCCTACATATTTTATACCCAAATCCGTCTTCCTCTTTTCCCTCCTTATTTACTAATGGTATTTTATTGGATTGAATAGCCTTCATGACTGCAAAAGAAGGAGTTATGTTTGGCACTACTCATGTTTAGTAAATATTCCAAGCTCTCGATTTGTTCTTTTGTCCATCTTCTTTGGAGAGAAGTGTTTTGTCACTCCTCAGCTCAGAGACATGCAATTCTAGCCTATATATACACACACTGAGGAAAATAATATTTTGCCAGCTGGTCTGGCAACACAAATGTAATTCTAAATAGAGAAAATTAAGAGATGAACAGCAAATGAAATTATCATAAAGAATTTTCACTAATGCTAAAAAAAACCCCCCACACCAAATAGGAAAACCTGCTATGCCTGAGCAAGGTGCAATAATCAAGTAATAAAAACTGTCAGTGCCACCTCAATATTGCACAACTGATGCAGCCAGCTCAGGAAAGGTGTGGGAAACATAACGAGGTCTGAGCAGTTGCAGATATTGTTGACAATACATGATACATATCTGTTCATCTCCTAAAGACAGGCACGATACACATCTGGTCATCTCCTAAAGACAGGCACTGTGAAGCTCTAACTTGGCTCTTGTGGCCAAAATCCTTTTAATACAACTGGAAAAACACAACAACAAAAAAAGCCCACCACTTAAAAACCCCCAAACAGCAACGCATCGCTGATCTTCAGTGTATTCTTTCATTCCGGATAGTTGACACTTGACTGGAAGAACCACACCTAAATGTGCACAGATCCCATAAGGGTATCAGTTACACGGGCCTCTGAAAGGAGCAGTGCCCCTGGGATATCACCACACAGGGAAATCAAATTCATTTCATGGTGTCAGAAGCATTCCAGCTGCAGAACTAGGTTTATTTGTTTATTTTCACAACTCTCACAAAGGAAATCCATGAAATTCTGTATTGGAGGGAAATCTTTCCCAAGATCTAGTTACGAAAAGAAACCCTCCAGACTGTGTGTGGCCTCATTCTCAGCTGTGCCATTGTTCATTAGATGTAGCTAAGGAGGAGGCTAAGGATGAGGTCCACGAAAAGCCAATGCATCTCTCTTATCCTGGGGCCAGTTCTTTGCCAGCCCAGCCCTTCCATAGATGAAAGCAATCCAAGAGCTGCTCTAATCTACACCAGCTGCTTTGCCAAAGCCCAACGTCAGTCAGGAAACGCTGCAGCACAACCCAGCCAGGTTCTCTCTCCCCTGCAGTAATCTCCACATGCAAGGCTGCAAGAGTGCACAATGCAGGAAGATGACACATAACAAGGAGCCGCACACAGAAAGGATCACTCTGCCAAGGAAGCCTGGCCACTTCCCACTCTCTTCTTAGCACAGCAGTAGTGAAAAATGAACAAAAGGGAGACTAGTCTCCATTCTCTGTGCATATCAGATGTAATTTTTGTCATCCATGGCTCCACTTCAGTGCTCTTCCTCAGAAGTCTGCAGAAGTGGCCCCCTCAGTGTTAATGGGAACACGTCCCATGAAAAGTTATCATAAATCTTAGGACACCAGTGTCCTCTAAGGATCTGAGGATTTAAGAGAGTCATGAGTTCACAGTAGGACTTAAAATTTTAAAAATTCATGTGCTAGCTTCACACAGCTTAAAAGTAAAGGGTTGAAAGTATTCCAAAGATGGTTTTGGACTGAAATCATGAGGTGCCCCAGCTCTGCAAACCAAAGATCACCTTGGAAGCATGGACAGGGAGGGATGGGCAAAGCCTTTCTCTGGTAGCCAGGTGCCAAAATTTTGTAAGCCCGGTGACAGTAAAGCCATTGTTGGCTGTTTACAGACCAGAGCCTGCATAGCCACATAGCATTCATGATTTGTATCTCACTGTCCCTGCAATCTACAACATCAAGTCAGCAGCATACTTGTTACAAGAAAACAAAACCAAAAAAAGCCACCAAGGGTGCTGAACTTTCAGTCAGAAAGAAATATTTCCTTGCAGAAAGTTTCTGAAGATGAAAGACACCATGAGTGGGAGCAAAGCACAGTGGGCCCTTGCATGCCAGTAAGTGATTTATCATCAAATGATCACAACTCTTTCGTCTAAGAAGTGATCAAAAGTTGTGGACAGTACCAGGGCTTAGAAAAAGGTTTATGGTCCATTGTGAGATCTTCTTTAATCAGAAATGTTGGCATGCAAGGTAGAGGGGCAAAGGAGGGAGGGGAAGGAAAAAAAATAAAGGAGGGTTAAGACAGAGGTCATCTGACAACTGTGGAGACTTACTGCCTTTTTTTATGGCTGTGTGCTGCTTGTTCTAGATATGCTGTTGGTCTCCAGTGCAGCCTGGTATCTTTTACTGAATTACACAATAGAAGAATGTTGGGTTTGTTATGTTGGGTTTTTCTTAAAGCAGGAAAGTCCCAAACACTATATGCTAGGATAAAACATTTCTTGCTCTTATTTGATAGTTTATATCTGTGGGGGGAAAAAAACCCCACCCCTGTCCAGAGTAGTGAATTTATGCTTACTGTAAACCCCGATTAAAAGACAAACTGCAACATTCTTAGTGAAAAACAAAATTTGCTGCTGAAATTTAATTAACTCAGAAAAGTAGTCTTTTGTGTCAGCACTTTGTATTTTGCTCAAGAAAATAATTTTTAAAACAACACACAAACCTAAAGTTTTCCATAAAACTTTCCAGTGACAAATTGTTCACTATCAAACCTTTAAAAACTTGACAAAATGTTTTTATGATTCAAGCATTACTTTTTCAATTTCTTTAGTTTTCTTTTTTTTAAAAAAAGTGCAAATATTCTTTGTCCTCCCCTGCACCTTCCTTTACAGAGTGAGAAATGGAAACTTAGGGAAACTTAGAGCATTGCCATGTGTTAAATTCGTAGCAGAGCTAAGATGGGAACCTGTATGCTTCCCACTTCGGGCAGCACATTGGAAAGGAACTATTCAGTACTTAAATATCAATTCTGCAGCTTAACTGCATGTATTTATGGATATCTTACAGCCACTTCAGCCCAATTTATCTTCTGTGACCCTTATTCTACAATAGGAGCGGCACTGAAGCAAAATCTCACATTCATAAACTGTCCCACTGTTCTCCTAGCCAAACATCATGCAAATGGGCTTTATGTGTCTGGTGATGTTGGAAAACACGCTGGCGAACACTGGGGAACAGCTCAAGAACCTCCCTATGCCCATTCCTATGTCAGAACAGGAACACACAGCAGCCACCTGGCTCCCCAGCATCCCACAGCATTCACATTACTACATTTCTGGCATGTGTGATATATAGCATTAAGGCACATTTTGCTTTGTTATTAGAGCATCACTGACATAACCTCACCTAAATACTTGTCAGTGCTCTTCTATTCCCTGTTCCTTGCCTACAAGGTACAACAGCATTCCTGGCATTACATCTGCAGACAGTACTTTTAGGTCCATTACACACAGGGTAAATTGTGAGACACTAGCTGAAAAACTATCACTCAGCTTTCTCTAAATCTTGAAAAAAACCTGCACAGAACTGGAAAACTCTCTGGCTGCATTTAACATATAGCTTTGGTTTTTAAGATTAGAAGTGTCATGCACCATCACCGAGCAGCTTCATAGGGTGTTTTCTGGGTTTGGTCACAGAGGGAACGTACCCACTACTACTCTGTGCACGCAGTTGTTCCTTCCAGCAGTAACAGATTCTTATTAGATTCCTAGGCTGATACTTTGCAACCCTACAGGGGTAGGAGTCTCCAGCACTGGTCATCTTGTAGTCCACCTCAAACGCTGGGCCCTATGTCAGCACTTCTTCTAAAGGTTTTGGCTTAGAGGTAGAAGAGGCAAGCTCAGACTTCCATATTTAGTCATTGTTCATTCTGACAGAAAACCTACTGCCAGAGTCCAAAAATAGGTCACATACCAACCTTTATATGATGGAGAACAAGATGCATCCCTTTGTATCTCTCCAAGAAAGCAAAAAACACTGGATGAACAAACACAGGTACTAAATTCCAATTACCCAACATCAGAGAATCAAGTAGGGAGGTATGGACGATGGAATATAATGAAATTTAATTGATTTTTTCTTTTAAATAGCCCTGTAGTAACTACCAAAGCAAGCACAATGAGTGAAGAACAAGTCACACCTTTGAAAAAGTAAGTGCCCAAGTGAATCCCAATTTATCCACACTATGATGAAAATACACAAATACAGACTGATTAAAAACGTATAGGGATGGCTTTACTTTTTTCAGGAGGTTTAAGAAACCTAGTTGAAGGACAAAAAGAAACCATTCCTTGTTCCTTATCGGCAATAGCCCGAAGCAAGCGAACACCAAGACTCCTGGCTGAGATCCCTAACTGTTAACACAAACTCCATTCATACATAAAAAAAAAATAAAATAATCAGTGCAAGGGGGAAGCATGATAAAGCCTGAAATGTGAAACGTCAAACTTTCTGCTTTAATTATACAGATCTGGATCTTGGGCTGTGGCCAAGCAGCATTTTGTATGGTTCAGAACAGGGGACTGGAATGAATGTGTACATATGGCTCTAAAGCCCCGGCTTGCCCCTAGAGTACATCACAGCAGCCAAAAGATTGTTCTAATTAACACCTGCTACTAATGGTTCCAAAGGGTCATTCTGACATCTGAGAGTCCCAAAGCAAAGAACAAAGCAGGGTTTTTTTTTGTTTCAGCAGTTGTTAAGGAAGGGGGACGGGACTTTCCTATGCCATTCTTGCTGTGTCAGGGGAGAGATCTTCCAGTGTGTGGAAGAACTTGGTTAAAGGAAGCTTTGAACAAGGGAATATCCCAAAATACATTTTGCAGTACTGGAAAAGTCAGGCCTATGATATATTTTTCTTCACATAATGAAAATAATTGTAAAACCTTTCAGTTTTAGTCAGCTTGTTTAAGTGATCCCATCTTTGCCAAAGAGATTCCTTTGCAGAGACAGGAGAGGGACTAACTTTTTCCAAAGCATATTCGTAGCAAAACCAGATTATTTATTTTTAATTTAAATGAAATTACTAAACCCCTTTGAGAAAAGGCAGTTGAAATTTGCTGTCCTCGGAAGAGGAGCAAGTAGTACACTTTTCCCAAGCAGGTCTCCTAGTGACACAAGAATGAGCTTTTCATCTTCCCATGCTGTACGACCACCAAGCTGTGGACAAACATGTTTTCACTTAGCACTCTCAAAGCCCCAAGTCCTCCTTTCCCCTCATAGCATTCTTTCCATGGGTTCTTGGTCTTCCATATTTCCTCAATGCTTGGCAAGAAATCCCCAGTCAGGAGCAAGGGAAGAGCAGAACAGTCAGGTACCATCGTTTCATGGTATGTTTTGGACTCCTGATGATTAATGAGTCTCAGGGAAGGTCCCATGTACTCACCTCCCTCATCCTTGTCCAATGCGACTTGGAATATTTTTTAATGAGAAATTCCAAACAGTTCTTACTTCTTGAGAAAACAAAAAAAGAAATCTAAAAAAATTAAATAAAAAAACCCAAAAAGAATGCACTGTTATGTTCCTGCAGCCATTTGTCTAACGACTAATGTTATCCATGTATATACAAAGCTATAGAGAGGCGTAAGTGTTTCAAAACCTGATCCTAGTCTGGTAAACCACTTTCAAAATCAGGAAATTCCAATGGAAAGGTTAGTTACATTTGCATCTGTATTATTTTCTGCTCTTGCTTCCATTTTTGGTGAAAGTCTTAACATAATCCCAGTCTCTTAGTCTATACTATAAAATAAATAAAGGGTTTAAGCTTTCATTGAGTCTAAGGTTAATTATCCCATTCAAGCAAGTAAGAGATCACAGAGAGGAATTTTGTTTGTTCGCATTCAGAGTTTCTTAAAAAAGCTAAATGGATACAAAAATGTTTCATTGTACAAGGAAATCAGACCCAAGTTTTGCAGAATGAGTGTGGTAAGGAGCTCAGATCTGGGAAATTTCTGACTAAGAGACTTTCATCTTAAAAATCCATTTTTAACATTGGAAAAGTCTGCCTCTTTGAGCCAACCTCAGCACAGATGAACTTGAGCACAATAAAGAAAGCAAACAAAAAACCCTGAGGAAAATCAGAATGTAATGAACTATTCTGCAGAAACAACTAGTCCTTATAGTACATCCAGAAACCTGTCAGAACTGAACACTACTGGCTTACACGTTGCACAAGCAGGATGCATTTACAGTTTACAGACATAATTCTTAACATATTATCAACACTGAGATAGATCAGAGTACTTATTGAACTTTAGATCTGGCTCAAATAGGATGCAACATATGAAAAAGGGAAAGAAGAAAAAGACAAAAGTGAACACAAATAAAAAAGTACTGTGAAGCAGTTTGCACCTCACTACACACTACTCTACACTTAACATTCAGAGCCATGCACATGAGCCTGCACAAGAGCAGGAATTTTCTGGTACACATGGGTACAGCAGACTGGAGACTCCTGCTGCTACCTATGTAAGCAAGGCCTTGATAGGATAAAATTTTACCACATTTAGTATTCTTAGACCAGCAGCAATTTAAATTGCCTCCTAATACTTTTAAAGATTTACTAAGGAAAAAAAAAACCCAATTAAAAATTCAGCAAGTTTCTTGTATTTCATACCTCAGCTAACATGCGAATCATCATAACTTCATGCTTCACTCCAGGATCAGCTGAGCCTCTCAGCTAAGAAAACCTTTCTTTCCTCCCTTGGGTGATGCACTCCATTTTCTAATGAAGCATATGTAAAACTAATGAACGAGGGTGATAAAATAAAAACAACTTGAAAGATTAACAGCATTCAGCTGTACTGCCAGAGGGAGGATTATCTGCTTGGTGCCACACCCCAGCTGTGCTAATTGAACTGAGGATAAGGTGGGAAAGACCAAGCCTCACAAGATGAGTCTAGGTTCTGTTTCATAATGCTTCCTTCAAACATTAGCTACTCTACAGACCTTAAAAACAACAACAACAACAAAATAACCAACAGAAAAAAACCCCACAATTCGACCCCAGAAGCAGTCTCAAAGATATTTACTCAGTGAAAATTATCAGCCCAAAGGTGTAAAGTCTTATTAATTTATAGAACAAGTACAGCATGAGAAACTGAATTGAAAGCTTCTTCCACAGCCTCTTGCCAGTGGACCTGCTCCCTGCCCTGTAACAATGCTGGCTATTTTGAGAACTAACAACCACAATTAGAAACCCAAGCAATGTGTTGACTTTCAGTATATATCTTGCTTTTCAAGCTGAGCAAGAATCCTCAACATATGGTCTGGATTGGTGTTTCTGCTTTCTTTTCAGAGCAGTATTATAGAATCACAGAATGGTTGGAACAGACCTCAAAGATCGTCTAGTTCCACCCCCCCTGCCATGGGCAGGGACACCCTCCACTAGACCAGGTTGCCTAAAGCCCCATCCAACCTGGCCTTGAGCACATCCAGGGAGGGAGCATTCACAGCTTCTTTGGGGAAGCTGTTCCAGTGCCTCAACACCCTCACAGTCATTTTTTTCCTAACATCTAATCTAAACCTACCCTCTTTCAGCTTGAAACCACTCCCCCTTATCCTGTGATATACTCCCCGACAAACAATCCCTCTCCCACTTTCTTGTAGGCCCCTTTTAAATACTTGAAAGCAATAATTAGGTCTTCCTGGAGCTGGTGTGGTATTGTTTCATCTCTTAAAGACAAGATACTGTATTATATGGAACAGGGGTTTGGTCCTTCTGCCTTTTGAGACCGCTGACCCAGCAGTAACTGTACTGTGATCTTGAAAAATGGATTGCTACTCACCAGGAATCCACTATAGTCACCAGTTCATTTCCCAACAGTATCAGATGATGATTGAACTTGTGGCCACTCACAACCAATACACAGAAGAGAATGGCTTGTTAACACATTCACGGTCACTTACATGGTATCTAGCTCCAAGCTACTCTTTCATTTGGAATTACTTCTTTGATGGATTATGCATATGGTGGCATGATACAGTTTACCAGAATCTGATCACAAAACTATTTTTCTCTGTGCACTTCTTTCTAACTATTGCATTAATTTTGCCTTTTTGCAAACTGTATTGTCAAGTCTGAAGAGAAGGGACCACTATTTACATGTCTGTAGAGTATTTGCAGTTTGTCATATTTAAAACTCATTCTTCTAGCTTTATTTTTCCAGTATTGAATCAAATAGTCTTATTTTTATGATAATTTTTTTTTTTTACTGATTAAGTGAAATTAGGAAGGAAATAGCCAGACTCTTTCTGTGTGGGAGAATAAAAACTGAGAGGAATAAAATCAAACACAAAATATTCAGAAGCATGCATAGCTTTTCTGAAGATGTAATAGTGTGTCCTTTCCCTTTGGAAATTTTCTAGACTATGAATTACAATGCATGTGGGATATTGGTGCCTATATGCCCTCTGGGGTTTTTTGGTAGTACAACAGCTTTATCTAACTGGTAATCAGGTGGATTAGATGAGATAAAGTTTTCCATTCAGTAATAATGTAGCTTGAGACATTTTGATCTCCATCACTCATTTCTAGACACTGATGTAGTATCCCTTCACTGTTGTTGGCACAACAATTTGTGGTATCAGATTTTAAACTGAATTAGGGAAATGATCCTTCTTCAAAATAGCCCAGCAGAAAAGAAGGGTGTTTTTCAGCCCTTGGTCCAGTTTACTACATGGTTCCACAAAGACTTGTGCCAGCAACACTGAGAGGGAAGTGCCAATGACAGCAGCAAAGTAGGGCAGTGGGTGCTTTGGTTCTTGTCCCATAGGGCATGGCCTTCTAGAATGAACTGAGTTTTTTAGAAACTTATTTTAACATTTGGACAGCACTCAAGTTTCAGTGGGAGCAACCACTGAGCTTTTTTAAGCACCTGGAAGCAGCAGACAAATGATGCAACACATTTTCCTGATAGATAGCCATAGACAAGACTAAATATTAGTTTTCTCTTTTGGGAGCTAATCCAAAAATCAAGCAGCAAAATTCCTTTCGATTCATGGTCATTATGTTAGATATTTTATTCCATGTCTTGATTTTTTTCAACAGTATCCCTTTTCTTCTATTTAAGAGTTTCTAGATTATAATATGTCCACTATTATAAGTCTATCTAATTCAAGAGACTTCTGTCAGAAGCTTTCAGAAGCTTTGGAGAAAAAAATAACACTCTTGTGTGTTCTGCTTGTCAGAAGCAGAAGATACTCTGCCAGAGATTTAAGGCTGCACAACTGTTCTTCCCTTGCCTCTAAACTCCATATTATCTATCATTTTCAGTATGCAGAATAGCACAGTCCATTAGTGTGGCATGTGAAATTCAGAAAATTATATCAGTTCCTGCTTATCTTTTCACTGGAAATTCATGACACAGGAAAGCCTCTACAAAAGTGAAAGAATTTCACACACGGGAAGCTTATCTTATCTCCACTGCTCTTCCAAACTTTGTACTAGGTTCCAGGAAGTATTGATTTTTTATTTATTTTTACTTTACTAGAATAGACTCAGGAGACTCATATTCTGAACTTTGAGAGAGGTGAAGGTCTTATATTTTACCTGGGAAGAGCTGGAACATCCCAACATTTCACAGTACTCGCTTATCACTTTCATGAGGCAAGGGGCCGTACTTAGCTAATGTGTGGGCTGGTGTGAAATCATCATAGAGCAACCAGTAGTTTCTGAAAATACCAGTTATAAACTATTATGTAAACCTACGTTCCTTTGTACAGCTTTGTAAATGATCATAAAGCCTGCTACCCAGAATTTCTATTACTGGCTGAGGAGAATAGCAAAGATAGAAGATTAGAAGTCGTGGAGGAAATAAAACTGTGAGCAAAACCTTCTGGGATTTTGTTTTGTTTTGTTTAGTTTCTGCTGGATTTTTGGTTTGTTTTGTTGTGTTTGGGGTTGGTTTTTTTTGTGGGACAACTGAATTTCAATCATAGATTTCTTCACTTTTTCTCTTATCCTTACTCATAAACTCAGAAATGAAAAACTGTGTTGGAGCACAAGATGTGACCAAATCCTGACAGAACTCATGAGAATGTGTGGCATCAAAGCCCAGTCCATTGGTCTTGGCATATCAGTCTAAGGATGGGAGAAGCAGAAGGATGATTGCTAGGTTCAGGGCAAGGAAATTATGGAAACTAAACTGAATATACAATGTTATCTTTCTGGGTATTGTAAAATTATTTTCTCTGCTTCTGATGGCTTGAAGATAGGCAACTCTTAAAGGGTATTACAGCTACAAATTCGTAAAGTTGTTAGCATATAAAATAGTGTCATAAGTCTACAGAATCAGAAATAAACTGATACAAAGGCAAGAAAGAGCTTCTGAGGTCTGTATTCAAAGTTGCAAACAAAAACTAGAACTAGTTCAGCAAGTGGTCTGTCCATCAAATCAATTTCTCTCCAATTTAGAGACACAGATGTCATGCATGATGGTGTCAAATGCTTTGCACAAGCCTAGGTTCAGGACATCTGTGGCTCTTCCCTTACCCACTAATGCTGTAACTTCATTATAGAAAGCAACCAAATTTTTCAGGCACCATTTACCTTTAGTGAAACCATGCTGGCTGACACAAATCACCTCCTCATTTTCCAAGTGCCTGAGCATAGATTCCAGGAGGATTTGCTCCGTGGTCTTGCCAGGCACAGAGGTGATACTGACCACCCTGTAGTTACCTGGTTCTACCTTTTTTCTCTTTTTAAAAATGGGGGTTATGGTTCCCCTTTTCCAGTCTGTGGGAACTTCACCAGACTGCTGTGACTTTTCTAATATGATAGATTGGGGATTTAGGAACTTCATCTTCCAGTTCTCTCAGGAGGCATCGATGCATCTCATCAGGTTCCATGGACTCACACACCTTCAGGTTCCTTTGATGTTCTCAAATCTGATCTTTTCCTACAGTGGGAAGTTCTTTATGTTCCCAGTCCCTGTCTTTGCCTTCTGTGACTTGGACAGTGTGGCTAGAGCACTTGCTGATGAAGAGTGAGGCAAAAAAATCATTGAGTACCTCAGCTTTCTCCATATCCCAGATAATTAGGTTTCCTATTTCCTTTCAGAGAGGGCCCACATTTTTATGCATCTTCCTTTTATCACTGACATACCTATAGAAACTTTTTTTGTTGCCCCTGGCCAGATTTAATTCTATGAGGGCTTTAGCTTTCCCAACCCAGTCCTTGGCTGCTTGGACAATTTGTATGCTTCTCTCAGGGTATCTGTCCTTGCTACCACTTACTGTAGGCTTCCTTTTTGTGTTTGATTTTGCCCAGGAGCTCCTTGTACATCCATGCATGTCATGTTATCATTTCCAATTATTTCTACATCTGGACATGCTAAGTAACAAGTCAGAGGTTCCAAACAAATCTGTGCCTGAGCTAAGAGCAGAAGCAAAATATTCAATTCTATGTCTCTATTTTTTAATCAATAGATAGTAAAACCATATTTAAGAACCAGATCTGTATAAATATATCTTCCAATAAACATTTTAATTGGCTGACTTTTATAATGCACCATAATTTAATACATAAAAGTAGTGGTTTAGTTCCCTAAAAAGGTCAGTCATTCAGTAGGTGAGCATGTTGATATTCTCTTCCCTTCATTCTATGTCTTTCTATTATTTGCATCTAGCAAAATTTAATTCTTGTAATAAAGAAAAATATAGACATTGGTCTTTTTTCCTTAAAATATTAAGTTAGCACAATACAGTACCATTACTTCCCCATATATTTACACACATGTTAGTGTTTTCTTTCTTAAGAGAAGCCATACACATCCCAGTTGCATCTCTCATATTTCTGGTATTTATTCCTCTTTTCCCACAACTGCCTCTCGAAGCAACCAGTCAACTTTTTGAGAAGGAAGCAAGCTCCTTGAAAGCCACTGGCACTGATCTGTCTGTTTTTATTTGCCTCTCTTTATAATGCATTTGTAATAGTATTTAGCCACTGTGCTAGTGAAAATGCTGACTTGCTAATGGGACTAAGATCATCCTAGCAATGGCACTTATTATAAGAGTAAGAGAGATCCATCTGGTGCTTTGGCTGTGTGACAGTCCTGAATACTAAAGATCTGAGTTCAATTTTCTGTCTACAGTAAACATCCTTTATGCCTTTTAGCAAAATATCATGACCTTGAGACCATTCAAATTACATTGGAGAAGTATAGGTAACATTTTCTTGCTCTCCTATAGAGCCATGTCAAGTGGCTCAGTCACTAGAAGTACACTCCCTTTCTCTACACCCCTTCTTTTGATTTTGATTCTGTTCTGCCTATCAGCAGCTTTCTCCCACAGTTTGGAATGGCCACCATTTATTGGCTTCTCAGGACAAACTAGTACAACACATAAAGAAAGACTTAAGAAGGACCAGAAGAAAGACAGTGTGACCAATAGCAAGATGAAGTCAGCTTCTAAAGCAAGAAAGCACCCATAAGAAAACTCAAATGCTGGCATGTAAAGTGAAAAAAAAAAGCACAGGAAGGCAGGCCAATATGAAAAAGGAAAAATACCCCACAACTCTCACACACACAAAGGACCTCACCATGGGAAGATACTTGCAAAAGACATAAGAAACTAATAATAGGCAATCAGCACTTCTGTTCACCCCAAAGTTCTAAGGGAACTCAAGATGAAATAGGGAAGCACTAATTGTAGTACATTGCTTCTTGCCCAAAATTGCTTTGGTGCTAGAAGATGGCCAACACAATGCCAAATTTTTTTCAGAAGTTCCAGAGAGACCCAAGGAAGACCTAACCAACGATCCACAGAACCCTCTGGGCAAGTTAACAGAAGTTATTCTACATAATAAACCTAATGGACATATAGATAAATATGAATAGAGAATAGTCAACAAGATTTGTTTCTTGGGTTAAAGAAAAACTGTGCCTCACAAATTTATTTAATTTCTCTGAAGAAGCAATTAAGGATGTGGACAAGGAATATCCCTTTGATATGGTCTGGTCATATTTCCAAAAGGCATTCAGTAATGTTCCTCATCCAAAGACTCTTAAATAAACTAAATAACATGGGAACATCCTTGGATGGAAAAGGAACTGTGTAGAAGATCAGAAACAGAGCCTAAGAATAAAAAGCCAGTGGAGTCCCATAGGGTTCTGTGCTGGGACCTGAGGTCCTCAGTGTATTCATAAATGAATTAAAGGGGAGAGAATACTGAAGTGACAAAGAATGGTGCTGACACTAAACTATCCAGGGCAATAAAGAAAAGAGACCGTTTCAGAAAAGCCTCATGGTAATGAGTGACTTGGCAAAGAAATAGCAGATGAAATTCAGCTTAGATACAACCTGAACTTTACATATAAACTGTTGGTCTGGGTTGACTATTACCAGCCATGGTGAAAATCTTGCCATTTTAGTAAATATTCTGATGAAAATATCAACGACTGTAGAATACTGGGAATGATGAGGACAGGATTACTACACTGTATTAACTCCCTGACACATTGATATTGTGAAGTGGCAAGTGGGTCTGATCCCTCTTTCCCAAAAATAAATCAGGTAGAATTGGAAAAGATAGCAAAAAAGGAGAAGTAGTATTACCAGAGGTAGGGACTGCAGATCAGAAAAACTAAACATGACTCTTCAATCCAGAACAGAGACCATTTAATCTGAAATATACTGGCCATCTAAAAAAGAGTAGAATGTAAAATATTGTTCAGTATGTCTTTCAATGTAATAACTACAGAACAGCAAGCAAGATGATCAGGGCTAGATTCAAAAGTAACTGAAGGAAAAGCTTCTTGACTGCTATGCTATTTAAGCTATATACTTCCTAGGCATAGAAAGTTGTGGATGTTAAGGTCATCCACATTCAAAAGGGGAATGAACAAAACACACAGGAGGAAAATCCACTGGAGTCTTATAGGGATTTGTAGACTACTGACTGATGGGAGAGCATTCTGGGGAAATCTCAGCATTCACTTCACCTGTACTTACTGTCTTCTCTTGCTACCTTCTACAGATCACTCTTTCTAGTTTGGTTTTGAGACATTCATTGATGTAGCCATGCTGCAAATTTAGGACTGCAGATGCTGGAATAACTGTGTATTCTTACAGCCCTGAATCTTTTCTCAGATTTTATCTTAGCTTCATACTTGATTTTACATATTAGTCCTTGATGCCTGAATGTATCCTTATTGACAGCAGTCTGGTACAAAGCAGTATCAATGGAATAGATGTGGGCAACAGGTAGTCATAGTTATAAATCCTGCTAGAATACTTGATCTGGAACATCTGTTCTACCTTCTTCTGCCCATTGCAGCTCCATGCTCCCATGGGTAGCAATCAACACTTGTCACCTTGGTGCCTATGTTCTTCACTACTGTGGTCCTGTGCAGGGAGTAGCAGCTGGTTTCATGAATCTGCCCAAACGATACTGGTGCAATAAGGCTCAGGCCATGTGAGGGAACCACTGCTCCACTGACCATTCACCTTATGACTCCAGTCAGGCACTCTGCTTCTTTTCCTGATATGAGTCCTGTTGCAGTTAGGACACTCGATTAGATCTTTGTTCTGACTTGGTGTGACTTTTCTTACAGTCATTAGTATCTGCTTCCCTAACTCCAGACTGCTGCTCACCTTCTTCCCCTGTGCTCTACTCACTGCTGCCTGAAGCTGCTGCTGTACTTACCACACTCTAACTGCCAATGCCTCTGCAAACAGGAATGGCTAAAAGCAGCTGAAGAAGGTTGTGAATAAAAGTGAGAGGACACAGTGCACAAGGTCATTTCCTAGCTTACCATCTGGACAGCAGTCACACTGATTGTGACTTTCTATCTCTTCCCAAGGAGGTGAAAAGGATCTGACCCCTGGTTTCTTATTATTGCACTTTGATGACTTCTTCTGCTTAAACTATCAATTCTTTGCATCATACTCAGTACTACTGCTAGCACAAAGGAGCCTTGACACTTGCAAGTGCTGTTGCAACAAAAATGAAGTCTGCTAGTCATAGCCATTCTCAGTCTTGACCTTCTGTCCTTCTACTAATTATATCTGGGTAGGATTCTTCAGATCCTGTTCTACTGTTCTTCACAGCATTCCAGGCAGGGGAAGTAAAATGAGTGATCTGGCAGCAGGTTTAACGCAAAAACAAGGAAGAACTTTTCACTCAACACATTCTTAAAATGGGGAATTCATCGCTACATGATGTGGACACTGAATGAACAGAGCTCAGGAAATAGGCTAATGAAAAGTAGGTCTATTATCACAGCTAAAAGTGCTCTGGATGCAGTTTCTAAACCACCTCTTAAAGGAAACTGAATATGGAGTTCACTTGATACATTCCTCTCTAAGAATTTCCTACTGGACAGTGTGACAGACAGGCTGGTGGCTGCACAGATCACGAGTCAGACACATTCTTTCACTAGCATTTCTAGAACTGATTGATGTCTTTAACTCCTTGTCAGTGGGGAAAGGAGATGAAGGATGGATTGGCTAGTAAAGTAACCTTTGGTAGAACACAGTTTGAAATCCTTGGATGCCATTATAAATGTCAGTCATTAATGTTTTATTAAACTGGGCACTCCTAGCCCACAGAGCCATTAAACTGACAGATTCATACTGAACCTAATAAGATCTGCAAGGTGAAGGTGAAAGCAAGAAAGCTAAGATTCCTTCAGCAACTAATCTGGCTGCATTAGCATGTAAAGCCATTTCCTAGTTAAAAGACCTAGAAGTTCCAAATATGGATACATTATCTATAATTTTTCTCCAAATTATAAAAAAAAAAAATCCACAGTAACCTTTTTTATTTTTTCCTTTGGCTAAGTATTAGGAAAAAAAATTCATAGCTGTTAATATATTAGTATTTAGAGTATAGGCTGCAACACCTTCCTGAGGTCTCTGCCAGTACCAGGGTTCACTGAATGCACAATCTGACACAGGTCTTTGCAAGGACAGTACTATAATACAAAGGTCTAGGAAGGCACGTAGCATACAGAAGAAAAGAAGACAGAGAAGCAGCCAGACAAAATATTTCTGTGAACTTCATATTTAAACAATTACTCCCACTGGGGCGGCTGTGCACTATTGCTCCCTGTGAATATTCAGGAAGAAATGAATAGTGAATGGACTCTGATCAGTCCTGTCAAGGTCTGGATAGACATCAATAGCACATTAGGGAAGTGATTTTAAAAGCATGTGCTAAACCTGAGAAATCACAGTTTCTTCTTCCCTCAAGAGGAGTTCATCAGTACGTACAGTCAGATTCCCTCCCCACAGAATACATAACTGTATATGTGAAACTCATGTGTCACTGGAGACCCTACACCATGTCTAAAATGAGAGTGAAAACTTCAAAACAGGGACATGCTGAAGATTTTTGTCAGCATCAGAAGATGCTTCTCCATTAGGGAAGCCAAAGGAAACCCAGAAAAAAGAACCCAAAGGAAATTGTTGTCTTGCCTTTTAGATGGAAGGCATTCAAAAATAAACTTCAGACAATGGCTCTAACACCTCCCTAGTGATTTCTACAAGCCAAGTAACAATTTGCAGTCACAGCTCAAAACTGTGCCTGCAGCTCTGAAATGTCATTATAGAGCACTGGCTAATATTAAAGTGAAGATGACAACTGCATTTGCCTCTGTGGGGCTGAATTCTGCAACAATGGAAGCAGACACTGTGGTCCAGATTCCAGGATCTTATGGACTCCTTTCCATTACAGGGTGTAAAACAATGCAAATTAAACACAA
Source organism: Laterallus jamaicensis coturniculus (assembly GCA_022605575.1). Lineage (NCBI taxonomy): Eukaryota > Metazoa > Chordata > Aves > Gruiformes > Rallidae > Laterallus > Laterallus jamaicensis. The sequence goes on along the minus strand of JAKCOX010000033.1, from coordinate 5,724,135 downwards.
TGCTCATAAGCAGGATGTGTTCCACTAGATACAGAGCAGAAGCTATTTTCAGCCTCAGAGTTTCATTTCAACTATTGTTTCAGCTGTGAGCTTAGGTAGTATATAAGGTAATGGAGGTTGGCATGTGAGTTAATTGTAATTTCATTTAAAGCTTCTCCACACAAAGGAAATTAGGAGGAAAGACAGCTCTCCAGACTCTTGCAGCTTAAAATTAACATAGCTGGAGACCAAAACCTGTAATATCAGTTTCTTCTGTAGAATACAAACAAATGTACCCATATTCTGCCACATTGATTTTAGTCTCCTTAAATCTCTGTTTTTTCAGATTTGCTGTTACAAAGTTGCTGAAGTGTTGGAGTTTTTTTCCATCTTAAAGCAGGTTCCACTGTTGTAACACCATAAAAAGTACTTTGGAGAAGTCTTGCATGAGACATAAACCAACAAATATCATTGCACCTTACCAATAATTCTCCACTTGAATTTAGAAATATCAGGGATCACTTTTCTTTCTATGAAAAAAGCTTTTATTTCATTGTCCTATCCAACCTACTGTGGTAGAACCAGCAAAATCTCAGATGTGTTAGTAGCTCCATTGTTACAAACTTGCCACATGTGGAAAAAAAAAGATTAATCCCAATCTCACATATAAAATGATGTGACCTGAACTAGCTATTGCCATCCAGGAATTACTTTATAATCTGCTAATACTTCTGTGACAATGTCCTTTAAAATTCCCTAATGGCTAAAGAGCAGTGATATGCAAAGGAGCATAACATAAACAAAGGAGCATATGAGTGATTTAACAAATCACTGGTATTAAAGACAGAGAGACTGATTGTTCATTGAAATTCTAGATGCCCATAGATATGAACAAGGACAGCAAGAACACATGTAGGATTTCTCCATTTAGGATTTACAGTGGGCCAACACCTATCTGGGCATATCTTGCTGTTGCTTTCCTTGGGCCATCTAGGCACTTCTCCAGCCTCTATCAGTAGAAATTCCTTGAGACAGTTTCCTAGTTGTCATATTTTAACCCTGTATTTTATCATTTATAAATGTTAAGTTTGGGGTTAGGTTCCATTCCCTTCATCAAATCTTGGGCTCGCAAACAGAATATCTCAGATATTTCCATGGCAATAAATGCAAAACTCCTATTCCTCAATTATATGCTAAAGGACAGATACATTCAGAAGTCCAAGGATTCCTCCCTCTCAGATGACACATGGTACAACAAAAGAGCATATCAAGTGTACTACTCTCAAAGACACAGGACTTCTCAGCTTCTGCTACTTACAAATGAGAGAATGTCAAATAAGTAAGTTCGCTTCTCTTGCTTCTAGTACTCCAGAATCTTCTAACATTGCCCATCCTCCAGCTGGTAGTCATGGTTTAGCCCCAGCTGGCAGATAAGCCCCACACAGCTGCTTCCTTAGTCCCCACCAGTTGGAGTGGAGTAGCAAATCAGAAAAATCAAAGTGAGATAAAGACTGTTTAATAAAGCAAAAGCCATGCACACAAGCAAAGCAAGGACAAAGAATTCATTCAACACAGCCCATGGGCAGGCAGGTGTTCAGCTGTCTCTAGGAAAGCAGGGCTCCATCACACATAACCATTAGTAGGGGAGAAAAAACACCATCATTCCAAACATCCTCTCTTTACTCTCCTTTCCCAAGCTTTATATATTAAGCATGACATCATGTGGTCTAGGATATCCCTGTGGTCAGTTGGGGTCAGCTGTCCTGGTTGTGACTCCACCACAACTCCTTGTGTGCCCTCAACCCCCCCAACAAACAGTATTGAGAGTATAAAGATGGTTTTGTTGTATCAAGATGTTGGGTTTGCTGTTGATCGGTGCTTACACAAAGTCAAGGTGTTTTCTGCTTCTCACATTGGCTCACCAGTGGGATGGTGGACAAGACTTTGTGAGGGAATACAATTGGGACAACTGACCCCAACTGACCAAAGGGATATTCCATACCATGCAGCCACCTCCTTTTACATACTGAGCATGACATCATGGTTTGGAATATTCCTTTGGCTAGTTTGGTCCAGCTTCTTGTGAAAACTGACTCTATCCCAGCTGAAAACCAGGATATAACCCCATCCACTTAAATTCCTCACTCTCTAATCCTTTTCCCTCTTAGCAAACAGTTATAAATGCAATGTATTTTATTCATAGGAGTAAGTGGAGAGTCATGTAAGTTCTCTACATAATTTAGAAAACATTCCTGCAAAATAAGACCTCTTTTAGAGAGACATTTTAGAAAGGTATTTATTTACTTTTTTCTCCAACTTCTAGCAAAAGGTGGATCTAAGCTGAACATGCTCCTGTTTGGGTGTCCTTTCTGTTACAGATCAAGCCTTAGGGCTAATAGATGACCTTTGAACTGCCCACCTTGTGCAAAAGCCAACCCTCTGAAAAGCTGTTTGACTGCTCAGTGCAGACGCATATTGTTTATCCAATTTGACTGTGAGAGCCAAAATTCTTGGAACACCACTTAAATGTTGCCTGTCCCAAGGGAGCTCTGGTTTGCCCTCCACAAGGAATAGGACTGACAGAATCCTCTATTAAAGCCTGTCTGGGAAAGAGTCAACGTATCACTCACACACACTTTCTAACCCAAGATCATTTAAGGAAGTGTATGGATCTGCAAACAATCCAGCTTCACTAAGAGGCTTTCCATTTTCTCTGAAGGCTCTGGTGTTCTGCTGTAATACCAAAACCATTGTTCTGTTTCTCATCAAAACCAGCAAAATCAGGTTTACCAGACATTGTATTCATCTCAGTGGTCTCAGTTTTAGAATGATTGAAAAGTGTTTTTGTATTCAAGTGCAATTCTGACCTTTACATACCAGGTATCCTCAGCTGGCATGGTCTGAGTGCATGCAGGATGCTCTTGCCATCTGTCAGGCTTTGAATGTCATACTCACTTCCCAAATGCTTTGGGGTGTCGGGAGGGCACTTTTGTGCCAAAGACACAACAGAAATTGTATTCTGTTGTTTAGCTGGCTGGCTGATTTGCTTATTACTTCTCCCTTCAGAAGGCTGTTTCTGATTTAAACCATATGCAGCCATTCTTTCAAGCACCTTCAGGTTCCTCCTCAAAGCTAACCACCCTGTAATGCAAACAAAACTTGCCATTTGTATCATAGCACAAATGCAAAACAGAATGGGAAACTGATATTTGGAATACCCCAAGGTATGAATAACAAATTAAATTTTTGCTACTTTTATTTGAAGTCATCTAAAGTCAACTGTACCAATTCTGCAAACTGAGTCACTCATCCTAATGAATTACCCACTTTCCTATAGGTACCATTTCCTTAGAGCTGTGAATATTTTTACAGGGCTTTATTTTATGAAAACATAAACCATACACATATTATATTACAGAAAAGACATACAAGAATTGGAACTGTGATATGTGATACGTCTGAATTGAAAAATACTTAAGATCAAGCATTGTAAAGTTTTTAAGATAGCCAAAATTTGAAAAGAGCTTGAAGTCTTGAAATTTCACTATACCTTCTAGGTTCTAACATGAAATATTGAATTTCATGTTACTGTTGTGGGACCTCCAAAATCCTGCCTGCATGATCAAAGACAAAACCCTTTGCACTAGATCCTGCATGTAAGCACTGCCAGGATTCCATTCTTATTGACTTAGAAGAATCAAAAGACTGGAGATTGAAAGGCTCCTCGAAGGCACAAGAAAAGGAGATGTTGTCAAGATGAAGAAAGAGAGCCCTAGTTGTTTGTCCTTCCTAAATCAATGCTAATTTTGCAACGGTACTTGACTGGGACAAGATTTCCCCCATGGCCTGCCTGTATGCAGCATCGAGAAAACTGAACTTTGACGCCTTGATGCCTTGCCTGCTCTTTGATTGTGGAGGGTTAAGCTAGGTGATGGCTCATTTCTAGCTCATTTTGCCAAAGAGTGGAAGCTCCACTTCGTACCTAGATTTGTTAGGCTTATCTCCATTCTTTTCAAATGCAAATTATCTTCCAGGGTCTCAGAAACAAACTAGTGGGTGTTTAAAATAGTTGCCAACAGAAGCACCTTACTAAGGAAGTTACATAAAAGTACAAGCTCAAGCACTGCCTAATCAGTTTGAATTAAGCACATCAGGTTTTGTTCACTCAACTGGAAAACTAACATTTGCTCAGCTTGGCAACTCTCTGTGTTTACTAGTGTCTGAACGTAATGTACAGGTCTCTCCAGAACAGTGTTTGTTCAATACCTGTGCAAGCATCCACTGCTTGGTTAGATTAAGTTGACAAATTTCCAAAGGAATTTGGCATTCCCAAAGAAAAAAAAAAATTAAAAATCTTAAATGCTTGGAAGGATCCTGCTTTCTTCTAGTTCAGATTCTCAGCTGTGGAAATCGGTATGCTTCTATTGTCAGTGAGGTTTCAACTCAGTCTCCTTTTTTTTCTTCCTTCATGTGTGCCATTTAAGATGAACAATTCAATTAATAAAAGTTGTGCTTCTTTTACCAGAAACTCCATAGCTGTGGGCAAGACTGTCCTATTCACAAAGAAAACTCAGACAAGCTTTAAGTTAGCCTGCTTGGGAGGCAGTCCTGCTGTGGAAGTACAGATCTTGACAGGCCATATATTTTGGGTAAATTGAAAGTCACGTCATGCATGCTAACAAAGCATTGCCTTTTTCTTTTATTTAGACTATATCTGAAGAAGGCTGACTTGACTCTGGAGCATGACAAAAGGTATTTTAACAAACAGGGACAACTTTGATTGTTTCTCATGAAGTTTTCCATGAACAGCCTGCAAACTCTTTTGACCTATTAATCATAAATTTGCATTATCACTTACCTCTTTGCCAGTAAGCAAAACTATGTTTGCAGTGTTTCTTTCTGTCCTTTCACCCTATTAGGAAGGCAAATAAGAATCTAATTGTGGGGTTGTTTGATTGTTTGGGTTTTTTTCTCTTCCAAATACAATCAGGATTTCTTCCTTAAGTCATCTCACTGTTTTCAACAAACTCTGTTTGGCCTTTGACTGAGATAATGTTTTCTTAGATCATATATTATGTTATGTTATATTACATTATATATTGAACCTCTTCCTGTTCTTTTCTCATATTCAACTTCAATTTTCACCCATGTTTTTCTTAGCTCTGATACTCCCTTCTTCCATCACTGATAATGTAAAATTTTTCCTACCTCTTGTCTCACATATTTACTCTTGGCATTAGCAAGGGCTTATAACTTTGATATCTTTGTTTCTATCTCTAAATTTCTATAACTCTGATATGTTTGTTTCCATCTCTAAATTTATCTTGTAGAGGTGCCAACTGGCTATTACTTCCTTAACAAGCAGTGCAGCACTACATCTACCATTCAAATATAAGGTGCACAACAGACATTGTTCTTAGGTCACCATGCTGAATATCTGCATTGGTAACTCTATCCTCCTGCATTCTGTCTTCTCATTTAGCATCATTTTCTCATCCTGAATTTGATGAATTCTGATTTTCAGTCTCCTCAACCAGTCTTTTGCTGCCATCTCTCCAACAGTTCTGCTGCTCACAAGCCTCTGATTCTCCTCAGTTCTTTCTGTTCTGTTTCATACAGACTCCTATATACATTCCCCATTGTTTGATAACTTTATTGCTGGATATCCATCCGTCCATCCATCCATCCATCCATCCATCCATCCATCCATCCATCCATCCATCCATCCATCCATCCATCCATCTTCCCTTCTCACTGTCAATTCTTGCTCCAGCTTTACCAGCAGTGAGTCAAGGAGGGCAGATTGCCTTGGGTTTGATAGCAGCCTCCTACTCTCTCCACAGAGAAACAGAAAAGCAGATGACTCTGTTGAATAAGGCAGGACAAGAATATGTTCCAGCAAAAACTAGTGACAACTATGCTTAAGAAGCTGTCTCAACTTTCTTTATGGCCAACTAAGCTACAAGGCAGAAATCCCAGAAATATATGATATTACCTTTTTTTCTTCTGTATATTGTTAAATTTGTCATAAAATCCAAATGATATTATCTTATGCTGTAAAATAATCTGAAGCTTTAATGGAATATACAGGGCATTGCTCTAGCTGTCATAATAGAAACGGAATAGGAATCTTTAGTGCAGCAAAAGAAGTATGACCACAGGACTGCAGCAATCAGATAAGGAATAGAGGAACTGATTTGTATTATGGTCTCTACACACACAGTGTTGAGCTTCCAGTGCTCGCTTTTTCCATTCAGATAATTTGTAATGGAACAGTACCAGGTATCTGTGAAGGTGAAAGTGGCAATCAAGAAAAAGGTAAATACTTTCAGTGAAGAACTGCTCTCAAACAGAGCAGCTTAAACTTCCCAAAGTCACATGGGCTATGTCCACATTAGCAAGAAATACCAGAGGATCTATAGAGCAAAGCAGCTGGATCTGATACGTCTACATCTCAGCTGTCTGCTTTTCAGGGGATTGATTGCCAAACCAAGTTAATTTTGGTCACCTGAAATGAAAGTGGTCATAAATATGGTTTGAAGCTGTCTAATGGCCCAGTTCTTGGTGCTGGTGTCTCTTAGGAGCTGCTGTGCATTTGGCATGCTAGAGTGAAACTTCTATTTAATTTCCACTGAATGGATCCTTGTTCTTAGGACCTGAAGGTGCTAACTGAACTAATATTTAACAAATTTTAATCTCCAGCAAATTGTACTCACTTTACTTTGAGCAATGGAGTTTTGATATAAGTTGTGGTGAGATACCACTATCTTAAAAGAAAATGTCCAAGCTCAGTATCTAGACCCTCACACAAGCACACCTGGAAAAAAATATTACAATAATGGTTTGCAATTCTGACCACTATCCTGAAATTCAGGAAGGGTGGGTGTATTTTTAAACACTGGTGCCAATCAGCTAGCTGTACATTTGAGAGGTCCTTAAGGTGTCTAAAACTTACTTCATCTTAATGACCTCAAGGGAAGTAATAACACTAGTTAGCATCCCACTAAATCCTCATTCCTTAGCTCTGATACTGGCTTTATTTCACACACTCCAAAGTCTTCTGTTTCCAAGCAGGGTGGAATATTTATCCTCCTTCATTTACATGATAGTCCACTTTGAGGCACATGATGAAATTTATATATGAATGCAGAAAAAAAGAAAATCGAAGTGACACTTAGCAGCAATAGTTCCTCTTACAGAGTCCCTGGGGAAACTAAGTGGAGTTGGAAGCTGTATGGAAAAGGCAATGCAATCATCATGCCGTTCTAAATTATTCACAATACTCCATAACCCAATTAGGTTAAACTATACTGGAAAAGAAACGTTTTTATTAGGCACTGTTTTAGACAAAGGTGGATAAGAAAGGTTTCATGCAAGATAAAGATTGTAAGTGTAACAATCAGTGATTTTCTGCTTTTATGCTTCTGAAGGAGCATAAATTGTATTCCTCCTCCCAGCTTTTTTTTTTCCTTTTCCTTTTACCAGGATATGTGCCAATGGAAAATCAGATCAACGTTAACAAACAAATAGCTTTGTGTGGCTGCTAGTGATATTCACTGACCAATTTTTAAGAAAGGTTTGTGAAATTTTGGGAGCCGAAAGGTAATCATTATTTTTTAAAAGTTCTAATTAAAATGTCAGACTGGGCAGCAGAATGTATTTAGAATCCCATGGAATTTGATCGTGTTGGCCTATTTAGATAAATTGCTTTGGAAAGACAAATAAACCAGCTACTTAAAATGTCCAAGAGGCACAGGCTTCGTTCCAGTGTTTCAAGCAATGACTGAAGCAACAGCCTTTTGTAACTAACAGCCAATCCAGTGATAGACATCCAAGTGTCAAAGTCTGATACAAAGAATGATACAAGCGCCTGGACCACCGTCACTAATAGAATAAACAGTACACAGTGTTATTTAAGCACAAATGCTCAGTTTCTTCTCCCCTTTGAACTGCAGACCTTTGGAGACCAGTATTAAAGGAAATGAACACCCAAAGTTTGAAACATCTGAAGCTGAGACAGCATCCTACATAAACCCTCGGGATTATTTGCGTTTGTTTATTTAGTGTGATTTCCGTTTAGTAGATGTGCTAAATCTGTATGTCAAACCCAGGATTTAGAACATGTGCCATCAGTAACTTGAGATTCTAAAATCCATAGTATTATTCTTGAAAATTCAAAGTAGAGTCTGACCCATGAATGTATACATATATATATATATATATAGACATATATATTAGTTCATTAGTTTGCACCACAATGAACTTTACACTCTGTTGCCTTTTCCTTTTATCATCAGAGAATGTCAAGAGTGGAAAGAGAAAAGTGCGTTTGACTTCCAGTGGAAATAGCTTAGTCTTTCTTGTCTCTGCATCCATTGTTGTAGGGGAAATTTAGGCATGGACAGCTCTCCCAAGAGGAGGCAGAGTTGTTTCTTGGTAGTCTATCCCAACCACGTACTTTTCGTGATCTCAGAGCAGCTTTTCTTCCCTGATCATTGATTTTATCTTCTGCTCCTATGCAACGGGCAGCATTTAAGCACTAGGAAGTGCTTTAGCTTCAGTCATGTTTTGGAGATTTTTGTGCCCTTGATTCCAGCCCATTTTTTTCTTGCACTGTGCATCTCATGTGACGCAACCACGGCGCAGTTTCAGGGGCTTAGAAGGAGAATTGTGAAGTTGCCAGAACAGATGAAACAGAACTTTCTCTTTCAGCTGGGGCACAGTGAACACAGTAGGGCTCTGTGGTGCTTTGGCATTAGCAGAGGGGGCGAGCTGCCTCCCCAGGTCCCCTTCCTGTTCCCAGCCTGTACTGTGGATTACGCTCTGAACTCCCTCCAGGGTAGCGGGACACCCGACTACAGTCATGCCAGGCAGCACCAAGGAGGATAAGAAAGGTATTTGCTCTTAGTTGGGCAGACCATCGTCATTCCCTTGATTACTTCTTTTGTTTGTTTGCTTGTTTGTTTGGTTTGATTTTTTGTTGTCGTCACTGTTGTTAAGGGGGAAGAGAACATTTTCCTAGCCAGAAGGTGAACAAAACTCAGAAACAATTTTGCATGTCTTTGCAGCTAATGTACCTGCTCTAACACTGCCTGGAGGCTTTATTGGGAGGGATAACCTACACCCAATTTCCGTCCCTCTCATTTGCATCTGAATTTCCAGAGCTTAATGAAACCAAGCTATATTGAAATCTAACCCACTGTTCCTCTCTGCCTTTCTTTGAAGATAACACGGAGAAAGAATAAGGCAAGTTATTACCACCATTAATTTTATGCTGGTACCTGAAGTATTAAATCAACCCAGCTTCCAATTCATTAATCAGGTTTAAAGCAACAGGAACAGAGCATTATGGCAGAAACCCAGAATAATCCCCAAAAACTTGGGGATCTGCAATTCACACGACAGGCATGTATAGGACCTCCCGTCCTGGGCAGCAGGCAAATTATGTGAAACACTAGATACAGGGTAGGCCCTGACATGCTCAACTTCCCCAGCGTGTTATTTTATATAATTAAAATTAAATTCTTCAGATTTCTTCTCTTTCCTTAAATAGCAAAGAAGATTGGGAGCAGGACTGATGTTTCCTGACAGCTGTAACCAGTCACAGACTCCTGCCTTTTGAAGTATTTTTTTTTCCTTCCATGACTTGTGCATTTTCTTTCAAGGTCTTCCTGTGTTCATATACTCCCAATTCCCCTAACTGATATCTAATTCTTCGTGCTTGGCACGGCTGTGCACCCTCCCACCCCCAGTTGCTCACTTACAGGGACTTAAAATTAGCAATGCAAAATTTACAGAGGTAATTCAAGCCTCTTACCAATTCTCTTTAAAAATTTCAGAATTAGGCAGTAGAAAGGTATCGCACATCATCTGATGTAAAAAATGCCACTGCACTTTCTGCTTAGCCTACTAACAAAGGCAAATTATGAGACTGTTTAATGTCATCTTCAGTGCAGATAAATAACTTTACGCATAAATACCTTAAGTAGATTACTGCAGAGTCTTAGAGTTAAAGCAAAGAGACTTGGGACCAGGAGTTTTCCTGGAGTAGCCACAATTTTGCAGCTTTGCTTGGCCAAGGTACTTTACAGACCTGGAAATTAAAACAAAAGTTAAAAGTAGGTACTATTCCTTACCTACCCTGAGACAGGAGAGCTCAGATGTAATTACAAATTTGGCATGTAAGAAGAAAAACTATAGAAACAGCATGAATAGTCACATGTTTTGCAGAAGTACCAACTGACTGAGGTTGCTCACTATGTAAGGGCCAATTTCAAAAAAATTATTCTCATGCATAAAATATTATTTATCAACTATCTTTGTTGCATCCACAGTATTTGGCATGTAGCATTAAAAATATAATAAATAATAATTAAAAATTCATCAAATACACAATAGAGAAGACAAGCAAACACTAAACAGAGTAATGGAGCATTGAAAAGTAGGCTTTTACATCTCATCCCCCATATAGCTTCCAGCATCCTGCTGGGACATTGTTTTGGTTCTGAAACAGATGGGAGAACAACCCCTCTTGAGTCACCCACATCAGTCCTGCTGGCACCATGGAGGATACTGCTGTCAGCACTGACTTTAGTGAAGAACATCCCCCTCCCTGCAATACCCTCTCTAGTGCCTGTAGCGTAGACGCTGCTAGCAGTAGGCCAAGACTCCAGTGGTCATAGGAATTGTTAAGGAAAACCACTCCTATATTCCACAAAACAATGGACTTCAAATGAACAGCAAAGTTTGAGAAAACTTGGACTCCTCAGGATCCAACAAGGGTGAAAACACTTCCAGATAGGCAGAGATGAAAGCTGATTTAAGAGCCCTGTTGTGTGCAGCAACAGCAGCCAGTATTCTGCACATTAAACGTTGTGTATGCTTGAGTGCAACTGTGGATACGTTGTAGGCTTGCCTGCATGCTGCTGTATCTCACAAAGGGTAATTCCTTCCACGTTACAGCAGTCTGTTGAGATCCAACTAAGATTACATGGGCTTTGAATTCCAGTATAAAATAACAATCCAATCTGAAACAGCAATCTTCTACTGTTCAATATAAAGATGCAGTTGCAGTTACATACTTGATTAATCTAGGCTCCTTCAGGGAACAAGGAACTATGAAACTCCACTTTGAAAAAAGCAGTTTTTCTTGGCCCAAAGTGTCTTCTGTCCATTCATTCCCTTCAAGTGTCTAATTGAACTAGCCTTATTTATTAGCCAATCTTACCTGTTCAGAACAACCCTGGTTCCTCAAAAAAAAAAAAAAAAGAAAAAAAAAAGAAAAAAAGAAAAAGTTTTCTTGACATTAGGTTGTGCCTAAGGGCAGATTCTCTATCAGAGGTCACAGGACCTCTGGTTCACACATTGTCTTCCAAGCGCCACATAATCAAGTCAAAAGGGTCCAACCTCTCTCCAGTAACAACTCCAATAAATCTTTCTTCCTTCTTAAAAAATTCCTGCTCAGATGGGATCCTTGCTGCTGAAGCACTTGCAACATACCAGGCAGCCACAACAGAGACTGATCGGAAAGAAGCAACTTGAATCTTTTCTGCATTCATTTTAGAAAAGCACATTTTATGATAAATTAAGGTCCTCATGAGACAAGTTATCTTTTACTTATAGTAAGAATTAGGTCACTTGAATTAGAAACTTTCAGGGGTCATATTTAAAAGGGTGACTACACCCACACTGCATGATTAAGTAGCAGAACTCTTCACTGAAGAATCTTATGGATACTAAAAGTTGATACAGGTTTAAAAAAGTAGCAGCACAAATGCATGGAAGCAAAAAAAATACCTTGAGGCTATTATTAAATACTAGACTACCACCACAAGTTCAGGGGATCCCATTAAACAAAATTGTTAGATGCTAGGGAGATTCACTTAAGAAGCCACATGAAATTGCAAAGTTCTCAATACTGCTCCTTGATACCTGGAGACAGGAGTGTAGATTAGATTAAACTTTTGTATTAAATGGTACCACTGTTGTTTGGGTTTATGATCCCAAAAGAGTGTTGCCTTACTTTGCATTCAGGTACTTTGTCTTTGTAACAGAGCATTTGAACCTTGGGCTGTTTGTTCTGAGCTCAGTTCTTGCCAATAACTGATGGAAGTTGGCTAAATCAGTGCCAGCTGCAGCCATAGCATCAAGATACTTCAAGCTGGCAGTGGTGGAACATGTGGAATAGCTGAGACTGAGCAAGACAAGTTCCCTTCATGAATCTCCCCAGAAAGATCCTAAAGGAGCTGGAATACATACATAACTTCCTCTGGATTATGAAGAAGCTTCCTTACCAGAGGGATTATGTGATTGTTAGGTAATGATGTGACATCAAGAAGAAAAAAAAAATCTCTAATTAACTTGTCACTAGGTAATTGACTTCTAGTGGAAAGGAAGTAGCTCATGCCTTCAAAGACAGAGGCTGGAGCTGAGAACAGGAGGCAGGGAGGAGAATTAAGGGTCAAGTTAGAATGGCTTAGAGGATGAACAGGAAGAATCAAATGAAGGAAAAGGGACAGGTACATGTAAATAATCTCGCTGAGCAGGAGTGTACTGAGACCCTGAGGTAAAAGATAACAAGCCGTACAGCTCCAGAATTTGGCCTCCTGTGAAAGTAGATGGAATTCTGAAGAAGAAAGAGCTTGAAGGTATGGCATGATGGGGCCTTAAGTCAACCAGGGATGGAAAGTTGATCATTGTAAACAATCAACCTAAAGGAAATCCTCTCTCCAAGTCTACGAAGATTTTAAGCAGTGAAAACCAACCAAATGAGCAAAGATATTGTCAGAACACAGGTTAGAAGAATTATTCTTTCTAAAAAGAGGGAAAATCTTAAAATGTTTAAGCTGAACAGAGTAAGATTAAAATCATCTCTAAACAAAGTTTCCTCCTGCCCACAAATGAGTCCTTTCTTCCAGGCTTGGTCTCAGACCAGCAACCATGGTGGTTTTTCTGAGATGCAGCAAATGATGCACAGTCCTTCCCAAGTCCCCAGCAATATTTATTTCCATCACTGCTCAGGGTGACTGTGTGTCTGTTCCCCCCTCTCTGTAATGTCCTATTTTCATCTCTTGCTGAGCTCTCTGTCTCAGCACCCCACCCCACATACTGAAAACTCTGCCTGAGCAGATTCAGTTACTCCTTGGGGAGAAGTCATCTTCCTGTCTTTCTCCAAAGGTTTCTGACCCCATCTGTCTCTTTTTAGAGAAATATGACGTATAAACTCAAACAAATAAAACAAATGTGGCCTATTGCATGGGGATTACAAGACAAAATGGAAATTTGCATGTGCCCTGAGGGTAAGATCAACAGATGAGATGCCAAGAGAGCAATCCTCAGGAACTCTGAAAAAAACCAGCCAAAAAACCTGGCCATGAAATCTGAAAACCTACTCTCCTAACTTGATTTATGCTGGTAAAATTTTATTGTGTCAATACTCAGTGGATGTCCTCAAGGTTGAGCTTATTCTATTTCTACCACAGAAAACTGCTTGGAAAACAGCTTCCAAGAAAGTATGAGAAATGACCCACTTTTCTAGAAAAGGTAGATGGAGGAGAACTTTTGGAACCATCTCTTTGTAAAGTGATAGTGTAGTTTGTTCCAAGAGACTGTAAGGAAATCATAAGCAGTACTCATCTCTATCCCTATTGTTGGTTGCAGCCGTCTGCTAGCTTCAGTGAGTTTTTTAATAGATATATATGTATATATATATATATATATATCATTGCCTGTGTGCAAGTTATCACAAAATTGACTATTAACCAGCTTGTACATTGCTGTAAGCAGACTGTTTCAGCCTTTTCAGCTCCTGAGAGAAAATCCAAATTTTAATTTCCAGCATTGCCTGTCATTCTTATTCTACATTTCTTGGGAATATTTTGTACACCCAACACCCTGTGGAGGTACACAGGCCAGGAAGAAAACACCACTTCATATACAAAATAAGGATAAGGTCCACGCTGCTGACCTAGAGCCAGCTGGAGCTTCTATTTGAGGACAAAATAAGTGCATTTTCCTGAGACTACCACTAAAATTCCTGTGAAATGAATGTCAGCCTACTTCCTTACTCATTGAAAAATCTTGTTTGAGCTGTTACGGTGCACATAGGTAAGTGCATCAGAGATGTTGGTTGACTTGTCATCACAGTCATCCTGTCTTCTGGAGAACCACTAGTGCTTCCAGCAGTGATTTTCAGGCAGCATTTCCCAAGCAGTATTTGTTGCTTTTTTAATTCTATCTAAAATAATCACATATTGTTAAGGTATCCAAAAAGGAGACTAAACTGCTTGCTTTCACTTGATAAGGAGCCTACAGGGCATTTGTCTGGCATCATAAGAGCTCTATTGTCAGGCAATGCACCTCAAGCTGAAGTCTCCATTAGCAGCTGTAGAGAGGTACTTCCTTCAAAAGCAACAAAGAGATGCACTGGGACAGTACATAATACCATATCACCATGCTACCAGCCACCAATACGAGACTGTCCAATTAATGCTGACCCCCATCCAGAATTTCCAGTAGTTCTGAAATACCTTTTTTCCATACCTATTGACTCCAGGGGGAATTCTATAACCCATTCTTTAGGACAGATGAGTTGAAAGAAACTAATACAAAATTTGCATATACATTTCTACTTTTAAAAGCTTTTTTAAGGCACCTGTAGTAACTTTTCTTCTTTTTGTGGTATTTAAAACCATAGGAGCAGAGTTCCTACGTGGTTTAGTACTGAAAACCCCATATAATAGGATATTCCAGGCTTTTTTTTTTCTTCATTAGGGATTTCTAGAACCCTTTATTATTCTTTTTGTAACTTTCTTCTTATAAAGTGTCATCAAAACTTCATCATTTTCTCACTGGAGTATCTATGACTTCAACTGAGCACTAACCTTAAAAACATTTTAAAATTGTTGTAAGTGCTTTGTATTTACCATGCTTGCTGGAAACTGCAGCTGGAAATAAGGAACACTGGAAATAAACATCACCAAGAAATCGATAAAAGCAAGGTAAATGTGCAATATTTTATAAGTTACCATGCACATAGGCAGTACCTATAACATTTTTTTCAAAAAAATTATGTATTTTTAAAAAATATGGCAAAACACAGTATCTTAGGAGTTGAAGTTGCTCTTTGTTCCACTGCAAGGCAAAAAACATTAGCCAAACATATATTACATAAAAAAACCCCAACAAACCAAAACAAAATAGATTTGTAGTTGAAATTTGATCTTCAGAAGCAGTAGGAAGATTTTTTTGAGTGGTGTTTTTTTCTCTTCCCTTTAGAACCATTTGAACACATGTTCGTACACATCACCAATTACAGCTTCATCTTAGGGAAAATGGTGTAAGAAATCCAAGCAGTTCTGGAACTAATGAAGCCAGAGTTCCTGTGACTCTGTGCCTTAGAGTGGAACTGTAATACTCTGTGATTGATGTCACTGCCAGAATTTGGGGGGTTTTGATAAAGGGATGGCCTGCATGGCACCAGGCCAGCTAGTGTCCTTTTCAAAGACAGAAGAGGGTCATTGCTCATGAGCTAGCAGGACCCACTGACAGACCTTTATATAAACTTGAAGGAGGAAGGAGGTCATGGGCAGGTGTGATATTACAAGCCATGGGATGACACGCTAAGCTTTGAGGGATGGAATGCTGTCAAGGATCCTCAGCCTGTTGCTCTGAGACATGCTGGGTACACTGCTGCACATTTGAAGTCCTACAGAGATGAGCCAGGGGCTCTTAAGGTATTAGGAGCCAACAGTGAAACACTGGTGAAGTATCTCAAAAAAAATTAAGGTAACAGCTCTAAAAAGGTGGCACAACCAAGAGCACAGCTGAAGTGCTTCTACACTAATGCAAACAGCATGGGCAACAAACAGGAAGAATTGGAGGCCACCACACTGGAAGCCACAAAGCTACATCCTAGATGCCATTACTGAAACCTGGTGGGACAAATCCCATGACTGGACTGTGGCTTTCAATGGTTCCAAACTCTTTAGAAGGAATGGGTGAGGAAGGAGATGCAGAGAGGTTGCCTTCCATCTCAAGAAACGGATTGATTGTGAAGAGGTGTGTCTGAAGAGCAGCCACAAGCAGACTGAAAGCTTATAGGTAATAATTAGAGACTGAGGGAACAAAGCAAACCTTGTGCTTGGTGTTTACTACAGGCCACCCAATTAAGGGGAGCCTACTGATGAAGCCTGTTTACTCCAGCTACAGGATGCTCACAGGCTTTCATCTTGCTCAGGGACTTTGATCACCCTGACATCTGCTGGAAAAGCAGCATGGTAAGCTGTAGGAAATCCTGGAGACTCTTGGAATGCATTGAGAATAACTTAAGCAATGTAACAGATAGCCCTGCAAGAGCATATAGTGAGCTAATGAGAGATGCCAAGGTTGGAGGCAGCCTGGGCTGCAGTGGTCATGTGCTGGTGGATTTTCCAGTCCTGATGGACATAGGCCAGGCACAGGTCAGGATCCTGAATTTTAGGAAAGTAAAAATCCAGCTGGTTAACAGGACCTCTGGAAAATTGCCTCTGGGACAAGGGAGCAGAACAGAGCTAGCAGATCTTTAAGGCCTGTTTCCATAGAGTGCAAGAGCTCTCAATTATCATGTGTAAGAAATCAGGAAAGGAAGGCAGAAGACCAGTATGGATGAGTCAAGACTTGATGGTTAAACTAAAGAGCAAGAAGGAAATGCATAGGCAGTGGAAGCAGGGATAAGTAATCTAGGAAGAGTACAGAGACATTGCCCAGTTGTGTAGAGATAGTGCCAGTAAGGCCTATACGCAGCTGGAGCTAAACTTCACAAATGATGCAAGGAATAAGGATTGCTTATACAGGGATGTCAGCCAGGGAAAGAGGGTCAAACAGTGTGTAATCTCCCAGTGAATGTGACTGGGAACACTCTGAAGCATTTAACAGCTTTTTTGCCTCAGTCTTCACTTGTGACTTCTTTCCACTTCTTTCAAGTGGGTGGACTACAAGACAGAGATTGGGGGAGGAGAAAAGGGATAAGACTGTTCACCTTAGTTTTACAAGTAAAATTAGAACAAACATACTGGTCTGCATTGAGTTTGCTTGGCAAGGCTTGGGTGGCGTTGGAGGGGGAGTACAGGGATGGCTTCTCCAAGAAGCTGCTAGAAGCTTCTCCCATGTCTGCTAAAGCAAATACTAGCCAGCTACAAGATCGACCTACCCCTGACCAAGGCTGAGTCCATCAGCAACAGTGGTAGTGCCTCTGGGATAATGTTTGAAGAAGAAGAAAAAACTTCTGCACAACTGCAACTAAGAAAGAGGAGTGAGAGTATGTGAAACAACTCTGCAGACATCAAGGTCAGTGAAAAAATCATCTGAGAGGGGGAAAAAGATGTAACTGCAGATCATGAAACTATGTAAAAGACATGAAAAACCTCTTAAACTCCAAAAGGCAAAGGAATTTGAGAACTGAATTACTGAAGTAATTACAAGCCTTCAATGAGGGATTTCTCAGGATATAATTTGCAGCTTGGCTATCTCATCGTGAGAAACAGGGTAAGAAAACTTCTTTATGTGGAATGATGCAACACATTCTTTTATTTTTGGTTTTACTTTGTATTCTGAAACATAATGCAAAGCTTTGCTTTTCCATTAAATGCTTCTACAGAAATTTAGCTCTGTGAAACTTTCCAGCAACAATGACTTTTGTCCCATTAAACACTACTATGGCTCAATCTCTTTGCATGTTTAACTGTGTCCTGTTGCACTGACTCTAGTGGTGTATTTTCTTTATCGTAATAAAGAACTTACTCTAGAATCCAAATGAATCCATGGTTAGATCCTAGCCTGCAGTTGGACATGGTGAACCTGGCCTGACTTGTGCCTCTAATGGAGGCATATGCATCTAAGTTAGCTGCCTGTTTTCCCTTTTTACTAAATTGAGATCCAGTCTATATAGTTTGAGCAGTTGGCTGCAATTAATTTGATGAAACCCTGGGTATTTACTTTAGGGTGAAACAAATGATGCCACAGATCCCAGGTGCTCTGTCAACTACAAATGCAGGTTAATTCAGATGGAACATTTTCATTTTTCATTTGTGTTCTGTCCAAACCCAAGTTCACACCCTGTAAGAGGCTGTAGGCACAACAGCCTTCTCTCATTTAAGGACACCTCTGGAAACAAGTGATTCATGGCCAATGTAAAGACCCACCTCTATTGTAACTCTATAATATGTTGCCACATATTGGGGGGGGGGTTGTCCATAAAGGTAAACAAAGCTTTTAACTAAATAAGTGTTTTAAACACACACTCTTGAAGTAAACTACTGATTGTCAACTCAAAACTATAATCTTCATTTTTAAACAAAATTTATAGTAGAAGAAAGAAAATAAATTTTAAAATGTTGTTCTTACAGGCAAGTTAAAAAGCAAAATTGGACAACATAAATCCACATCTCTATTTCACACAAAGCAAGAAACATCATTTACACAAAACAGGTCTTTACAGAAGGTTGGCACTGTTAGGCAAATGAATACAGATGTTATGTACTGCTTGGAAAAATAATTTATTTTGTTAACTTACAAAAATAACACCGTTTCATGTTACACCTTAAATGATGAATACAGCTAGCAACTTTGATCCTGCAAAGGTACTAACTATCTCCTGAGAGGCAATAAACACTTGTGACCTTGCTTTCAGGAATAGCTTGGAGTAAATCCCAAGTCAGCAAAAAGTAACGACATTTGATATTTTTATTACTGCCTCATTGGCTAAAATTTGATATTCTGATTGCAGAAAGTAGGTATAAATGTTGACATTAAATTAACATATGAAATTTCCAGGTACAGCCTTAACCAAACTTAAACATACCTACTAACTGCATCAAGCTATTGGTTTGCAGCAACATATTCATAGCACAATAGACAGCTTTCATGTCCTTCATACTGTAGCCACTTGACATGATCTCAGCATTTAGTATTAAGATTGAAGCTTATGCTTTTTATATTCTGGCTTAATATTGCTATAAAACAGGCATATGCATTCTGCAATCAACAGAGCCACACTACAGTAAAACAGGTGTGTGGTATTGTGGCGATCGGCAGAGGGCAACAGGCAATTCAATATGAATTGTAGGTGAAGCCATTTATTAGGTGAAATCACACAGATTCTATACCTTTTTTACTACCAACGTGGCAAGCTAAAAGACTGCTAATTGGTTGCACACACTGTTCACACCATATTGATTGGTTAGTAATTATAACGAGCTCTGATAAACCTATCTTATAGCTAAACATCTTTAGTTTACCTTTAATACCTAAAAGTATCCGCACCCCTGCTGTTTTGACCCTCTTGTTATGGTTGGTTCCTGACATGTTCCATCACTCCCAAATGCCTTTCCCATAACTGCTTCTTGGTTTAGGGCGGCCTGTACCCCTATCAGCAAGGCCGCTGTGTTTTGAGAATGTGATTATTAGGATCCTTTCAGCATGAGTAACTTTTCCTTTCTCATGGGAACAGAAGAATATTGTCAGGGCTTATGTCTTGGGAGAAGAGAGCTAGGCCGCCGGCAGGCCTGCTGTCTTCCCCAACACGGTATGACACATCTGTCAGACCTCATGTAACACAAACTTCACCAGTGGATGAGGCCCAGGTTTTCAAATACCATGGTAACAAGCTTCTCCTTTTATACTACTGCAATGCTTTGCTCCTAAACCTGCAAGGGATGTTCTGAAAATGCAAATTGGAGGCTTAGTTTTATCTGCCTCCATGCGATTCACAGAAAGTAATAGTCAAGTGGCAGCTTGATTGGACTTGAAAGTCTTAATGGTCTTTTCCAACCTCAATGATTCTATGATTCTGTATTTTTCAATTCATTATGTAATTCTCAAGACAACTAAGTTGGGTTCCCATCCCCCTGAAGACCACAGGATAATGGAAAATGCAAATAGCTTGGGAAGATCTCTTGGAACAAAAATACCATAGGAGAAGAAAAGAGAAAAATTTATCAAAGAATATCTAACAAATAGTCAAAACTTATCTAAGTCTTTCATTCAAAAAAGAAAGTCTAGCAATAGTGTTGGTATTTAAATGTAAGATATGAAAATAGGAAAATTTCCATTTTAGGTACTCAATGAATTACTAGATTTTGTTGAAAAACTAATGAGAAACAAAACATTTAGTGGTGAGTGTGAAATACAATTGATAGACCTTACCACATGAACTATCTCTCCTTTGGGAAGGTTTCATTATTTTAAAAAAGCTGCAGTAGCCCACATTAAGGTGGAACAAAGAGCTGCAATATTTTTGGTTTAGTCTTCTTGAAAAATATAAGTGCTTACACAAGAGCCTAGGTGACCTCAAAATCCCATTTCTCAGATTTTGGAAAAAATCTAAATAGAAAAATGAAATTTTGCCAAACTATTCCAAATATTTACAGTTTGCTAAGAAATTATTTTTACAAGATCAGTATTTGTTGCTCACCAGACCAATACATATTGTAGACTTGCAGACCTCCAAGCAGCACTGCAAAAGTATGTTAAGAAAATAGTTCTCCTTTCCTTTTCTCAAACTCGGCAGGAAATCTTAACTCCACTGATACTAGAGACAAGGTCTCTGCTAGCTTTAGTGTAGTCAGGATTTCCAAGCACAAAGGATTGATTTCCTTTCTGACCAATAAAGTTTTACACTGTATCAACACATTTCTGCATGCCTGTGTCTGTAAGAAAGATGTGCAGTTATGTGAGCAGGACTACACGATGTCTATGTTGTTGCTGAAAGTCTGACCACACCTTTACATTTCAGAAATCAAGACTGAAGGAAACTGCAGTGCTTCAGAGGTTACTATAGCAATGTCAGCTTCAAGATGCTGCCTTCTCTGGTGCATTTTACAGGAATTGAAAGCAGCAGCAGGCTTACACATACACACAGAATCAAACTCATAAGAAAGGGTAAAGTGGAAATTTAACAAAGACAAGGCAGAGACATGTTTTTTCACAGAGGTGTCTCTAATACCCTGCTGAGAGTTCAGTTTATATGAGAATGTGGACAGGGAGCCTGTTAGATTAAATCAAGAGCTGGACTCCTTGCTTAAGTACCAGCAAAGGTATTTCAAGGACTTTATATCAGGAATTAATTGCATGTTGAGGAATTTCATTTCACTATGCCTATCTCCATTATGTTAACAGGTACAACAAGGTTTAGAGACATTAAACTGACCTTTCTGACTTCACACCAGTAAAAAGACATACAGTATCTGTATAATTCATCAAAATTCTGCAGATAGTTAAGGTCACTTTACCCTGGACTGCAGTGGCAATAGCTGACTGGGAAATTTGATGTAAGACATTCAGTGTCACATGTATAAGACACCTAGGCAACCTTAGTTTTAGAACTTTCCAACCTAAATGTTAGATCACAAGATTAATTTTGTTCCAGTTTTAAAATAGTAAATGCAAGAAACACTGTATTCTATTCAAATTAAATGAAAACAAAAAATCTGGAGCAAAATGACTCATACATCAACTAACTTAATTAGGAGTGCTCGTAATGAGGTATCAGAATTAACTGGTTTTTTAGTTATACCCAAATTAAATAGAAATTGGCAGCATAAAATGACAAAACATGTTTCAGAACTCAAAAGTAACATATTTTTTTCTCATACTCTCCAAGGGGAAAAAAAGAAAATTAAAATCAGAAAATACAGAAATTTCAGACTTCAAAAAGTGCTTCAACATTCAAAACTACAGTAAATACACTGAATGGACACTTTTACCTACAGTCTCTATATTTGTCTACTTGTCGCTTTCTTCTGGTAAAGTAATAGTAAGGCTGAAATTTGAACATCTGTTCTATTTGATAAAACACATTGTACCAGCCAGCACTCCATGCACAGCACATCAGCTATCTCCAGTGGAATTATTTCAAGTCTGATATTCAGTGCACAGTACAGAATTTCCCAAAGTATGGAACACAATTAAGTCTAAATCAAAGCCAGCAAGTCTCTCACAATAAGAGATGACATGAAGTGGGATTGATGTCTGTTGATTAATATATTCAGGAGCTTCAAAGACAGTTTATAAAAGGCTGTCACTCCAGTGAAGTTTAAGAAATTACTCGCATGCTGGAAAAAGTGATTTTTGACTTTGATACTTATTTTTCCATTTTCACAGAGGTTTTTTTTTATCTACCAAAGAAGAATAATTTGTCCCACTTTCTTTTAAACTTTGTTAATTAGTCTTCTGTTAATTTACAGACCTCTAATCAATCAATGGACGACATGCTAACAGCTTCACATGCCCTGGCTAGTAAGCTTCACCGCTGCCATAGCTCACACCAATGTTTCTGCATTTTCTAGCTTTATGACTTCAGTGGAGACCTCTCCAGTGAAGACAAAACAAACAACTCCATGGTTTCTGATGGATTTGCCAGCATTTTGTTAGTCAAAACATGTAACAAAAAATCTGCCAGCTACATGATGTCTTCATGGTTGCAGCTTTTGGATGAAACTGTGTTGTCAGTGCTGCATCCGGCAGCGACAGCCTCATTTTAAATGGTGCACTCATTGAGATCCATCCACAAAATAGTTTATGCCACAGATGCAAACTGTTTTCTTGGCCAGGAGTAAAACACAGCTCATCTTCATCATTTTGTCTCCACTAAGTACAAAACTGGGTCACTGGTGGTTTCCATGAAGAGCCCGATGCCAGAACATAAATTGGGCTGGCTTCCCAGTCCAATGTTGTTTAACAATATGAGTAACACAGAAATCCACTTTTACAGAGTGATTCTGTGTGATCATCTTTAGCAAATTCTGGTTTCAGTTCTCAGAAACATTTCAGATGTCAGCAACTGTTTCTACTGAGGGCAATTTGATATCGACTCATATATATTGTATATATGAGTTTCTTTACATTCTAGACTGAGAGCTACTAAATTAGTCGTAGCCTCTTTCTTCCTGGATCAGTAGTATTTCAGAGTTATTGTGGCAAAGTCTATCCTTCACTATTTTCCTCTACAAACTGATAATAGAATGAATATTTAGAAAATCCAGGCAAACGTAGTAAGACACATTTACTTTTGCCTGTGGGATAATCTTTAAATTAGGCAGCATGTGATCTGATGATAGGCAGTTTACCAAGTAGGTTTTCTTTAAATAAACAAGTAAGAGTGGCAGAATTCATATGAAAAGAGATTATAAGAAACAACTGCCTTCAAAATTAATGTTATTCCCTGGGCATATCAACTACTAAAAGTATTAACATGGGGTAAGAGGGGAAATGATGATATGACATACTATGACATACTAGTGCACTCTAGATAACAGATGAGAAAAGCAGTTTAAGGTCAAAAGAACTTTAGTCTGAAGACAGATGAAAATAACAGACAACTCAGGAACAATTGCTCATCTTACTCAAGCAAAACAACTATTAAGAAGCTATGTCCCTGAATAAAGACAGCAGCATTATCACAAAAGAGATATCTTTATGTAGGTCTTATATTTACATAGAATAACAAAAACTTATTAACAATCAGATTCAAAAAGTATTTGGTTCAAAAATAAACCAAGGAGGTACCTAAATAAAATTACTAGAAATTTTTTAAATATCACCGTGTGTTTTTGTCAAGGCTCATGACATTGCAGATTTTGCCATTATTAAGGCAAGAGAAAACAAAATCTCATTCTTGCAGCCTGAGAAATGGCAGATGTGCAACTTCAGCTTTAGACACATGAGAGCTATTGTTGTTAGAACAAATAATAAATGCTGGATGTTGCTGTATTTTGACCACAGCAATCTCTTTCATTCCCAGAGGCATTAGTTTACAGATTTTTGAAAGACTGAGGTTATCAGATTCTGATTTGCTGTTCTGCATACAGCACTATAATACTCCTCACTGTAATTCTTTACATAGAAAAGCAAACCAGTTCATACTGACAACAGCCTCAACATGCTTATGATTAAGAGTTGAGTTGTGCTAGAGTAGAAAGCATTTTAGTATGTACAGAATTAATTTATCCAAGATGGAATGTTCTTTAGGGATTGCTTTTATTTAGATGTAAATGCTAGCTCAAAAGCAATTTTTAAATGAAGGCACTAAGAATAAAAGTGTTCTGAAATTTTAATTTAACCATGAGCTGCTTTTCATTCTTTCTACTATTAGTTTTCCTCTGCTTCTGAGTTCTACAAATACACCAAAACCATGGGAATTTTTGAAATGTCCTCCTGCACATCCATTTTAACAAGGCAGCATCCCCAGATATTGGCCTGCAGCTCACATTAACTTCTGTATCAATTACTTCAGTGTGGTGAAGACAGGGCTTAAAGAGAGATAAAACAATTACTAACATGCTTCAAACATGAAGACTTTAACAGAGCCATGGTAAAATTTGACTATAAAACAGTCTCAAAAAAATTTAAGAATAAATTCTGCATGTTGTAGATATGAAGAATGTATTAAGGTTTCATACTACTCATTTTTAGCTATAAAAATAGTACCAGTGTTACAAAAATACCAGTTTCTTTTCATGTGATACCAGTGTTTTTTCAAAAAAATGAAAAAATCCATTCAGTGTATATCCAGTGCAGATACTATGCCTTGTAAGCCAGAGATTAAATGCTACACAGACTCCTTAGCTCAAAAGTGGATTGTTCATAAAATCCTAGATTCACAGACTGGTTTGAGTCAGAAGGGACATCGAAGATCACCTAGTTCCCAAGCTCCTGTCATGGGCAAGGACACTCAGCTAGACCAGGCTGCCCAAAACCCCATCCAGCCTGGCCTTGAACACTGCCAGGGAGGTGGCAGCCACAGCTTCTCTGGGCAACCTCTTCCAGTGCCTCATCACCCGCACAGTAAAGAATTTTTTCCTAATATATAAAGTCTAAATCTACCCTCTCTTAGCTTAAGGCCGTCCCCCTGTCAACCTATCACACCATGTCCTTGTAAAACCACCTCCTTCTCCAGCTTTCTTTTAGGCTCCCTTTGGGCACAGGCTGCCTTAAGGAACTTGAATATCTTCTTTATTTACTCTGATGTGATAGCTAGTAAAAATGTGGCTGAGGTTTGAATATCCAAGGATTACTTTCACCATCACCAAAGACTGGCTTCCATCAAAAATTTGAGAAGTAAATGTAAGGAATTGATTTGATTTACACTATAAAATTTTAGGTTTTATCCTGGACAGTTTTCTTTTTATTTTGAGAATTCCTCTTGTGATGACATAATAACATAATAAAAATAATTTATTTTTAATATTTTATGGCTCAAAATGAGTAGTATGAAACCTGAATGCCATGTCAACAGCAATTAAGTACTCTTAAGTCAGCTGTAAAACATTAAGGAACTGAATAGCATAAAATTTAAAGGTTATTCAAGTGACAATTCTTAAATGCTGAAATAAAGAGTCATTGCTTTCTAAAAGCACAAGACTGAACTGCTGTATTTCAGGACAGCATTTGAAAAAAAATGCTTGTTATTAGCTGCATAAATCTGCATGAACTTAGAACATAAATACAAAGTTGCCTGATTTACCAAGTGCTGGACAGAACTAAGAAACAATCCATAATTTTTAGGTGTGATACCATTTTTTGGTTATGAAAACTACTCCTTTAGGCAAGAATAGAAGAACTGGTCATTAAAGGGTTAAAGTACATATTTAAAAATAAATAAAAATCTGATCACCAGAAGGGTCAGCAATTTTTAAGGTCTGAAATATACAACATGTTTTATTAATAATTATCTGGTTTTCTACTTTAAAAACTGAAACTGGTCAGAAGAATATTATTTCAGGCCAATATGGAAAAAATATTATTTCTTAAACCACAAAGGGACAGTTTCACGTGGTGTCATGAATGGAACTTTAGCCTTCAGAAAAAAGGAAACAAAATTCCCTTTGTAATTCGAACCTCTATCAAAGGTGGAAGAGAGACAAATATTGCATGCTATCTGGACTGCCATGCAAAGAGGGTAAATTTAAGAAAGAATTTCCTGGCTTTGGAGCCCATAAGTCTACTCATTAAAAATTCCTCTTTTCTTGTCTTTTTTTTTTTTTTTTGTGTGTGGTTTGACTTCCTCCCTTCTGCTCCCCAGCATTTGTAGAGAATTTTACAAAAGCCTGCTGAAAATCCAGCCACATGGCTAAAGGCAAATACATGAAGCATTGAGCACGTTTAAAGTCTTAAGGCTAAAATGATTCACCTAGTGGTCTTTTCTGTTCTGCAGTGTACAGTGCAATACTTGATGTATGAACGAGGGAGTTCAGGATGCTCATCCTTAGTTTCCTAATGCTACAAAGCAGGAGTGATATTGATAAGGAAACATACCTCAGATTTCTCAGTTGCAAGTGAGGGAAAAAATGAATAGAGACACAAAATGGTAAGAGCAATCAATATCCTGATTGTTACAAATTCCTTAGGAAAAAGAGAGGACATTAGTTTGCAGTGTATTACTTCCCAGCTGAGACTCTTAAAGCTCCATTCATTTACCAACAAGGTGCTTTACCTCAGAAATTGTTTGAACTTCAGTAAAGTGAGTTGGGCATACATTTATCCATCAGAAATCCATGCATCAGACCTCATTACAACATGATGTCTTTTGACAGCACTATTTATTACTTTATAATATACTTTAAAATTACCTCTCTATATTTTTAGCCATAATTTGTATGTACCATAAAGTCTGAAAGCTGGCAACATTTTATTTTGAAATTCTTTTAATGTTTCACCAGACAAAACAGCTGAAATATTTTAAACACCAAATTTCCAGCTGTGCTCTGATCTAATTAAAAAAATAAATTACGAATGTTGGATACACTTAAATTAACTTTAGTTTAGGGTAACTGTGGCTTGAGCTAAACACTGCTGCATGACATTCACACTCTTTGTGTAGACCATGACACAAACAGGTTTCTATTTGTCCTGCCTTCTCCAGAGATTTTTGTTTATGTTTTTGCCTTGGCCCTGTCATTGCTGTTGAGATCAGAAGAGATGGATGTGCCTGTTTTGAGTTTTTGACCTTCTGAGTGAGCAGATGGGCCAGAAGTCTGTAAAAAGCCAATGCCAGCACTGCTATGCATAGCATTAGAGACATACAAAAGGTAAAGAAAACTTCTTTAACCAAAATTAGATTCTTCTTTAACCAAATTAGGGGTTTTTTAAGAAGATTGCCAAGTAAGCACACTATCCAGGGAACCTATTGGGACTGCAGAATATTTCTTCAGAAAATTTTTTTCTTTTCTTTTTAACAAAAGGTCCTGTTTTCAAGTGGCACATAATGACCTGGAAATTACATCAAACACCTACAGTGTCGAAAAAAAGATAACTTTTCAGAGAAGAAGGCTTCCTAAATGTGAAGGAAGCGTACAAAGCAAAATATCTTCAATGGTGTTCATGTTATTACAGTACTCTGATAGATTTGGCTAATTTTTTAAGGCACATTAGCAGTGATTCAACCAGAAGCACTAGAGAGAGGAATAAAATCAGGACCATCAGAAACATTTGTAGAAAATTCTGTTGTGAGACCAGAGTAATGTACACTTGTATCCAATTTGTTTATATTAGAGATGATCTGAACAAATACAACTGAATAATATTGTATTTCCATAACATTTTAAAATCAGTATGATGCGTCTTTTCTAACAGAGATCACAACTGAATAAATAAATGGTCATTAAACCCTGCTATTAACTTTTTCACAGCCATAGAGCAGCGCCCTTTGATATGCTTAATACAGAGGGGTGAGATTCAGGGGCAGCTAAATGCCTTACCAGGGATCAAGGGATAAAGCTGTTCTGGTCAGAAGACTAATTCTAAACAGCACATAACAGATATATGCTGAACCTGAAATCATTGTGAAGAAATAATTGTGAAGAAATTTGGCTTTGTTCAATATTTGTGACTTCTTTTTTTAATGATTGTTACAACTGAAAAACCTGAATGTCACAAATGTGTCTGCACAACACTGCATATAATGAGTCTCATAATAAATATTTGGACAAAAGTAATTTCTGAATTTTTTTCATTATTAAAAAAGTTATTAAATATTATAAAAGACCAAATGTCAAAACAATTCCTGTACAGGGGTAAATAAGCTCATAGCAAGGATTAATGTCACAGGGATTTAATTTCATAATATTTCAGGAATACAGTAAATTTAGTTTAGAAGGACTGCAAAAACAAATAAAAGAGAATAGTATAATATCAGAAAACCTTTAGTGCACAAGTTACATAAATTATCACAAGAGTTCATTAGACTTGCTCTTGGTGCTCTTTCACTTAAGCGTTTGGCAACATCTGAATCATTAAGGGTACATCACTCCTGTAGCAGATGGAATTACTACTGCTCAAAATCAAAAGAGTGGAAGGGAATTTACCACAAAGAAAGCTGGTATGTTTTTGTAAAATGCTCTACTGCTTCCTTCTTTCTGCTTGCAGCTTCATTTCACTGACAGCAACATCAATGGAATCTTCCTTGGTGGTTCCTGTATCAAAAGGAACCATTCTCTTCAGATGTGCTAGAAATAAGTCAAGGACAAAAAAAAAAATTAAACATTTTTGCTGACTGTCAATATTTATAAGAAACATCTATTCCATTATACAATATTATAATTTACACAGCAAGTAATACGGTATTAATAAATATTGAATATTCATAATGCTATGCATCAAGTTACTTATTTTATATTAAAGCAGATACTATACATTACAGGCATGGTCAAGAGCTTCTTTAGAGAAGAAATGTCAACTGCATGTAAAAAAATAAAACCTGAAAATTCCACTAATGTTTTGTGTCCATTTAGTCTTCCAGCATTTTTGTTTAAAGAAGGCAAAAGAAACCACTCAGAAAATTCTTGAAGGAATATCTCTACCAATAGCATGGACTAAAGTCAACAAGTGACATTGAACAGGTTTTCATAGGTTGCCATACTGCATAGATACCTTTGCAGCAGGGTGCGTATGCAATGCTTGTTCCTAAATACATTATATTGCACCAAAATCTAGACAATATGAATTGACAGACTATCTTATGATAAAGTGCTGAAGGAAAAAATTCCAGTTACTCAAACATCTAGCAGTTACGTAACAAAAGGCAGAAATTAAGGGATAGGAAGTTGGTATCAACTTACATACAACATCTCCTTCTTCTAACAGGCCTCCTTATATGATAAAAATGTGAGAAAAGTGATCCTTCCTGACTGTTTGCAATAAATACCCAGAATGCACATTTTCAACTGTCCAGTAAAATTGTAGCTGTCTATAACCAAGAGTTATTTAATAGGGAGTGAGTTTTCACACTTTGATTAGGAGTGAGAGGTTTTCATTGCCAGAACAAAAAAAATCACTGTGTTTGGGTCATTAGTAAAACAGTGAGTTCCCATTTTCAGCATAAAGTTTTCAGTATCTGTCCAGAACTAAGCTATTGTATGCTCTTTCAATGGTACAGTCAATGTTCAGTTTTCAAAGTAAAGTGAAAAATCATAAAGGTCACTGCTAAATTACATCAATTCTCATCTTTCAACGTGATGATGTCAAGTTTCCAATCATTCCAGGTTCTTATCCTTGAACTACTTTAGAAGCTCTTGTTCTAGAATGGTGTCCTGCAGCACCATGATGTCACAATGTCATTATACTTTTAAGCTACTCATTTAAAAATGTCAATACAAATTGTCCTAAGAACTTATAAAAAAAAGCATACATAGAGGGATAAAGACAGACATCATCATACATCACAGGAGGTAACTGTCATAATAAAATCAGCATTCAGGACAATTGTTTATTCACTTGTTTCATTCAGTAATATTGTTCCTAGTATACACCATGTTGACACGAAGACGTTCTGGATCACCAGAGCAAAAAGTCAGAGAAGACTGTGATCCCAGCTACAGAGGTTGGAAAACCTGGTGGCTATTTTCTTCTCCATAAAGTTACATCTTATGAAGCCCTGGAATATAAATTCCCCAAAACAATAGAAAGCCAGAAAGCCTGAAAGCCACATGGTGTCTGGGAAACCATCCAGGTTGAAACCTTGAAGTGATGAACTGTACAAAGAGAAAGGCAGGGCCCAGCTCACAAAGCTAATGCAAAGCATGTGCATCTGTAGGGACCTTTGCAATGCAAGTTTTAAGAAAAATACAGTGACCATGAAAAAACATTTCTGACAGATTATTCGTTAGGTAACAGCTAGTAGTGACTTTTTAGACAAACTGCTTTGGTCTGATAATCACAGACTGCAAACCATGTCTAATGAATGTTTCCTTGGATAAATTATTTTCTCAGTTAAACTTCTTCCATTCTAAGAAAAAGGATACAGAAATAAAAGCTCATTCCCATAGCATCTTTAAAATAGGCTGTTATAATTGTAGAAATTATACTGGAAACATGAAGACCAGACATAAACTGGAATGTTAATTACTTTTCCTTTTAACTGCCTCCCTGGATTGGCAACTTTTGACTAAATAAATGTATATGGAAGCAGATTGGTGTTCCCTTACTTATTTTTTCATACTTTTTGTCCCTCTTCTTTCAACCATTTTTAAACTCAAATCCCAGGACAAATTAAATTATATCTGCTCTCCTCCCCAGTGCTCTCTACAAGTTGTTAGAGACACACATTGGGAAGGGAGCTTCTAGTACTATTTATTGACTCTTAAATTTACAAAACCTTAGGCATTATAGAGAGATGTATTGTGAAACATTAAATCAGAAAGACTTGCAATCTGCTCCAAATGGTAAATGAAAAAAAAAAATAAAATGCATTCTGTCTCTGAAGAAATAAGGAGATAAATTAATCACAGAAAATAGGTGATGACATTTATAGTTAGATTTATTAAAAGTTACAGGAGGTTTGTGAGCAAAAGACTTCAAATTATAGTTCACTGTCAAAGTTTCAAATTATAACTAATTAATATCATGACTGAAATTAAAAGTTCATGGTGTTTATGTGACTGACATAACTGAAATAGCTCACTGGCAATTATAATAAAAGCTCCTTAAAGTTAATACCACCGCAGAATATTCACTGTCCTCAAGAACTATAGCAGCAACTTCAAAATACAGACTTCACTGGGGAAGATCAGGCTCAGCATAAAGGCAACATATTCAGCCACTGAACAAAATCTATGGACTAATTAAAATACCTTAGTGCCATAAGCTACCACAGACATCCACAATGATCTGCAAAAGGTTTGATGGGACCTTTGGGAAACCTTTACCTTTATGGAATGACAGCTAGAAACATACTCTAGGACATCTAAAATGACATCAGGCATCTTCAGCAGGCACCTGATTTGCTTTCATACTTACTTGCTAAGTATAAAGAACATATAATAGCACTAATTACTTGGAGAAAAGAGCCAGGAAAGTGAGAAATTAAGAACTCCAACTTCATTCTATCAGAGTCAAATAAAATCAGGGACGGGAAAAATATTCTATGCCTAGTTCTCTCTTTTCATCACAGAAAACTTGACTAATGGATTTTTGTAGAATACAACTAAGAAACTAAAGCTCTGAAGATTTTTGTACCCAGCTTCTTTCCCTTAAAAACAAATAGGAAAAAGTGAAACACAGTCACTGTTTTCTTTCTTCTTTTTTTTTTTTCTTTAAAAAAAATAAATTTAAAAATAGCTGTTTACCATCTGGGCAAAAGAACAAAACTAAAAACACTCTCAGCAACATTCTGGGATTTGGAAAATATGAAATATGAAGATCAGCTTAATTTAAGATGTGGAAAATACCTTCCTAAAAGTTTTAAGCATGAAAACAAAAAAAAGTTCCTCAGCTATGCCTGCACATGGTTTCAAAAGCCTTCCTCACATGCTGAAGACTTTACCAATATTTCATAATGATTAATGCTGAATCATTACTGCCTTTTATTCATAATTTTTTTTTTTTACCTCCAAAAAGCTTAGTGCTGTTAAAAAACAGTGGAATCAGAGACCAAATATCCAGAACTAGTTCACCGGATTGCTATTCAGATCACATAGGTCCTATTGGACTACTTCCTAAAACTGATTAAAGAGTACTGAAGTAACAAGGTCTCAGCAAGTTCCATTCAGGTTAAACAATTTAAAAATATTATAATATTTTAGGAACATTCATGCTGCACCTTTGAATTTCAGCAAGTTTCTGCAGTGAAATCACAGAGTGGTTGAAGTTGGAAGGGACTGCTGGAGGTCATCTAGTCCAACCTGCCTGCAATGTATGGGTTACTCCTTTTCTATACCCCAACCAGACAGAGCTTTACTTTGACATGAGGGACTTTGACAGGGGTAAGTTTAGGAAAACTGAAAAACAACTCTGTTAGAGGAACCTGTTGCTGGAGTACAGATGAGATGGAGGCATTTGCTCTCATACTTTGTTCCCACTATTGTTATTCAGTATGCTCTGCAAAAAGGTATTAATCACAACCCACAGATTCTGAAAGGAAAAGAAACCAATTATCTTTAACCTCATCAGATCAACACAGGACTTACTGGTGAGCACAATGTACTGTAGCACTCATTCTAAGATGCAAAGGTTTGAAAGTGCAATGAAGCCTGAAATAGGACTTTCCATTACATAAAATGGAACTTACCAAGTTCCCAGTACACAAACTGGCTATATTGAAAAGAAATGGAAGGTAATATCCTTCTGAAGAAAAGTATTCTGATATCCATGTGCTGATAAGTGCAAAAAAAAAAAACCCTTTAAAAATATATTTAAGTTAGTTCTGGCTCTCATGCAACGGTGTACCTGAACTAGAGAAAGATGTCTTATCTTTTACTGAGCAGCTCCTAGCTGTATCAGTGTTCCTGTGATCTTTCAGGACTACAAGTTCTACACACAGTAGGGTATAGAAAGTATCGTTAAAAACAACTATTGAAGTAGATGCAGAATTAGTGAATTCAACTTTCACTGTTAAACTGCTACATAAGTATGAGACTAACGGGTACAAACGAAAGATATGGGAAAGAATCTTTGCTTGCGGATGTCTCTCTGGTCCCTGAAAAGATATGCAGCCTACACAGGTATGATTCTTTGTGCAGAGATTCAGAATCCAAGTGCCACCCTTATTTGTTGGTGTAAGTTCACATGACACAGTTAAAAAAAACCAACCCAAAACCAACAGTGGGATGTAATGAAGTTCTTCCTAGACAAAGGCATACATCTAGTATCTAAAATAGAGGACTGTTAAGATGGCTCTAGTATTATTTTGTCAAAAAATGAGTGTCTTACTCTCTTTAGTAAAACAGCTTTAGAAGAGGAAAACGCATTACTTATAGATTATTTTCAGTGAAACAATACTTACAACCTGAATCTGAGAGCAGTGAGCTGGACAAAAAGCTGTTTTGAGTTTGCCAACTAGAAGAGGGAGCAGCCGCTTCCATATCAGAAATTTCAGCATCCATTTTCACATCCTGTGGCAGCCACAACAAATAAATTCATTCTGTTAACATCAAGCAGCTGTAAATTTTAACAACATACAGTTGCACACACACACAGGTATATGCTGTGATTTCAGGCAAGCTGGAAAATACTGATTTAAATTCTCAGAATGCTCAGTATTGCAATTAGGGTGAAATGAATTGGTTTATGTATTTTATGCCCCTTTCATCACTACAAAATCTCTGAAAAATTGCCTTGAGGAAAGCACTAGGAACATGTCAAGTTTTAGTCACTACACTAAGTTGCAATAATGTTCTCTTTCCTGTTTACATCTTATCCACAGTTCAGGCCAAAATACAGTGGAAAGACAGGCCTCAGTGAATGAGGAACTCCTCATCAATGAATGGCCCACATCAATTCACAGAAGTTCCATAAGTAAGCAGTGATAACAATTAAATCTATTTTCCCTGCCACTGAGAAAACTGAAACTTGATGGCTTTCTCATACCAAATTATCCAAAGTTGCTTTTCTGTATTTTTTGTTAAACCATTAAAGAAAGTTTTAGTACATTGTTAGTATTTATGGCTCGACCCATACAGTGTAACTTTCTGGTGAGTAACGTCATTTGGTCTATAAGCTAAAAAAAAAAAAAGATAATTTTAAAAAGGCCATTTAAACAAAAATCTCCATAAATCTTTATTAGCACTACAGAAAGTAGTTCCCAGTTGCAATACCTTCCAAGATAAGATTAAAAGCTTGGCTTGGTATCCAAATTACTCAGTTTCTTGAAATGAGAAGAGACAATAATGCACAAATGCATCAGATCATAAAACACTCAACTTTGCTACTGAATTCTTATAAACAGCCTCAGGGAATTTTGTTAAAACATCTTGGAATTTATCATTCATGCTGATATTAAGATTTGAAAACTAACCAGACACCAAAATAAAATTCAACATTAATTTAGAGATACAATGAGCTTTTGTCCCATCACTGAAGGATTTACTCCTATTAAGACTAATGGGAATTATGCATATTAATCTCCTTACGTGCTGATGAGAAATTTAGTACCTAAAGTGTACATAGCACAATAACAACTTTTAACGAATTTTTTTTGTCTTTTCATTCTCCTTCCAGAAACACTTCTACAGACATCTGCAATACAAAGTGGCTTTCCCTTTGCAGAAACTTTAACTTACAGAATGTGCCTTTTTTCATGGGCTTCATTCTTGTGAATGTTTTGCTGTGTTTGACTAGATGGTCAGTTGTTCATGACAGGGAAACTGTCCTAAAATATTTGCATCTATCCATTATAACATTTATCTTTCATTTTCCTCTAGCTTTCTATTTTGATTCTGCTTTAGTTGGAATTCTCTATTATTTATTTTATACGCTGTATTTACCTTTTTTTCCCCTGATTTCTTATCTGCTATCATTCAGCCTTTTCTTAATTGAAAAATCACAATTGTTGTACTTGACAGTATTCTGCCAGATGGTATTCTGTCCTCCTTTATTACTCAAAATCTTAAATTCTAACACATATAAATAGCAATGATGATTATCCTGGGCTTCTAAGCAACTGGTGTTTTACAGCCATCTGACAAGACTATGGAGGAGTGGGAAGACTGAGTGGGGACAAATGAAGTCATAAGAAAGGAAGAAAAATAAAAAATGCTTTTAGAGGAATATTCATCTTTGGTTTCACTTTTGCTCAAAATGAAAAGAGACTAGAACATCAGATTAGATAATGCCTGTCTGAGATTAATGTTAGCAACCAAGCTCAAAGAAGTATATTACAAGAAAGGCCAGAAAAAAGGCCATAACAGAGGAGAAAGATTAATTCCACAAGTAATTGTGTCTAAAATAGTCAATGTAAAATTTTACAAAGATCTCCCTTTTTAAAAATGCATTTTCTTATCACCTCCCAAATATCTCCCTACTTTGTACAGCAGAAGCACTATGGTGTGTAGAGAGCATGAATCAAAACTATAAGAAAGAAAGAATGACCTTTGATGTCCTCAAGATTGCATTCATCTACCAATCAATTTGAGAGACTCCCAATTGACAAAGAGTAACATTTAAAAAAAATTAAACAAGGTATTTTGACTTTGTTCCAAGGGAGGGTAAGAAAGGCAAGCATTAAAAAGGCTTTTTTAGACTAAGCTAGCCTGATCACCGAAATCAGATTAGCACCCGTCTGTTACTTGGTTTTGAACATTCTGTTCTATTTGTAACAGCCCTGACAGCAAAGAGTACTGTATGTCATGCAAAACCCCAATTAGGCCTGACTAAATGAAAGCTATTAAATGCTCTCTGTTGTCTAAAGAAAGAGGAAATGTTGTTTTGGAATCAGCTTTATACTGGATTCTGAATATGGAGTCCAAATCATGCGAGCTCAGTAAGCTTAGTCAGCTTACTGTAATATTATATTCTATTGTCAGCTGATTGCATTCCATGTAGCTTTTCAGTGTTTTTCAAATTTCAATGGCTACTGAATTAATAACTCTTGTGTGAAGGCAGGAGAAATTCAAGAAACTGAAGATTATCATTAGCAACAGAATGAATCTGACCTGTTTCCAATTCCTTCTTATAGAAGAGCAAGGTGGCTTTAGTAGC
Organism: Laterallus jamaicensis coturniculus; assembly: GCA_022605575.1. Classification (NCBI taxonomy): domain Eukaryota; kingdom Metazoa; phylum Chordata; class Aves; order Gruiformes; family Rallidae; genus Laterallus; species Laterallus jamaicensis. The sequence goes on along the minus strand of JAKCOX010000033.1, from coordinate 5,688,213 downwards.
TTAACACCTTCTTCTTATAACAGCAACTTCAATAAGTTAAAATACTCTGTATTTATTTTACCCTTCCCACTTTTAAAAAGATCTACTGGTATGTATGTCTTCATTTTACAGACGGAAGACCACTATGGAAGAGGTGAGGAACATAAATATCTTAAACATTTTTGGATACATGGTGCGTGATCCTAGAGATCAACTGCTTAGAGACATTGGTAAGATTCATTGTCAATGAATCTTGATTTGATTGTAATAAGCAGCAGAAATACTGGCATGATTCTTCAGGTTTTATCACTTATTTCATCCACATCCATAATCATAGAATCATAGAATTATAGAGGTTGGAAGGGACCTCAAGAGATCATCAGGTCCAACCCCCCTGCCAAAGCAGCTCCCCAGCTCATACTGCACAGGTCGGCGACCAGACAGGGCTGGACTATCTCCAGAGATGGAGACTCCACACCTCCTGGGCAGCCTGTCCCAGGGCTCTGGCACCCTCACTGGGGAAAAGTTCTTCCCCATGTTGGTGTGGAACTTCCTGTGCTCCAACTTGCAGCCATTGCCCCTTGTCCTGTCCCCACAGACACGGAAAAGGGGCTGGCCATTTCCCCCTGCACCTCATACTTCAAATATTTATAGACATTAATAAGGTCCCCCCTTAGTCTTCTTTTCTCCAGGTTGAACAGTCCCAGCTCACTCAGCCTTTCCTCATAGGATAGATGCTCCAGGCCCTTAATTATCTCCGTAGCCCTTCTCTGGACTCTCTCCAGGAGATCCCTGTCCTTTTTATCCCAGGGAGCCCAGCACTGGACACAGTACTTCAGGTGGGGCCTGATCAGGGCAGAGTAAAGGGGGAGGATCACCTCCTTCAACCTGCTGGCCACACTTCTCCTGATGCCCCCCAGAATCCCATTGTCTCTCTCAGCCCCCAGGGCACACTGTTGGCTCATGGCCAACGTGTCATCAACCAGGACCCCCAGGTCCTGCTCCACAGACCTCCTCTCCAGCAGATCACCCCCAGCCTGTACTGATGCAAGCAGATATTCCTTCCCAATAAGAAACTGTAGTTCTGCTAAAGTAAGCTTATCACAATGACACACAGCAAGGAGTGGTAGGACAATGAACAAGCTAATATGAAGAGAAAAAAAATGTGTTAACAATTGGAAAGGTGAACTCATTACAGGCAATGTTTCTAAACAAGAGCACTGGATTTGTATGGCAGGGAGTTCGGAGGTTATGCTTCACCCAGCTATCAGTTTGCTGAGTGACCTATAGCTAATTATCTCCCATCCATTTACCTCGATTTCGTTCATGTATGAAATGGAAAGTATCTGTTCTAAAGAATGCAAAGATCAACTACTGAAAAATCACAATACATGGCCTACAAGTTAATCATCATTTTAATGGAGGAAACAGGTTTCTATATTTATATTTTAAATGAAAGGATGATGAAAACTGAATAACCAAAACTGCTGTAGACTGTGATTAGACAAAGCAGGTAAACACTTGGGAGTAGTAAGACACAGTAAGTCATTCTTCTGTGAAATGTTAAAGATTTTTTGAAAGTTCCATGGCACTTTACACAAGATGTATGGACAACACATTTGTCATCAAATTTTACATCAGCCATGGCAGCTACCTAAACCAGAAACATTAATGTGTGATTTTAGTCTGTGTTTATACTAGGAGTTTATATACATCAAATAAGCTTACGTTGCCAATTGAAACTAAACAGAAAAGCAAAGTGGAACACACACACACACAACACATACCTTGAACTGTTGGACTCTTTGTTTTGAATCTTCCAGCTGCTGCTGCAGAGAACTCACTATTTCTTTATACTTTGTATACCTCTCCTCGATCATCTCCCTTCGGCAATGGGACTCCTAGAAATGCATTGAAAGATCTCAATGATTTTGTAATGTGAAAAGCAGCTAACAAATGTTGGTTGGCTATTGTAAACACAGGTATCACCAAGGACTTACAATATAGAATGAATTAATTAATTAACTTTCAGAGGTTGAAATACAGGGGCCATATGCAAGCATAATGTTCTGTACCGAAAAGTAATGTTAAAATGAAACTAGGTTAAAACATGAACAATCTCATCCTTAACTGGTGAATGATTTCTTGGAACTCTCAAAAATTTGGTATTATCACACCTTCTAACAAAGGAATTCTGTAATGGTGAAAAATTATTACAGTAGCGTAGAAACAAGCACTTGAAGAAAAAAAACATTCTAATCATAGAATCATAGAATGGCAAGAGTTGGAAGGAACCCCAAGGATGACAGAGCTCCAACCCCCCTGCCACAGGCAGGGACACCAGCCTCAGGCCTGGAGCTACACAAGGTTGCCCAGGGGCCCATCCAACCTGGCCTTGAACACCTCCAGGGACAGGGCATCCACCACCTCTCTGGGCAGCCTATTATACCCCTTCACCACTCTCTCCCCCCACAGCCTTCTCTTCTCCAGGCTGAACAAGCCCAGCTCCCTCAGCCTATCTTTGTAGGGCAGCTGCTCCAGCCCTCTAATCATCTTTGTGGGTCCTCTGACCCCTCTCCAACAGTCCCACATCTCTCTTGTATTGGGGCCCCAGCTCTGGACACAGGACTCCAGATGGGGCCTCAGGAGGGCAGAGTAGAGAGGGACAATCCCCTCCCTGTCCCTGCTGCCACCCCTCTTCTAATAGAGCCCAATGATATGGACTAAACAGTATTTTCAAATAAGAAAACATGATGCTTCTCATCAAATGAGCTAATGATTTACTTGAATGAATTTACTGTTTCCTTTTTCCTTCCTCTGAAAACACTGAGGGAAGAACTTCCTAGCAGTGGAAAGCAATGAATAGTTTTTAAATACTTCACTCACACATACCACTTGAGAGTAAAATACGCTATTGTACAAAACAAAAAAATAATCTCAGGCATTATTTTCAAATAGAAGAATTAATGAAACTTCAAACTGACCCCATTCTCACAGCTAAGGTATAAAGCGTAGTTCTCGTTATGCACAAATGAGAAATTATTTATTAAACGACACACAGCTTTGAGGAACTCATCTTGAGAAGGTGGTATTAAAAAAAACCTAAGCATCAGAGAGAAGAACAGACCTTAAGTTAAACTAAAGAATTTGGGTTCCAAGCTCACAAATACTGGCTACAAGTCATAACTACAGCAAACCAGAAAATGACAGTGTCATTTCATAGTAATATTAAGCAAGAGAATGCAAGAGTGAAGGAAATTGTAGAAACCCCCACATCAGAACTTTTCCTAGCTGAGACTATGATTTTTCCTTTAGCAGTGCAGAACCACTGGAAACAGAAGGCAAAGGTCAGCCTCTGTCAGAGCAAAAGCTCTTCTGGGGATACTTGGAATGCAACATTTTTATTAAAAAAACTCTTAAAATATTATCACCATTTGTGTTCTTAATTCTGTTGATGGTGACAGTAATAAAATAGTGTACAATTAACACATGACCTTGTGCAGCCACACTAAGAATAAATAATGTTCCAAACATGCATGTTTGAAATGTTTATGAGTACTGAGTACTGTTAATATATCCCATTGTGTCCAGAAAGCACACATTGATCTGACAGTGATACTTGGAAAATAAGAGACAGTTATTGGCATTATGTCCAATCTAAACAAAAAGCTGTAAAGCTCACCTATCTTCATTGATTAATTTGAATATTTAAATGACTGGCATAATTTATTTCATTACCAAATTTTCATTTTTTGACAAGTAGTATCAGAATTTACCACTCAATAAAAATATTCTGAACTAGTAACTAGGACTTGACCTATTACACCCAGTTATCAATGTTTGCATTCATTGAGCACCTCAGCAGTGTCACTCATTGGGACTTAATTAGTAACATCAAAAAACCTGTATAAACATGGAATTAAATTTCTGTATGCTGTCTAGATAACATGTATATATGTAATTTTAAATATCTTGTTAACTAATTTATCTATACATAATGAGAGGACATTAATTAAGCAAAATATTTTAGAACTATTGAAAGAGTCAAATGAAATCTTTCTCACCCCAGTATCTTTGAGATCTTCTAACAGGCTGAGTTTCTCAGGTACAGACTCCAGATGGTCTAAAGCTACCCGAGTACTCTAAAGAACAGAATACATGATAAACCATTTAAAAATTACTCAATTCTTTCAGCCATCTCAAACATTCAAAATCTATTAAAGCTATGGAAACAGGTTTGTAGGTAGGTATGTGTCTGAAAATTACACAGGTCAATAGTAAACATGCTGTTAAGGAAAAAAGAGGCACAGAAATAAAATAAAGCAGTTTCTTTAATTTGAATCTCCAATAATAGCTATCAGTTTACTGAGCAGAACAATAATTATTTGTAATTTTGTGTTTCATTTACAATTATGTAGCCTTCAAAATAAAATTTTCTTATATTGCACTTCAGGGATTGACGCACATTTAAAAAAATAAAAATCTATACACAGAATGTTTAAACATACAGTCAAAGCATATCCATTTGGTGGGTTTTTTGTGTTTTGGTTTGTTTTTTTCAAAATACAAATATGTACAGTTAGCACTTTGATAAATAGAGAACATTCCATATTTCTTGGTTTAAATATATGGTACGTACTGCTGAAAGTACCACTCCAGGGAGTTAGGGTTGGACTCAACAACAAGATTTCACCTCCATATCAGTTACACGAAAGGTCTAATCTATAGCAAGATGCAGAGAAAGATGTTCTGGGTCTTATGTGCAGGTGAAGTTGGTTGGTCACGAATAAAGAGTAGTGATACCCCATAAGCCAGATGCCTCTGGATCTTCTCAAAGGCTGCCCTTCTATTATTTGCTGAAAAGCAAGCACAAACAATACTGTTTGTACTTTCTGAACAATAGTTGGTATTTCCTCCACAGTTCTATAAATCACACTTCTTTGAATAAGGTTCTATTAACCTAGTATGCAATCTACCAATAATGGGCTTCCTTAAACATATTACTGCACTGCCCTGACACTTTAAATCAAAAATCTATAAAGCAAACAGAATTCATCAATCCTGAAGGCAAATTTTGTTATGCTATAAAGGCTGTGCATACTGAATTAACTTGCACTTAGCTACCAAAGCTCTGTTGCTAGTCTTGGAGAGTCTCAATCTCACCAACATGAAAAACATCCCATTTAGATCCTACACTTAAGGCCTAAGGGGACTAAAATTTTCAATCATGCCAGGATAAGAAAAGTCAGCACAAGTGCAGTCTACTCCACGAAGCTGTGTTTTATATCACATAAAGCTCCCTGACATTCTTCAAAAGTAACCCAGTGAGTCCAGCCCATCATGTACTATGATGGGTATCGCAAACCCTAAAACAGCAGGAGTATTTAGCAAACAACAAAAATACTTTACTTGTGATTAATACTGAAGAACTGTCTATAGGCTTCATTGCTATAAAAAAGTGCATGTCCATGTAAGCTAATTCTTTAGAGAAAAATGTGATTCTTTAAAAGCACAGATCATATTTCTCAAGTTAAATCTCAATAATATAGAATCATAGAATGGCATGTGTTGGAAGGGACCCCAAGGATCATAGAGCTCCAACCCCCCTGCCACAGGCAGGGCCACCAACCTCAGGTATGGAGCTACACAAGGTTGCCCCCGGCCCCATCCAACCTGTCCTTGAACACTTCCAGGGACGGGGCATCGACCACCTCTCTGGGCAGCCTGTTCAGCCCCTCACTATCTCTCTGTAAAAAACTTCCCCCTAATATCCAATCTAAACCTTCCTTCCCTTAGCTTTAATCCATCCCCCCTTGTCCTGCCATTGTCGATCCTTAAAAATTTATTAAAAAACTGAAATGGGACAAACACAAGCAGGTAACTTAGGTAACAATATAAATATTTATATTAATAATATGAATCAGGCTACAAATTGAATGGATACTATATATTGTCCATCTACTTTAGAGGTACATTAATAATTTTGTAATATATTAAATAGCATTATATATTGTGCATAAAGCAGTATATAAAATCTATTTATATATTATATACTTCATATAAGTATTCATAGAAGCATTAAAATTAATACTTATACTGCTACCATGACTGTCTAGTGACCACAGATCCTTTTTCCTACACCCTGCTATTAATTATACAGACAAGCAGTTACCTGCACAGTGAACTAAAGCCATTGCTCCTATTATTTATAAGCAATATTGCAAATTACAATATATAGTAATTTGATATACTAAAAGGTTACAATAGCATAATATATGAAAAGACATCCTGTTTTGCTTTAAACCAACCACTTTGCTAGCTTAATTCCATGCACTCTTATTCTTATACAAGAGAGAATGTACAATCAAGCTCTATTTATCTCTGCAACTTCTCATTTTACAGTCCTCCTGTAAACTTTCCCATTCACATGTTTTTCAGGGTGGAAACTCCTAGTGTATTTTGTTGTTCCTCACATGGAAGAAAGTTCATGCCTTTGATAATTCTTACATCTTGTGTAGCCTCTCTAGTTCTATCTTTTTGGAGGTAGAGAGGGGGAGTGAGGAATGGAGAACCAAAACTGAACCATCAGTTTAGAAGCAATGATGCCTGTGGTCGTGTCTGTATCTTTCCTTACAATTTTTAAGAAATAGATTTTACATAACAAATCAAGTTTCATAAAGAATGGGATTCATCTCATGGGTAATGGACATGAGACTGTTTCTTTCTGTCTCTACATGTAAGCAAAAATATGATGCATGTAAGAGTATCTAATTTTCTATATTTATAAAAAATTTGTAATGGCAGTTAATATGGTGAAAATATTAGGACCTATTTTGATAAAACAACCACCTGGTTAAATCGGTTTTCCAGATACTTGGGTTCTTTTTCCTGATTTCCCCCTGTCTTGGAATAAACTTTTTCCCTTAGATTGCCTAAAAGAGGGCATGAGGGCTCTCTTACCCCACTGTTACACACTGCAGTAGTAGCACAAGATGGGAATTCCCAAATCAGCCCTTTTTCCCAGGAAAATTTCTATGTTTCACACAGTGAAGAAGAGAACGAGAATACATTGCAAAGGTGACAGAAGAGTAACTCTCACTATAAGAAAGACATAGAGGACCTGGGGCATGTCCAGAGGAGGGCAACCAGGCTGGGGAAGGGGCTGGAGGGCAAACCTTATGAGGAGTAGCTGAAGGAACTGGGGGTGTTTGAAGATGATGAAGGGTCTGGAGCATCTCCCCTATGAGGAAAGGCTGAGAGAGCTGGGACTGTTCAGCCTGGAGAAGACTGAGGGGGGACCTTATTAATGTCTATAAATATCTGAAGTATGGGATGCAGGGGGAAATGGCCAGCCCCTTTTCAGTGGTCTGTGGAGACAGGACAAGGGGCAATGGCTGCAAGTTGGAGCACAGGAAGTTCCACACCAACATGGGGAAGAACTTTTCCCCAGTGAGGGTGCCAGAGCCCTGGGACAGGCTGCCCAGGCGGTGTGGAGTCTCCTTCTCTGGAGAGATTCCAGCCCCGTCTGGTCGCCGACCTGTGCAATATGAGCTGGGGAGCTGCTTTGGCAGGGGGGTTGGTCCTGATGATCTCTTGAGGTCCCTTCCAACCCTTATAATTCTATGATTGATTAGTCTGGAGAGCTGAGGAGGGGAGACCTTATCATCACCTACAACTACCTGAAAGGAGGTTGTAGAGAGATGGGTGTTGGTCTCTTCGCCCAAGCGACAGCTGATAGGACGGGGGGGAATGGCCTCAAGCTGCGCCAGGGCAGGTTTAAATTAGACATTAGGAAAAAAATCTTCACTGAAAAGGTTGTCCGGCCCTGGAACAGGCTGCCCAGGGAGGGAGTTGAGTCAGCATCCCTGGATGTATTTAAAAGATGGGTAGATGAGGTGCTCAGGGTTTAGCAGGTTTAGCAGAGGACAGGTGTGCTTGGATTCAGTCTCAAAGATCTTTTCCAACCTAGTGATTCTGTGAGCTCCATTATCACAAGAAAAGGGGAAGAATTTGATGAGAAGGTTGGATGAATTGTTGCTTCAAGAAAAATAAGAAGATTTAGAAGCCTACAAAATGGGGTAAAAAAGTTGACCATTCAGGAAGGATATTTTATAATTTAAGAAGCAGAGCAAGAACTGTCAAGAGTGAAACAGAGTAAAAGAAAGATTCTTTAGTCATTTAGTGAGAACAAGAAGATAGAAATGAGACAGGGAAAATAAGATGGAGGTAATTTAGGTATGAACTCAAACCAAAAGGAATACTTTCACTTTTCTTTTATACTAACACATTAATTTTATTAGATTTTAAAAAGCTAATTAAAAAAATACACAAGGCCAAATACATGAAGTTATGCCTGAAAGATAGGCAAACCACGTCCTGAAATGGGAAGCACTGAGGACACTCAGTCCAAAAAGGTCCTTAATTTCAGTGTTGACAAGCAACCATGGTAAATGGTGGGAAAAAAGGGGAGGAGAGGGGGGAGGGGGGAAAGAGGAGGAAAAAGGGAAGGAAAAAAGAGAGGAACTTGTGCTGACCTCCAGTGAATAAAGTAGAGCAAATCAGTTTTGCAAAATCCAAATTAGAATTAATAAAGGAAAACAAATTTAAAAATTGAAAGTAAGCAGAATTAATAAAGGATATTTCTTCTTTCTCACCTGCTGCTTGAGAAGGGAAATTAAGTAGATTTCACATTTAGCTAGCCATGTTTGGGCCAAGACTAAAATTTACTGTATTATCTTCTTAAGAAGTCTTGTAGTTTAATGTATAATTTAATTTGCACACAGGGGTTTTTTTAACTTAAAAAATTAACTGAAGATTTTATAAGAAAAAAATACTTTTTTGGTTCTTTACCAGAAAATAATTACAGAATCTGCAGTTATATATTAATAATGAATGTATAAAATGGATCCTTCATATTTTCAGGATGCAATCAGGCAGGAGGCTTACATATTACATTTAAAGTCTTTTTACAGATTATAGAATAGAAATGTTTTTCTAGCTACAAAATACCTTTTTTTTTTCTCCCTCAAATGCTACTATACATCTCCACTTCAAAGTAAAATTGCCTAGAGGCATCTATCAATCTCTAATGTTTCCCTCTTCTAGGAATCAAACATTTCACTTTTACCACAATAAAACAGTGTTCCTTCATATTTCATGCTTCATTTACAATGAACTTATGTTCATCAAAGCATTGGTTTTCCACTCCATTAATTTATGATGAGATGCAATGTTTGCTGCTTCTTCTCAGAGTAGCTCCTGGTACTGGTCTGCATGTGTGTTTCTAAGGCTGGGAAATGTATCAGAGAAAACAGACACTAAGCAATCCAAACTTAAATATGTGTGAAACAAAATACTGAATCCTACCATATAGTGGTCATCCCAGTATCACACAGATCTGATGGACACATGTCCACAAAATTTTTTACTTTGAATACCAACAACTCCCCTACCCCGTTCAGAAATAAAATCCTTTGTCAGAGAAATAACTCCCAAATGGTAACACTCTCCAATCTCTCTTCTTCAGCCAGCTTCAGAGTAAACCATAAATATTTTAAGTTTACAGGATACGTTATCTAACAAATATATCTAAAATATTTTACTTCTGATCTGCAGTTGAAATAAAAAGTCCTGGAACACAGGATACATTTAATGTAAAGGCTCCTCAGCATGCTTATAAAGTATATTCGATTTATAGCAACATTTTTTTCCACATAAAAGATTTTTCCTTTTACCCTGTTTTAAAAAAGATCTGTGATTTGCTCTCAACATAAAAGGAGCTCAGGCCCTAAGTGCAAGCCCATGCCTTAAGCCATCCCATCTTTCAATTTTTTCTCTAAATTCCAATGCCAAGACCACATGTCAACACTGTCTGAAAATTAAGTTAAGGAAGATGCTCATTATCTGGTCTCCTCAAGTGTCTCCTAAATATATCCCTTTTATTTCACATAGTTTTTGTGGGAAAAAAAAAATAATTAGCTGAGCCATTAGTCCTCATAAGTTACATTATTAAATGTAATCTTGAAAGCAGAAGACAAGCCTTTAGGTTATCATAGAATCACAGAATCAGAGGGGTTGGAAGGGACCTCAAGAGATCATCGGGTCCAAATCCCCCCTGCCAAAGCAGCTCCCCAGCTCATACTGCACAGCCCCAGACAGGGCTGGAATCTCCAGAGAAAGAGACTCCACCACCTCTCTGGGCAGCCTGTGCCAGGGCTCTGGCATCCTCACTGGGGAAAAGTTCTTCCCCATGTTGGTGTGGAACTTCCTGTGCTCCAACTTGCAGCCATTGCCCCTTGTCCTGTCCCCACAGACACTGAAAAGGGGCTGGCCAATTCCCCCTGCACCCCATACTTCAGATATTTATAGACATTAATAAGGTCCCCCCTCAGTCTTCTTTTCTCCAGGCTGAACAGCCCCAGCTCTTTCAGCCTTTCCTCACAGGGGAGATGCTCCAGGCCCTTCATCATCTCTGTAGCCCTTCTCTGGACTCTCTCCAGGAGATCCCTGTCCTTTTTATCCCAGGGAGCCCAGCACTGGACACAATACTCCAGGTGGGGCCTGACCAGGGCAGAGTAGAGGGGGAGGATCACCTCCTTCAACCTGCTGGCCACACTCCTCCTGATGCCCCCCAGGATCCCAGTGGCTCTCTTAGCCCCCAGGGCACACTGCTGGCTCATGGCCAACCTGTCATCCACCAGGACCCCCAGGTCCTTCTCCACAGAGCTCTTCTCCAGCAGGTCACCCCAGGCTGTACTGATTCAAGCAGATATTCCTTCCCAGGTGCAAGACTCTATACTTGCTTTTGCTGAACCTCAACATATGCAGACTGAATATATGCATACTCAGTCCTTGGTTTTCAGGCTTCACCAAGGATCATGTCGATAAAGAATGATACAGGCAACTTGGATTTCTGAAAGATTTTTTTAGATTCCTAGTATATAAATACAACTTCACATGCTAAATTATGGGCTTTAAGCTGTTACTGCTCAGGAAGTAGCCCATGGGATAACGACACATATTTCCAAGAACTTGCTAACTTGGTGCTGGATATCAATCAGAAAAGCAAAATTAGGAAGGGAAAAAACCCCACCAAACCAGAGAACATAATTGTGAGTATGAACCCACAGTGTGCTTGCATCTTGACTACCGAGTGCAGCTGTGGACCTCTATTTCAGAAAAGAAATAGGGAAAGGTCAGAGAATAGCAACAAGAATGATCAAAGCCATGGAGTGCAATTTTCATCTGAGGAATAATTAAATACTAATCACTCAAAAAATTGTACTCTTCAGCCAGGAAAGGAGATGCCTGAAGGAAGAAATTAGCAATTTGCATAAAATGAGATGTCACATAAAGACCAAAGTTTATTTGGGTTTAAGTGGCAAACTGAGCAAGTTCATGAATGAGAATGACCATGGAAAGGTTCCAAATCTGTAGAAACTACATCTAGGTCCGGAAGTCTCTGAGCTTTGAATGTTTAGAACCAGAGTGAATGAGTGGGAAACAAAATGTATGTCAGTCCACTTCATACGCTCTTCCCAAAGCATTTCATTTTGGCCATTGTTGCGATGTCTATAGCTGGGCTAGATTGACCTTTGGTCTTAAGCAGTACGATTCCTTTTATATTCTAAAATTCTCACAGTCTTCTGAACAGTTTGGAGTGATCTGAATAGGATAAATCTCACGCTAACATTTTCAGGGACAAGAATGTGTGCCTTTTTCATAGAGCTAATGAAAAGAATGGTAGTGACGTGCAAATAAAAACAGAAAAAGGAAAAAAAGCCAAGTCTGTTAGGGGAAATTCAATAAAGAAGGTGGCAAAAAAAGAGAATATGCTATAGAATGGGAGGGAAAGGTGATGAAAGAGTTTAGAGCTGGTCTGCTAATTTAATAAAGTGCACAGCAATCTCCTCAACAAAGATCAAATGCCATATTTGTATCATTAATGACTGCACTCTATTCTATTAAAAGAGATGGAATTAGCTGCTCAGATAAAATGTGGAAATGGATGTTAGAGGCACCTGACACAGAGGGCAACTTAGTACTGTTAGCTTTTTTCCCAGAAATCAGAAAGCAGTATGCCATAATGCATACATGTAATCCTAAAGCCAGCAATTGCATCTGCCTGCTCATTGTTCAACAGGGAACAGAAGGTACTGATGCTGTGCACTGATGGTACGGATAAGAGGAGGAAACACCCATTGTACTGACTGAAGAAGTATTAATGGCATTTTACTTAGCGGTCTCTTCCATCAAGTGAATGCTATTAATCTTTCTGGTTTTAAAATAGAGATTATTTACTTTGAAAAGGGGCGTTCTACGTTTTCACAGAGAATGGTAAAACAAATTACTCATTTTCCATGACTTCATACACACGCTTTGATGTTTAAACTACATGTGGACAGTTAATCCTCCTATATTGATATATTCTTGATGATAGACAGTTTCACATTGTCTCAAGGGACAGATCTAAATCAAAATCAGGTACAGATTTTTAGTCTCAAAGCTGCAATACTAAATGCAATTAAATCAAAGCAGGATTGTATATTGTCCTCCTAAAGTTTGCCTTTATAGTCAGAATATTGAGAAAACATAAACACAAACCAGAAACCAAACTTCATTGCTTTTTCAGTACAGTGCTCCTTTCTTTTCTGAGGTAGGTAAAAACAAATGGCTATCTGTATCACATAGGTAGTTCTGAAAATTAGAGCTGACTTAAAGTACCAGTTAGCTAATCCCCAAAGAATACCCATGAGAAGATTAAATGTTACTGTTATTCTAACTGACCACAACGCATGTCAGCAGGCAGTTACTCACAACTCAGATGAAAGATGGAATGTTAAAGGTGACCTATGATGACCTATTTTTAAATGGCCTTAGCATAGTGATTTCTTAAATAGCAAGAATAGGATGCACCCAGCATGTATAAAAGTAGCTTTTGCTTTCCTGGTTAACATCTATAAGACTATGAATTGCCAGCTTCTATCTCCAGAGCTAGACTGATACATGATATTTTATTCAGTGTGTGGTTCTACTTAAGAGACCTGTTCTCTGGTGACTTTCATATGCCAGGAAAAAACTCCATGATAGCTGGGACATTCTGTGACATGGCACATCATATGTAAAGGGGGAACTTTGAGAGAAAACAAAAAATGTATTTTCTATCCTTATATTTCATGTATACCATTACTCCAATTACATTGTTGCTTTGATGACTCCAGCACATCAAGAAATCAATTTATCTTTACAAAGATAGGCAACACATATAAATTTACTGAGTTACATAACAGGCAATTTTGAATGGCTAATTTTTCCTATACATTGTTTCATCGAAGTTTTAACTGGTGAGATTTTTTTTTAAAGCAAAAACTGCTAATGTAAAACAAAAGATCTTTGTTAACAAAGCATTGCAAATGTCAAGCTAGCAGAGCTTTTAATTTCAGCTCCAGATGGGTTTGCATGGGGTGGACCACATTTTAATTAAGAAAGCTTCATGGGTACTTCCTTTCCTGTTTGTAATGACATGGACCATCAGTTCTCTCATTCAGGAGCACATAACATCCCTGTGGTAACTACAGGAATTGTTTACATGGAAAAAATACTAGGAAAGTATTTAATGAATTTTCAGTTGCTTTATGCATACTAGCAGATGGAAACATGCAGGAGACAGTGCAGTCTTTTGGCAAGCCGGCTCTCTGTGAATCATCAGCTAGTGTTTCAAGTACTACTGGTGGTCCACTGGTGGTCTAGTTCTTGAGAATCTACTCGTTATCGTTTACAAAGCTTTTGATCAAAGACATCGAGACATAAATAATGGAAATCAAAAGACAAAGACAAGAGGCAGAGCGTGTAAAGTAAAGCAATGTGAGCACACATTCTTCAAAGGTATGAAGAGTTTCTTGTCTTTCATTCATTAATGCTATCTTCAGTTTTCTGGAGCCTTGCAGGGTAAAAATCTTTACGTGTCATTTACGTTAATAACTTATATCCTAACAGTACTTCATCAAGCCTTGCAGAAAGCATTACAAAAATGCAATTAACATAGCCTTCATGAGAAAGAAGGAATATCATTCAGTTTTACAGATGAGAAAAATTGAAATACAAAGAGAAGTGATTTAACCAAGGATTCACAGCAAATCAAAGTAGGAAAAAAACCCCAGGGATTTGGCCTACAGACTTCCCCATCTTTTTTTAATAAAAAGATACACAAAAACAAGAGGAAAAAAATCTCTGGTAGCATTAGTAGGTATAACTCATGTCTGTGTTCCTAAAATTACAATTTGATCAAATATATAACATTTAAATCTAAAATGAATTATCAGCAGCACATAAGAAACATTTTAGTCAACAGTCTGCTGGCAAACAAAATTTTACCTTGTTTTGTAATATATAAAGCCAACCTAAAAAAGTATGCTACATAACTTAGAACTATGTATGACTTAGCCTTGAACATATTCAAAAGCCATCACAATGTGGTCGTGGGCAACTGGCTCTGGCTGACCCTGCTTGAGCAAAGGGGTTGGACCCGATGATCTCTTGAGGTCCCTTCCAACCCCTAAGATTCTGTGATTCTCTGATCTGTATAGATCCTTCCAACCTCAACCATTTTGTGACTTTCTAATGTATTGTACTACTGATATAACCACTGGAGAAAAGATGAAGTTATTAGACCAGGCTGTTAGATACACACCATGATTATTTGCCCATAAATAAAACACTCCAACCAAAGAAAAAGCAGTATAATAAACTTTACAGAGTTACATGCATTTTGTAACCTGCCTCCTACAAGGCAATTTAGCAATAAATTCTTAGGCCCATATTTTAGAAAGTCTTTAGCAAATATGCAACAAGATATTCTTGATAATGCTTACTCTTCAAATTTAGTATTCAAAGTCTCAATGAAAATGTTATTAATAATTGCATTTTATTTCTTACATAAATTTAGTAATTCAGTTTTATAAAATAACAAGGAATATTTTAAATAGAGAATCATTTTAAAAATAATGCTATATATAACACTTTTTGAAAAAAGGGGAATTAGACAGGTGACATTAGAAATATACATATGTTAGTTTGTGGGCATTTTGCAAGTACACAGCCTTAAATGAAATCCATAGATTAAAAATGTTGTGCAGAATCCTATAAATCTATTTATTTCAGCATTCAAATTCTTACTATAAATCTCAGAATTGGCCAGAAGGTGAGAATTAAGTATAAATGGGAAAGTTTTAAAAAAAAAACCAACAAAAAACCAACATAGTCTTAACAACAAAATTAATTTTTACAGGGGAAAAAATATTGGCAGAAAAAACTACAGGTGATGCATTAGTTAAAACCTAAAAGTATTAAGAAAAGCACCAAATACAAGGTGCTTTTGGATAAGATGGATGGAGAAGTAGCAGGGTGTTCAACAAGAGCAATAGATATGTATGGGGAGAAGACATCAAGGCAGAGATGAGGATGAAGGTGAGTATCAGGAGGAAAGAAACAGCTGGCTGCAAGCACTGTCAGACAGCAGATGCTCTTCAGTGGGAATGAGCAAAGACTCAGAGAACCTTACAAAAGTTCACCTCCAGTGACGGGCAGTGAAAGACTGGCTTGCTGATGAAAGGAAAGGGTGAGGCAAGCAGGACAGAGGATCTCAGACTGCTCCTCTCCCAGCCGCTTTTAGAAGATCAAAGAATGGCTGTGTTCTGGGAGGACCAGAAGGCCTTTGATGTAATGGTAGTTTTGGCAAGACACTACAGAAGCAAACCAAGGGGAGAAGAAAGTATTAACTCTTAGATTGAAGAATTCCTAAACATTCAATCCTATTTAGTATGATAATAATTAATCAATCTCAAGAGCTAACATCAAGATTTAATTATTGATGGAACACACATTGGGAGAGCAGCCTAAAATGCATGGTGTCAAGCAGAAACATCTCTCTGTGAAGTCCAATCGTGACTGTCACCCTTCCAATTCTTCTTTTAAAATGGGTGATAAATCAGAAAACTGTTGCAAATTTGAGCCTGCCACAGTAGAAGAATCTAATAGCTTTTACATTGCTGAGTGTGTGCAGAGATTTGTTTTACTGACATTCAAAACCTCACTCCCATGAACATAAAATATGACTTACAAAAAAAAAGCCCACATAAATGTTCACACTGAAAAGGAAATTCATATTAAATAACAATTTTGCTGAATACTTACAGCATTACTGGAGTGAACTTAGATTTATGACTTTGTAAGAAAAAGTTGAATCACGTCCAGAAAAGTCTGATCCAAGTATTCTAAGCAAGTGGTAACCTCACTTCTGGGATCTCTACTAACAGCAGCAAACTGCCGAATTGATCAAAGGGTATAGAATGCATATGTTCACTGGAATAGTTTCAGGGCAGAGTTGATTTCAAATTAAATTTCCCAGTCTTTTATGTCAGACTCATTCTCCTAAGGCAGAGGAATATCACTTACAGCTTATGCTCATGAAAAACATGATGCAATTTAGAAAATCCCACAAAAGTCACAAGCATAGGGCAGGAGCAGCACACACGTACAAAAGGCACCCTGACCTCTTCATGAGAATAAGATACACTTCCCATAACTAAATCTGAAAATACAATACAGACTTTTTCCTCAAGAAAGTAATTTACCTTTCTCTGTAAATAATACAGAACTGAATCCTGTATGTAAAAACTAAGCTACCCTGAAGAATAAACTGAATCACCTTATTCAAAGACAAATTGCATTCATTGTGGCAAACTATTTAATTGATTGATTACTGAAGTAATCAGGAAAATTACTTGTTAACAGCTATGTAACAATTCAATTCACTTTATTAAACAGTATTAAAGAAAAAAAAAGAAAAAAGTGTCAAACAAATCACAATCTCTAGGTACTCAAAACCTCACTTCTGCTTGTACTTGTTACTTCCGACAGTTTTCATGAGCCAAAGGATTACTCCAGAATACACTTTGGCTCTTCAGCTCCTTTCATATCCACTAGTGAATGAAGTACTCCTTCCTTATTACCTTCTGGCTTCTGCTCCTCTCCTGTGTACCCTTTGCTGGAGCAAAAAGTGGTGTTCCTATCTACTGATCTGACTGAAGAAAAACAGCCAAAAAATCCAAAAGATTCTTGCAATGGATTTTTCATCCAGTGTCCCTTTTTGTATCTTGCCTCTTGTGAATCTCATGAAC
This sequence comes from Laterallus jamaicensis coturniculus, assembly GCA_022605575.1. Taxonomy (NCBI): domain Eukaryota; kingdom Metazoa; phylum Chordata; class Aves; order Gruiformes; family Rallidae; genus Laterallus; species Laterallus jamaicensis. Next base: position 5,671,057 of record JAKCOX010000033.1, on the reverse strand, counting down.
TGCCGCATTTCTGTCAAAATTCTCCCAAGAAAAATGCTTTTTCTACACAACTTAAACAGTTTTTTCTCTAAGGATTCTGTTTGAATTTGAATTTAATACCTTAAGTCTTCACTCCATTTCCCTGAATCAAATCTTAAAATACGTGACTGGTGGCACTTTTTTGATGTCATGCTCTGAGTGCTCAAATAACTGATAAGAAAATGATACAAATATATGAGTACCAGAATTATTATGTACTTATTGTTATAAACAGAATAGTTACACAGCTATGTACACACTATAAAGGTAAGGATTCTTAAGGATCACTCACAAGATAGGCTTTACTCATTCTTTTGCTCAAAGGCCTTTCTATCATAGAATCACAGAATGGCATGGGTTGGAAGGGACCCCAAGGATCATAGAGCTCCAAGCCCCCTGCCACAGGCAGGGACACCAACCTCAGGCCTGGAGCTACACAAGGTTGCCCAGGGCCCCATCCAACCTGGCCTGGAACACTGCCAGGGATGGGCCATCCACTACTTCTATGGGCAGCCTGTTCCAGCCCCTCACCATTCTCTCTGTAAAAAACTTCCCCCTAATATCCAATCTAAACCTTCCCTCCTTTAGCTTTAATCCATTCCCCCTTGTCCTGCCATATTACACCTCATAGCTCATATATCATAGCTCATCCTGACACATTCAGACCACATAAGTATAACTCTATGTGTATTTTTTGTGTTTTCAGACCATTGAAGTTGGGGTGGGGGGTAGGAGAGAGAGACAGCACTATCACCCTCATAACTGAGACAGAGATACAAAGGTCAAAACTGCGTATTATTTAGAAACATTCACCATCAGATGTCCAACATCCAACTTCTGAGTATACTTACTAATATATAGATAGCTGGAGCTCCCACTGGATTTTGCCATTACTAAAAAATAGCATTTCTGAAAATCAGGCCTCGCCACTCACAAAGTCAGATACCCAGAAAATGAGGAACACAAAATAATTAAGAGTCTGTGAAAAATTCAGTTTAAGTGATTTACCTGACATCATACAGGACCTTTATGGGAAAAGTAAAATGAGTGCCTTGGGAGCATTCCATAGTCCTAGTGATGTCCATAATTTTGTCTGAGATCTCAGGGTTTAACATTATACATTATCCAATGTTAGCAACAAATAAAGCATGGTTGTTTCAATCTCTAGGATTTAGCATCACAAATTTGCATTCAGGTGTTACCTCTCAACTCGCATTAAGAAAGAAAATGGTATTTTACTGATGATAATAACCCTCTTCTATCTGAACAGTAACTTACAAATCTCCCTTCTTAAAGCAAAAGAGATTGAAAGCAGAAAAAGCAGAAAGGCTCCAGGAAAAAAAAAAAAAGAGAAACAAACATTGTCACAAAATATGGATTGAATTTGCATGATGTTGTGCTATTTGCAAGTAATTACCCTCTGCCTGTGTAAAAATGTCTTGGGGAGCAGAAAGGACAAAGCATTTGCAGGCAGTTTAACTCATGGTTCATGAGAAATGGATGGCAGCGGATACATGCCTGACTGGTTGTCATGTAAGCAAACCATGAGTAAGAGATGCTCCTAAACAGAACTAATGTCCTGGCAACACTTCACACTCAGGCAGCACTACATGATGTGCCAGGACACTGAATTTGCACATTAGAACCCAACTCCCACAAGGCAGGAGTTCCAACACTGCACTCTGATTTACAAAGGGCCTTTTATGTCTGAATGCAAGCTTTTTTTTAAATGCACTGAATATATTTGAAATATTTTTGAAACAGAAGCTTTTTCAGAGTTTCACAGACAATCAAGATAAAATAATAATTCACAGAAGCAAATTTAATACTAAATCTGCAAATTTAAACTTTTTGACTCAGTACCAGTTTCTTTAGGAGAATTTTTCTGGATTCCCAGGGAAAATAAACTACAGGCTATTGGGTTGATGTCTTATTGTACACCTGACCCTGGAAATGTTTAAGGTCAGGTTGGATGGGGCTTTAGGCAACCTGGTCTAGCGGAAGGTGTCCCTGCCCATGGCAGGAGCTTTGGAACTAGATGATCTTTGAGGTCTCTTCCAATCCAAATCATACTGTCATTCTATGATTCCTATGTATGAGGAAAGAAATATGATTCAGAAATGCTGAGTTCAATCCCTGCTATTCCATCTGATTGACATCTGCATAATCCAGCTGCATTCATGGCATGTAAATGGCATGAAGCCTTTTGTCCTTCCAACTTAGTACTTTATTAAATGAGATTAATTAATCTCTAAAACAGTATTCCTTTATGCTTTCAGTTGCAATATTGATACGGGCAGATGAAGGGATTCTGTTTGCACCTCCCAGCGTAAACATATAGAAACACATGTCACAGTCACTGAAATCATTAGCTCACATGGACCTCGAAGTGTTAGTAGTAGCAAAATCACATCCATTGTATGGCTCAAATCTACGATGCTTCTCTTCCCAGGGATGGGATGAGGAGTGAACTGCACAGAAAAACTACAACATTACACTATGTTTCACACAACCAGTGCTCAAATAACGTACTAAAAACCTACACCAAAAAGGTGCAGTGTAAACTAATCACATTGTCTCTTAAAAGTAAAATGACAGATAAAGCTCCAGAACTGCAATAATGATTAGCAATGTCATTGTGATTGGTGTGGAAATTAACTTAAGAAACTTACCACTTCTATGGCCATCATACGTTCCTAAAAATAAAGTACAACATACCATTAGAAAGTAAAGAATATAAATGCAACTTGAGTTGAGCAATGATGAAGGTGATTCATTTTGCTTTTTTGCTAGTCACTTGTATGGCATTTTGTAAAAATCACACTGAATAGGAATCATAGAATCATAGAATTGTAGGGGTTGGAAGGGACCTCGAGAGATCATCGGGTCCAACCCCTCTGCCAAAGCAGCTCCCTAGGACATATCACTCAGATAGGTGTCCAGACGGGTCTTGAATATCTCCAGAGAAGGAGACCCCACACCCCCTGGGCAGCCTGTGCCAGGGCTCTGGCACCCTCACTGGGGAAAAGTTCTTCCCCATGTTGGTGTGGAACTTCCTGTGCTCCAACTTGCAGCCATTGCCCCTTGTCCTGTCCCACAGACACTGAAAAGGGGCTGGCTGATGCCCCCTGCATCCCCTGCTTCAGATAATTATAGACTTTAATTAGGTCCCTCCTTAGTCTTCTCTTCTCAAGGCTGAAGAGTCCCAACTTACTCTGTGTAAGGAACTGCTGTGCTTGGACCTCTGCCTTATTTATCATGCTATCTTACTTAGAAATTTGTTCCAAATAAAAGAAACCCCACAGAAATAAGGTAAGAAAGAACTTGAAGAAAAAAAAAAAAATTACACCATGACATACTTATTTGAAATAGTACTACTGGATTTCCAATACTGTTGATTTTACTCCTGTGTATCCCCAAATTTATTTTCTTTTTTTGATCATCCGTGACTGTAAATCTAGCCTGTTTTTGAGTTCATGTCACTTCAGCATCTGGTTTAGTTTTCTTTCAGGCATTTCCTTAGAAAACTAAAAAGTAAATTCCATATCATTATTCTCTTATCCCAAAATAGCTCTGAAGAATGTTTTATTAATAACAAGACGACATTAGTCAAACTTTAATGTCAGACACAAAAAAAAATGCAAATAAAAAAAGATTGTGTCTGTTTTAATACAGCACAAAATATAGAGAACCCAGAATTTACAAGTTTACTGTATATCTTTTGACATTCAGTTTCCATTTAAAAGTATCTCTAAGAAAGATATTAAGCTACTAAAATCAAGAGCATGTACTCTGGCTCTGTGTCCTGCCTAGGTATTATATTTAAAGTAATCTGAGAAAACACACATTTAAGTGTTCAGGTAAGCCCACATTTACAGTCCCTGACCATTAAGACATTACAGGAAACCTTATCTTGCTCAAATACCTTTTGATCGTATGGGAGAGGATTTTTTTCTCCTTTCTGGGTAGATCAGGCTAAGAATCCTTATACATTTTCATGTTGGGTCCCTCCCTAACAGGTAAAAATTACTGTAATAATCTGGATTTACTCCTGCAGCCAGTTAGACAAGTCTGAACTGACTTCACTATTTTGGGAGAAACAGGTACATCAAAAATTTCTTAGACCAATGGAAGAATTTATCAGCCAGAAGCAGTTCTTGCCAATTTCAAGAATGTGAAAGTATTTTCTTTTTTTTTTAAGGCTAGGTGGAAATGAGTTTAAAAAGACTCTACTCCTGTCTTGAAAATTCAGCCAATTACAATAGTTATACATTTTACAGTTGTAAACCATAGGCAGAAAGTGAGAAATATACTGTAAGAAAAGTAACTTCAATAAGTAAGGCTGAAAAAAAAATTTTAAAAATCATCTGGAAAAGAATAACTGGTTTTGAAGATGTAGAAAAATCCAAGCATGACTGTTCAGGAAAGCATGTACAAGGAAATATCTAAAGGGAAAACAAAAATGCACACATAAATGAGTTTGATGGAAATCTAGCACACTATCAAAATACAGCTGCTTAAAAAAATAAAAGCTAATGTTGCCAATTGTAGATGTCACTAAACCGGCTGATGTTGGAACTGCATACCCAGTGGTTCAAAACTCCTTGTGCATAAAGCAATGATAAATAATAAATGTATACCAAAAAAAAAAAAAGACAAAAACGTAAAGTTTCAAAAAAACCCAACAAAACCCCAACAAAAATCTCAAAAGAATCAACATGGAGGATGATCTTATCCCCAAGAGCTGAGCTCTGCTAGAAGAGGGGTGGCAGCAGGGACAGGGAGGGGATTGTCCCTCTCTACTCTGCCCTTCTGAGGCTCCAGCTGGAGTCCTGTGTCCAGAGCTGGGGCCCCCAATACAAGAAAGATGTAGAACTGTTGGAGAGGGTTCAGAGGACCCACAAAGATGATTAGAGGGCTGGAGCAGCTGCCCTACAAAGAGAGGCTGAGGGAGCTGGGCTGGTTCAGCCTGGAGAAGAGAAGGCTGCGGGGGGACCTCATTGCAGCCTGCCAGTCCCTGAAGGGAGCAGAGAAACAGGAGTGGAGATAATGGCAGGACAATGGCAGGAGGGCAGATAATGGCAGGACAAGGGGGAATGGATTAAAGCTAAAGGAGGGAAGGTTTAGATTGGATATCAGGGGGAAGTTTTTTACAGAGAGAGTGGTGAGGGGCTGGAACAGGCTGCCCAGAGAAGTAGTGGATGCCCCGTCCCTGGCAGTGTTCAAGGCCAGGTTGGATGGGGCAACCTTGTGTAGATCCAGGTCTGAGGTTGGTGTCCCTGCCTGTGGGAAGGGGGTTGGAGCTCTATGATCCTTGGAGTTCCTTCAAACCCATGCCATTCTGTGATTCTAAGAGTTGGGAATCAAAAGACTCAGATAGATGTCTCAGATTTCCTTTAGATTTATTTTACCTAAGTTTTAGTTGCTTATAAGTAAAAGTAGGACAACATGAGGTTCTTTGACTCATCTGTTAAGAAATGTTTGCTTGGTGCCGATCACAATGAATGGGATTTGATGATTTGAGCTACAGCGTTGTGTGGCATACTAAATACTAAAGTCTTTATTCTTTCTTGGAAGCAGGTCTGAGGTACAGATTGAGTATTTCAGCATATTAGAACAAAGTTATGATAACAAATGTGCAAAACTCAAAAATACTTAAGATAATTGTTCCTGCACAAAATTGCAGTGCCTGTTACAAACACTTATGTTTATTTAAAGTTTCTGAAAAAAAACCCAAAAACCACCTTATTTCCATTTTTAAAAATTGCTATTTACAGATCTCATAAATTTGTGATGATGGTGAAAGCAATTCAGATATATATTCCTTCAGTTAAAATGGATTACTATTGTAGAATAAATAGTGTTCAAAAGGACTCATGTATCTAGCATGATCTAACTGCCAAATTCTAAAAATTTAATAAACTCTTACAATCTCAGCAGATGATTTTCTGAAGACTAGCACTCAATGTATTAGAAAATATACCATGGATAATTTATACATTATCAATATATTTGTATTTTAAAATTAAGATTCTGTTGGGGGATTTCATTATTTATATTAGCATGTCACTAATTCAATGCAAATGAAAACATCTTGTTTTCCCAGCAAACATACAGATGAATGTTGCAATTGTTGTGTATAGCACATTATTTGCATGAATGCAATCTTTTGTACCATGGGACAGTTTTCACAAAAGGGAAAGTGAAAACTTTATAATCAGAGCCTTTTCTCTTCCAATGAAGTGAGGAAAGAAGCGAGGTTATACTCTTGGAGTGGCTATCAGAGAGAATGTAGAAAGTGATCTAGACTCCTCACAAGCTAAAAATTGTATTATGATAAGTATCAGTGCACATGCAACACCAGAGAGCAAGTATATGTGTAATGAGAACATAGATATTACCTAGAACATATATAAACTCTTGGGTATAATGATATAAACTAATATATAAATATAAATCTATGTATGAAAAGCATGCAACAAGTTCAAAATGAAAAAACAAGAATACAGTGACATCACCCTCCTAGCTGCCAAAACACTCTGTATCAAAGAACCACATATATTACCTAGTTTCCGTCTTGATACAAGTCAAGAGTCAGGTTAATGTAGAAAGATGTAGCTATAAAGATTCCCACTGTCTACATAAGTATTCTTTTGTCTTTGTCATGCTAGTTGAAGACCAACACATTCCCTGACTCGAGGAACACATGAAAACTACTAGTCCAATATTTCCAGGAACAATCCTCATAAAGCTTTCTTTGTGGTTTTCAGCTTACAGCATTGTAGAAGCACTAACTGTACTTCATTTAAATTATTTTTAACAAAAGGTGCTCCTTGTCTTAATTAAAAAGAACACCATGCTAACTAAAAGAATAATAAAACATACATCCTTAGCTCTGGGGTATATTTTTGTTACTTGATGCAGAGACATAGCAAAGAACCTCAAGGTATCCTACATCATCATTTGCCCACAGAAATATGCTGATTTCTGACAGAAGATTTCACCATGTCCCTAATTTTTCTAAGATTATGGTCAGTGTTTATGGCTCAAGTAACAAGAAAAAGGTCCTTCAGCTATAATAACCTCGCTGCTTCCAATTGTCTGTCCATAATCTAAAACATACAATCTTCCTTTCTGCCTGTTTCCTGAACATGCTTTGCACATACAGCCTGTTTAGACTGCAAAAAAAAAATGCATTAGGGATTGACTTGCTTCATAGAATTCTCTGTATATATATGCTATTTTCTTGTCCTGGGGTCCTGTTTTGAAAAATAACAATAATCAGCATGACTGATTGTCTCCTAAACCAAGGACTAACTAAGTAGAATCTAATGCCAAAGGAATCCTATCCAAGGACTAACGACCTTGGGGTCAAACAGTACTATTTTATTTGCCAGTGGTCCTTAATTTGACATACAAATACCTTCTAGCAAACTACTTCAATAAAGCTCTACACATGCTTTGCTGAAGTGGGGCTCAGAAGAAAAGAATATATTCCATGTCATCTGGTTAAGAAAACGATGAGTGCTAGTTTCAGCTCTGGGAAATCCCATATTTGAAGGAACTCTCATTTTCCTCTTACTTCCTATACTTTATATATTGAGATGAAACAGTTTGGTGAGACTCAGTCATGATGACAGGAGTTGGTTGTTACAAGTACTCGCTAGCAAATTTGTACATATTCAGCTACTGTAAGTTTAAAATACAACTTTGCAAGAAGAGAGGATCCCAGGCTGGGAACATTTGGAAACATATGGGCTAAACTGGACATAATATTTTCTAGAAAAATAATAGATGTTTTTGCTGAATACTTTGTGAAAGCGTGGGGATCTGAAGGAGTAAGAAACGGCTATCGAGCATTTGAGAACAAAAATAGCATTAAGAGCAGTACAAGTCACACACTTAACCAGAACCACCAGTTAGGGATGGGCATAAAGCAGCTTGATCAGAAACTTGACGGAGCAATCAGAAATACAGGCAAGCACATATATGCACACAAGACACTAATATGATGCAACTGCCTGCGGTATAAAATTACTCCTCATTCAATCCTAACATCATTAGAACAATTTGTCAACTATAGAGCTTCACATGAAAGCAGATGCAGAATTGCTTCACATGAAAGGAGATCTTTTTACATTGATGTAACTAGATATGCACCTGTGTAAACTGCTTGCGCAGACAAGCTCTCAGCCTTGTTGAACTTGAGCTGCCAGAAAGCCAGGCCAAGATTTTTGTTTGAACAGGAAACAGCTGGGTTGGTGTGTTGTGTAACTTTTGGGTCTTGCAACTTGTCTCTTCTTACTGTTTCTACACTAACTCTTTGATACATCTAGCCCTCAAAATGCCTTCTATTTATTGTATGAGAAGAGAAGGCTTATCTTCAAACAAACTCCTATGCTCAAAACTCAGGTCAACACACAAATTTCACTTTCCTTAACAGCCTTCATCAAATCCCTCATGAATATCCGGACTTCCAGAATGGTGCTTCATTGATACATTCTTCATATGGTATCTAAACATCTTTTGTATTCGTGTTTTATATTCATTGTTTGCTTTAATATTTTGTTACCAGTTTCTTTTTCTCCTTCTGTATTCTGAAGAATACATATACTACTCACCCTAATAACCTCCCGAGCCTCACAATTCAGACATTCCAACTTGGTTTTGCTTTCCTAGCCATTTTAATTTCAAAGGAGTATGTTTTCTTTGACTGTAATGCTTAAATACTATTCCAAAGCTGAGCCTAGGGTAAATCTTACTTTCTAAGCACAAATTTAAAGTGCTTAGCACAAGCAGCTTTACTGCTAGATGCCACACAATGAGGATTTACTATATTGTATCAAGTCCTAGCACATATCAACTGATTCCTTCTTCAGGAAGGTGATTATGGACATTTAATGTTTCAGAGATTTAAAATGCTTACTTAAAATCTTTTACTTTCAGTTTTATTTGGAGATACAGAAGAAACCAACACAGCCCAGAAAATCTAACCCAACCAATGAAGTAGAATATAAAGCATTTTTGCAGTTGTAAATTCAGATTTGCACATCCCCTATTCACATACAGCTTCAGTAAAGCCCCCAGAATAACTTCAGCATGTAGCGTGATGGCCTAGATTTATTGACTCACAGGAGAATGCTGACTACTTTAGTCTTCTCTAATGCACAACTGAATTGCTGCTGGGCAGAAACTCAGCAGTGAGCATTACTAGGTATCAGGTCTGTATTTGGCTTCATGCCTTTTGAAAGCTCAATTTAAGATACCAAGGAGTTCAGAGAATTGTAGAGTTTTGTAGTACAATTTAGCAATGCCAAAAGTGATAAAAAGTGTATCTAGCTAATGACATAGAAAGTATACCTGGAGAGCTCCCATTTCTTCTTCTCTTCTGAGGGTCTTCTCTAGTAGCTCTGTAAAACAAGAAATTGAACTTGTAAATTCAACTGCCTGTTTCACGGCCTGACAGAAAAAGTACTTGAGGTTTTCTTTTTACATTCCTTCTCAGCTGATTAAGCTAATTGATGAAACGTGTCAGTGATATGATTGTTTGCAAGCATTAGGCTGTTGTGGTGACTGAAAAAACAGCCACAAGAAATCAGTTTGACTGGCGGAGGGGAGGAAAAAAAAGCATTCAGATTCACAGAAACACTTGCCTATGCTTAAATCAATCAATTTTTAGAATGGAATGAAAAAAATCAAAGCAATTCACTCTGAAAGTTGATTAAGACACAAGTAGGCCATCAAAGCTATGTAAGTATATAGAGAAGTTACTCTAGATTACTTTTATAACTACCAAGGAACTTCCTCCAGGGAAACAAGTGCAGACAATGTTTACTATTATCAAAATAATTATCTTATTTCACTAAATGGGAATAATTTTGATAATGAAAATAGCCAGTTCAACGTTGCAAACACATTAGAGAAATTTTTATAGTCTTCAACACCATGAAATCCTGCTATCTTAAATTCACTTGTGTGACAATTATCTACATTAGCACATATATGTGCATATGTAACGTTAGAAATTAGCATCTGAGTTCTGTAAGACATCACGAGTTGTTTTGCTATTTTATTTCATTCACATCTTTTTTGTGACCAAAATTATGGTTTTGATCAATTGCATTGTATTTAGAATTCTGCAAAACCTTAAATTTATAACCTCATGGTGAGCAGGAAAACCAAAAAAACAGGTTGCAAGCTTTTTTGAATATTTTAACTATCAGAAGTTCACTCATGAGTTTTGCATGAGAAGAGCACTGCTTTAACTAAGCCAGAGACTGACTTTGAGTCAATATATGCTCCAGTTAGCTAGCAATTAGGAGTGTCGCAACTTAGCGTAGTTGTGTCCTGGGAGAGAAACAGGGCTGCAGAAAATTGCTGCTGTGAGGAGCTGCTGGAATGCTCTGCAGGCCCCAGACTGTAAACAGCAGCCAATTCAAGGCCAAAGTTGCTGCTGACCAGAGCTGAGCCAATTGGTGATGGTCACAGTGCCTCTGGGAATCACATATAGGAGAAAAAAAAAACACAAGCAGCTGCATTTTGCCACTGGAGAGGGGAGTGAGGAGATGTAATGAGCTGTGCAGACACAGGGAGTGAGGAGATGTAACGAGCTGTGGAGACATCAAGGCTGGGGAGGGGCTGGAGGGGAGGTGCCCCAGGTGCTGGAGAGAAAAATGCCCCTGTAGCCCATGGAGAAACCCATGGTGGAGTGGGTGTCCCCCCGCAACCCATGGAAAAGGCTGAGACCCTACCTGCAGCCTGTGGAGAGGCTCCACACTGGATGGAGCAGGTGAAGACATAGAGAAAATGCTGTTGACATGCATGGGAGCAAGCCCCTGCCAGCACTTGCAGCCCATGGAGAGAGATAGAGACACAGAGATGAGCAAGAGAGAGATTTGTGCCAGAACAGGTTTGCTGGGGGGAGGCTGGTGACCCTGTGGAGGATTGGGACTGAGAGACATTGTGATTTATTGCTGCCCACCATAGCAGTGACCCAGGCAGAGCAGCTGATGAAGAGAAAAAGCCCTGTGGGAAAGGACTCACATTGGAGAAGTTTGTGGAGGACTGTCTCCCATGGGTGGGACCCCACGGTGCAGCAAGGGAAGGGGGAATGAATGACCAACTTGCAAGGAACTGACTGAAGCCCCCATTTTCCCAGTCCCTACCCCTCCCTGTGCCACAATGAGGGGGAAGAAGGGAGTGAAATGATGACTAGAGTGAAGCCTGCTGAGAGGGGTGGGGAGGAAGGTGGAGGTGTTTTAAGATCTGGAAAAGGAAAACAGCTCATGAAGAAGTGACCGAGAACCCCATTTTCCCAGTCCCTGCCCGTCTACATACTACGATGTGGGGGAAGAAGGGAGCAATATCGTGACTAAAGGGAAGTCTGCTAAGAATGGAGGGGCATTTGGCGGGCATCTGGCCTCCAGCCAGGGCTAAACCACCACAAGGTGAGATCATGAAATCACCTCAACAAACTCATAGGACTGAATTCTGACCATTAATTCCATCAGCATCCAAGTACAGAAAAGTAAACTGCAAGCACCTCTGCATGCTTCCTTAAGAAACAAAGATTACTGATAAATACATAGTCTGGTTATTAAAGATTAACTTCAGTGTTTTACAATAGAAACGACTTGAAATATTCTAGCAGCATGAATTTGCCTTCTTTCCTTTATTTCTCTAATCTTTCACTTTTCTTTCCTCTTCCTCTTGTTATGAAGCCTCCTTGTGAGCACCCTGTTGCCTCTTTTCTCATATTTCATCATCCATTTCTGACAGCATGCTGATTATTTGAGACTGATTTTCAGGCACCAGTCCTTTAAGAGGAATGTAGATGACATGCACAAAATTTTAGTTCATTCTTTCACAAGCAGAGAGATTGACTTGCTTTTCTTTCTTTTGAATGCTTTGAGTTGGAAGAGATCATCCAGTTCCAACACCTCTGCTACAGGTAGAGTCACCATCCACTAGACCAGGTTGCCCAAAGCCCCATCCAAAGCTGCCAGGGAAGGGGTATCCTCTTCTTCCTAGTGTCTATGCAGTTTTTTCTAACCCTTTCTTAAAATGAATAAAATTACTGTTTCTTCACTTTCTTTTGGCTCTTTCATGTTTCTCTGGATTATTCTTTCATATGCATTCCAGTACAGTGACTCAGCTGCCATATAAATTACTGTAGTTAAATGTGCTGCCATCAACATTAGTTAGTGTGAGAATGTGGGCTTGGAAAGTGGCTGCCCTGTATGTTTTCCTTGGGTATATTCCAGTATTGTAACTGAGTTGGTAAAAATTTGAATTATAATACTAGCTTTAAAAAAAAATGAGGCAGGAGGGAGGAATAAGTCTCTGAGAAAGGGATAGGAAATGAAAGATTCTTCCATCTGACCAAAAAGAGATTCTTATACTTCACTTTGCTTTATTTTCATTCTAAGGCAATAATTGAGATTCTGTTGTACAAACAGCATTGTTCTAAGTGAAAAGGAAGCGATGAGGCTCTTTTTATTAGGTGTTTACAAGGCCTTTAATAAATGTAAAGTGAGCTAAATTCTGCTAACAATCTCTAGATTTGAAAGTTCTGCATCTGAAATTAGGGATATCTAGATTTACTTTATGGTACCTATGCTTTAATGTCCTGCAGGATGCTTCATAAAATGCTGTCCCCAGAAGGGCTGGTAGGTACTGATGTAGTGTTATTTATCTGACTATATATTTACTTTACAGACTTGCCCTTTATGATCATATATTTAAGAACTGCATTTAAACTGATGATTCCATTAAGTACTCAGTCTAGAATAGTAATACAATTTCTCTAAAGCTAAAACAAACCCAAACAAAATAGTTAAAGCAATACTTAATAAATAGCTATGCAAAAAATATAGCACATTGTATCATTCTTGTAAATGTTGCAATTTATAATGACAGAATATCTTTGCTTACCTGATCTGGAAAGTTCTGTTGATTTGTTTTACAATTAGTAAAACACTTCCAACAGTAGCACGAGTTTCCACATTCGTGAACAATCCTGTTATGATCATCTTTCAAGGCCCAATGTGACCACAGGGTTTTGGGCTTTTTTCAGAGTAATATGTAATTGTTCTCATGGGGCACAGAACACATCAATTTATAGATTGTTCATCAGAATCAGCATTAATGAAAGTGTATTACAAAGGCACCTCCAAGCATTAACAATACATGAAAAAAGACAATATAAAATTACTTTTAGAAATAAGGATATTCATCACCGTATTTACTTTTTTTTAGCTCAATATGGAGTTTGCAATCCTAAATAGTGAGCCACAAGTGAAAATTATTTTTAAAAAATCAAATGTTTCAGTTGTTCAATACTGCTCAAAATCAACAGCAAGTTCAGAATATTGCCTGCAAAACTAGGGATAGCACTTCCATAGCTTTACAAAAATAATTTATTTACAGTGGCTAAACTCCTAACTGTCTCAGGTTTATATCCCATTTAGCTATGTACTAGTGTCCTTCCTGCAGTTAGGCCACAGTGGCTTAGACTTATCTGATCAAATTCCCAGGAAGCATACAAGTTATAACTTAACACGTTCCATCAGAACCATTACCTTTTGGAGTTTGTCTGACACTGAAACAACTCCAGACGTTGCAAATTAATGCATCTATTAAGCTGGAGATGAAGAGAGTATGGGATAGATGAGTGGACAGTGAGGTGGGTTGAGAACTGGCTGTGGGACCGAGCTCAGAGAGTTGTGATTCAAGGAGCAGAAACTGACTGGAGGCCTGTGACCAGCGGTGTTCCTCAGGGCTGGGTGTTGGGTCCAGTCCTGTTCAATATCTTCATTGACACCTTGATGAGGGAACAGCATCCACCCTCAGCAAGTGCCCATGATCCAAAGCTGGGAGGGGTGGCTGACAGGCAGGACACTGCGCTGCCATCCAGAGACCTGGCCAGGCTGGAGAGCTGGGCAGGGAGAGACAGATGAGGGTCAACAAAAGCAAGTGGAGAGTCTGGCACCTGGGGAGGAACAACTGCATGTATCAGTACAGGCTGGGGGTGATCTGCTGGAGAAGAGCTCTGTGGAGAAGGACCTGGGGGTCCTGGTGGGTGACACGTTAGCCATGAGCCAGCAGTGTGCCCTGGGGGCTGAGACAATGGGATCCTGGGGGGCATTAGGAGGAGTGTGGCCAGCAGGTCAAAGGAGGTGATCCTCCCCCACTACTCTGCCCTGGTCAGGCCCAACCTGGAGTATTGTGTCCAGTTCTGGGCTCCCTGGGGTAAAAAGGACAGGGATCTCCTGGAGAGAGAGTCCAGAGAAGGGCTACGAAGACGATGAAGGGCCCTGGAGCATCTCCCCTGTGAGGAAAGGCTGTGTGAGCTGGGGCTGTTCAGCCTGGAGAAAAGAAGACTAAAGGGGGACCTAATCAATGTTTATAAGTATTTTAAGCATGGGATGCAGGGGGAAATGGCCAGCCCCTTTCCAGTGGTCTGTGGGGACAGGACAAGGGGCAATGGCTGCAAGTTGGAGCACAGGAAATTCTGCACCAACATGGGAAAGAACTTTTCCCCAGTGAGGGTGCCAGAGCCCTGGGACAGGCTGCCCAGGGGGTGTGGAGTCTCCTTCTCTGGAGAGATTCCAGCCCCGTCTGGACGCCAACCTGTGCAGTATGAGCTGGGGAGCTGCTTTGGCAGGGGGGTTGGACCCCATGAGCTCTCCAGGTCCCTTCCAACCCCTGTGATTCTATGATTCTGTGATTTTGCACTCCCTTGTAACTCTCAGGTAAGTGAGGAAAAAAGATACGTAGTTATTCAGACAGACTTTTTTCACACATGCATGACCAGTTGTAATTCTGACTGCTGGTGAAAAGCATCAGAAAATAGACTTAAGAGCAGATTTTTATTTTTTGGAGTAAGTAAAATATAATTGTACTATCTAATTTATCCTAGTTGATCTATTAGTATGCCAATAGCTAACTCAAGAATGATAAAAAGCAGTTCAATGCTTCTATCTCTGTGCAGGGGATAACAAAGCTGGGAAATGGGACATTGACTTTATATTACCCAGGGCAAGCAACTTCCTGAGAATATGAAACAAAACCCCCAGATTTATTTCATAAAGAACACTGAACAGCCTTCATTCATTATTAAGTAGGAACTGGATTTTAAACACTGCATGGTCTCCCTGTGTTAAGAAACTGAAGACAGTGATAGACCACATTCTGCTTCACTTTGTAAAGACTGAAGTGCCAGAGGGAAGTCAGTTGGATTGATATCAGATTTCTGTGTTTACCATTAAGAATATATCTGCTAATTCAGAACTTCCTCTAGCAAAGGGCAATGCACAAATACAGAACTGTACACAAAATCAGTTCTTATAGTCACAGATCAGTCAGAGATCTCTTGCAAAATCACTTAGACACCCTGACCATTTTATCTTTAAATTTGTTTTGACCAAAACTGCAGTCTGTTTATTTCAAGTCTTTCCTATCATTCTCACTTCAAAAAAAGACATATGATGTTTGGATATGTTTCCCACAAAACTGCTGAAGAAGATACTGCAGTATTCCTGTAGATGCACAAGGCAGGCAAGCAGGCTTCCATCAAGTCTGAAGGAATTTTCAAGCAGCTGAAAAAATCCGTTTCTCTCAGCTAGAAATGATTTATCTTGCACTTGCCTACACAGTAAAATTTAATCACCTATTATACCACTTACAAGCTTTTCCCTTCACACATTGAATCTAACATGAAGGCCCTGTTTTAGGGCGAGCGGGAGGGGGCATCAAGCTGTTTCCAGTTTAAGGAAAATATTTCAGAACAGATATATTTATGGCTAGTAGAGACAGAAAAACTGCAATTTTGCCCTGTATCTGTCTTAGTATGATTCTGGTGAATGGCTTCCCAGTACTGTGACAACAGACATGGTGATGAAAGCCTCAATACTAAAAGATAATTCAATAAGGCTGGACCTTTGTACAATCAGGCCAAACTCCACAAATCACCCTGGCACTAAAAGAACTGAGATTTAAAACAGTATTGTGACTTGCTTCAAACTACTCGAATTGAAATAGTACTTTCCATGCATGTAAGCCTTTAAGGGAATTTCCACATTAACACATTATCTTAAAAGAGCTCTTGAGAAACAGATATTTCTTAGAACCTTAATTTTTGCTCATGTATAACAAGGCCCACAAATTATGAGCGTTTCAGAGTGTGTTCATGTATTCCCAAGCAAGATTAAAAAAAGAAATCTCTGAAGTCAAAGGCAATGCTTCAATTCATATACAACATAAAGTGTCTAAAGCTATAGAATATTTCCACCCAGCTAGTTTGATCCCCATTGCATTCATAGGTTTAACAAATGAATGGATCTCTCAAAAGTTGGGGTCTTTTAAAATTATGTTCAGATGATTAATGGTTTTCACAGCTAAACTCAATGGTCACCACTTTTTTCCTTTTGTAGCTTCTGCAAAACATAAAAAGCCTCGAGTGACTTTTAATACTGGTTAGAGCTTTCTAGTCCATTAGCAAACTGTTATATTAACACTGAGTACATTCCACTGTCTTTAAAGATTATAATCCAGTTACACGCACTGCAATGAATGCAGTGCTCACCACCAGCAAGAATGAAGCAGCTGTTTATCTGTGCCTAAATCAAGTTTTCTCAACCATGTGTAAAAAGACGTCCAAAGAAGACCATTTAAAAAGGGGGACTCCCTTTTGCTATATTTTTTGCTATTATAGATTCTAGCAATTCACTAGCTACTGTAGATTTCAGTAGGCAACACAGTCAATATTTCAAGAAAATATACAAAACTTTCACTTTTTTTTCTTAAGGATCCCATACTTTTGATACCTTTTAGGTAGACTTTAATTTTTGCTGTGGAACTTCAAAGCAGTTAAACAGACAGTGGTGCATTTGTTTGCATTAACCTGAAGCAGTACCCACAATCATAACAGAGAATGGGGAAAAAAAAAAAGGCATCTGACAAAAAAAAATAGAAGGAAACTGTTCAGATTCCCTAAGAGACTTATTGCTATGCAGGAAACAGAGCCTACTGTGTTTTCTTTCTACTCCCTGAGGCTTAATAAGTTTTGGTATTTTTTAGCACAACTTTTAAATGTTTGCATCTTCAATGCTGGCCTGATCTGTATTTCCTTATTTGCCAAGAAGATAATCGCTTTTGGGAAATAAAAAATAGCATATAAAAGGGAAATGCAACCATTTGGGGGCTGTGAGGGATGATAGAGAAGCTCAACTTGAGATTCTCAGATCATTTTCTGTTCAAGTCATACTTGCGCTCATGACTTTCCTGAGACTTTTAGGAATCAGTGGTATCTTAGTGAGTCAGGACTAAAACTGCTCAGCCTATATCCCACTTCAGACAGTAAACACAAATGGATATTAAGACAGGAGATTAAAAAAAAAAAGGTAGTGGTATTTACTGTAATGGCAGCTTCCAGTAATTAGCAGCTGCTGAAAAAAGCCTGCATCTGGACCATCCACAATCTATTTGACCTCCATGAACTTGACTATTTCTTCATTGAACCTATTTGCTGTTTTGGGTGCCAGTACAGTATAGAAACTCATTGTTTTAAAATGAAACACGTACTGTGTAAAAAAACCCCGTTTTCTCTTGCTTTGAATATGACATCTGGACTGCCAAAAATTTCTTTACAAGCATAAATCTAATTTACATCAATAATTCTTATGGTTCACACCATTATCTTTCTTTGTTTCCTTTTCACTTCGATTTGTACTTGATGTCGATACTCAAAAGTGAACTATCTACCCAACCTTCATTCAAAAACTGCTTCTGACTTTTCAGTTGTCCTAAGGTGGTGCCCAAACTTTTCCTCATCAGTTCTAACACCTCTCTGTACCTACCACGGCCTGAACTATTTGTTTCAAAAGTATGCTAGCTGAAGATGTAAATTCTAACAAGTAAGCACTTGTTAGAAACCATACTGACCTCACCTCTAAAATAGTTTAAGAACTTTTTCCTTCTACAAGTCTGCATAAATGTGAGTGCAACAGCACATGAGTAGTAGAATCTCTAGATGAAAATTAACAGTCAGATCAATGGCAGCACTTTCAAAGAACATCCACAGCTTATGCTTGGGTTTGGAACTATTTTGAAGAGCATCAATCACAATTTTAAGCTGCACTTTGCATAGGTGTAGTCACTCTTTTTTAAATGGATTTAATCAGTTTGTATAGAATTTTATCATCAGTGGCAAGGATAATACAATCTTCCCCACACCACTAAAGGTGCAGACCAGGGGATGTGAATAAACATATTTTAACTTTACATTCAACAACCCGTTGTTAACCTGTGAGTGACAACTAGGCACAGATACCATTCTGTGACTGAATTACTGCCACTAAGCATTTTGTCTAGATTATCAATGCTTCTAAGGCCATAAATGCCAGTATTTAAATAACTTGAGTTTACTACGAGAGGGAATTGTTGTCATGTATATAGGTGTTGATTACTCATGCAACAGTAACATTGCCAAATGGTGCTAGAATGAAGGCAAAAAAGTTCTGATTATAAATAAATCTGGAAAACATTTTTTAAAAAAATCTAACCCACAGTGCTAGTGAATAAGCAAATTTACATGAGGCTTAGAAACTAGCAAACTTTTACCCTAACAGTCCAATTGTACATTTACATTAGAATTTTAGTTCTTT
The DNA here is from genome assembly GCA_022605575.1 of Laterallus jamaicensis coturniculus. Lineage (NCBI taxonomy): Eukaryota > Metazoa > Chordata > Aves > Gruiformes > Rallidae > Laterallus > Laterallus jamaicensis. The sequence continues at coordinate 5,652,374 of JAKCOX010000033.1, read as the reverse complement.
AGAATGTTAGTTGCTTAGCTTTAGATAAGCTACTTTGGGTACTGATGACTGTGTCCCACAGAAGTCATAGAATCATAGGGGTTGGAAGGGACCTCAAGAGATCATTGGGTCCAACCCCCCTGCCAAAGCAGCTCCCCAGCTCATACTGCACAGGTCGGCGTCCAGACGGGGCTGGAATCTCTCCAGAGAAGGAGACTCCACACCCCCTGGGCAGCCTGTCCAAGGACTCTGGCACCCTCACTGGGGAAAAGTTCTTCCGCATGTTGGTGTGGAGCTTCCTGTGCTCCAACTTGCAGCCATTGCCCCTTGTCCTGTCCCCACAGACACTGGAAAGGGGCTGGCCATTTCCCCCTGCATCCCATACTTCAGATATTTATAGACATTGATTAGGTCCCCCCTCAGTCTTCTTTTCTCCAGGCTGAACAGCCCCAGCTCTCTCAGCCTTTCCTCATAGGGGAGATGCTCCAGCCCCTTAATCATCTCCATAGCCTCCTCTGGACTCTCTCCAGGAGATACTTGTCTTTTTTATCCCAGGGAGCCCAGAACTGGACACAATACTCCAGGTGGGGCCTGACCAGGGAAAGTCAGTGCAATACCAACTGAAATAGGCCTAAGACTAAGTGCTGCAGTTCCACCAGATGTGGTCAGATCACATCACAGATTGCATTTGCAGATTGTATTTGCTAAAAGGTTTGGAGGTGTCTCTGCTCCCTGCTTTTGGATCTTCATTGCTCTTTCTTACTTTGTCCTAACAAAATCGTTGTTCCTGGGCCTCCACAAAGGTCAATTCACTTTATTACAATGTAAACTGATTAATACTGGCAAAACCCACAGGGAGCACTATGTGGCTAACAGTGACAAAATATGGTCACAGAGGGGACCAACAAGAGCAAAGATGAAAAAAAGGAAGGAGAGAGTAGCCAGAAGGGAGTGAGAGAAACAGAAGCAAGGATTTAGCCTTCTGTCTGCAGTGACATTAAATGTCTCTGAGGAATGGAAAACTGTCATCTGACCAACTAACATTTGGTTTGGATTTGTGTGAGCTGTAATCACACCTCTGTCTGTAGCACAGATCTACCTATCTAGCTATCTGACCAATGGCTTTTTCTGTCATAGTTTTGATTAGAAACCCTATTAAATAACCTGGAAGGAAAAAGAAATAAAAAATCAACATTATATTAAAAAAATATAGTAAGAAATGTTCTCAAAGTGAGGTCACCAGAATATTTGACATTTGAAACAGAAAATATAGTTGAACATTCTGTTTTGTCATTGTATACAATATATAATTGTTACAATTCTCTCCTGAATGGGGAAACATTTCCTTTCTGATGATGAGTAAAATCTTCCAGGAGTACACAGAAAGAAATTGAAACTTAATTTGTTTTCATTCACCAAGTGCAAGCTTGAAAAGATAATTTGTCATTTCTTGTTTTAGAAAAGTCTGTTGATATGTTTATGGGCATAGCAGCTACATAAAAATTACGGTATAGCATATATAAATGACAAAACAGGAAATTGAATGCCACTTTCTTCAGTGAGCTCTCAGTCTTAATATCCTAGGCTTTTCTTTTTTTGATGTTTATCATCCCAACCATATTTATGTATATCAGCAAATTTCCTTTTGGCTACATCTGAAAGGCAGCTGCATATCTTAATGTAAAAATAGACAGAACTGATCTTGGACCTAACAGCTAAGGAAGGGTCAAAGATTAAGGGTATTTTGAATTTAGGTGGGCAAACGGAAAGAGGTTGTCAGTTGCAAACCAGAAAGCTTTCTAGCCAAGGTCACTTGTTACTTGAGATGAGTAATTCTTTGGAGCTTAGGAGTGTATTTCCTAATTGGGCTATTTGAAGATCGGAGCTAAACAATCCATTTGCAGCCTTCTCATCAAAGGACAGCAGATAACATGGGAAGCTGACAGATACCAGGGCTGAAATTAAGTTTCCCTACCACTCTTGGAAAAAAGGGATCTATTAGCAGCTCGAGCATTTTAATAAACTGTCAGAAGAGTAGAGCACATAAAGTTATAACTCAGTGGGATTCAGATCTTGATAAATGTTGTAAGAAAGCTGTCAACTCTACTGCGTAGCCATATGTATCACTAAGTCCCAAATTGCATCTGAGGAAACATTTACTTCAACCAAGCATGCATACAAGCAGAGGTCAGTGCACTTTGTGCAAAACAAAGAACTTCCCAAATCTACAGAAGGTCCTTCTTTGTAATTAGACAACTATTAGAAGCTACAGTATAATGCAACTAGCAGTTACCTATCCCCCCCATCTCCACACAGGTGCTATAGGGGAAGATGCAAGAAACTGTGAGATGGCAATTAGGAAGAAAGCTGTCATGGTAACTTAATTCATAATTTTCTCAGCTGCAGTTAGGCTCTGAGTGTCTTCCTTGGTGGGACAATCTTACTGTTGTACAGTCGTGTGGGAACTGATGACATACAAACAAGACTTACCAGATCCACTAGTAAACATTTTGATTTCCAGTGACTGCCAACATTTTACTTAATATGTAAAACCCTGTTTTGAAAATTCTGGTATTTAAATGCAATAACATTCTCCCCATGTAGCCATATGTAAAAGTCTACATAAGTATTCAAGTATTTTTCAGAGCAAAACATTTAACACAGATTTGAGAAAAAATTCTCCTATACTTTAAAAGAGAATATTGAGAAGAATGTTATTAAACATTTAAACTTAGCACAAAGGATAAATTAATTTAACAAATTAAAAAGCAACACCAAAGCTTTTGTTTTCTCTTGTGCAGTGGAGTATGTGCCACTTTCAACTGACACTTATTTCTGATCAATACAATTCCTAGAGACTGACCACAACAAAATGTACAGAGCTGTTTTCACTGAATAAGAAGGTAAAAGAATAGCAGTCTCAGACTGCAGATTATATAGCAAAATTAATATCCAGTATGAGCAGAATAATAAACATACTGTAAAGTTTTGTTACACACATTGTAAATCTTATCATGAGGATGACAAGAGTTGCAAATGAGTTATTTTTATTAAAGAGTTGCTTATCTCATTCTCCCAACACTACATAATTTCTACAGGTAGAGACATTCAATTAACATTTAGTAAAGAAGTTGCAAAATTACTCTGTCAGAATGCCACATAAATGCCACTGTAAATGGGACAACACATTAGGTGTGTATATCCTATGCACTTAATTCTTGTACCTATTTACATCATAGCTGCATGTCTGTTCAGTCTCAACAAAATCCTAGGAAGGAACTGAAGTTTGCAACAATAAAATGTTTAACATGATTTTTATGATAAATGCCTCTTATAGCACACTTTATAAAGTATATTGACAAACAGAAATCTAGAAAATGCTTTTAACAGCTGGGTCATCATCTCCTAGGCTAGGAATGAATTCTCAACAGCATCAGGAATGGAGAGAGGGGTACTAAGCAAATAGTAAGTCTGCTTCACTGGATATGCCCCAAAGGCTATAACTGTTATGAAATATAATTTGAAATGTGCATTGATCTGCTCATGCCTCTTGAACTCTCTACAGGAAACTAGTCCCTCCAAACACATGCTCAGGTGTTGAAAATTCATACTAAATTTTTTAGATCCTTTAGCAGTCTTAATAAATGGCTACATTTCTCTTTCTTTGTGTTTTTTTATGTTGCATAAGAGGAAAATACACTGACATAAATTAAAGCTCCTCAGCCTAAAAGTAAAGGCTTAAGCCCAAGCTCTAAAATAGTTATTTGCACTATGAAAATAGGGTTCTAAACTTTTTCAGAAAACAAGAAAATAACCAAAAGGACAAGTTGGACATCAAAAGGAAAACCAGCATCTTTGGGCTCAAGGACAATGGTATTAGAACTTCTTCTGGAATTAACTGTTACTGCTGGATCTCAACTCCTCTGCTAAATCAGAGGCTTTAAAATAATCTACTTAATTAAAAAGAACAACAGAGTTGTCTCTTACAGGCTACAGATTAAGAGCAGGGCTCAGGAAAAATAATAGTGTCTGATGACCACACACTTCTTACAGAACTCTGTAAACATGCCCTGACTACAGCTGGTACCTATATCAGTGAACTGAAGTTATCATTACCAAAATTTCTTCCAACCCCAGATGCAGCATAAGTGGTTCTTGGATCTGCCCAATACTGCAATGTGCTATTAATGTAAATTAGATTATTACAAGCTGGCAAATCATCAACTTGCAGTATTTAATTCCAAATTAACTATCCTGGTTTCATCAGAGATAATTTTTTTTTGCTAGCACCTGGAATAGTGCTGCATTTTAGATTTAGGAGGCAAATAATGTTGATAACACACTGATGTTTTGGTTGTTGCCAAGCAGTCAAGGGCTCTTCAGCTTCTCATCCTGACCTGCCAAGATGACAGGCAGCACCCAAAAAGCTTAGGAGGCTTCCAGTTATTATTGCACTCACAATGAAATCTACCACAATGTCAGAATACAGCCTGGAGATGTTATGCTCTCTACAGACTTTATATAAAACACAACTATTGGGAAAGATAGAATATTTTCAGCATTTCAGATTTGAAGTATTTTTGCCATAAGTTAATAACATTGAAACCTTAAACGTCAGATCTTAATCCTACTCTGTCACTTGTTCCCTAGCAGCATGTGTTTCACTGTAACACTTGAAAAATCTCTTGTACAACATCATTAAACCAGTCTGTGTATGTAAGTCTTACTGACTTGGACTGAAGTATTAATATTTCTCGAGATTTTAAGAAGAATGAGCATGCATATAATAGACTACTACATTCTACTCTTACTTAAGAGGCCACTTTAATAATAAAACATTGCCCAACATACTTACAATCCCTTTAATATACTTGAAAAGCATCAGATCAACAGCTTTGGAAAAGTACCTTCTTCCTTAAAAACAAGGAGAACGTGAATCTATGCAATGCAAACTTCCTCCAAATTCAATCACACATCTCATGCCTTGAGAGAAACAAGGCATCCGAAAAAACTTAAGTTCTCTGTCAGTTTAAATAAGCTCCTGGTAAAAATAGTAATTTGTAATATTGAAGAACTTGATAGGGAAACTGTAAACTCATAACAGAACCCACTTAATTCCTTATCCTGATCTCGGTGTGCATTTAAGAACTTGAAAGGCAAGACTTTCTTAGCCTCCAACAGCTGAAGTTACATAGACTTTTTATCATTTCTCCTCTTGATAAATTGTAAATAATGAAAAAAAGCTTCTTTATAGCAATGTTATCTTTTGAAGAAAATTTTCTTTTTTCCTATTTAACTCAAAATATCCCCACAATATCTTCATTAACTAATCCTATTGCTATTCCCACTATACCTCTCCTTGGATACTAGATATGCATTTGCTAATGGACCCTTAGTTCTGTTCAACAGCCCAAACTATGAGGACAGAGACCTAAACGAAAACTACTCCATTTAACAGTTCTTTCTGCAATTCAATGCTTGTGTTGATCGACAGCATCAGATTGATACACAAATTCAATAATGGAGTCTATGTATTCTGAAGTAATTCAATGCCTATATTTTTTGCTGTAAACAGTTTTAAGCTTGCTTCATTGCATTCATTTCTGTAAGCAAAAAAAGTAGTTAGGTGTTCAAAATTCAGACTATTTCAAAATCAAAGTTACTCTTTTAAATTAGTTCTAGTTCTTAACAGTCTCTTAACAGAATAAATTAATATGGAATGAGATTGTAAGGAGGTAAAGCCAGGCATAAACGCCTGAAATTTATAATCTCACTTTTCAGCATGGATTAAATCTTTACAAATGCCTCAAGAGAAAAAGATAAAACAACTTAAGAGAAGAAGAAAGATGGGCAAAATTCAGAAGAATGGTTCTATTGAATTCTATACAGGTTAAGCTGAACAGCCTTTGAATCTTAAAGTTTCACCTATATTTGATGCTACTTCAGACAACAGATCACTAAGCATTAGCTAAAAATTATTAAGCATACTTTTTTTGACAGTATCCTAAGAGTAGCGTAGTTAGGGTCTCTGGAAACTATCATTGCTTGAGCTAAAAGCTACAATGGTGCCTTATACAAGAAATGGACCAAAAGTCTGCTTTTCTGTATTTGTGAACTATATAGAATCATAGAATCATTGGGGTTGGAAGGGACCTCGAGAGCTCATCGGGAACAACCCCCCTGCCAAAGCAGCTCCCCAGCTCATACTGCACAGGTCGGGGTCCAGACGGGGCTGGAATCTCTCCAGAGAAGGAGACTCCACACCCCCTGGGCAGCCTGTCCCAGGGCTCTGGCACCCTCACTGGGGAAAAGTTCTTCCCCATGTTGGTGTGGAACTTCCTGTGCTCCAACTTGCAGCCATTGCCCCTTGTCCTGTCCCCACAGACACTGAAAAGGGGCTGGCCATTTCCCCCTGCATCCCTTCAGATATTGAAAAACATTAATAAGGTCCCCCCTCAGTCTTCTTTTCTCCAGGTTGAGTCTCAGCTCACTCAGCCTTTACTAACAGGGGAGATGCTCCAGGGCCCTTAATCATCTTTGTAGCTCTTCTCTGGACTCTCTCCAGGAGATCCCTGTCTTTTTTATACCAGGGAGCCCAGCACTGGACACAAGACTCCAGGTGGGGCCTGACCAGGGCAGAGTAGAGGGGGAGGATCACCTCCTTGGACCTGCTGCCCACACTCCTCCTGATGCCCCCCAGGATCCCATTGTCTCTCTCAGCCCCCAGGGCACACTGCTGGCTCATGGCCACCCTGTCACCCACCAGGACCCCCAGGTCCTTCTCCACAAAGCTCCTGTCCAGCAGGTCACCCCCAGCCTGTACTGATTCAAGCAGTTGTTCCTTCCGAGGTGCAAGACTGTACACTTGCTTTTGTTGAATCTCATCTGGTTTCTCCCTCCCTATATGGTTGACTGTCCATGACAGTTCCTCCTTGGCATTGTCCCACATCAAGAAGGAAATAATAGAAACATCTCCTCAAAAGTCACAGCATTTCTTTACAAGGTAATGGGAGCCAAAATACTGTGCTGAAAGAAGCATAAATGTGTTTCAAAGGCATAAATACAAAATCTGTAGAAAACCTGTTACTCTTTTTCATAGCATACATTACTACAGAGGTCCAAAGTTTCTATATTTTTAACATTGGAACTTCAGTTTCTGATCCTAAAGTTATAAAACTTGCAATTTTACAATCTTTACATTATACTCAAGATTGTGCTAAGTTAATTCTGTCCTCTGAACTCTTCCTTAATAAAAACATGCTCCATGGATTCTAAGCACACTGTATTAGTATAAAATGCTTTCATTAGGATTTTCCATTATATATAGTATTTTGCAAGAAATAGCATAGTATCCGGCCATTTCTCTGACCAATTTTTTTTCCATACAGACATCATCCAAACATTTTCAGAAAATGCTGATCCTACAGTTTCAAACTAATGAAGAAAGCATTTTTTAATGGCTAAGTTGTTAACTGCCATTAAAAAAAAAAAATCAACCAAAACCAGAAAGACAAACTTTTGTCCAGGCAGTTGAAGTACATATAACATACAATGATGCAGCAGGCAATACATATATTTTCAATGAGTGTGTTTTCTTGATTTTTTTACTTTGTTATTTCTCTCATGGTAGATCTCAATTTACCAGATATACTAAAAAACACAAAAAACCCCCACAATAATCACACTTAAAAAAAAAAATCATACTTAAAAGAGTGAGAATTGTTAAACAAGAATGAACATGAATAAATTCTACATTTAAATATTTTCTTTTAAACAGAAATTTATATACAGGCAATATATAGTGTTGCACAAAGGTGCTAGTCAAATACTGTGGAAAACAAAGTACTGAAATATGAATGTATTTTAATAGAAGACTCATCTGGACTTCGGAAATGAGACAGAAATAGGAGATCCAGCTTTATCCTTAGCTCTTTTTTTAAGAATAACCAGGAGCAAGCATTATAATCTCTGACTCAGATAGTGTCTGTCCAGTAAGAAAACTGTTTTACAGCAACTTAATAATGTGCAACTGAAATCCTTTATTAAGTATGCAGATTATACCCAATAATATGTTATGACCTTATCCTAAAGGCATAAGAAAAAGACAAGAAAAAACCTGACACTCTGCCCACAGAGAAAATCCAAATATAAATGCCCATTATTACAAGTGGATTTTTAATAAATTACAGAGAGATTTGCTATTTGGAAAAACACTTTATAGCTTATTGTTCTACTCACTGGAACTGTATGAACTATACAGTTACTTGAGTCAAAAGGCAAACCCCTTTTAAATGCTGACAGATTTTTTCAATTAAAAACATTTTAAAGTACCAATTGCAGCTTCCACTTTGCAAAACCAAAGTCAAGGAGATACAATCAAAGCAGTAAAGGAAACAAAAGCTGAATTTGAGATACAGCCTGTTACTACCTTGAAGATGCTAATCATAGTAATAAGTTCACTGAATCAATTTGTCATCTTTGAACCACTACAAGGAAAACAATGTAAACTGATTAATTAACCACTGAAATAAATCTTTGCATCAAAAAGAAACCAGTTTGTTTTCCTTTAAGTGATTCATTTATGTCTAATTCGTAATTAAAACTGTCTTGTATACAGTCAACATAGAATCATAGAATCATAGATTCTATGATTCTATGTTGACTGTATACAAGACAGTTCTATGATTCTATGATTCTATAAGAGGATGTTAATTAATTAATTAACTTTAACAGTTGGTTTTACTGGTGATTGAAGCACTTCTCAAAGAGAACTTTTTTTGCTAATGAAATAGAACTGAAATTGTAATTCTCCAAATGCACAATATCATTAGCAGTCTCTTTAAGAAAAATGGGGGTTTAAATACCATGTCAGCTGAAAAGCTGTTAAAGTATCAACAAGCTAAACTGAAATACCTATTCCATACAGTCTGAAAAATCCTAGGCAAAGAACAATATAACATTAGCTCTAATTTTAAAAGATATTGAATACATAACATAGCAATATCCAAGTGTGGTGGTTCAGCCCTGGCCAGAACCAGGACACCAAGTTTTCAAATACTTTTTAATTTCAGGAACTTTATTTCAAAACTCTTACAGAAGTGTCTTTTAGTTTCTGCTCAAATTTCCAACGTTTCATTCATATTTTAGACTAAAATGACTTTGAATATAGCAATAGGTAGGAAGACCATAGAGCCCTTGGTTCAGTTTCATTTCCTGTAAGACAGCATATTATTTAATTAAACAGGCATCTTATCAGATATTGGAGAGTTTCCTGGGGACGTTATTTCTACCTAATGAAGGCTGAATGACAGGCAGCATGTTTCTGTTATATACTTTTTGGAAAAATATTAAATTCAAGACACAAGCTTAAAAATGCCTGTATAGGTTGTTTGGGGTTGTTTTGGGCTTTTTTAAATAGCTGTAAATCTGTGACACTGATTTGGTCTGGAAACACCATAGAACCTGAAAACATGACAATGCTTTCCATGCTAAAGTCAAGGAGTTCTGATAAACTTGTACAGATGCTTGCAAGAATCTCTTTATTGTGCAGTGTTAAAGCAGTGTTATAACTCATTACCTACACTACTATATCATCATTTCAAAAGCTGTAACAAAACAAAAAATCCAATAGTTATTAGAACATCAGCTCTTTAGCTTGGTTTAAAGAAAAAAGTCCTAATTCACAACAGGAAGAAAAGATGAAATAATCCCCCAAGTTGTTAATTTTGGTTTAGTTTTCAGTATGCATAGGTAAACCAAGAGGTAAAACTAATAAATTCAGTCTCTTAATGATAGTGTGCACTACAAACTCAGCAATTTATTGCTTAAAGGACTCGTCAGACTTTCTAAGCTATAAATCTGTACATAAGCTTCAGATAAGCATCTAAAGTACAAGATTCAGAAAGGAAAAAAAATATCAAAGGAAGTGTTAAAAACATCTTAGCTACAGTTTCATCCCATCTCTTACCTGCATTTTTTCACAATGGCAGCCATATTTTTATGAGTGCATAAGAAGATAATGGCAAACAAAAACAGTTGCATAAAACACTAGGTAATTACAGGAACGCATCTCCAGACTGATATTTCCAGTTTTCCAACACAAAAAACACAGGGTAACGTCTCCAAATGATTTGGGCTTATTTCCATTCTTCTAAGACACTGAATGCAGGTTCATTTTGGCAAAGTTTAAAATAACTTAAGAGGTCCTCCCTCCTCCTTCCCCCATCACTTTAAAAAAACCAAGCATTATTTAAAGGGCAAGAACACTATTAAGAAGAAATTAATTATTTGAAGAGTAATTATAATTGAGATTTATACGTTTCAAAGCTCACCACCATAAATATGTATCATGGAGAGCTCCTCTGAAACCCTTCAGAGTCCTTCCTTTATCTTGAAGTAGAGAAAAGCATTTTCTCTACTTCATGTTCCCATTCACTGTTCAGTAAAAGATGACCTTAAAATACCTTGTTTCTTGCTGCCACAGAAAGGACTGTGTTGTCATACAAAACAAAATGAGATAATAAGAATAAAGAAAACAAATAGGAAAGAAAGAAACAAAGCTGAAAGGAAAGAACAAGTTCTATCCAAAACAGTATATGTACTTCACTATTAAACATGATACTTCATAACAAATATTTTGTAATATTTTGATTGTCACAGCTTCCCAATTTTCTACTTTTCTTTTTCTCAGTTTAACCAGCAGTGATTGAGTGCTAATATACTGACTCTGAATAATGTACTGCACTGTCTTTCTGCTTTAGTGTTCCTAGATTAAATAAAAATTGACTTACTGGGTTTACAAAAAAAAATATTTGGAAGACAAAATTTTCTCAAAGCAAAGTCCTACCTACATTTCAGATTGTGTTAATGTAACAGGTTCTCTGAATCCATGTTTTTCAGAGCAATTAAGTAAAAAATAAGCCTGACTGAACCTAACAAAAAAAAAAAATCCACCCAAATTAAGTGAGTAATATTCTTCAGACATCACTTGCCAAAAATCTTTCTAAAATATACTTGATTTATATTCACAAGTGATAAAGCCAGTAGCTAAATGTACAACTAGCAGAGATGGCACTGTCACTAAAAACAGCTAAAAAAAGTCTTGTAAAATTTGATTTTGTAAGACAATGCAGTAAATTTTTTTTCCTTCTCATTCTCAATTACAATGAATGTAATTAGAATGTGAATAGAATGAATGATAATACATAAAGCATAACACTACAGACTTGCTCAGCATAAGTTTGTGCTTCTGACAAAAGCATCTAACATAAGCCTCTCCTAGCTCAGGACCAGAATCATTACCTTCTTAAGATTTACTTAACAGTATAATCTATATCACAGCAATTCTAAAACTGTAATAATATGTTGGATTATACAATGTAGACACTGAGAAATGGTACAGAATATGGCTTGCGTCACCTGCAAGTTTATGTAAATCAGAGAAAGACATTTGCTCTTCTTGCATGACTATAGGCTTACTAACAGCACTTTATTTAAAAAAAAATTACATGGACATGACCTTCCCAAATACATTGCCTTATTTTGCTAAACATTCCTTTGTTGACTATCCATTACTTCTCTGAGTTAGCAGTACAGTATCTTGAAACAAAAGAACTATGCAGACTGTGTCTCACTGCTTTAGCACACCGTGTCTAGCTTCTACACATTTGTATATTTTCCAAGAAGGTATTTTGTGGAAGTCATGCTCCAGAATCTATTATTTATAGTTTCTTCTGTTAATTCCTACTGTATAGGTGAGATATAACATGAGAACATATTTGTTTAGAAGGTAAATATTTATTAAAGCATTTGGCATTTAGCATTTAGTATTGCTTACCTAAACCAACATATTCTTCATACCTTTAACTAAAAAATGATGACAAAATTACAATACCTGTAACATTTTGAAAGTATTTAAGCAATAACAAACAAAAAATTGCTTCAGCTTAACGTTACTTTTTCTTTTAATCAAGTGTAACTGTGCTATACATATACACAGGCTCAGCTGTCTTCTGAAAGAAGGTTCTGGAGAGGTGGGAGCTGACCTTTTCTCCCTAGTGAAAAGTGATAGGACAAAAGGAAATGGCATCAAGTTATGCCAGGGGACATTTTAATTGGATATTAGGAAAAACTTCTTCACAGAGAGGGTTGTCAAGCATTGGAATAGGCTCTCCATGGAGGTGGTGGAGTCTCCATCCCTGGAGGTATTTAAAAGACAGTCAGATGTGGTGCTGAGGTACATGGTTCAGTAGTGAATGGCAGTTTAGGGCAATGGTTGTACTCAATCATCTAAAGGGTCCCTTCCAACCTTGACAATTCTATGATTCTGTGATTATTTATGCAAGAAAGTTTGATTACAAACTTTAGAAGGACTGGACTTGGTAAAAGATTTAAGTGGTTTAGTATGAACAGAAGTTTTTTCCTTGTGGAAAATAAAAATTTAATTGTAGCAAGCACTTTGACTATGTTTCCCACAAATGCTGATGTTCTTCTCTTGATGAAGAGACAGAGCTGATGCTTTCAGCTAAAAAAAAAAACAACCCACAGCAACTAAAGCAAATCTAAGTCTGTAAAACAGGTGGTCCCAGGATCAAATATAGACTGTCACTGATTTGTATGATAAGCTTTTCAGACCCAAGCAGACTAGACATTACAAAAATTAGATAAATGAAAGGAATTTTGGGCCAGGTCTTGGGTACAATTCAGGTTGATGGTATTTTTCCTGTCTTCAAACATTTCCCTGTAATATCATCTTTGTGATCTGAACTAATTTTTTTAGTGTAAGAACACCTTGGCATGCTCAGTGATTCCAGAATGCAAGTTCTTAAACTTAGTTAAGAAACTGGAATTTGTACCTTTTATTTCCTTAGACCATGTCCACTTTGTTAAAATACTCAATATTTAGTGCGATGCTATTAAAATAAATTTGGCTATGAGATCAAAATCACTTCAAGAGCAGAAATCTAACAGTTTTATTTGTTACTTACTGAAATATCCCATTGGGTGGCATGCTAGATTAGTAATCCATCAAGTAGTGGACCGCATCAAAAACTGCGAACCTGAAATCAGGTCTCACATCATCTTCAGTTCTTAGGCATTTAAAAATATTGCTAGTGTTCTGAATTTCTCAGTTCTCCTGAACAGTATACTTACCAAGAAGGGAAGACAACCGTGGCCAATCTTGATACATCACCTAAGAAACTCCTCCTACTCTGCAAACAATCCTGAAACTCTCTACTACAATACTGTATTTTCCTTCATTCACTATTCTCTCGTTGAGTCTAGAGTTGTCACAGAATACTATGTTGGAAGGGACCTCAGGGATCAATGCTATTTGCAATCTTTATGTTAACTCACTTCTATCAGTCAGATTATTCATCATAGACAGTCAGTTTACCACTACAGGTAGGATTGAAAATTCTAAAACTCCTACAGAAATTCATAAGAAGAATCCGAAAGCCTGCAATATTTACAAATGTTTCAGTGAAGAAGGGAAAAAGGCAAAAAACTACATTGTTAAGTTTTAGTAGATGTATTTAAGCTTACTGACAAACCTGTTTCAGGAAGTTTTATAAAGTAGTTTAAAGATAAATCCCACTTACTACAGTTATATCCACTATAAATCTCTATTTCTATTTTCACACACACACACACACCCCGAATTAACTAAAAAAACATATCAGTTGAGTGGGAAAAAAAGTTAACTTATTGAAAATACAATTATTCTGTCTTGTATTTATAATTCCCAATTCATGCAAATTTAAATTAACGGACTATTTTCAGACTACATTAAGTATTCAGAGAAGTAGCTTGCTTAGGTGAGGACAGTCAACCACATCCATTGATATTCACAGAATCACAGAGTTGTAGGGGTTGGAAGGGACCTCAAGAGATCATGGGGTCCAACCCCCCTGCCAAAGCAGCTCCCCAGCTCATACTGCACAGGTCAGTGTCCAGACGGGGCTGGAATCTCTCCAGAGAAGGAGACTCCACACCCCCTGGGCAGCCGGTCCCAGGGCTCCCTCACCCTCACTGGGGAAAAGTTCTTCCGCATGTTGGTGTGGAGCTTCCTGTGCTCCAACTTGCAGCCATTGCCCCTTGTCCTGTCCCCACAGACACTGGAAAGGGGCTGGCCATTTCCCCCTGCATCCCATACTTCAGATATTTATAGACATTGATTAGGTCCCCCCTCAGTCTTCTTTTCTCCAGGCTGAACAGCCCCAGCTCTCTCAGCCTTTCCTCATAGGGGAGATGCTCGTAGCCCTTCTCTGGACTCTCTCCAGGAGATCCCTGTCCTTTTTATCCCAGGGAGCCCAGTACTGGACACAACACTCCAGATGGGGCCTGACCAGGGCAGAGTAGAGGGGGAGGATCACCTCCTTGGGCCTGCTGGCCGCACTCCTGATGCCCCCCAGGATCCCATTGTCTCTCTTAGCCACCAGGGCACACTGTTGACTCATACCCAACCTATCATCAACCAGGACTCCCAGATCTTTCTCCAAATTCACAGAATTAGTCTGATAAAATGTTCCATCTAAAATCTGCAACAGAAAATAGTTTCATTCATTTGCACCAAATTTGAGTGGAATTCCATTTTATGGCCATGAAGTACACTCTGGTGTTAAAAAAAGAAAAAAATCTTTTTATTAATTAGAATAAATCCATTCAGTCTTCATTTGCTTTATTCTTGTACCTGGATTTTGCCAAAAATTTCATTACTGAGTATCTTAGTATTCTGTGACTACTCCTTCCATTTTTCATCTTGAAGTTACAACAGTTAACCACCATTCTGTCTCCTTAACTAATTTTTTCTACTATTTTGATACACAGCTTTCTCTTGGCTTAACACCTTTTTTTAATGCTATTTGCCATATGTTCTTTTTTCCTTTGGAAAGTTACTTTTCCAATTTTCATGTCCTAGTCATTTATACATTAAGCTGTTTACAGGTTTACAATCTACTAGTTGCATCATAATTAAACCTGGGCTTCTCATTCGGTATGTAAGGGTATTTGTCCAAGAAAACTTATCTTTTGCCTTGCCTTTGTTTTTTTAAATAAAACCCTATATAAACATTTAAATATATCACATCATGAATAATATATAGTACTTAGGCTTCACATTAACAGACGTATTCTATCATTCCTCTACTGTCACCCAACTTAAAAATAACTGATTTGGTATAATGAGTAAAATGAACAATCTATGTTGACATGACAGTGAAGCAAGCCAAATAAATTCACATGTAGATTGTAAATCCATTATTTTTGCATAAACTGTCATTTAATTCAGGGGCATAGGAGAATGGTATTGAATACCAAGTCAACCTGCCTATTTCTAGTGTATCAATAAACAGATCTCATAATTTTGTTCAATGTTTGTGAACATTATCATGAATTTCTGATTCCAGCTTCAAATTCAAAATCGGTATAAAGACTGATGAAAATAAATATTACATAAAATTTCCTTCCTTGGCATGAGCTAGATTACAATAAATTATCCCAAGGATAATCCACTTCAATTGTGCACCAACAAAGACACCAAATTTTCTAAGACTCCAAGTTTTATTATCATATTCCTACTCTTCATAGTAAGTTCACTTGTGTAGAAAAATGAGTCTACAGACATCTAAGAATCAGTACTATGCCTTTCAATAATTACACCTCTGTCACTGACAGCAGCACAACCCTTATTCTAATTTATGACTCCTGTATTTTACCATCACAATTACATCAGTCATTACATAGTCCCATGTTGAATGCTATACAGATGACTGCCATACTACGTCTTCCGTTAGATCCATCAGTTACTTGGTACCTACCAGCTATCTTCTCAAATGAATGACATATGGGGAAGTTGCATAGAGATTACCTGTGGTAAACCTCAGTTGTATTTTATGCCCCTGTTTTGAATTATTCAGTAAATGTTCTGAAGTCTTGAATGCTATTAGAAGTAGAGGACCTACTGCTAGAAGGCCTGTGACACCACAGCAGCTAAAGTTAAATACATACACTGCTACTGAGCCAAATTAGAACAACTTTGTCTGTTTCCATAAAACCTGTTGACTGGCAGATTGAACCAAATTTGAATGCGATTAGGTGGATCATGAATCATCACACAAGCTTAATTGTGTACATAACTAATTGGTTTTGTAAATGGAAGTACCTGTTTCCCTCCTCAAAGACTGTTTATGTGACAATGTCCAAAAAAACCCAAGGAAAACAAAAAGCAAACCCAAACCTGCGTGACTTTACATGGCCAGGTTTTATATTCCACCCCATCAAAAGGTGTAGTGCAAAGAGCCAACAAGGTACTTGACAGCCACCTACAAACACTCCTGACTTCTTATTTCCCTATAAAATAGTAAACTCCATTACCATTAATCATTTAAATCAGAAATATATTTTAAAAGGATACTTTTAAGTACATACAGCAAGGAAAATGTTCTGGAAAAATTGACTGACAGTAGTCAAAGTTAGCTATCTTCACCTGATGCATGTCTCTGCATGCACATGTATCCTGGCCCCAGGCCTTAAAACCAACACTGCCTGCATTGCCAGCATCTTGTTAGCTTTTAAAAAAAGTCCTATTGCTCATTCTGTATTTGGTGGAATTTTAAAGCATGTTTCATGTTTTGTGTTACATAGAAAACTGTAACAACTATGTAACTGTTATTTCCTTTTCCTTACCTATTTTAAACCAGCATGTGCCCCTAGAGATAGGCAGAAGAGAACATAACTTAAATAGAATTACAGAAATTGTAGTATGTCAAGTGACAGAACAGAGCATAATTGTAGGGAACAAAGGCATGGTCCTTAGAAATAGAAGGTATCAAATTAAATACTACTTTTTGTGCTCAGTGCATAGCATTACTTTTTACCACTCTCTTCAGTTTAATAATTTACCATGATATCTTTGCCTATAGCCTGAAATTTAAATGCAGGCTGTGAATTTCTCCACAAAGCCTAAACCAAATTAGGTACAGTAGAATTAAAAACTAAATAAGGTTTGCTTTATTTCCTCTGCACTTAAATTAAAGAAGGCAAATAAGGCCTCAGGGAGATCATCTTAGCAGATAATTATTCAGTCAAAGAACACTAAAACACTATTAATATTATATCAGGGTCTTGGCGCTATCGTTTTAAACAAATGAAGGATAATAATAGAAACATACAAGCTTGAAAGATCAAAGCATGTTCTCTTTCAAAGTTCTTTGTAAGTGGAGGAAGAAAAATCTTGACAGGATTTTACTATTCTTGTAAAGTAAATAACCTGCATTGTTCTATAAAATATTTTAAATTGCCTTTTTATTTGTTATTGCTGTTGTTGTTTTGGAATAGGGAGTTTTTTGTTACAATATTTCACCAAACCTTTTCCATAATAGTCAGTTTACAGAAGCTATTACTACACATACTTAAAAGATTACCCTCATCTGAGTCTACATCAACCTAAACACAAAATTGGTACTAACAAAAAGATAAAGAGGAGTAGTCCTTCTCACAAATATTAACCCATCACTACCAGTACTGTGTCATGAACGAAGGCCACAGAGTTTGTAAAGAAAACACATGAAAAGAAAACCTGAGAGGTGGTGCTTTCTTTTGGAAACTGAGAAAAAAGAATACAATGAAAGATTTTACCATGACACTGTAAGGTATGCAAATAGTAATCTAACAGATTATATAAATGGATTCAAACTAGATGACAGCTCAATTTATAGGCAATATCAACCCATAAGACATTATTAGTTCTCAATGTTAAAAACACAAACTTCCAGTAGAAGCACTTTATTCTCCTGCAGAGATGAGGTTAGCATAAACCATTTGTTGATATCAAAATACAGTCTCCTCACAATGTAGCTTTCTCTTCTTTCAGGCTTAGTTAGATTCTCCAACAAAAGATCACATTATTTGGTTCTACCTCTTTCATATATTTAAGTGTGGAAATTCTGATCCCTGCACCCTGTGTCAATTAAACTGTCTCTTTACTGACCATTTTTATGCACTTGCTTCATCTTTTTCGCTCATCACATCCCTTTGAAATCTACCTGTAAGATTCCCAGGTATCCACATTCTCCTGATGTGTTCAGAAACTTGCTCTTCTGCTGCTGGGACAGTACCTTAGAGCTCAAGCAGGTGTGCACACACTGGAGAAGTAATATTATCAAAATATTCCCTGCAGGTTTGGAGATAACATTAAGGTCTAAGACTAAGAATTAGTGTCCTACAACATTTCTCACAAAAAAACTTATGGCTCCAGTTCATTTGGTAACTGAATTGTCAACACCAGCTACATTGTGATTTTTATTCTACCACTATGTTTTTAGACAATGACACCTAGGGATAGGAAGTGATAAAATACATCTGAACATGCCACATGAATTGTGATTATCAGAATTTTAAGTCTTTCTCCCTTTTACTAACAGAAGTTGAACCAGCAACATACCTCTTTTTTCTCTGTGAACTTCTTCCAAAAGTTTTTCTTGCTTTTTTATCTGTTTATAGAGATACTGATGTTCAGTCTCCTTCATCTGTGTAAAGTGCTTGAGCTGTTCTCGGCTCTGCAGCAAGTAGCATCGCAGCTTTTTCTCCTTACTCTCTCTCTCCTTTACCTCCTCACACAGCCACTGAAGTTTAGTCTATGTTAAAAAAAATAGGGCAATAAAGAGTAAAGAATTCTAATGAAAATAAGAGGACACACATGTTAACTGATCATGTCTTTTGGAGTCACAGATTATTCATTTCTACCTGCTACTGAATAACAATAATAAAAAGGGACATTCAGATATTTTAAAGGGCACACCTTCAAGGAATCTCAAAAGACAGATATGATTTTGGCTGATAATTGTACAAGAAAAAATAACACACATTTCTCCTTTAATTCTGTTCTTATCTCTATTATCTATAGCAGCAGTCTTTCTTGGTCTACAAGTGTTACATAAACCATACGTTACCAATAGCCTTTAAATTATGTAACATGCAAGCAGTTGCAATTTTTCCCTAAGTCAATTCTCCTGTGGCTGACCTTCTAACACAAAATTTTTTTAAAAAGCAGAATGTCTTCTACAGTGTCTCATTTGTGAAAGTTATTGGATAAGAAATATGTTTATGCATATGAGTTGAGGGAACAGGAATAAAGCTGCAAAACAAAAGGCAGGGGTTGTAAGTTACCAGTCACCACTTTATAGAAGTTTAAGCAATATGTACACCTAAATTACAGGATTCAAAAGTTTCAAACAAAGGGGGAAGGAAAATAGTTCATTTTTCATGAATCTGATCTAATATCTCTTTGATTTAAAAAATAACAGCCTTATAAAAAAAACAATTTCTTGCCTTGTTAAAACCTTGTAGAAGGAACCTAGCCTGGTGACTACATTATCATGTTTTTCTTGTCTGAAAATAACTGAACCAGATTTAAAGGCTGTAACACCGCAGCAACTCCAATACTTCAAAACAAAAAACCAAACCAAACACACACACACGCCCACAAAGAGCATTGCTATTTATTTTACTATAGAGACAGCTATTTCTTGTTGATAGCAAAATTTGGATAATTATTCCATCAGTTGAAATAACAGTCTGGGAATATCACACATGTTGCCAAAGGCATGATTTTGTATTTCTCCTTTTTCTTTTAAGTGCCTTTTCAAATGCATTTTCAACTGAATGATTATAAATGTTTCCTATTAGCTTATTCAGTAAAATTTCAGGAGGTTTGACTATTACCTTTGTTTCTGCTAACCAGCGATGAGGATCATTCAGCACTGTTGGTGTAAGTGATATTGCCTGTGGAATAGCAGGAGAAAGAAATAGGCATAAAACCAAGAATTAGACACAGAAAAAAGAAAGTCTTTCCTGCTTACTGGAAAATGATCAGACATATGCTTTATTAAAAATCCAGCGAATAAATCATATCTGTAAATGGTTTAATAGAACAATTTAACCATAAATTGGTCGCATTTAAGAGGAATTTATGCAAGTTCACTGATAAAAACTTTATTTAAAGGTGCAATTGCATCAAAAAGTAAGTTTTTGTGTCCTGAATCTGTAGTTCTCTCCTAAGAATCCCTACAATGACGTCTTTCAAAGATCCCCAGGACATAGCTTTACGTCAAAGTCCCAGCATGAATCTGTATGTCCATTTTTGAAAATATATTTCATAGACTCATAGAATACCAGATTGGGAAGGAATTCTCCAGGATCATCTGATTCAAACTTTCTTTGCAAATGCTCTGTCTAGACAAAAGCCCTGCCTATAAAGGATAGCTCAGCATCTCCTACAACCAGATCTTAAAAGTGTCCAGTGTCAGGGAATCCATCACCTCCTGGGGAGATTATTCCAAGGGCTGACTCTTCTCCTTGTGAAAAATTTCCTCTTGTGTCCAATCACAGTCTGCTCAGGAATAATATGTACCCACTACCTCATATCTTTTCCATGTGACTCCTTGTAACAGTGGAGTCTCCTTCTTTGTAGCCATCCTTTAAGTACTGGAACATGGTGGTGAGGAGGCCCCTAAGCCTTCTTTTCTCAAGGCTGAATAAACCAAATTCTTTCTACCTGTTCCTCATAGGCTCAAAGGCTTTCCAGGCCTTTGAGCATCCTTGGGGCCCTCCTTTAGACCCTCTCCAGCCTGTCCACATCTTTTTTTGTGTGGTGGGGACCAAACCTTAACAGAGTTTTCTAGCTGTGGCTTGACAAGCGCTGAGAAGAGTGGGATAATGATGTCTTTATCTCTGCTGGTGATGTCCTTGTTGATGTAACCCAGCACCCTGTTGGCTTTCTTTGCCACTGAAGTACACTGTTCATTCCCATTGAGCTTGTGTATTTCCAAATAAGACAATCAGAAATGTCTATTTCTTAAAAAAAGGCAAACTTAGGAGTTACTCATCTGGGTTCTTCCTGCATTCTACAAAACAATACTGACTCCACATAACCAATTGTTGTTGGTCATTGAACTGTCATCAGTATGTCTACAGAAATGCTATATGCAAGATAAATGTCTTATCAAAAAGTAAAAAAAGGCAAACCCCCAAATTCTTTAAATTATGTTTCATAATAAGGGTCTTAGTGTTTTCAATGAAAAAAGACAAATCACTGGCTTTGAATATTTGATAGGCATAAAAAGAAAACAGTAATCCTCACTAAGAGGATAAAAAGAAGATAAATTTCTGGAATGCTTCATTAATACTTCATACAATGAATAAATATGATATGGCCTTTTTTGGCATTCACATACAACTGCATTAAATTTGTTTTAAAGGTACTTTATCCTTTCTTTCATGTGATCCTATCCCATGATTAATAAATTACTCTAATTTAAAGGGTTGGGGGGGTGTTTGTGTATTTGTTGTTACCATTTCTGCAATTCAGCAAGGCTTTGTATACTTTTAGTCCTGATCCAATAATTTTTCTAACAAGTGTATTTCATTAAGAGGTATTTATAGGAGTTTTAACTACACTGAGACAAAGTGTAGAGACCTAAACAGCACCATTTAATAATGTATACAACTCTGATGTGATAATTATCACCACGTAAGGACACAGGTGAGAAGAAATGCTTTAGAAGGCATATTGATTGTGACTTCACAAAGTAATGCATAACTGAAGGCTGTGACTTCCATGGCAGCAAACCTCATTCTGTGCAACCACATTCAAAGAACACATTATTCAGTTTATAGTTTAGGCATGACTAGCTTAGTTTTTGCAGTTATAAGATTTCTTATTAAAAAAAAAGACTGAGTGGAAAAATAAATCTGGACAATATATGTGGAATTCCTTGGTTAGAATTCTAGTATGCAGTGATTATAAAAAAAAATCCAGCACAGGGAAGGTTAAGCCTGATGTTCAAATTCTCTGAACGTATTTGTCCATTAAATTCCTCACTGCTCACTTCAGTTGCAGTGGCAATTTCTTCTTGAACTAAGAACTTGTCTGAAACCTTGGCAATACCTAAAGCACTGGGCAGAGGAACAATATAACAAAGGAAACTTCTTACCTTTTTTTTAAAATAAAAATTCAAACCAAGCACCACAAAAGTTTTAACATTTGTTTTCACATTAGATGTCTTGTCAAAAACGGATTCAAATCTGATGTGGTGTAGGGGGGAAGCAGAGCAGAGTATGACTTGATGTCTCTGTGGTTGCTTTAGCTGCTAGACAGGTTAAACCACAACAGTCCTTTCCACAGGAGTATAAAGCTTTAGAGGACACTGGACACCAGTGCACTGTTGCAGTAGTGATTAGCACTGGCTGTTCTTCAGCCATCAGCAACCCCACAACAGAAGGGTGCTCTGAGATCAAGCAAGGCAGACAGCTGTTTAATTTCCTCAAACTCAAAGGCAGCTATGTCAAAAGCCCTCTAGTACCCATCTGGGTCCCTGAAATACTCTTTCCTGAGGTAGCCTGTACCAAGGATGCATGGAGCTTCTGAGCCAGTCACAGAGTGCTTTGCCAGTCATTCACAGGGGAAACCAGGACAAGGGAGTAAAAGTGAATTGTGAAAAAAGTAACCAGCAAAACTACACATCAGATTAAAAATTCTCCAGGAGGTGGGAAGCAAGACCAAAAAGGCATGGTTGGATGATCTGACAACTATACCAGATCACAAAGAGTAAATTAAAAAAAATAAAAGACTTATCAGTGAGGATACAGAGCTCAAAGCCTGTCAAATATATTTTATTTGAATTTGCATCTGTTTGTGCACAGCAGTATCCCAACTCTATAGGTAAGTGGAGAAAACGGCACAGCTATACTACAGAGCTGAAACAAAGTGACCTCTCCATACCTTCAAACAAAGGAGGAGAGGCAATAAACTTAAAATAGAAAACAAATAAAAACCATTAAAAATATAATGCTGAAAAAATTCTATTACAAAAGCAGCTCAGCCCAAAGTGACCACAGACTCTAGAGTCAAAAGTATGTCCTGTTTAAATAGCAAGACAAAACAGGTGTAACATGAGCATAAACTGTTGTCACCACTAAAGCTAAAAAGCCACCACGTCAAGCACTTGTGCCATATGCCACTGACTATTGAGTTGGACTGTCCACTTCATTTTTTCTCTGCTCTGTACAATGTCTAAGAGGATTAGTGATGTAGAATCATCCGGAGGGAGGAAGAAAAGATTCTGTCACTGTAAGTGAGAACACTCAAAAAAAAAAGATAATGGACACAAGGGTTACAGAAGTAAGAGTGGGAAATAAAAAAAAGGGCTACAGCAAGCTACAAGTTTCCTGAAATTGACTTTGAGCTTTCTGGATACAAGCACCTGTTCCGCAGGAGGAGTTGGTTATAAACTTTTTACTTTTTTCACTTTCATCATTTACTTCTTGTCATTAAAGAATAAGCACCTAAATTTTTAATAAAATCTTTTTTTCCACCTCCTCCTCCCCCCATAATTTTAAAAGCCTTTTAAGTGTTTCTTGGAGACGTCTTACCTCTAATGAGGTAGCCCAGGAAAACCTGCCTCAAAAGTCCTTTCACAAAAGCAAAAAAAAAAAAAAAAAAAACAGAAAAACTATTCATCACAAAAAAAAAAGGGCAAAGGAAAGCAGGGATGATTAACACATATCCCATTCTAGCAGTGTGCATCTGTACCAGCTAAACTTCTGTAATCCTATTGCCCATAAATTACCTATACCAATCATGTGATAATTGACAACAATGCACACAAACTCTGCTACAAACATTCATTAAGAAAATACCAAAACCTGCAGCATACTTAAAACTGAAAATTACTTTGAATTTTTCCATGGAGTCCCGAGAAAAAATTTCACATGCAGCATCAATTTCACTTCCTATCATGGTGAGGATGGATTCCTGTTCCATTTCTAGGTGACGCAGCTGGTCCTTAAACTGCAATCTGGCCTCATCCATCCTCCTCAAATGATCTTCTTCACTGCTGATCTGTTTATCCTAGAGTGGAAGAGGAAAAACAAGCCCAAGAAATTATTGCATTAATAATACACATCCTACAGTCACTCATGCACTCATTTCCATTCCTTTCCATGGAAAAGAATACCTTTTATTAATACACAAGTTCCTCTATTGTCCTTATTGTCCTGTAAATCAGTTATGAAGAAACTGCTACCAAATCCAAACCCAACAATCATAGAGCTTATTTTCAGAGTCAAAAAACCAGACATGCTATTATAAAACTGTTTCGTGAGTAGAAAGAGAGCCCGCCAGAAACACTCCCCTTATCCTTTGCCATGAACCTGCTACAGGCATCTAATCTTCATCGTGACAAAGACAGACCCCTGAAAAAAAAAAACCCCTGCATTATCATAGAATCATAGAATGGCATGGGTTGGAAGGGACCCCAAGGATCATAGAGCTCCAACCACCCTGCCACAGGCAGGGACACCAACCTCAGGCCTGGAGCTACACAAGGTTGCCCAGGGCCCCATCCAACCTGGCCTTGAACACCCCCAGGGATGGGGCATCCACCCCCTCTCTGGGCAGCCTGTTCCACCACCTCACCACTCTCTCTAAAAAACTTCCCCCTAATATCCAATCTAAACCTGTGTAAACTAAAAAAAACTTCTGTTTAAAGTAAAAAAAAACTTCTGTGTAAAATAGAAATGCTTGTCTGAAATTGCAAGGTTACCAAAAGAGAAATATAAGATATTCAAAAAAGCACAATGTACATTCATGTTAGGAAAAACAAATTAAGAGGTAATGCTGTTGAGCCAATCATGAAAAAGAAGTAGAACAATGAAGAAAGAGGAGTTAGAAAGTACATTTTTTCTAGGAACACTGTATTTATCACTAGATTTTTGAAAAGACTGACCACTCAAACTTGTGAGGCTAAAAATTAATATTTGATAGTAAATATTAATAAGCATAACACTAGCAACAAGAATGGCTGGCACACAGTCTTAGAAATACAATGCCTGTACAAGAAAAGGATGTGTGTTTCTTTAAGAGCTTGCTGTGATTTTTCAAGCAGAACATAATTTTCATCAACTTATTTAGCTTTTTTTTTTTTACTATGTTTACATTGTTTATCTACTTCAAATTAGCTCTAAATTACTCATAACTGTATTGTACCTTTAAGAAAACATGAAGAAAACTAGAAGCATTTGGTTAAACTTTTATTAGTTACCTATATTTGAAATAAGGCTGGGAACAAGACTTCTACTCCTTCCAATTATTAGGGAATTTTTGGAGGGATACAACTCATGACTCAGAAAAAGTCCTTTTGCCTTGACTTATGTATACAGTCATATTGCAGTGCACAGTTTATATATTCTTTAATGTGCACACATATTATTTTGCATTTTAACTTTTTCTTCTGTTTCTATAATTCTGAATTTATTTGGTGTATTTGTCAGCAGAGAGACTAATGAATCATGGTGAAAACCAGTTTACCTTCTTGTCCAGTTCTTGTTTTATAAACTCGCATTGCCGCCGGAGTTTTATATTTTCTTCATCATTTTGGGTTAATTCTTCTGTCAGTTTATCACACTCAATTTTTATCTTCTCCAGTTGTCGACACTGAGTCTTCACTATGTTTCTTTCTTCAACAAGTTCCTTCTGATGGTAATGGGAAAATAGATTACACAGTCAGTATATGGGTTACTTTATAACATTCCCAGACTGTAGAGTTTTAAATCCATGGAACCTTGTTACGGAAGGATATGTCTATTTAATTTTTTACATTGAAGTTATATTAAGCTCAATCACTTATCTGAACATGGAAAACATGTCTCACAGTTGTAGAACTATACAGTATTTGAAAAGCAGTGAATAGAAGTCTCAGATTCTGTGTTTCAACTCTGCTACACTCATCAACTTACATCATCTTAAGCAGTCCAGTATTTATGAAACTTTTCCATTACTGAAATAATTTGGAATCAGAAAGTCTACCAACTATCATTTCAGGACCTAATACTAAGCTTATATCTGCAAGGAAATAACAAATTTAGTATTTTTAATTTCTAGAATTGTGTGGGCTTAAAGCTATTCATCAAAACACTGCAGAGAAAAATGAACATTTAGGGGCCTTAAAAGGCCCTAAACAGGTGAATGAATAAAGTGTATTGTTGTTCGGTGGAAAAGATAACTGAAACTGACAGATTGGAGAAATTCTCTAGAATATCTAAATACACACACACACAAGGACAGAATAAAGGAGGAAGTTACACACATATTGCTCAATCTCATTTTATTAGATTAATTGTGGGGGGATGCAGTTAAACACAAAAATAAACCTGCAAAGTAAATCCCTTCCTGATGAAAACCAAACATTCTATTCTCCCAATTATACTGCAAATATACCTTTTATGGGGAAGAAGGACAAAAAGAGAAGTTTTACAAGTTAATTTATACACCAGAGCTAACAGAGTACAAAAGCTCCTCCAAAGGACAGTTTCATGAATGAACTGTCATGTCTTCAGACCACAAAGACAAACCTGCAATGCCTAAAACATTTGCTGCGAATATGCTATGAAATCTTTTCAGTTCCTACTAAAGTTAATTGTATTATAATGTCTATGCAGATGGAGACAATCCAAGAAATAAATTCCTCACTCATGTTACCTTTGAGACACAATGGAGAAAGTTAATTTTTATTGATTTCCACTATGGTCAAGGCAGATGTGGATTGAACCCAATTTTCCACATCTGATAATCTTCAGGGAAAAAAAAAACCCAAAAAACCATACTCACTTAGTATATGTATAGAAAAGTAGTAAAAAATACACATACCCACAATTTTATATGTATAGATACATATCTATACATAATCTTATGTTAAAGATTAATACTGGAAAGTGCTGTCTGGTATGTGGACATTTTGTATTTCATTATTCTCAGAGAACAAGGTTATTTTTAAAACAAATGAGGGCATACAGTAAAGTTATGGGACAGATTCAGACCTTCTGAACACATAGCTGGTTTGGGAGCACTAAGCAAACCACTTGATTTCCTAGGCCTAGTTTACCTATAATTTAAACAATAATTTAAAAAAAAGGACATTATAGAGCCATTGGTTGTGAATCCTTTAGGATACTCTGGCAGAAATACAATTAAAAGCTTGTGCATCAAAATCTCAGTAATGAGACAGTAAGATCCTAAACACTGATATCTCATACAAAATTTTATGTTCTTTTTCAGTTCTATTGCAATATAAAATATTCCTGTGGAACCTCCCCTACTAGCCACCCCAGGCCCACCCACACCCCACACCCCCCAAAAAAAAAAAAACCAACCCAAACATCAACTACCTTCTAATATTTCAATCCAGTGCAACAGTACAGAAAGCCAGGCAAGAGTGAAACAGGGAGTCTCATACGGAGGAGGCAAGAGAGCAAAGAACAAGAAGGACCACTGAATCATAGGGGTTGGAAGGGACTTCAAGAGCTCCTGGGGTCCAACCCCCCTGCCAAAGCAGCTCCCCAGCTCATACTGCACAGGTCGGCATCCAGATGGGGCTGGAATCTCTCCAGAGAAGGAGACTCCACACCCCCTGGGCAGCCTGTCCCAGGGCTCCCTCACTGGGGAAAAGTTCTTCCCCATGTTGGTGTGGAACTTCCTGGGCTCCAACTTGCAACCATTGCCCCTTGTCCTGTCCCCATAGACACTGAAAAGTGGCTGGCCAATTCCCCCTGCATACCACACTTAAGATATTTATAGACATTAATAAGGCCATCACCCCTTGTCCTGTCTCCACACTTGAGATATTTATAACCACTGATCAGATCCCCCCTCAGTCTTCTTTTCTCAAGACTGAACAGCCCCAGCTCTCTCAGCCTTTCCTCACAGGGGAGATGCTCCAGGCCCTTCATCATCTTTGTAGCCCTTCTCTGGACTCTCTCCAGGAGGTCCCTGTATTTTTTATCCCAGGGAGCCCAGAACTGGACACAATACTCCAGGTGGGGCCTGACCAGAGCAGAGTAGAGGGAGGGGAACACCTCCTTCGACCTGCTGGACACACTATTCCTGATGCCCCTCACTATCCCATTGGCCCTCTTAGCCACCAGTGCACACTGCTGGCTCATGGCCAACCTGTCATCCACCAGGACCCCCAGCTCCTTCTCCACAGAGCTCTTCTCCAG
The DNA here is from genome assembly GCA_022605575.1 of Laterallus jamaicensis coturniculus. NCBI lineage: Eukaryota > Metazoa > Chordata > Aves > Gruiformes > Rallidae > Laterallus > Laterallus jamaicensis. The sequence continues at coordinate 5,624,342 of JAKCOX010000033.1, read as the reverse complement.
CAGATCATCCCCCAGCCTGTACGGATACAGATGGTCACTTCTGAAAAACTATGCAGCAGTTCACACTGGAAACACAAGGCTCTACACCCCTCATCTCCTGAAAGTCACTCATCAAAATTGCTTCTCTAGTTAAGTTTAAAATCTTTAGTCTTAACAAATGTGTTAAATTTCCCTTTACTCCCAAGTCTCTCCAAACTGACCTTTTATTTGTAACATTAACAACCTTTGGACAGGGTTATATATAGTCTTTCCCAAAAGCCGTTACAAAGGTTGGTGAGGTTGAGCATAAATAAGGTCAAGTTTATCACTGTAACAGTAAAAGATAATTGGGTGGTAGACACAAAAACTCACCAGCCTGGAGGAAAAAAGGAATTAAAAAAACAAGGAAGTTGAAAGCCCCTTTTTGTTGGATTTCTCTAAACTCTCCCCTAAAACCACAATATTTAAAAACAATTTGATAAAATGCCTGCTTTAATTTGGAAGGAAATCATGTCTATAAAAGTGAAGCCTAATTGCAACGTAATGAGTTCAAAGAAAAAGTAAACAAATCACCTGCCTGATGACAAGTTCTCCTCAGATCTTCCCACAGAAAGATATGCTTATATGTATATTTTGTTGCACGTACAGTCTTTGAATCAAGAGTATGTTGTGCCTTATTTTGTGTACTTCAGAAAATTTGCCTATCCCAATATTTTAGAAAATTTACCCCCCTCAAGCCCTCTGCTTTTCTCTGTTTCAGAGACACAAAGCTGTAAAAAAATAAAAAGAATGTAGATTAAAGATTCTGGGAAAGTCATGGCACTGTAAGTGGAAAAAGAGGAAGTGAATTTTAATATTCTGTTTATCTACAACGATTAGTACCAGTATCAGGGCCATTAACGTTAGATAGATCTTTCCATAGAATAGGAACACATAGTTACAATCAACCCATTTTTTGATTACTATCACCAAACTGCATGTTCCTTCTCTCCCCTTAATATTTAATATACAAGTGTCATGGTCTAATAATAGCACATTTAAATAACACTGGACACATTACATAAGTCCCCAGTGTTAAGCACTGCTGTCAAAATATTTTGATATTAATGATCCTTCCATTAACAGCCATCTAGTGGATTTTTTTATTGCTATCTTCATTAAATCCTGTGTTAACAAGTGCTTAAGAATTATTATAAATTATGTCATGAATGATATATTACTTCCTGTCCTAATAAATGTTAATTCACAACTGTAAAAATGTGGAAAATAGACATTTTTAACTAGTATATTTGTGAGAAGAGAAAGGAAATAAACATGCTTCTGTTACTTAGAATTAAGTAGATCACGAATCACTTAAGCTTTGATTAAGGTTTTTGTCGCTTTTATGTTTAAATTGGTAAAATTTGGACATGATTAAATTTTTAATCTCAGGACTGAGGTAGAATGTGTATTTATAGGGCTTCAGAAGCACATTCAAAAAACGTTAGTAGTTTCAAACCTATTTGGGAAATTACTACCTCCATTAAAATTAATACACCAAATGTTCTCATTCAGACATACTCACTGAAGTTAGTATTTTGTATTTAACCACGTAATCACAATTTCCTCAATAAAAGTGCAATATGTATCTTGTGCAACTATTGACAGTTAACTGTGTCGTTCAGACCACTTCAACTTCACTTTCTGATTTAATCCAGACCACTTAAAGCCACTAAAATGTTTGCTTTCTTTGCAATGCAATAACCTTGAATCAGGAGCAAATGACAATGTTAGAGACACTAGAACTTGCTTCTTCATTAATAAAATGCTACATTTCGTCATTTACTATATGAACAATCACTTCTCTGAGAAATTGTACTGAAACTTGAAATTCTAAAATCTTTGACACAAAGATCAAAATTAACAAGTGTTAAACATTATCTTTGTTCATATTCTGAAATTATTTCCAGATACAATGACAGTATTTCTGCATCCTGAGATTTAGACACAAAAATGCATTGTCCTTGAAAGACTGCAAGTTCTTTAATAGAGCTATTGCAGAAGTAAGAGCTGAAGAAAGGATCAAAGCATATTAAAATACTACGGCCTCATGTGTCTCATTCTGTTCTGATCAGACTTATCTATTTCATTATTTTTGAACTACAAAAAGCTTTTGACCTAAAATTGTTAGTTACCTTTTTTTTAAGCCCAAACTTCAAACTTATGATGACATGCAATAAAAATGTTAAATGTTTTAAAGCCTGTGCTTTATTACCTTCACTACCCTGGAGAAGGGAAAAAAGTGACATTGGAATTCTTCAGTATAAGTACCTTTAGCATTCTAATGTGAGACTCTGCATCATCCTTTTCTTGTTTAAGGCATTTCATGAGCTCTTGAACGTTTCGTTCATGTTTGATTTTAACATTCTGTAACTCTGATCTAAGATCTGCCAACTCCTGTTGGTGAACTTCTCTTTGCATCTTCAGCTGCCTATTAGCTGAAGTCATCTCTTCATGCTTAGATTCCTGCTGTTTCTGGAGATCCAAGAGACTCTTATGCAATTCCTTTTTGATTTTCTCCTCTTCTGCTATTCTGTTTGTTAGTTCCACACGTACAGAGCTTAAGTTTTTTACATCTGCTTGCATTTCTAAGAGTCTTTCTTGGTCTTTTTGATGGATCAAGTTACTAGTTGCAAGTTCTGTCTCTAAGTGTTCCTTTTCAGCTTGCATTTGATTTTGTAGAAGGACTTGCTTTTTCAACTCATTCTCCAATTTATTTACAGTACCTTGAACTTCTTTGAGGTCTTCCTCAAGAGATATCTGGTGAGACTTCATTTCATTCAGTTTTACCTCTTTGAGGTGGAGGAGTTCTTCCTGCTGGGCTCTCTTCGTAAGCACATCATTCAACTCTTTCCGAAGGTTTTCTATTTGGTGTATAGCAGAGAGGAGTTGACTTCTGAGGTCATCCTTTTCTTTGAGGGCCTAGGAAAGAAGAAAGAAATCCAGTGCGACCTAAAGTAATTAAAGAAAATTGTTGGAAGAATGTCCTTATACATTTCTAGTGTCTAAGGAACAAGTAATACCAAAAAAAAAATTACTATGAACTTAGTTCAATGTCTAAATGTAAAGAAACACTGAATACATTTGAAGATTTGTGATCTAAAACATTACATGATCTAACAAGGATAGCTTTTGTTACTCCCCTGCATTTTTCACCCTCATTTTCTCACCCTACACAAGGTGTTAGAGATTCCACTGTCAACCAGTATCAAGGGTAACCATAGGCAAGATTTTAACCAAGTTATCCCAATAACTCTAAAAGAATTAAACACAAACAATCTTTTTCAATAGCTCAACTACTGACTGCAAATATTTGGAATATCTCATTAAATTGCAAGCTATGCTTGTAACATGATTTTGAAAACTTGCCATCAACCCTTTGAAGTCCTATAAGAGAAAGCAAAGACAACAGACTGCCATTTCTCCCTTTTCTTTATTATTTATTTTTATAGTTTTGTCTCAGATGTTAATTGTCTGTGTATTTCAAAGCGGGTTAAATTATATTCATCTGGTTCCCTGAAGCTTATCACAAATGCTGCATCTAGATTGATGATATCCTCATATAGAAACTCTCTTTTGTATTGAGAACATGAAATACTGTTTGCATTTTTTTCTTCTCCTCCATAATGACGCAGAGTTTATTTGATATTACATATCCTGCAATAAAGGGCTTTTTCAGGAGCAACACTTACCTCAAACTTGTTGGCAAGTTGCTGATTTTAAAAGTAAGAACGAATACTGACAGCATTTATGAAATATAGCTTAAACCAAAATGACTGCATTTAGCCTTTTTATGCATTTGTCAAATAAAAAGAGGTAAAACTCCATGTCAAGGAGTCTTATGTAGCAATGAAAATGTTATTGTGGGGAGCACTATCTATTGCCATTACAAAGACCTGTCCATCCATTTATATGAACAGTAATTTCTGAACATTTGGGGGCTCCCCCTGCTTGTTATTCAACTCTCTGCTGTACTTCTTGCTTCTCGTTTGTCTGTTACAAGAGACACATGACATTCTTCCTTTCCTTAACACCTACATTTATATAGAGATGACCAACTTCTTAAGTGTTTGTGCACCTTATTCCCTCAGACAACTGGTAAGGCTAATGAATACAAGAAGATTACTATGGAATTGTATATGGAACAATATGGAATTGTTGGACAGTGGATAGAAAAACTTAAAGTAAAAAAATAAGTCATATAGTTTAGGTAGTTTAGGAGAGTCATAGGTAGTTTAGGAGAGACACAGCAACCCCAAGAATCACAGGTTAGATCTACTAATTTATCAGTTTCAAGTCAGTATTAGCCACATTGTGTCTTCCCTTGTGCTTTGACCAGTCTCAGAAACAGTTACTGGCTCAGGAACAACACGGGATGAATGCAGACTTCTCATACTTTACACCATACAACCCTTGAAAATAACAGTCTTTGAGCAGGATAAAGCAGAAGATGGCATGGATTCATCACATTTAGTCACCTAAACTGGAGGCACATCACACAAAAAACACCCCACCAAAAACACAAACAAAAAAACCCCACCAAAACAAAAAAAAACCCCACCTAAATAGAAAAAAAAACCCAGAAATAGTCCATAAAGCATGATAGACTGCACCAGCAGAATGTGAAAGTTAAGATAAATGCTCACAGCCTGAAGCTTAGGACTATACCAGCCATAGGATCAGGCACCTTTGGATCCAGTCACTGGAAAATACAAAGACTCATTACAAACAGAATGATGGTTTCTACTACTATTCCAAGACAGGACAATCAGCATTAGTACTGATGTGACTGCTTGCCTTTAAAGCAACACTAAGACTAGAAAATGTGAAGGAATTCTGCTAAGAAGGATTCATTAAAAAAAAAAAAAAAGAAGAGACCAAATCTTTTTTTCCTTCAGAAGCTTTATAGGAAAAAGAAGAAAGGAATAAGCAAGGAGTTTGCATGCTGAAAAGAAAAATGATAAGTCCAGAAATATTACACAATCACATTCCAAATAAAGAGTTCTGGAAAAAATATAAGGAAGATGCTGAAACAAAACATGTATGAAAAACAGTGAAAGAGAGAAGTTAAAAAAAACAAGGAAGACAGACTTTATATCCAGATGAATGGAAAAACTTATTAACTGCATGGTAGGTGCTAGCAGAACAGCATGATCATCCCAAATGCAGGTAAGAGGAGTTTTTTGTGCTAAAAATCTTCACCCAATATTTAAACAAAAATATCTGTTTTTCTGCCTCCAAGCAACAAATCCAAAGTGAATTGCAGTCCTTGTGATATTTCACACCACATAGTCTTTGCTGGCAATAAAAGATGTCAATACTAAGCCCAGAGTCTGAGAAAAGCTTGCCATACATAATGGAATTAAGAATAAGCTAGGTGTGCAAAGTCTATATAGATTCATAGAATCATAGGGGGTGGAAAGGACCTCAAGAGACCACTGGGTCCAAACCCCCCTGCCAAAGCAGCTCCCCAGCTCATACTGCACAGGTCGGCGTCCAGACGGGGCTGGAATTTCTCCAGAGAAGGAGACTCCACACCCCCTGGGCAGCCTGTTGCAGGGCTCTGGCACCCTCACTGGGGAAAAGTTCTTCCCCATGTTGGTGTGGAACTTCCTGTGCTCCAACTTTTAGCCATTGCCCCTTGTCCTGTCCACACAGACACTGAAAAGGGGCTGGCCATTTCCCCCTGCATCCCATACTTCAGATATTTATAAACATTGATTAGTTTCCCCCTCAGTCTTCTTTTCTTCAGGCTGAACACTCTCAGCTCTCTCAGCCTTTCTTCATAGGGGAGATGCTCCACAGCATTAAGGTCTGCTAGGAATCTGACCTACATGGTGAATGTAAGCACCTGCTTCCAAAGATTTGACCACTGCCCACTACTTGAGATTAAACACAGTTTGAATATGGGTTATTGCTTAATGTGATTTCAAAAAAAATGCTAAAAAAAAAATCACTTAATTCCTGACAAAACAAACTAAACTATGTATAAGTAACATTCAGAGAAAATTTCTTCTTTACAAGTAAGAAGCTTTGGTTAAGCTAAGAGACTGGAGTAAACAATGGATAAAGAAGAGAATGTAGAACTTCATAACAGCTAAAAAATATTGCCACCTATTAACTGTGTTGTAATTCACCAGAACATTTATTGCCTAAACTAAGTACTTCTCTAAATTTCCAGAATAAATGGAAAGGGTCAATCCTACCTGACTGTTCTTCTCCATCAGTTGGTTGATAGTTTCGTTTTGTTTTTCCACCTCACGATCCAGTTTCTTACATTTCAGCTTCCATTGACGGATGGTTTCCTGGGCTCTCACCTTCAAGTCTTCTCTTTTTTTCTCAGTCTCCAGCCTGAGTGCCTCTGACTGCTTGAATTCAGTGAGGTATCGCTCTGCTTCCTTGGTACTCTCTTCAACTTGCTGAGCTAACTCAGCAGACTGGAGTTCAGTTCGTCTACGTCCATTCTCACAAGCCTTGTAGTAACTCTCTATCTCCTTTAGCTGGTCCAGCATTTTCTCCTGCTGTTTCTCCCTGTTTTCCAGGTCAGATGTTAACACCTGGAATCATCACAGCAAAATATGAAAATTCCAACTCTAAACACAAACAATATGAAACCTTATTAAACATAGTGTTGTTAAATTACATTTTCATGTAAAATATGAACAGCATAAAAGATCTTGACTGCTAGGGAAAGCCCTGATAACCCACAGAATCTCCCCCTCTGCAGTGGGGAAGAATTTCCACACAAAATAAAATATTTTTTGCATTTGTTCCTCTCCTAGTTGTTCTTCTTATTATTTATATTTTAAGCCTGAGAAAGAATTATTGACCAGGATCATCTTACATACTAGTCAAATATGGAAGAAAGCAAACAGAAAAAGGAGATTAATATAAACCAATCAGAGGAAAAATCAAATTGGCAAGGGACAGCCAGCATTGACCATAACAAAAAAAAAATCTATAGTATATGAGCTGATTGTTGCCCAGTATTACGCTACCCAGTTTTACGCTGATTGCTTTTATGGGAGCAATACGCTGAATAAGGGTATTTTGGCAAGCACTGATGAATACCAAGAAAACAGATCAGCTTGGTAGATGTTTCTAGAACAAAGTGTAAAGATATCTGAAAATGTAACAAGCATATTTGAGCTAACATTAGTTGATTTTTCCACACAGCATTAAAAAAACAAAAATCATAGAGTCATAGAATGGCATGGGTTGGAAGGGACCCCAAGGATCAGAGAGCTCCAATCCCCTTGCCACAGGCAGGGACACCAACCTCCAGGCCTGGAGCTACACAAGGTTGCCCAGGGCCCCATCCAACCTGGCCTTGAACACTGCCAGGGATGGGGCATCCACCACGACCTCTCTGGGCAGCGCGTTTCAGCACCTAGCCACTTTCTCTGTAAAGAACTTCCCCCTAATATCCAATCTAAACTTTCCTTCCTTTAGCTTTAATCCATTCCCCCTTGTCCTGCCATTATCTGCCCTTTTAAAAATTTGAATCCCCTCCTGTTCCTCTGCTACCTTCAGGTACTGGCAGGCTGCAATGAGGTCCCCCCGCAGCCTTCTCTTCTCCAAGCTGAACAAGCCCAGCTCCCTCAGCCTCTCTTTGTAGGGCAGCTGCTCCAGCCCTCTGAGCATCTTCGTGGCTCCTCTGACCCCTCTCCAACAGTTTCACATCTCTCTTGTATTGGGGCCCCAGCTCTGGACACAGGACTCCAGCTGGGGCCTCCTGAGGGCAGAGCAGAGAGGGGCTGCCACCCCTCTGCTGATGGAGCCCAGGATCCCATTGGCCTTTCGAGCCATGAGAGAATGAAAACACAAATTTGAAAAAATAACAAGCACTGCCCAACTTAAATCTGATTATATTTCTTAGGACAGGCTCGTAAGTCAGAAGAAGTGTTCGCTATATACCTTCTGCAAGGGCGTGTTCAGAAACCACTTTCTGAAGCTTCACTAACAAACCAGATTTTTATTATGATCATGCCAGTCTCTCACATTAGTATTCTGTATTCCCAGCCTATTAAGACTGCTTTCATATTATTCAGTATTTTCATTTAATGACTTAGATTAATTTAATAGGACTGCTCTGTAGTCAAAGATACTACCAAGCTTCAAGGAATGGAAATACTTTAGGGAGGATTAGATTTCAGTATGACTGAAATAAATTGGAGGTATGAATTGTAATAAACAGCGTGCAATTCAGAAGGAACAAGGTAAAAATACTTTGCCTAGGGAAGAATAAGCAACTTTACAGATGCATAAAGGATGACTATTTAGACAAAGGTCCTTGCATAAGGTTAGGAGGAGGCAAGGGGTGGCACATAGCTGGGTGTAGCGGTTGGACATTTCCGATTCCCTTCCCCTGCAAAACCTGGCCATTGCCTCCTGGGATGCAGTAAGTTGTACTAGCCTTTCAAGAAAGCATTTGCTGTCTTGGAAAGAAGGATGCATGTGCATTCTTGCATGTGAGACACTGTGGTACTACCAGAAAATACAGCAGACAGAAATGGACTGATGCTACAGACAAGAACAATCAGTCCAGCTGGCCACTCATATCCATGATGCAAAACAGGAGTGGGGCTTTCCACTGGAGAATCTGTTTCTCACCTGAGGGATGAATATTCACCTGAGGGAATATTTCTCACCTGATGTTTCTCACTTGAGGGAATATTCATCCCTCAGGTAAGAATACATCTAGACACAACTGAGATATAGACAATAAAACAGCAAAAAAAGAGTTTATTAAATATTCAGGAATAAATCTTAGACAGGGGGCAAACTGAAAACAAAAATGTCTTTATAGATTTACAGTTCAATACATTAGAAAAAAATCCCAAAACATGTATTTTGCTTCAATATTAAACATGCCTTTTCAAGTTCACCAGAGCTACCAGGCCTAATTGTTGTCTTATGAATCAAGACTTTTTAAAAACAGCCAACCTAGAAAACCTCACAAGTTACAACTAGAAAAGTTTTAGCAAACAAGCTTAGTTTCAAAAGAAAACAGATTATTTCAATACCAGTTTAAAGGTAAGAATTTAAATTCTGATTGTAGACATTGAAAATAACCCACTAAAATAGTCAGATACTATATTTACCCTGCCAGTCTTTGTAAAATAGTTAATCATTTCTGCAGAATCATGAGGTTACACATATGATGTACTATAAAATTCTGCATTGTTAAAAAAAAAAATAGTTGTTTATGTATTTCACCAGAGAACACGCTTCATTAATACAACTAGTTTCCACAGATTATACATTAATTTTCACATTCCCATCTTGGATCTTACCCTTCCAGAAAATACAGAATGGAAATATTTTAACGATTTGTACAAGACCAGATTATAGAGATGTGATTTTATTGGGTTTTTGGGGTTTTTTTTTAATATTCATCCAACTTTTTCCTGTAGTGTGACTGCAGTAAACAAGAGTTGGACAATCCTTGAGAAAAGACAAACAATGTCAGGAATTTGCACTTAGGAAAACAAGAAAAAAGTCCCATTCCTTGGACATCTGAATTTCTCTTATAACTAAAAAATTGCTAAAGCCATGATTCAAAAACAAATTTATGCAGATGAGAAGTGCTGCCTTTATAGATTAAGATTCCAAGGACTACCTAGTATCTTTGATGGCTGAAGGTCAGTCACCTAGAAAGCTCAGCAAAGTACTCTGGATGCATTAGAACTACAATGCTATTCTGTGCCATATGTTACAACAGTGTAGAGGTTCTCCTGACAGAAGCAACACAGGATATTCAGAACAGTTTATTGTTAAAAATGTATTGCATGTGTATGTACAGCAACTGTTAGCATATTTTGCATTGCTGCTGTTAGAGAAATTCCTGATTGTGGCATGCTATTTCCTTGGTCTTTATACAAGACAAGTCTGGGTCCCAATTTGTTTAACCTGATTAATTTTATTGCTGCATTTTCATAATTCCACTGCTAACAAAACCAAAATGGAAGGTATTAAAATACTCATTTGCTACCAACCTAACACCAGATACTAAAGCCAGGAGGAGTGTATTTGAAGATTTTAAAAATTTTTTAGTAAGAGAATTATGTTTGTGGAAAGCTTTAAAAATGTCATTAAGATTAGTTACTAAATCCTGGGGTACATCACATTAATGCTCCAGAGATGTAAATGCAAGTATTATTTTCAAAACTGTCTGAAGTTTGTATCAGCCCTCACATGGCAACACCACCACAGGCATTTCAGTTGACAGGCTCTGGCTAGAGATGACACAGAACAGAGGTGATTAACTAACTCAAAAACAGACGCAACATTTGCCCCAGGTAAAAGAGTTGTGCATTTAGTTTTCTACATATTTAACAACTTGCTATGTAATCTAGCTTTCAACTTTCATAAGAAACTGGAGGTAGAGAGAGGCCAACATTATCCAGTTAGAGCCTAGTTATTTATCTGAAGGGTAAACTCATCACAGGCACTAACATGCGACTGCCACCATGCTACTTCAAACTTGTGCAGTTTGGACTTCTAATCCCTAGCTTGACTACAATTATACTTTTGACCTGCTTTTTCAAAACCTAATATGAACTTAAAACCACTACAAACTGCAAAATAAAGCTCATTCTATGTATAGAAAACACAAAATATAGCATATTCAGTGCAACATCCCTTAACATTTTCATGAAGATTTAAAATGCAAGTGAGGGTCACTCCTTTGCTACAGTTTACAAGAAGTAATACCTGATATCGCAGTTATGTGCAAACATTCTATATTGATCAAAGAAACCAAAGCAGCCACATTTCACTCCACCACACTACGTTCATTAGCCACCTAAAGTGGATCTATATGCATTTTTCTCCCCCCACCTCCCCTTTTCTACACTGTATCTTAGCAGCACAGTCACCTGTAGCAATGTATGAGAGGAGTGGGGTTTGTGGCCCACCCAGGTTTATTTCTGACCTCCATATAATCTTGCCTGGGGAAGCTAGCAGAGACACAGGATGAAAAAGATGTAAGATTTTTATCAATCTTCATAAGACTGAAAGAATTGTATCACAGAAGAATTCTTAATTCTTAATAACCTTCCCTCAGAAAAGTTAAGGTATTCTAGCAAAATAACTGTCTGTTGTCATGCTCCACTGGACAATACAATAAGAGCACTTTGACGTATTTAGAATTAGTAGTAAATTGTAAATCAGGACATTTTACAAGTGTAAGCACTAAATATGCTTACCAAGAAATTAAGATATTGCATCTTTACAACTGGTATACTTTGTTTATTTCTTAGCCATTATAGTCAGGTCATAACAGTAATCTGTAACACCCTGTATCTATATAGTTCCACACAGACAAATATATTTCTTTACAGCTGCATACATTTGCAAGAAGCATCCTCAGGTAAACTACAGTAACTGAAATAAAAGTTCTATTAAATTAAAACATTAATTTAAGAATGAGCTCGCTTCTAAGCATGAGTTTAAGAATGTGACTGTAGTATTTTTCATCCTCTGTATTTTACATCATATTGTGTTTATGGCAACTGTCAGGGACTAAAAGGTACAACACATACAACTCAAATTGCTGAAAACAATGATATTTAAATAAATCAAAAGAATTTCTAGTATCACATTTATACCAGAGGCAAGTGCAGTTACATCCTCCCCACTAACCAAAGCTAAGTTACATTCAAGTCAAACGTGACTAGTCACTTCCAACTGGGAATCAGACTATCTGATAGGAACAGCTGTTAGAACAGGCTTGATAAAATGCTTTGTTGCTATGGAAGTTTAGATATTCACATCCTTGCATTCCTTGATGTCTCATTAAAAGAAAAACACACTAGTTATTTTCCTGTTACTGCCTCTGTAGGAGAATGGCAGTGGGAAGCAGATAAGAAGTACAAAGTATTTTCTGTTAAGATAATCAGGGAAATCAAAGATTTCTAACTCAGAGCAATGACAATGACCCTTGCTGAGCACTCCTCCATAAGTATTTTCAGAGCAGGAAATTACTATTAGAACATCATTCTGATACTCAAGAAAGCATATTCTACAAGTTTTTTTTAAAAAATTGGGTTTTATCCCATTAACTCCTGCCAAAGCAATTGAAATTTCTCAGGCCCCAGAAAACAAAACCACAGCATGTTTCAGGTTAGTCTGCAGATGAGTTCTTCTTGCCTTACACCTTATAGGAGCACACTTGGGTGGTTTTTAAACCCATTTAAAGACTAGTTTTGATAAAGCATGTAGGACCTTACTTTGAGATTTCTTTTTTTTTTTTCCTCAAATGTAATTTGATGTTTTAGTTTGATTTAAATCAGCACAGATGTTGACAAGGGAAAAGAGCAGCAGAACTGAACAGTACAGTCCTGTAAATCTAGAGAAAGACAGAAAGATTCCTACTTTTGAATTCCCAAAGTGATAGAACACCATTTCAAAGAAAAGTACTTCTAGAAAAATAAATGCAAGATACAACCCCTTGGCCTACTGAATGTGCCAATACAAGTACAACAAATGTTTACTACTTGACTACTGAAATCCCATATAGGGTTTTGTAGATATCCTCATTCCTCCTCAGTGATGAAAGTTGGTAAAAAAAACCCAGTTACTGTTCACGGATCTTACTACCAATGACAAACCTTACTACCAATGACAAAACACAGGAATAGCCTGTCTTAAGTAAAGAGGCTACCGACACTTTAGTCTTCTAACTAAAATCCCAGTGTCAAGAGATTGTTGTTATTCTTTTCAGAGAATCACTTTAAATAGTAGGTGTTAAACAAATACCTTTTTTGACTTAACAAAATGAGGGAGAATAAAACTCTGCAAACTTACATCAGCTTTCAAAGGATGTATGCGTGTGTATATATATATAAAATATATATATATATAAAAATAAAAACATAATAAAATATTTAAATATATATATATATATAAAATAAACTAAGAAGAGTATGACAGTCACTTAGTTTCAAAGGTTACCCCCTCCTCTGACATTTCACCTACCTTAAACATACAGGAAATGAGTAAAAACCAAAATTAAACCTTTAACAAAACCAACTTACCTGTATGTGCATTACAAGCTGTGCTTTCTCCTTGTCCTTATGCTCTATGCACCTCTTTAGTTCTTCTACTTCTGTCATTACAGCATTATGACTCAGCTTTGCTTTAAGTTCCAGAATATGTTTCTCCAGTTCTTGCTTCTCTCTCTCATATCTTTCAGTTACTATAAAATAGCAAGACCAGAATAATAGGGCAAGCAGAAACTCAGACTTGTGGTGAATTATTCTCCTCTTATTTCTCTTTCAGCGCTTTTCTTCTCTACATCTATTGATGTTTACCAAAGTTTCTGTGAAAGATGGCTATACCTATATGAAAACCTTTTACTGAATGAGATAGCATCTCAGTTTATGCAGTGATTTTACATGGTGTTGTGTCCCACTCCCTGTTTTTTTTCATCCAAAAAGCCCTCCCAAAAAAACCCCAAACAAAGCCAAACCACAAAAACATAAAATAGGACAGAAAAATCAGATGTAAATGCAACTTGGTCACAAACTTCAAGGCCACAGTTTTATCCCACCAGAGTAATACCTCCTGATTTGGGAGTTGCTATCTGTGAATTTTATGTCTGAATCATACAACTACAATAGAAATCCTTGATGAGAGTAAGCTGTAAAATTTCATCAGCTAGAAATTCATAGGTCTTTAGTCATAAACAACTGCTAGAGGCAAAGAAAATCTCCATTTGCATTCTCCCCTTGCATCTTTGAAGAAACAGAAACAACATAGTAAGGAGAAACACAACTGCATAAGTTATATAAATATACATGTATATCCTAATAGCTCCAGTGCTTTACTTTCTTCATATTTTTACAACAATTTTGAATCATAATTATACAACAAATGGAAAAAATTAAAATCCGCTTTCATTAACATGAAAGGAATATTGTTTCAAATAAATTCACTTTCAAGCAGATACATTAACATGACTGGAGAAAAACTATTAAAATGAACATTTTATGTTACATTTCTGAAGCTAAGCCATGTATAAAAGCAAGCCATTTTCCAGTGCTCTGTATGAGATTTGTAGAGCAGGGAGTTAGAGTCCTATTTTAATAACGAAGATAATTCAGTAGATGAAGTATGAAAATATAAAAATACATGATTAACCAAACCAATTAAACATTCAGAGACACACTGGACTTGGAGTCAGTATTCCTCTATTATATTGAGTAATACATTTCTACATTAATAAGGAGAAAGATAGAGACTTCCTTCTAATGCCTTTTTGATTATGTTTGAAACATTTAAATACAGACAGATAACTAACCATGTAGTGAAGACCTTGCTAAAGTGGTAATTTAATATGCAATTACATCGTGAAATGGTTTAAAGTATTTTTCTTCTAAATGTCATTGCTCCATCTCTAAAATTCTAACATACTGCAAACAGAAGCATCATACTGCATTTTCATAACCTCTCTGAAACATGTTGTCTGTCACCCCTTAGAAATCCTACCAGAACTTCAATCAATCTTATTAACCAACTATGTAAATTACTTTTACTATAATTTTCAAGGGGGCAAAATTTAAACTGCAAATGGACTGAAATGCAACATTTCAGAAAAATTATTTAGAAAATATTTCAAATGTTTTTCTCCTGTAAAAACGTTTTTTATCTAATTTGTTGAAATTGTCATCATCTTCATTTGTTTTAACACTGCAAATCATGTTATCATAAATTTTAACTCTCGTTGCTATTTCTTTGTGAATATTCAGGTGTCAGTACTTATTAACTTGAAGCTGAGCAGTTAAATGGCTGGTTTTGTAAAAAAAAAAAAGTTTAAGAATTAGATTGTAACTCAAAAATGGAATTAACATCCAGGCTGACTAGTGCAAAATGAGAATTATACCTGTTCTAATTCTCCTGTCATCATCTTGTACATCCTGATAGCTTTGGCGGTGCATAGCAACATGTGAAATTTGATGCTGCAACTCTACACGGTCTTCTTCTGCTCTCAAAAGTTGGGAACGAAGTTCCTCCATCTAAAATGCATGTACAAATATCAAATGCTTAATAAAGGCAGAATGAAAGAATAAATAAGGTACTTCTAGAAACACTACAACCCCCCCCCAAAAGACTATACACAAGTTGTATTTATAAATAAATCTCAAGAGTACTGTAGAGGGTAAACAAAAAGACAAATTACTTCCTAATTATACACCACAAAGTGATTATTCAAAATTAAAGGAAGCATTTCAATTTGTTGACCACAGATGAACATTAATTTCTCTAGAACAAAATGCTACGATTGAATCTGTTGCAATTGTCTGTTTACATTGCTAAGTGAAAATATCTACAGAAATGCAATCAGAAATATATTTTATTTAAATTCTACTCACTAAAAATACAGTGTGCTATTTAAGAAACATAGAAAGGGAAAAATATTGAAAGCCCCTATCATATACAATCTAGTACCTACAAAGATGAGTTGTGTACGGGAAAATAAAGAAAATATGACATGTGAAATTTGAAGAACAGCTCTAATTCACATTACCTGTATGCAATATAGCATTATATTCAATGTATAGTGAGTTAAATTCAATCTAGTTAATACCATCAACTCAAACCTCTGCTAGATATACAAGTCAAACAACTAATGCTAACAGATACATATGCCAGTTTCCCACTCACTCACCCCCAAATATACTTCAGTCTTTTTCCACAGCTCCTCTGAAAGAAGACTAGAAAATTTTAGGAGAAGGGATACTTCTCTAAGGCCGTAAATCAGGTTCCTACAAATTCTAGATTTAATCCTACCTGCGTCAATAGGTAGTGTTTACAGTACACATTAGTATACAATGCAGCAAATACTTCTAGGTCACTGCTTTATCTGAATTCACCAAATATAGCATGCACACTGCATAGCAATAATTACTAATACAGAAGTTATAAAACATGAAGTGTAGTTACAAATAATGTGTTTACAAACTTCAAAGTTATCATAATTTCTACCACTATAATAATTACTAAATATTAACATACACATGTAAAATTTTGGAAAACAGAAGTATAACAAGAGATCAGTCCACATAATTCAGACTCTTTAACCTTGTCTTTCTGCATCTCCTTCTTCCCACCCCTTTGAGTACAAAATAGGAAGATTAAGCAAAAATATACTCAAACACAGCCATATACAAAAACTTTAGGATTTTCACCAAATCAAAGCAATTACCTGATGCAAAAGAGCTTCTCTACTGCCTTCTGATTCATTCAACTTTTTCTGGGACTGCTCCAATGCCTGCTCAAGCTTTTATTACAGAATATGAAGAGAAAAGCAATGTATGCATTGCAGTAAAAAAGTGTATTTTTATTATTTAATTCTGCCACAATTTAATTGATATAAGCATCTATTTAAAATGAGGTGTAATTTACACAATTTTCTTATTTGTCCAAAATTTTCAAGCAACCATTTATTTGTAGTAAATTCCTGATATATTTAAGTTACATAAAAGAATTTAATTTACAGTCTATAATTTTGTCCATTATTCTATATGAAGTGAAGATATGAAGCAATATATATATAATCCAAAAGATAAAAGAGCATGAAAACAAATTTTTACAGGGTTAAAAGTAAAAGAAAGGAAGAGAAACTTTAAGAATTTCAAAAAAAAACAAACATCAACTCTGCATTTGAAACTCAAATTACGATTAACAATGACTTAACATTTGAGGTCATGTTTGATACAGAGCTTATTCATAAAAGTCTTAAAGATTGCATGTATTGGTAGAATTGACAATTGGTAAAATATGTGGGTTTACTGCATCATGCAAGAAGATTTATTTGAATTATTCTGGAAACTAGATGACTGAAAAACTGAAGTGCCTAGAATTTAATACAATTCGATTTTTTTCCTAATAATTGTAGACAATTTAAAATTAGCAGATGACCATTTAGAAAAAAAAACCATAGAAAACAAAAGCTACAAAATGTTCTCTGACTTCTACCATAAATAGTTCAAAGATCCACATCAAAATTAGTATCATTTCTGACAGCGGAAATTGTTATTGCAGAGATAATCTCAAAGAGGATGTTGAGAGGCTGGCAAATGGGCAAAGTAAACAGGACTAGAATTAATGGAATTGAGTAACATAACATAGAATACTACATAGACAATTTAGCATAAAGGGGCATAACTTTGGAAATACTGACAAAAAGGCAGAACTCAATATAAAGGGAAAAATAGCTAGAAAAAGCTATTTTTCTAGCTAAAAATATGGCACCTAGCATTCTGCCAGAATAGAAATAAGAAATCGCTTTCTATGACCAGGAAGAGAGAAATATGGCAACAGATAGTACAGTTAGAGTAATTAATAACCATGGTGCAAAATAACTAGCATGCATTAGTTGCAGGGATGAAGAAAAGATGGATCTTTCTGCTGTTGCTTATCTGCAGCAGCTCACTACATATAAATTTAGAGACAAATGAGAGAAAGTGATAATTTTGAAGTTTTAAACTTGTCTGCCTAGCAGGATGGACAAGTCATTAGAAGTAACACACTATAACTACAGAGGTTTCAAGGAAAGACAAAAATTCAGCATAGCTACAGTAACAGTGCCTCTGATGCAAAACAAAACACCAAACCCACAACCCTTGTAATTTTAAAGAGTAAAGAAAGTTTTATCCTGATGACTTCTCTGAAAAAGGAAGCATATACTGTAACATATGGCATTATACACTTATTTAAAACCAAACAAGAAAGTAGAAAATTAACTCTTACTTGCATCTTTTCACTTTCATATTTCTTAAGTTTATTTTTCATAAGTTCTTCTCTTTCATCTGCTTTAGCATCTTGCTTCCTTAAAGCCTTTAAAGGGGAAAAATAGATTATGAACCTCATTGTAAAAGTTACAGAAGTCTTTGTAAGTCTGTTAAAATTAAAGAAATCTGCTGACACATTTAAGAAAGATCTTGACAAATGCTGTCCATGTCTAATATTTCAACGTGGAGCCAATGTATATTGCTATGAAAAAATAAATATACGTCTGCGCATACATAAACACACCCATGCACTGAACAGAGCCAAATACAAACTAACTAGTACTAACATTGTTCTGATGTATAGAGCTCCAGATGCCCAAGGCTGACCCCAAACACTGAGATGAAGGTCTACACAGCTCAAGAGATCCCCTACAGATAAGCTGTGAACACATCAGATGAAAAGGATATGTTCTCTAATATGAAATATGCATATGAAACGCAGTGAAATGAAGTAAGGAAAAATACTACCATAAGCTTGTGTTTGAAACAAAGGAAAAAAAGAAACCAAAAACAGAATACAAAACTACAATTCTAAGCATCTGTCCAGATTTAAAAAAAACAACTGAAACTTTCCTGATCCTGACATTTCTGGGGGAAAAAAAAAAACCAAACCAGATATAATTAAAAATCTATAGGGACTTTTCCCAAGTCCCCCACCCCAAACTGAAATACCTAAAACACTTCTGTATATTTTTGAAGCATCTAGCAAAAATAAAATTGCCTTGAATATTGATTTAAAAATCTTTTCCATCTGCAAACCAATGTTACTTGCAGAAAATAGCCAATCACTAGTGAAGAAATGCTTTAGACATCACAGGCATTAACCACACATACAGCTCGCAACTTATGGAATCCAAGCTTGGTTATCTCAAGCCATAAGAGTATCATTGGCTTATCTTAAAAATATCACTTAGAAACACCAGTTGAGGGAAACCACTAGCCATACTGATTGGATTTATTGTGAATTTGAGTAACTTCATTAAAAACTCTTGTGCCTTTGCTGCACAATATAACCAAGCAGTTTTCATACTAGCCACAAATCTATTAAAGACCTTAGCATAGATCTTTTACTTTCATCCAATATCATAGAGCATCTATTCCTTCCCCCATCACTTGTTAAAACTACAACAAAACATATAGCATGTCCAGAAAGAAGTGTCTTTATCCCAGTCTCTTCTTCTCAAGCAGCATTTTTATTACATTTTAAAAGTAATAAAACTCACTGAAATTTGCCCCAATGATTAATTCAATTTCATTCAGCTTTTGAATACTTCTCTTTACTGGATACCAGGGAATGATTTCATTATATGAAAACAGAAGGCAAGATATTAATCAACCTCGGTGAAACAAGGCATTCAGTTCATACAAGCTTTGCTTTTAAAAGCAGCTATATGGAGAAAATGAATGGACTTATATACTTATTTCAGTCTTACATCCTCACCTTGGAAATCATAAGGCTTTCAGTATAGTTCAAACTACTCTCACTTGAACAGTTTCCACAATCTTGGTTTTTCAATGCAAGATATGTATTCAAATTATTCCATTGAAAACATTATGATACATAAAGAATCATGCTTTTAATCTTATTGATTTCTAATCAAATACTGTAAGACTAACATATTTAAGATATTTCTCTAACTATTCAGTATAGATTCAAATCTATTATTACAGTCAACTATAAAAATCAACGCTGCACACAGACCTAACACACTCCTGTTTTACTCACAGACTCTAGGGACAATGTCCAAAAACCTATAGGAACAACAAACAAACAAAATAACACACACAAAAAAAAAATCAAATATTATCTTTACTCCAACTAGTGCCATTATTGCACAAGGTCTTTTTTTAATGACTACAAGTACCATTTCAGAACAGTCTACTAGGGATATATGATGTGTACTAACTGCAGTTGAGCTTTACTAGGAAAATTAGAAGCTCTGTTATATACAGTCAACTGTATGCCTATATTATTTCTGGCACTGAATTAATAATTAATATAGGACCAAAAAAAATGCATGTTTTCATGTACAGATTTCGCTAGAGATGTCAGCATCATCAGGAAAATGTTAAAGCTGGGCTGAAATTAGAAATACCAGGAAAATTTTCAAAGATTTCCCTACTGAAGGCAAAACATATGTCTCTGCATGAGTAGTATATTGCAATTCCCAGAAGCAGCCACAGAAATTAATATGCTGTTTCAACTCATCAAGATCACTGAATGATTTTTAGGCTATTAAATAGCAATAACTTCAAACAAAAAGGCAGCCTTTCCTATCACTGACAGTACAAATATGATGTTCAGCTTTATTATCTGCATATTGTAAAAATAGCCCAGAACCATCTCATTTTTAAGAAAAAACCCCCCAGTTCATATATCTATATATCAGAGTTAAAATACTACAAAAAGAATGCAATATAACAATAAATTAAACATACCATATGTGAACTGCTTTAACTGTGAAATGATAGACTCACAGAATGGTTTGGGTTGGAAGAGACCTCAAATATCACCTAGTTCCAAAGCTCCTGCCATGGGCAGGGACACTCTCCACTAGACCAGGATGCCCAAAGCCCCATCCAACCTGACCTTGAACACTGCCAGGGAGGGGGCAGCCACAGCTTCTCCGGGCAACCCGTGCCAGTGTCTTATCATCTCACAGTAAAGAATTTTTCCTAAAACTACCCTCTTCTTCAGGATGAAGAAGTGCAACTCCCTCAGCCTGTCTTCATAGGAGAGGTGCTCCAGGCCTCTGATCATCTTCATGAACACAGTGCTCCAGATGGGATCACTACCAGAGCTGCGTAGAGGGGGAGAATCACCTCCCTTCACCTGTCAGTCACACTTCTTTTGATGTGGCCCAGAATACAATTAGCTTTCTAGGTTGCAAGCACATATTGTCAGCTCATGTTGAGCTTTTCATCAACCTACATATCCAGGTCCTTCTCAAGGCTGCTCTCAATCCATTCTCCACCCAGACTTTGTGCTTGGGAAAATGCACCATGCCTTCTTCCAGTAGGTGTGAGGTAGGCCATCAGTTAACCAGTCACAATGTGAAATGGAAACATCTGGTCATCACAGCTAGGCATGCATCAGCTGTTACTGGCAATTCAGAAACTACACAGGTAAAAGCTCATTGTGTTTTCCCTTCTTCTTGTACTCCTTTTTAAATAATTCTCTCACTGGATTTTGCCCCTCTTTTCCCCACTAAAGGTTTCTCTATGTAAAGTTTCTCTTGGAAAAGTAGGGACTACAGGAAAAAAACCCACAAAACAAAACCCAAAGAACAACCACAACACATGTAGAGATCCAACTGTTTCTTTGATTTGATTTGTTGTCTCTGAAGGGGTTGGGCGTGTCAAACAGTCAAAACTGGGCAATGGGGGGGGAATGCCAAGAATACACACAGTATATTGAGCCCCAAAATTTCAAATAGATAAAATAATTTACTCCCTGCTTGACAGATTTTTTTTTCTTATATATGAGGAAAACTACTTAGAGGCCTCTGTAACAATAGTTCTCAATCTTCCCAACTTATGAAAGTCTTCTAGTAGTGAATCATAACTTTTAATGCAACTTAAGCCTACTAGCTTTTCTTAGGGTTTGGGGTTTGTTTGGGGTTTAGTCTTGGGTTTTTTTAAATAAAACCAGATTATTTGAAAGTAATGCACAGACCACAAACTGAAATTCACTCTTTCAAAAGTAACTCAGAGAATTATATTAGTGGAAATAGACAAGCAGACCAGGATCATGCTATGTTTTAAATAAGGCAAAAATGTACCACATCCTAAGCTGAAAGAAATTTCTATCCCTAACTTGCTACATTAGCAGCTAACTTGGGTCTGAGTGCACTATCTAGACATACCAGCCAAGGATTTCAAGACACACTGCCTGGCTATTTCCATGACAGCTATGTATGAGACTTGCTTATGTTGCAAGACAGAGGCAGAGTCAAACTACAATCAAAACAGAAACCATTAGCCACGAGTGGCATAACACAGAGCCAAGGGGCAAGTATGAACAATGCATTAAAACATCCACACAGCTCAGGGCACAGATCAAGTTTGTTTGTCTAAAAAGTTCAGAGATAAAGAGATGCACAGAGAGAATTTCCAGTTATGCTTTTGACCACCAATCTGCTTCCCCTGTTCGAAGTCCACCAGCTCCCTGCACTTCACAGTATGTACAGCAGGAGGCAAACAGAATCCACCAGCTGCATGAAGAACAAGAAAAAATACTTCTTGACCTATACAAGTTATCAGCTTATGACACAACTATAGTCACTGCCATACCCACAGTCAGTGGGTTCAAAATGTTCTATAAAGATGCTTCTATTGACCTAAAGAGTCCAAAGCATGAACACACCGACTCATTTCATCAAAATCCAGGAAGCCAAGCACGTGAATTACTAAAGCTATTCAGGCTTTAAAGGCTGCATATAAAAGCTGTTGAAAGACCATTTTTAAGAATGATACTTGGTCTTGGTTTAGAAAATGGATGTATAAATGCTACAAACAGTAGAGGATGATGGTGTCTTTATGTTCAAAACAAAGCACTGAAGAATCTCAAAGTAGCTTTAGTTTACACAACAAATGTATTTTGTTAAAGCAACCCACATATACATGTCAGTAGCAGTGGCAAGATGAACCTGTCTTTTCTCCTTTGTAATCAGAAACGCATTTGTATCAGGAATACAGAAGGAAGTAAAGACATATAATTTGCATTAATTTCTGTTTGCTAATTGCAATTTTCCAATGTACAGTAATTGCTGTTTAAAGTGTGTTTAAACACACCAGTGCACACTAAGTTACAAGATACACAAAAACGTAGAGGAAATTTTTATCCACCTATACGCAGCACACACAGACCACAGATTCAAAATGGGAATGAAAATTTACAAGTTAATAATGCAAAACTTTGTGCAACAAGCTTTCTTTATGGTCAGTACACAGCTAGATATCTTGGTTAATAATCAGTCTGTGAATGTAATAAGGACAATGCAAGTAAACAGCTTGCATATTACACAAAAGACAGATGGAAAGACAAGACCGACAAAAGACCCAACAAATATATCATCATGTTCAGTTAGACCCTGAAAATATGTAGCTTAATAACTGATATTTAGGATTATGATTCTCTTAAGACAGTAAAATACTGACAAGTAGTGGTCAGTTATGGGCACTGCACTTTCCTTAAAAATAATATCCATTAATATTCAAACCTCACAATTTCTTAATTAAACATCTACTGATCAAATCCAAAACTCAAATTTTATTTTGTTTCATTTGAAAGGTATAACATGCAAGCTAATGAAAAAATTGCCTCATTAAATAGCCACAAATACTTTAAGTAGCATTTATTTTTGTAAATTATTCAGGCTGTATTAAATGACAGGATTTCAGAACTCAGTCCAAACCCTACCCTCCCTTCCAGTAATGTTTCTTGGGAAACATCCTGGAGAAATTAAAAAAAAAAGAGGACAGAAAAAGACTTCAATGGAACATTACATCCATGCAGTGATGACCACAAGACTGAGGCCACTGACAGAGCTTGCACAAGGTCAAGTGCAAGGTCCTGCATGCACATTGGTGCAATCCCAAGCCCAGCTACAGGCTTGGCACAGAATGGATCAAGAGCAACCCTAAGGAGGACGAATTGGGGGTGCTGATCAATGACAAGCTCAATACAAGCCATCAGCATGTGCTGGCAGCTCAGAAGGCCAACCATCTTCTGGGCTGCATCAAAACCAGAGTGGTCAGCAGGTTGAGGGAGGTGATTCTGCTACTCTGCTCTTGTGAGACCCCGTCTAGAGTACTGCGTCCAGCTCAGGGTTCCCCAGTACAGGAAAGACAGAGCTGTTGGAGAGAGCCCAGAGGAGGGCCATGAAGGTGATCATGGGGGCTGGAGCACCTCTCCTGTGAAAACAGGGTGAGAGAGTTGGGCTTGTTCAGCCTGGAGAAGAGAAGGCTTGGAAGACCTAATTACAGCCTACCAATACTTAAAGGGGTCCTGCAGTGAAATGGAAGGGTGACTGTTCATCAGGGAGTGTAGTGATAGGACAAGGGGTGATGGCTTTAAGCTGTAAGGTAGGTTTATATTAGACATTAGGAAGAAATTATTATGAGGGTGGTGAGGCACTGGCACAGGTTGCCAATAGAGGTTGTGGAAGCCCCATCCCTGGAAGTGTTTAAGTCCAAGCTGGATCAGACTTTGGGCAACCCGATCTAGTGAAGGATGTCCCAGCCCAAGGCAGGGGAGTTGGATCTAATTGGTCTTCGAGGTCCCTTCCAACCCAAGGTGTTTTATGATTCTATAGTCTATCTAACTCATAGTTCAAGTAACAAAGGACAAAAGGCAAAATAACAAAGTAAAAAGCTCTTAAGTTACATAGACACATACTTCATCCAAATAACAATTGCAGCAAAATAGTTACATTTACACACTAGGGTATGCATAAATACACAAAGCAATTCAAATACATTGCAACATATAGAAATTTATGCTACAGATGCACATGATGCCCTAGGAATATTTATACCTTAAGGACTACTTCTGGATACATGCCTCAGTAAATACTGTTCAGGTACACTTCAAGCTCTCAGGTGGAAAGCCTTCTTTCCTAATCAGTATCAGCATGAGGCATGTCCATCCTTCCCTCTCCCCCAACATCCTGCATTTGTATAAATGGAGTTATTAAAAGAAAGGGGCAACAGAAAAATGACAGGCAATGGACACAAAGCACAACCAGGCAATGACTATCACTCCTCAAAGAAATTCATGTTAGTGATAAGCAAGATTGCGTTCCTCAGCCCACAGTCATGTTTCCATGGGTGAATCCAATCACCCCACTCCAAATGGAATAGGGACCAAAAAATTCCAAGACCATCACTATCCAGGTTAGCATTATTATTATTTTTAATAACTACCCTGTAGGCTTGGCTGAGATTGTCTACATATAATAGAGGATATTCCTAAAAATATATAAACTACTGAGTTATTTTTAAAAACTTTGCTCAGACATCTTTGAAGCCAAATTTATTTTTGTCTACAGTACAGAAAAATAAAAATAGCAAAAGCCATGCAATTGCATTGATGCAAGTAATGAGCAAATTAACAAGAAGCCAACTACTACTCAGCTTGAAATGACATTGTTGAAGAAACATTTTTTAAGCTATTCATGTTCATAAATTTTAAATACTTCATAATCATAAATTACATTTTTCATTGTATTTGGTTTGCTATACTGAATCTATTCAACTGGAACACCACATACAAGGAAAAAAAAATTCAAAAATCAAAACCCAGAAGCTCAAAAAATTCAAATCTGTTACACCCAGTTCTCAGATTGTCTTTGTGTTGGCAGTTTTCCCTGTCTGCTTTTAATTTGAGATTAGATCAGCTGTAAATTTTTGCCTCCTTAGACATTCTCATATTCCTATTTCTTCTAAAATTTATATTCCATAATAAAATAATTTTCTTCACAAATCTTTCCCACACAGCAGCCTCTCAGGACAATACTACACAGAAGGGCAGCACGTACAGGATCTGGACCATTTTGCTCTCAAAAACATGTGGTTTTTTTGGGTTTTTTTTAAAGTAGGGCACAACAGTGGTCCAATTTGTCAATGTGAGAGCTAGAGAGCTCAGCCAGCTTTTCAAGAGATGTTGAACCATTCCTGATAAATAAGACCACTAACAAATCTCTAAACCATTATTTCTAATGTGAGATCATTTTCTATGTAGAGAAGGACAAATTAACATGAAAGTTCAATGGAGAAGGAAGGTGGGACAGCTGGAAGGAAGCTTGTAATAAGGATGTGAGATCTAAGGACTTCAGCAGTATTGCAGTCTAAAGACATCTGGCATATACTAAGTTGCAACTCTCTCCCAAAGATGCACTCCAAGCTGCTGAGACAGCTATGAGAAAAGACATAGGAGGAATGGGACATACTGTTTGCTGCTACTGGGAGCGCAATAGAAGTCCATGGTTCAGAGGTGATGCTGCCTCCATATTCCTCGGTAACCTGACAATGATTCCCTAATACCGACTGAAATGAGCTCTCTTCTACATGTGTCATTTCAGACCACCAGCTTCCATTTCACTTGTTAAAGTTTAGAAGCTCCTGAAAGATCTGTAATTCATTGCAATAGAGATAATTGTATTTTATTAGGAGTACCAAATGCAGGGACAAGAATCTGTTCCAAGAAATCGAGTCATAATTCAGCTACCCAGGAGGATGATCTGAGGATATGAGCCCCTGCTGAAGAGCCCAAAGATAATCACAGAAGACTCTGATTTCCCTCCAAGCAGCAGCAGCTATGAATGTATAGTGCACAGAATTAAGCCTGTTTCTTTCAAGAATGGCTCTGAATCTTGGCTTCAGAAAATTCTGAATAGTAAAAGTTTACTAAGCAGACAAATAGGTTTTGAGCATTGCTGTAATGAAGACTATATACTGAAGTTTTGAACAGTGGTGTCAAAAAGTCTTTTAAATAGAAAGGAACCCCTCAGGAAAAATCATTTACAAAAATACAAACAGAACAAAATAGAAATCGCAAGAGAAGGGATTAAAACATCTTCATCTACAGTTGGACAGCTTAGGGGAATTGGAAGGTCATTTTGCATGAAATTTGGAAGATGAACTACTATGGAAAAAAGGTATCCAGCTTGAGGGCTTATGATCACATAGCCAACCACTGAAAGCCTTTGAAATACATTTGAATTCATTCGCTTGAATTCAAGTTTTCCTTCTAAGGAAATCACAACAGTGTCAGTGTATTTCTACAGACACAAGTCATTATCCCTTTTAAAGGATTAAAATAAAAAAGATTGTGCCAATCTGCAGATAACATTATCAAATAATACCAACTCATTTGATTAGGCATCCCTCTAACAGACTGAAGGCACAACCAAAGAATGTAGAAATGGACATAGGCATATGAAAGAGCAGTGAAAGTTGTAATACAGCACTAGGACATCAATAGGGGAAAACACAGAAATGGTAAATCTTTCCAAATACTAGCAGAAGCACTACAAGCATTTTGATAAACATTACTTTTTATCTATGTCAAAAGAGCATGTTATCTTCTTAAATATGACCTCTGCAAGGAGTCTCTAGTCTTACATGAAACACAAAGCGCCACTCTTAATTAAGCTTCCTTAATATCACTGCACAGTATAAAATAACTGCCTTCCAAAAAACATGTATACTGTCACTAATATTCAGAGTGAAAACCAGGGAAATGCACATTTCTTCTGAGCTATAACGTTCTATCACAGAGAGGCATAACACTGCGAATCATATCTTAAGGGAAGTGAAATAAACAGTTACACTATGTTAAGACAGATTTTCCAAATAGCAGTAAAACCAGAGATGTATTTCTCATTCATTTCCTAATACAAGCAGAAAAAGCTGCTACCTGTCTCCAATTTTAATTCATAATATAAACATTAATATTGGTCTCCTAAACAATAGTTTATACTTCACCAAATACTGTTGAAAGAAAATGATGAAAAGCAATGAAAAAGCTGTCTGGCCACTAAAGTGCATTTGATTGCTTGTTGAAATAAATTAAAAATAAACTGCTCACTGTAATCAAAGTATACATTTTAGAACACAAAATATTCTAATTGAGACAACCCAGCTCATGACTTTTGTTTGTTTGGGGTTTGAGGGAGGGCATAGGGGGTGGTTTCTTTTACAGGATGTTTGTGCCATCACCAAAAAGGTGGTAACAGACAAGACAGCATCATGAAGAACAGAGACCGTACTTCTTATCATTCAGTCATTCAAAACAAGCAGAACTGGACAGAGACAGCTAAAAGAACATGTCAAAGAGATGAGCACTTTTACAGGTCCACGTTAGGAAGGCAGCACCTTCCTAACTTTATTCTGAATATACAGGAAGCTTTCGTTTCCATACCTCTTGTAACTGAAGAGACATATGTCCCAGCTGGTCCTGGCGCCTTTCTACAAGCTGCCTTTCAGCACGCATTTCTTGTTCTATCTCCTGAAGTCTTCTCTCTACCCGCTCCGATACCTTCAAAAGGAAAAAAACCCACCCTGCAGAAAATTAGTGCTTCTTTTACCATATATTAAGATAATAATAGCAATAAAGGGAAATAGATTATGGGGCAAAAAGAGAGAACAAGACTTTTACTTTATTAAGATTTAGAATGGCATAGAAAATAACTGCACTTATGTATGTACTCTAGCAGGGAACTGATCTGCTACCTTGCTAGCAATGTCCTCCTTCGTGCACATGCAGCTTTCTCTCTAAGGTGGTGGCTTAACTCAAGTGCTAAATATCTCAACATTGAGCCTGGTGCAGCCTAACCTGAAGCTGCAACACAAAACATCTTAGTTTCTCTCCACCAGGCCTGATTAACCTCTGGAGAGTCAGTTCTTTCACATCTCCAGTCTGTAAAATAGACCAATGATTGTCTCTTTCATGCTCTGAAATCTGTGAGTAAAAAGCAGGAAACTTAGCTAAGTATCTGAGAATGACTGTAATAGCACAAAATAATTAGAACACTTGAAGAGTTTCTCCCAGTATTTTGTGTATTCATGTATAAACTAATACAAATAACACCAGTTATTTTTTAAAGCAATTTGGATTATAAATGCAGTAATTCAACCTTAAACTACAATACCAGAACTATTTTATTTTTGTATTTCCAGCTGCTAGCAGACAGCACCATCTCGTGGGCAGCAAATGAAATGTATATGGTTAAAGTTGAAGATTAGCAAAGAAAATATTTAGGTATTATTTCCTCCCTACCTTGAAACTAATTCTTTTTAACAGTCACAAGAAATCAACGTATCTATTACCAAATAGTATGTGGATGAGAGAAAAATTTAGAACACTGTACAGCTGCTATGTGCAAGGAAACATGTTTTCATCTATACTGTAACGATTAAGCATGCTTCTGCTAGCACTAGACGTATGTGTGGTTAGAAAAATCTTAATATGAGCAATACAGTTGTGTAGCAACAAAAGCATAATTAAGGTTACATTTATATTCAGGGCTTCACAAGTACATCAAGTTTAAAGAACAAAACACTCTTTCTTTGCACCAGAATGCATCAGTTTGAAAACATGTCTTGTCTGCAAAGCCAGATGAATAGTCAGTTTACAATTTGGAATTTTGTATTTTCCTCTTAAAACCATCAGGAGATGCTCAAAAAAAAAGTATGGCATCAAATCACACTCTTTCATATAAATCGTGAAATCTCTGCAGCCATAATCCAGACTAATTAGTCACTAAAAACAAATGCAAAAGTATAAGGACCACATCACGACGTTTGTATTTGTTTTGACAACTAGTCCTTACTGTCACTTCTAGTAACTCACAAACTACTCCAGCTAGTAGAAACGTCGATACTGTGTAGTGGGAACAGAAAATAACACTTTGTCATTAAACTTGTCCTATCTTTGCTGAAAACTGGGAAATATCTGGCATCCTTTCTGCTAACTATACATAAAGTATACAAGTGAAACCAAAAAAATCACATTTTTACATTTAAAGAAAATAATCTTGGCTATATATTTCTGAAGGCAGAAGCTTTCACAGCTCTCGCACATCTTTTTCAAGTGAAATTAAGCAAAAGAACACTGGAACTGTTAAGGAAGAAAATTTGTAACTTAGACTTGACAAAAGATCCAAAAGTAACATCACCCCAAGAGAAAACATGCAAAAAAAGATGTCAGTAACTTCCTCACTGACACAGGTATAGTTCACTGCATGCAGAGCAGATGACATGACACAAGGAAATACAAGGCAAGCTTCAAATTACTGCAAATTTCAGATTTCAATGCAAATTATCACTGAAGCAGAATAAGTAAGGAAGTGACTTTTTACTAACTAGGACATTTAAAAGGATAGACAATGACAGGACAAGGG
Source organism: Laterallus jamaicensis coturniculus (assembly GCA_022605575.1). Classification (NCBI taxonomy): domain Eukaryota; kingdom Metazoa; phylum Chordata; class Aves; order Gruiformes; family Rallidae; genus Laterallus; species Laterallus jamaicensis. The sequence goes on along the minus strand of JAKCOX010000033.1, from coordinate 5,594,620 downwards.
GGATGGTTTAAAGCTAAAGGAAGGAAGGTTTAGATTGGATATTAGGGGGAAGTTTTTTACAGAGAGAGTTGCGAGGGGCTGGAACAGGCTGCCCAGAGAGGGGGTGGATGCCCCGTCCCTGGCAGTGTTCAAGGCCAGGTTGGATGGGGCCCTGGGCAACCTTGTGTAGCTCCAGGCCTGAGGTTGGTGTCCCTGCCTGTGTCAGGGGGGTTGGAGCTCTGTGATCCTTGGGGTCCCTTCCAACCCATGCCATTCTATGATTCTATGACTTATCAAGTGATTTGCCTTTCCTCTGACTTTTCAACTCCCTTCAGGATCCAACTGTTGTCTTATTTCCAACAAGGCACTGAAAACAATGTTTTCATTTAATTTGCCAGGTGCACAGAAATTTCAAAGCTACAGATATCATCTTACTCAGCAAAAAAACCCCACAAACCAAATGAACCCACACAAAAAAGAGACTCCAAAACCACAAACCCCATAAAACAAAGCAGCAGAACAAATGACTAAACATTTTGATACTACTTATAATGCGTTAGAAAAAACCCTCTAACAAGAAACTATATTTACGATATATCATTAGCTCATATTCTTTGTGCACAGAGCACAAAGAGGAGTCTGGAAGGAACTTCAAAGGCTAGCAAACTTACTGCCTGGCTAAACACATGACCTTTTATATCTTTTTTTCTACAAGTCTATCTAAACTGCTCAAAAACATTTACATAAAACTTTTACAGCCTCCCTAGATATTGCCTCTAAAATGACCTGATTTTCCTAAAGTACAGTTTTAATTTTCCTTGCTGAATTTTCTATCTATTAACCACCTTCTATCCCCTAACCCACATCTAAGACTGGATACTACATTTCAGTTCTGTTTTCCACTATATCTGAAGTCCATCTGCAAATATGACAAGCATCTCTATATTGCATCACCTAGCCAAACTACAGAGAGAACCAGATCAAGAACACCTTCACTTCACTAAGCCCTCTAACTTTAACAGTGAACAACACAGGTAACTAACTGTACAGTTGAGTATGTATTCTAGACTATATTCTATTTACCACATTTACTGAAAAGTTTCAGAACAGTATATGAAGTTATATCTAGAAAAACTACTCAAAACATTGTATAAAGATATGGAAAACTCCTGCTTCATCCATGTAAATTCCTTCTGTGATATAAGTGTGATTTCTGACAGATCTGTGTTGTCTGCTACTTCAGAAAAATAAGCTGTCCACTTTTTTCATCCATATTTGCCCTTTTTCAATATTTCAAGAACAGTTGCTCATGAATACTGCAAAGTAGCCATCAGTGATTTTAAGATCACTTCAAACAGTTAAGTTTCTTAGCTAATCTGCAGTAGGTGATTTCAAAATATTTTGCATGTCTGCCTTCCATTTTAGGCCATGGTCTTACACCCCCATGACCTGCCACTAACTTGCAGCTTAAGTTGTTGGTAAATCACAGAATCACAAGGTTGAAAAGACCTTTTAAGATCAAGCCCAACCGTTCCCCTCCTATGCTAAAACCAGATCCTTAAGTACCTCATCTACACTTCTTTTATAAAAAAATCCAGGGAAGGTGACTCAGCCCCTCCCTGGACAGCCTGTTCCAGGTCCCCACAACTCTTGCAGTAAGGTGGTTTTTTTCTAATGTCCAATCTGTCCCTGCCCTGGGGCAGCTTCTTGCCATTTCCCCTTGTCCCATCTCCTGTCACCTGGCTGAAGAGACCATCACCCACCTCTCCACAACCTCCCTTCAGGTAGCTGTAGGTGGTGATAAGGTCTCCCCTCAGCCTCCTCTTCTCCAAGCTAAACATCCCCAGCTCCCTCAGCCGCTCCTCATAGGATTTGCCCTCCAACCCCTTCCCCAGCCTGGTTGCCCTTCTCTGGACTCGCTCCAGAACCTCAATGTCCTTCTTATGGTGAGGAGCCCAGAACTGGACCCAGCACTCAAGCTGTGGCCTCACCAATGCCCAGTACAGGGCACAATCACCTCCCCAGACCTACTGGCTGCACTGTTTTTGATACAAGCCAGGATGCCATTAGCCTTTGTGGGCACCTGGGCACACTGCTGGCTCATATTCAGCCTGCAGTCAACCAACACTTCCAGGTCCTTCTCTGCCTGACAGCTCTCCAGCCAGTTTCCCACAAGCCTGGAGCGCTGCATGGGGTTGTTATGCCCCATGTGCAGCACTCTACACCTGGCCTTTTTAAACTTCATCCCATTGGTCTCAGCCCATCAGTCCAATCTGTTCAGGTCCCTCTGAAGAGCCTCCCTACCCTCAGGCAGATCAACACTTCCTCCTAGTTCACTGTCACCTGCAAGCTTACTGAGGGAGCATTCAATCCCTTCATCCAGCTCATTGATAAAGATGTTGAACAAAACTGGACCATAGGGGATGCCAGCTGGATTTAGCTCCATTCACCACCACTCCCTGGCCATCCAGCCAGTTTGTAACCCAGCTGAGGGTCCACCTGTCCAGGCCAGTGGCAGCCAGTTTCTCAGTCAGAATGGTGTGAGAAACTCACATCGAAGGCTTTACTGCAGTCCAGGTAGACACATCCACAGCCTTCCCCTCATCCATTAAGCGGGTCTCCTTGTCATAGAAGGTGATCAGGTTAGTTGGACAGGATCTACCTTCTGTAAACCCATGTTGACTGTGCCTGATCCCCTGGCCATCGCACACGTGCTGCATGATAGCTCCCAAGATGACCCTCTCCATGATCTTCCCCAGGACTGAGGTCAGACTGACAGGCCTGTAGATCCCCGGATCCTCCTTGAGGCCCTTCTTGTATATAGGTGTAAAATATCAATGCTTAAAAGGTATTAAACAGAAATCAACTTTCTTTGGCCCACTGTGTCAGTAGTTTCCTCTCTTCTGCAAGGAGCAGATCAATTCCTTTGGCCTGCCTAAGTAGCAGTGATACATCTATATCACCACTCTTGATCTCTCTATCTTGATCCATGGCCACTCTCATATCTGCACTATTTTTTATGACTTACTAATCTAATTTAGTTTCTGCTTCCTGTGTTCTTTCTCTTTGTGTCTGAAGCAAACGCAGAGCTTCTAATTCAGCCAAAGAGAGAAATTACTGTATTTCCCACATTTTGTCATCAACCCTTCCTTTTTAAAAGAATTTGCATAGAACTTTTGAATATATGCCCAACTCATTTCCTCCAAAGACTGAGCTTTTTCTGCACATCATTTCATGAATAAAAAATGTGCAGCTTCAAACTATTGCAAATGTGTATAAAATAACAAATGACATAGTAAGCACAGAACAAACCTTAGCCTACACGCATACTGATTCATTAAAGCAATACTTTCTTCCATTTTTAAAAATTTGTTTTAATTAAGGTAGAGCTTTCAGGATAAGAAAATAGGAGCCACACTGGTGGTTAACATTTCTTCAGAAGGAAAACTATTTTTTGGTAGACAAAATGGTTACTATAAAACATTAAATTAGCATTAATCTTGAAGAAGAAGAATAAACGAATGCAGCTCCATAAACACTACTTTGAGCCTAATTTATAAAGAACAACACTTAGGAGATTATGGGTTTTCATTTGTGCTCCTCATTTCCTAGCATCCCCAAAACTCAGCTGAAATTGATCAATACATTCAAACATTCAGTGGTACAGGGCTGTCAAATACACTAACTTTGTGAGGGGTTTCAAGAAAGTAAGATTCTAGACAGAGGTGCTCTCATAAACACCCCATTTAGCAAAAGAGGGAGAACTCAGCCTTTATTCTTGTGTTTTGGCATTGTGCGTGCATTTAGACTGAAATTACTAGCTTATTTAGCATTCTAAAACAATATTAGATTGGAAATAGAAGAAATAAAGCTAGTCAGCATGATGTGAAGAAAGCATCAGAGGACTCCGGAGGTGTATCATGGTGAGGAAGCATAATATGGGAACAAGAAAGTTCTTGTAAAAGGATTTAGATAATTAGGGTACTCACAAGTTTTTCTAGGATGATGCAAACCCAAGTGGTAAGGGAGGAGAACAGGAAAAGGCAGCAGAGAGCACAAGGCCACAGCAAATTAGGCTTTATTATGTTGCACTGTGCAACAGTGCAAAAGATTCAAATATCATCCCTTGCAGCTTCCCCTGCACTCTCTGGAAAAGCTCCTATGTCATATTTGTGTCCCAGCAGCATTTAGCAATGAGTCTTCCTGGAATACAGTACACTTACCTTCCCCATTTTGGAAAAGTTTAGGACCATCACACTATCCACAAGCTGGGTCGCTTATCACTGTATTTTCCAGATTATTTGTCTTAGTCCAGGTTCCTCCAAATCCAAGGTCAATCCTCTAATATATTCCTGTGTTGGAACCTGTCAACAGTCTCCCTGGTCAGGATGGATGCAAATATTCTATCTCCCCTGATGATTCTTTCCAGTTTGATCATCTTTTTACCTGGTGATACTATGGCATGAAATAGCCTTATGAGGAGAGACTGAAGCACGTTGTTTGTACAGCCCGGAGAAAAGGAGACTGAGGGGAGATCTCATTGCCTCCTTACAAGGGGGAATGAAGGGGCAGGTACTGATCTCCTCTCTTTGATGAGCAGTGAAAGAACCTGGGAGAACAGCATGAAGTTGCAACAGGGATGTTTATGCTGGATATTAGGAACAGGTTCTTTACTGAGAGGCTGGTCAGGCACTGGAGCAGGCTCCCCAGGGAAGTGGTCACAGCACCGAGCTTGACTGAGTCCAAGCAGGATCAGGATGATGTCCTCAGCCCCATGCTCTGACTGGCCCTGTGTGGAGCCAGGAGTTGGACTTGATGATCCTTATGAGTCCATTCCAACTCAGGTTATTCTGTGGTTCTAAATAGGATTTATCAGCACATATAACTTTATAACCTTTTTGTCAACTATTTCTTTAAGCCTCCCTTACAGCATTTTTATATCTAAGTGCTGAAGTTTATCTAACCTTTCGACTTCTGTCATTTGGCTCTAACTTTTGGAAGGCCTCCTTTTCACCTTATGTAGTTACATAAGCTACCTTTTGATCTCTTTCACACCTTTTAATAGCAGTATATTCAGACTGCTTCCATACTGTCTAGAAATATTCTACCCTCTTCACTCCCAACATTTTTCTAAGAACTTTCTTCACTTTTGTGCAATTCTTCTAGAAGCCAAACATTATTCTAAGAGGTTTAACTTTTTTGCTTCAGCAGAGGTGTCAAATGTAAGTTTGCTTTGGTGAGTATTTCCCAGATCAAAAGCCATGCATGGGAGTCTTGTTTAAAACAAGTAACTGTTTCATTAGGTTCTTTCCTGGAACATTTCTGCCTATTTGCTCCACAAAGCAGTTAATGCACCACCTAAAAATTTAGTTCTCCTAACATAAAACTTTTATCCAGTCAACACTGGAGACATTATCTCCCACAAGAATTATGTTCCTTGTTTTTATAGCCTCTCTGACCTTCCTCAGTTTGTCACAGAGCCTGTGACATACAACAGGGATTTAAAAAAAAAAAAAACATGTTAGAAGCCATTAAATGTTAACTCATTAATTAGTACTCACAGAGGAAACTTTAAAACTCCCTTCTCTTCCTTTATCCCAAATGATCCTGGCTCTGGACTACATTTCTACCTTAAGAGGATGTTACCTTGTCCTCTGGATCTTATGAAAAGCCTTAGTTTAGACAAATGATTCACTGAAGGATGGTACAAAGAATATGGAGGCCCTACATAACATGAAATGCTAGCACTAAATCACTGCATTCACAACATATTAGAATGCAATTTCAGTTTCAAGAATGCATTTTTAGCAACACAGACTACCTGAAAGATAATCACGACACTAGGAGTCGTACCTGCGTAAGCCTTTCAGTCAGCCTAATCGATTCCAATAGATTTTGCTGCTATCTAAAATTTACCCCCACACCAATTAAATACAAATAATAGAATATCCAGTTTAAAGCCTGTGTTACATTTAAATCATGCAGCAAATATAATCTTGCTGAAGATGCTGGATGTTTAATGTACAAAAAACCAGCATCCTACTTCTTGATTTTCTCACTTTTTTTTCCAGCTTTCCACTTTCACTTTGAGTGAGAAAGTCCTGCTGGCTGAAAACTATTTATGGCCTATTTTACCATCAATGCAGACTTGAAACAGAAGCACTAAAAATCACTGAAACAGCTAACTTCTTTGGCAGATGTCACTTTAGATATTGTTAAACTTCTCCCTCACACCAAGTGATCATCCATGACATACATACAAGTTACTTGTGCACTGCCAAAAATCCCAAGTATCATATCTTCTGAAGGACAACTCCTGATGACAATAATTCCAGCTCTCAGTTATTGAAACCACATTAATGCTGTGTGAGACCCCTTTCACTTGATGTTGCCATCTTTTTCCACAGCCCCCTACAGTAACCTTCTAGTGGCAGCATCTCAATTAAGCATCCACTTAATTTGAACAAATCTGTGCTTCAATGCAGTTGCTTTTTATGTATAAATATCAGATGCTTGTGCTATTTGGGATGTACTTGTATAGAAGGAGATTGCAATAAAATATCCAATGAAATATCATGTGCAACCATGAAGTAAGCAAGCATTCTTTCAATTGTTTATTGGTCTCTTTCAATTGTTTATTGGTCTGTATGGACATTCCTCTGAAACATCTGAAGACTTTTCAAGAAAAAAGGAATCTCCTAACACATTCTAGATAAGATATGAGATTTTAATACTGAGAGAGGTGTAGAACCTGCAATCTACATCAAAACCACACCCAGGTTCTCACACACAAGGACATGGAGGGTGACAGATTTGAAATAGGCATAAAGTTATGCCTGTGTCACCACCCCAGATGTCCTCTGTGTTTTATGCTAGGGTGGAAAATGCTTCCATTAAAGGTAAAAAATTAATGGGCATTACATTAAGAGCCACACAATAGAATCATGCAGATTTAGCATCAAAAAGGCTTTAAGAATTGTAACCTTTAAATAATAAATTCTGAACCAGTGACTCCTAACAACTGTGGTGACTAGATATTTCTCACCACACATCTATATGCAGGCAATTTTCCAATAGCACAGAAAATACTGAACAGTACAGCTGTAAAAAAATTTAGATATATGTCCCCATAGAAATGGTGACTTAATGAGATTGAACTGAAAAGAGTATTTCTACCATGAACTCATCCCATCCAATTATGAAGATTTCAGGTTGAAAATACAAGGATACCAATGTTGGAGGTGACAGACAAACACTCCAAAGCTCAGTAATAAAGGCTCTAATGACAAAATTTCCTGCAAAATTTTGCATAAGGAAGTTGTGAGGAAGAAAGTATTTCTCCCTACCCAACTCACTTTCAACAATGAGAAAGGACCTCAAGTCTATAAGAACCGACCACAGTTTCTACATCACTCTAATATCTTGCTTTGCTATGCTCACCATCAGTTCTTTTAGTCTTTATGCCCATCCTAAATGCCTCTCTTTTGCATTTACCTCATTGCACCCATTCTGTCAACCTCATCACTGTGCTTTCAACAAGGGCAGAGCACCCACAGTTAGTTCAGAGAACACAGGTAACGCAGCAGTGCAGAATGTTGTTATGCTAGGGCTTGTCAGTGGTGTTTGCCTGGATACACTAGGTGATTAAGCACGTCAGAATTCCTCAGTTTGAAGAGAATGGGAATCCTCTGAAAAGCCTCTGAAGAAACTTAACAACACGCAGTTTGATATGAACTTTACGTGAAGCAGTTTATTGGGTGAAATCACACAGATTATATATATTTGTTACTGCAAACATGGCAAGCTAAAAAGCTGCCAATTGGTTACATACACTGTTTACACTAAACTGATTGGTTAGTAATTATAACGAGTTCTGATATGCATACCTTATAGCTAAATATCTTTGGTTTTCCTTTGATGTCTAGAAGTATCTGCAAACCTGCTGTTTTGACCATCTATTATGGCTGGTTCTTGACATGTTCACTTACTCCCAAATACCTTCCCATAACTCCTTCCTGGTTTAGGGCAGTTTGTACCCCTGTCTTCAGGGCCGCTGTTTTTTGAGAATGTGATTCTGTGATTACCAAAATCCTCTCAGCATAAGTAACTTTCCTGTCTCATGGGAACACGAGGATATTGTCAGGGTCTATATCTTCTGTGAGGAGAGTCAGGCTGCTGGCAGGCCTGCTGCCTTCCCTGACACTACTACAGACAACATTGTGTAAACTTCATGAAGTTCAAGAAGGCCAAATGCAGGGTCCTGCACATGGGTCAGTGTGATCCTTAGTATCAATACATGCTGAGAGATGAAAGGATTGAGAGCATCCTTGAGGAGTTGGGAGCGTTGAAGGACATGAAACTCAACAAGTGGTGAGGCACTGGCACAGGTTGCTCAGAGAAGTTGTGGCTGTCTCCTCCCCAGCAGTGTTCAAGGCCAGGTTGGATGGGGCTTTGGGCAGCCTGGTCTAGTGGAAGGTATCCTTGCTCATGACAGCAGGGTTGGAACTAGATGATCTTTGAGGTCACTTCCAACCCAAACCATTCTGAGTCTATAATACTGTTATCAGTGTCAAACACAACACTACAGCTCTCGACGGAGCATTCATTACCAGTTTATGCAATTTCAGGGCAAGATTAATCACCTATGTGAAAATAAGGACATACAATGTTTGCTCTGAAAAGTCTGCATTGCTACAGATACCACATTAATACACTAAGCATATACTCAAGTCTTACATGTCAAGAACTACCTACAGGGTTTATCTACTCCAAACTACTGGGAAGATTCTCAACTTCTCTTGTTCATACAGCAACACGCTGTTTGGGTTCCATCTCAATAGCTGATCACGTTCATACTTAAGTGATACTGACTGCAGTTAGTCTGCTTTCAGCAAATACAGGAGGCAAAAGATAATCATGGCTGCCCTGCCTAATTTTTACATTTGTCACAAAGCCTCAAAAGGAGAGTGCAGCCCAAAGAGGCTTCCCATTATACTATACAGATAAGGATTGAAAGGACAGGGAGGGAGAGGAAGACGAAACGATGTTATTCACCATCATAACATGGGAAAGCTTTTATCTTTCAAAAAGTATTATCAACAAGTATGATGGCATTCAAACTACAGTTCAAATTTTAGAAGCAGCTTTCTCCAATCTCTGAATTTTTCAAACTTCACTACATACACACTTTAAAACACTCGTTTTACTGTAAACATGTACCTGGAATAGAAAACTTGTGTTGCTGATTTCATTACGAAAGGGTAACATCATAACATCCTATAGTTGCCTAAATGAGATCATTTTCAGATATATATACCAATAGATGGTACCAATTACCAACATATACATTGAACTAGAAACCGACATCCTGCTTAGAATACTAAATATAAAGCATCTTTTCACTTTAGTCAAACTCACCGTTTCTTGTCTTTGGGACTCAGTAAGCTTTTCAGACAATTCTTCTAGAGTCTTTTTTAACTCAGCATCAGTCCTTCATAGAAAAATATAAGTAAACAAATATTGTAGAGCACAAAACTTCAGTATCAACCATGATAGTTTCAAGCAGCAACAGTCTCCTGGATTTTTATGCTACTTCAATGTGTTCTAAAGACTAAATTCGTAGCATAGTTAGGGACCAGACTCAAGTGGAAAATTCATGATAAAACACATTTCCATTCCTCAAGTGAAGATAACGTCTAGTTTGAAAGGGTAGGTATCAGGTCAACAAGTACAAAATTATGAATGCATCCACACAGTCCTTTTGAAGAGTGCTAGCTCCTACTAGGAATTGCTGAACTAATTCCTGTTATTCCTACTAGACAAAGCACCATATGTTGAGGCAGTATGTACTTTAAAAAACCATTATGGTTTACATGAGAGCTTGCCCTCAAGAGACTCCAGTACCAAGAATAAATAAGGAACAAAACTAATAAAAAGAAAATTCCCATGTCCTTGGTTCTTGTTGTTTTGTCCACATACAGAAAGAGGGGGAGGGGCAAGAGAAGCCACATATAGTATATAAATCAGAACTGATGAGTGTTATTTACACTTCTAACTACTGCACAAAACGACATGGAACAAGCAGTTCATAATACTGCTTTCATCTGCATGTTGTGCAATCCCCCACTCTCCCCAGAATTATTTTTTTAAATACAAAACCACATAGAAGTTTTAAGAACTATTTAAAAGCATAAGAATTCTTTTCCACACTATTATCCACATGGAGTTATATTCTGTTTATACCGATTCCTTCTCGAAAGCTCCCGACTGATGTCATCTCCTAGGCGAACTTGTTCACTACTGAGATCTCGAAGAGACTGGTGGAAAGAATGCAGCTGGAAATTAAAATACACAAATTAAGCCAAGGCTTTTTTTCTGAGATATTCCAAATATACATCCATACACTTTTAAAAACGAATCAGATAAAGTGACCCATAAAATAACAAAATTCCATGAACTACAGATGAGGCTGGGTAAGTAGATGAGGCTTCATGCTTCTATTTCCATCAACCCTTCACAACACTTGCTTATTGAAATTGAATTTTCAGTACATTATTTGCTAAACCAAGTTTCCCAACTATGGGGGTTTTTTTCTATGATTCAGAGCTTGGTTATTTCAATTACCTGACCCTGCACCATCTTTTTAACCTAATGCAAAGGAAGCTGAAAGATCTGAACAGGTCAAGTTAGGAGAGTTATTTCATGCTAATAAATGCTAGTTTAAGTAAAACAAACTTCTGCCCAGCTATATATATTACTATTAAAAGATGGCATATGAAATTGGCAGCAACCAATCAGAACCCTATGTTGCATTCAGGATCTATTACAGCACTGAAGAAAGGTATTTTACCTTGCCCAAGACTTTACATACTCTACTAGAATGCTTTTTTCACAGTTTGTGAAAACAAACAAAAAACAACCCCACCGCATCTATCTTCCTCTGCAAAAGTTCCCATTCCCTCCATTCAGCAGGACCCCAATTTATAGACAAAGTTTTTAAGGAAGGAAATTTTTAAAAAGTAACCGATCATCCACCCTTCATGGGATTATAAAGTGATAATCCATCACAATCCAACCTCATGCTTTCAACAGCTCAGTGGCCAGTACCATCATTATGAAAAAAAAATGGTTTATAATTTCCCTTTGTCCTATGCCTAAGACTTAAAGTCCAAATGACTGCCCTCAACATTTATACACAGGCACTTTCATGTCCCCTTTGAGACCAACCAGAAATTTAAGCCTGACACCAGAGACTTTGAAAATACATATTTTAAGAATGTATCAGCTAAGAAAGATGCTCAAATGTGTTAAAAGCCATCTTCAGCTGGAAAATTACCATAGCTAGCAGCAGTCAGAATGGAAATAAAGGGATTGTGGTTACAGAAAGAAGAAAAATCTGCAGCTTTAGTTAGGTAGCACTCTTTTATCTTTGCCCCAGTTTCTACCTACGATCATGATCAATGACTAATTGTAGTTCGTCATTCCTCAAAGCACTATACTCTTCTTGCACAGTAGTTAATGACTGAGTAGAGCCATATTCACTCATTGAGAAGAAAAAAAAAGGGAATATACCTGCAGTTATCATCAAAACATGAAAAAAACTATTTGATTACATAGCTACTTAATATAAACTACAAATTGTGTATGAATTGCAGGAAATCCCTTGAATAAAATTTCTAATTACAGAATATTTAGATGTAGTCTGAAATAGTTCTAAATTTTCCAGAATCTTAGCAGGAAAGATTTCCATATAACATTATTCCTTTCCAAGGCTTATATTCTACACTAACCTTGGGGGAGGAAGAAACAGGGGAGAAGTACATTGGAAGGATAAAGAAACAGGGTTAAACAGAAGTCTAGGAATTTCTGTAGCACTCAAAAGTTTAAAAAAAGTCAACCAAAAGAACATATTGTAGCCAAATTTAAAAATAATTATATGGAAGTTGAGACAGATCTATCTCAGCTGCTTTAATGTTAATCATAATGCATTTCCCCTTGACAAATTAATCCACAGAAAGGGATTCACTCAAGCAGGTCTAGCCATTCTGTCTGAAAGAGAAAAAAAAACCCAAACATTGCTATCTATAAGATAAAGAAAGCCTGTAAACTTATCCATTATTTCTTTTTTCCTGAAGAGTCTGCAAGTAGACACAAGTTAAGGGGTATGAAAATTACCAGTTCCATACATATCATCTCCTTCTCACATCATCTACCTTAAGTATGGGCTCAAATTATCCCACTCACAGGTCAAACCTAGAATTAAGATGGAGAACTAGCTGGCTCAAAAGTCAATCCAGGCTACGCTGAAGTACAGAGCAAAAGCACTAAGATCCTGTCTCATTAGCTAAAGCAGAAAAATCCCCTTTAGTCACACTGGATTTCAGCAACTAGGTGAATGTTAGAAAAATTGTCTCTGATTATGTGATTTTCTCATACATGGCCTAAAAAGTAGACCTACTATTTTCATACATCCCTTTGGATACCACTTCCATCTACATCATCTCTGTAATGTTAGATACGCATGAAACTTCATGGAGTGACAGATACAAGAGGTGACTGGCTAATGAAGAACAATATGTAACATTGTAAGCATACTTCATAGCTGAAATTCTTCACTGCACCATCAGTATAACCTTATCTGATGTAAGAGAGCCTGGTTACCACATATTGCCTCTTTAGGGAAGCAACTCTCATTGGATCTCTGTACCTGGCCCAAATTATCTGCCTCGTTGACAAATCGAACACTTGCAGACCTAGATCTTCGATGCTTATTGCCCTGTGAGTCTCCATAATCCCTGAGGGGAGAAGTAGGCAGGAAGTGGTGGTTCCCTTTATGAGATAAGAGATTAAAAAGATAAGTAGGAAGACAAAACTTCATACAGGAAATTTTTAATTTTGTTTCACAAAAAAACACGTTTCCTCTCATCAATATCCTTATAGGCCACAATACAGACAAAACAACCACTAAAGTGACAAGAAGTATGACTCTACATTTTATGTTTAGCTCTTTCCAGGATTCTTCTTCAATTCAAATGTTTCGGGAATACATGTATGTGATAGGTACTAAAAATGTCTCCTTTGTTCCTCCAAGGAACAGATAGCTTCTACCTCAAATTTTATTTGCCCAAGCAACAGCTTCACCTCACCTGAATCTACTATAGCTTCTTTGAATTAGAGTACTTCACAGCATTTACATTAGAAAAAGAAAGTTTTAGAGCTTTCTGTTAAATATATTAAGTGTTGCTTCTGGGAGGAATACTCCTCCCAGCTACACCTTTTCCTAAAACACAATGAATTTTCTAAGACACATACAAAAAATAACTACTTTTCTGTAGGTTACACATTAGTTCAGTTTTTCCTTTTCCACTGAACCTTACATATCTTCATCCACACATCCATAATCTTACAGATTTAAAATTTAACTTTCAGGGTTTTTTTCCACTTTTTTTTTTTTCTCCCCTGAAGCAACCTTCAGAAAATGCAATATCTTCTGGATTTAGCTTGAACTTGTATGTACCTACAACTCCTGCAGTGAGCAAGAAATTTTCTTCCCTGAAAGAATCACTATTTCATTTAGCTCTCTTGGGATATCACCAGGAAAGACTATGTAACAGAAAGCTACAAAAACCTGCATAACTTAATGCAGGCATCACAAATTCCTAAACTGAATTTCTTTGAGGAAATCAACAGTGACTTTTCATGTCATTATCCTTACACATTTTTCCTTCTTAATTTCTTCTGAGAAATATAATGAGATATATATACACACTCAGATACCATAATAATATTTGTAATATATTATATATATAGCATATTTCATAGATATATTTAATCTATAAATATCTATTTATAATGAAAATATATTTTAGATTTTTCTAAATCATAAAATTAATATATTATATAAGATATGTATTTTTAATATAAATATATATATATACGTATATATATACACACACACACACACAATCAAGCACCTTAAATATTTTACCTGACACTCCTTCTCCATCCAGATCACTAGGGTATAAGCTGGAGAGAGAAGCACTTCTCATTGCAGAGTTTCGGGTTAATCGTTGGCTCCTTAACTGACCTATAGACTGTTCCAGTGTTTCTTTTAACTGCAGAGAAATTACAATTTACTGAAACATGAACACAGACTGATTTAAAAATCATGCATGTAAAGTATTATTTTGGAAAAAAAGAAGAAATCAAAAGATTCAAAGCTATTTTCAAGCCAAGTTTGACTATGATTTAATCAGTTTTTCTTCATATGTTATATTCCCTTAACGATAGCAAGACTTGTTTCCAACATTGGCAGCTTCAAATATCAAGTTTCTTAAGACAGTGGTGCAACACACCTGAAAAACTCAAAAGAAAAGTATGTTTTCTACAACCAAAATGAGACCTATCTGCCAGTGCTGCAGAAACCACAGAACAGCTTCAAAGAACTTCTTTTAGCAGGCCTACCTGAAACCGATTTGACATATGGCTATCAAATTTCACTAGGCAGCTTTCATCAAACCCTACTTTTAGCAGCTACACTTCCAGAAAGAGGCAGTAATTCACAACTTAACGAGTTCAGAATTAATTACATTCCTAAATAAGTTTCTAATTTTTCAGACTGACATCTTAGAAAGTAAGATTGCATTTGCTAAATTTGGTTCTTAGCTACTTGCTTCTGTCACACATTTATTTGACAGTCCACAAAGCATCAATTTCCAAAGGTTCACCTTTCCTCTCCCTCATAGAGGCTTACACACAGCAGTTCAATTGCTGCTATATTCTTGCAGAATTGTACAGACTGTGTTGAGTCTCTGAGCAACACTTCTTTTTTCCCCCAAAGCATAAACCACTACATTAAATCTTGTCTGATTCTTTCAATGCTTGTTTAGGTTCTTTATAGAGTATTACGTTTTCATAATATGATATTATTAAAACAACTTCATTGTCACTAAGACTCTCAAAACAAAAAACCTTAAGGATTTTCTAAGGTTTTCTCAACAAGACAAGAGGATACTTGGGGAAAAAGACAACAATGCATGTATACAACAGGAGATTGCTTTTGCATTCAAAAAGCTAAGACTTAAAAAGGAATTCATAAAAATGCCAGAGGATCAAAGAAAAACAGCAATAGCTCAGTTTTCAAATCTAACTTGACTCAAAAGACTTATCTTGCATCTTTAATAGAGCAGTAAAAACTCTGAATTAAGTTACAGGAGCTCAGGTTGGATGCTTTAGCTTTATAGCATTGCTTTTCATCCTTTCTACATGAAGTCAGATGGACTTTTTAAATGTCATTGGGTTTTTTGGGTATTTTATTTTTTAAACAAATTGTCCAGAATTAACCACCTTAATCAATGGCCAAAAAGTTTAAAAACTTTGAGTTATAGCTTGCATTATCAACATTGTTATATATTAAGGAATTTGTGCTCTCCTTAAAAACTAATTAATGAAAGGAATGAAGAGAGACTAGTAACAGTAGAACAGGTATATATTAAAATCACAAATTTGAACAGAATATATGTAATATTCACCAATCACAATTTCATTACTTGACACCGTATCTATAAGCTGCTTAAAACCCATCAAAACAGTTCCTAACATTTTGGTCCTTTCCCATTTCCAACAAACATCAATGCCAACACAAAAACCAAAATGAAAAAAACCCACCCAAACAAAAAAAAAACAGATCTCTCAAAGGCTAATTACTTTTAAACCTCTCACATAAGGGAGAGCAAAAAAAACCCAAACCAGAACTCCACAACGCCCCAAAACATTCTGTCCTCCTCCTCTTTCTCCTCACCATCAGAAAGAGCAGAACAGTTGCTTTTCTGCACTGCTCTTGTCCTCCAGGGACATAAGGAAATCAGAGACCAACAGTGAAGCCAGGAAGAGAACAGCACTGCTCCAAAAGAGAGCACATACAGACAGTAGCATGTTCCCACCACTAGAGATTCAACAAAAGCAACAATGAAATCAAGTTCTGAGCAGCAAACCTTCCTGACCCAGTAAATTACACAGCAAGTTTTGCATTGACAAGCAGACACAGGCACCTCAAAGTGAGTCAGACTGATTTATAAAATGATAATGGAAAATAGCTCCACAGGAGCCCCAACAATCTCCAATTCATAAATGCAAATATGCTATATAATGGTCTGAAGAAAGCCTTTAAGAAAAAAGATCACCAAGAATTCAAGAGCTGGACATTACAATATTCAACATAGCTGACAGAACCTAAACACATATCCCATTTGGAGTGAAATATTCTTAGATAAAGAATCTTGTCTAATTGGTAGAAACACTTGACCAACTATCAACTGTGGTGAAAAAAACTCAAAAAACACAAAATCCTCAAAACATCACAATTAAAATGAGAAATTTATTCAAGATTTTTTTTTAAACAATATAGAAAGAAAACAGATTCCCCACTTCCATCTATTTCTTCCTGCATGCCAAATACATACATCAACTATTCTATGCAAGTGGAAACTTTGACTTCACAAAGGGAACAGGAACTCAGAAACATACTAAGACTGATTTCACTATTTAAAGCTCAAGCAGGAGATCTATAGTCTCTACAGATTTCTCCTGTACTTGAGCTGTAACCAGAAGCTACCTAGCAAGCCTAAAAGCAGACATTAAGTCAAAACTAAATGACTGATGTCTCACCTTGATGTTTCCTAGTAGCAAATCTTTCCAGAACAACCATATTAAACTACATTTTGTATCAGCAACTGTTAAAACCAGACAACCCTAAATTCCAAACACTTAAGTAGATCTTACAAAGATACAAAGAGCATTCAAGCAGAAGACAAAAAAAAATGTTATGAGGCATATAATATCCCAAACTTCTTCCACTGAGAGCTTGTGCATACTGACTTCAAAAGCTGCCTAAAGAAAGCAAGCCTCCTTTGCTATATATTTGCCTTTTCTCTCTTTCTACCCTCATATGCAAAATATTCAGACATCTCATGGATTTCAAGGTGCTGCCTTGAAACACAGAAGTTATAAACCTCTCTTGCCCTACGTTTCCCTTACTTTGTCTAGACACCTGTTTTCAGACATGTAGAACCTTAATATTTATGAGAGCTTCACCCCTTCTGCAATTTAGAGAAAGATGGTCAATGGACTGAGAAGCTGTTGTAGAATGATAGGAAAAAACACATCAGTATGATCACAATCTCATTCTCTGATGTAATCAAGCTTTAAGCTTATCACTTATTCATGCAAAAGAAACATGTTCCCTAATACTCTATTTCACCTATGCACCTTGTCATTGGCATGGAATCATGACAATATATTTGGTACTTATAAATGAGAAAAGTAATGAAGCTACAAAACCTGCCAGAGTTTCATTACATAACATATCACTACAGTTTGACTTAAATTCTTCATATAAATACAAAAGGTTTCTGTTTACCTCTACTTAATTCTTGATATATTCTGTCTGTTACTAGCAAGTTTTTCTCTATGAATGCTATTAGCAGAAAAGATTTAAGAAATTAAGACAAATAAAGTTGCTTACAGTTGCTATTGCTTCAGTTTGCTCCTTGTTGTATTCTCTGTATTGTCCTAGCAAACGGTCAACATGTCTTAGATTTCTGTTGGTATCCTTAAAAAAAAAGTTAAGGAAGAACAGTCAAAAAACCAGAAACGTCTATTCAAGCATTACTGTCTTTATTATTATTGGTTTCTATGAGTAAACTGGTGACACAAGTGCTTTTTAGAGTCAACCCATTTAAAATCCTATTCTATTAACTAGAATCTGAAGATGTACAGCATGGCTGGGGGAAGGAGAAAAAAAAAAATCAGAAATCAAAAATAAACAAAAGAAATCCTACCAAATAAACAATACTATCATTTGCAGTACAACAGTAAGGCCTTGCCCTCAAATAAAAAGTTTTATAAGTTTCAGCCACTCTGTAAAACAACCTTTTAAATCTAAAGATCTTAACATTTCCTGCCTGTAAAACAGAATTATGTTAACTGAGAAGTAACAAAGTTTGAAGACCAACACATTAAGTAAGGTCTCTGCATAAAGTTGCTGTATGAACACACTCTGACCAGATGAAGAACTGGATCAGATGGTAGATCTGCTGAAAAGCAGTCCACAAAAACTAATTAGCTTAACATCAGAGTTTCAGAAAAGCAGCTAGAAAGAGGTTTGGCAGAAACAGGACAATATTAAAGTGTCCCTTTAAAAATAATAATAATAAAAAAATTAGCCAGATTACATTTTAATTAATTTATCTCTTTTCTACCTTGAGAATTATTCCCCAGCTAAGCAGTTTTGAAGTTTAACTACAGCATCTTATACATTTTTTTCTCTTCTCACATATTAAAAAGAAAAAGAAAAAAGAACCACAACAAAAACTACACTGTCATCCATACAATACTTCAACACCAAGTGATAATACATAAACCCACTCAGTCTAGGTAGTCTGAACTGTCAGCTAGAAAAGAATGAATTCTCAAGAAATAAATGGTGTCACGATAGCTAAATGTTTCTTCCCACTTGCAGAAAAAAAAGGATTCAGGTATTTCCTCCCGTGCGACCACGGAAGAAGCAGGAATAAGATGAACACTTTTTCCTGCACAGCTATGAAACTCTTACAAGTTTACAAATACCATTTCTCAGTGTGGTGTTCCTCATCTAGAAAATATTTTCACTGTAAGTTCTATCATGAGGGAATTGACTAGCAATGTATTTACTTTATCAGGAATTGGGAAATCTTCCATAGTACAAGACAACAAAGATAGGACTCAAACTTTCTGCTACAGAATGCCTCTGTGAGAATCTGAAAGTATTTTGGCATTATTCAGTTTGGTAGCTTTATAAACAGTATTACCAAACACATCATTGTTTCTAACAACATTCCATTATTGTCTAAACTGACACCTGTATAAAAGTATAACAAGCCACACAGCTTCAGCACAAAAGCAGTATGATCAATATCCCAAAGCCTTGTTGATTTGCACATCAGTACAATGTTTTCCACAACCTGAGATACAGCAATTTGACCCTATGGTACAGAAATACAAACTCTACAAATACTTCAAAGCCACATTTTGTAAACAACCTGTAAAGTACTTGCTAAGGTATGGATCTTCTCTGTGACTTCTTCAGCACCATAGTTCTGAGCTCTGTTGTGGGATGCTCTCAAAGGTGTCCGCCTTCCTATTCGAGCCCTGTGAAAGTTGTCTGAATCACTGGATGAATCTGCCATTAGTATCTTGAAGCCTGGGCAGGAAGACCAGAAAGAGTAAGGGATGTTAAATCCTGACTGTAACTGAACAATCTGACTTGCACAGTACTCACAAAGAAACATCATAGATGCAGACTATATTTATGTTGGCCTTTCTGGTTCAGGTTAGCAGAATGTACTGTAGAAGCAGACCTTCCACCTGTTGTTTCTCAGTTGCTATGCTTGTTCATACCATGAACCAGTGCTAACACGCAAGAGGCAGAGAATTAAATCTAAAGATGCCCTCTCAACACCTCTAAGTATTCAGTACCCAGGACAAGACCATAGCCCAAAGCAAATTCTCCCCCCAAAAAGGTGCAGTGGAGATGTTGGGAGTTTACCAATCGTTCTGGTCTGCAGAACCATTCCCATTTGCCTCACACTACTTCCTAAGCTGTACTTAGACTGGGCAGGACCAACTAAGACAAACAACCTCAAGTAACTAATCATCTGAAGCGAGTGTAAGAACCAGTACCCTAATGACTCAAGGATAACTGGAGATACTAGGGAAGAAGGCAAATGCAGCGTCTTATTAAAGGAAGGAAAACTGTGGCCAAGAAGCTGTAGACTTAATTTAGATACATGGAAAAAATAAAATAGATTATTCAAGTTCCAAACAAAAGATTTTTCTCCCAAAAAAAGCAGCAATATATCTGTTGATATTAAATCAAGTGATTTGATAATGAGTAACTGAATTTGTTAAGCAGGGAAGAAGCAGTAGAGGTCACTTTTTTTCTTTTAAAACCTTGGACACACATGACATTCCCAAAAGTAAGCTACAGAAACATGAACTAAATTAAGCTTTCTAAAATGGAAGCAAAACTGGGCTAGTATCAGGACTCATTGAGCAATTAGGAGAAATTAAGTGTCAAATTGGAGATAGGTATCGAGTGAAAATCTACAGTAAAACCACTATATATTTTCATTAAATGACCTGATAATGTAATATGATGTTTATTAAGGTTGCAACTAGCACTGTTTTTCCAAATCAACAAATGCAGCAAGAAAAAGAGAAATTGGTAAGAGAAAGAGGGAGAAAAAAAAAAATTCAGAACTTCAAGAGCTTTTGAAGTTGAACATGCATCAACAATTTTAAGTTCTGGAAATAAAAAAATCTAACATCATGCAAGATGTTAAAATAAGTGTTATTTCATAAATTGTTAAATATTATTTCTTTTATCCAGTGATAACTCAACAGAACAGGGATTACTATGTTGATACTGGGGGCAATTCACTTGAACAGAATTTTAAAAATTATTCAGGGCAGATGAAGCCTGGCTTGTGAGGAAAGAATGGGGATTGCTGAGTCTTCAGTAAGGCAAGGTAGAGGAGGGAAAATAGCATAACAGTGATCATACATGGAAAAAGAAATTATTGAAAGCTAGGGACAGCTATGACCAGTATAGTAAAGTCACATAGTAACTGATTAAAATGAAAACCCTCATAAGGTAGGTCAGAGAGAAATTTTTCCTCTTAAAACTATTACACATTGCATCAATTTGCCTGAAGGTCACAGAATCATCATCATCAGATGCTGTGTTGACAGCATCTGTTGGAAGAGACAGCGTGAGCCTACTTTGGGGAGTTAGAAAACAGATTAGCAAGTTCTCAAACTCCGTTTGGTCCTATAATCAACCCAAAAATAAGGCCAATAAAGGTGTCACTCTTCTAACCATGAGAGCTTAAACTTCCCAAAGAAACTGTGGATGAAATTCAATTCTTCTACTGTATTTATATAAAAAAGCCAGTTGATGTTTTTCCAGAGCTCTATATTTATTTTTTAAAAGGTTGTAAATGTGTTTTCCCCTGGACTTGGATAGAAACCTTCAATCATGAGTAAATCAAGGTACTCAATCTGTGCTCAAGTACACAAATATTCCTGTAGTGATTAATTTATCTCATCTTTCCTCCCCTTATCTCACAACAGCACATTTCTACTGCCACTATCAGAATTCAGTATGTCAGTGCCTCTCACTCTAGTGAGCTGAGTCTAAATGAGGCTGAGAAGGCATAAACACTGAGCACTGGGAAACAGGAAATATGAGATATTTCTACTGGTGTTTTATTTCTTCTGTTTTCCTCTGTCTTTGAAAAAAACATTGAATAATATTCATTTTCACCACAATTCACTAAAAAAAAAAAAAAACAACCTGAAAAAACCCCAAACAACTTGCTCTGCCTTGCAGAGAAAATACACCAAGCTGTATTTTCCCCTTAATCTTTACTAAAGCCTCACACAGACTACAGGTATCACAGAGAAGGATGAAATGAGACTTCTCTCAAACAAGTTTGGCAGCATAGTTTGCCTCACTTACCATTCTTACCATCACAACACATTTAATTTTAATGATCATAGCAAATGCCTGAAGGTCTGTGTCTGTCACACATCATCTCAACTACAAAGTCATAGTAAATGCTGTTTTGAAAACTTGGGATTCTTCAGAAATCTACTCACAATTTTACAATAAGAAAGTTTTCTTTTCCTCACAAACTGGACAGAAAAACATGTATTGGATTTACTCTGTATGTAGAATACTGCACAGAAGCATCCCATGAGAGCTAGAAAACTAACCTCCCATTATGCAATTCCTACAGCTTTCCTGCCAGTCAAATAGCTCCAAGTGAAAGATTAGCTTAACTCTTAATGCCATCAGGGCACATTTACTTCTAGAAGCTAGGAGCCACAAAGTAACATTTACAAGATTACCAGTAACACACTAGTGAAAGAGCTTTTTAGGGATACTCCAGTAGACAGAGAATTAAGAGCAATGAGACATAGAAGAACATTCAAACGATACAAAGTGTTTTAACTCATTTCCAGATGAAGTGGCATAAACTGGCAGATTTCCAAAGGTTAATTATTACATCTCAGCTAATAGGAACTAAATTTTTAAGAATTTCTCAAACTTTTTTGACGATGTACCTCTGGTTAGACAGACAAGTGCGTATATTTCATAGACATAGTACGACAACTTACAATAGCAGAAGAGGCACTGATAGAAATTAATGAAAAACATCAGGTGACTCAACTAATGAAAACATCATCCTGAGAAGTACCTCAGCCATAAGAGCCACAGCTACAGAGAAACTACAACACTGGAGAAGACAAAAGAGAAATGAAGATTCATGACAGAAAAAAATAGTGAGTTTGTTTTTACCTGTCCAAAAATAGGCTTATTAAGATACTTACTGGACAAAGCATTGAAGATTGATTGGCAAACAACATAAACCTGAAAGAAAGTGTTAGACACAGGAGGGCATTTTATCTGAAGAAAACTTTCTATTTATGGTTAAGTAGCATTCCTCTTTGTTCTCTTGAGCAACCTAAGAGGAACCATAAAACTTCAGCTTGAGAGTACTTGTTTCATATAAAACAACATCCTCATTTTTGAAGGAACTACAGAAGTGTCATTTTAGATTTAAAAAAAAAAAACGCAAAACATGGAGAAGTAGAAATTTGTACAAATACTCTATATGCAACTTAAACTGAAAAAAAAGCCCATCACTTTTTCCAAAAACCATGATTGATTTCATTAGGCCATCATACAACCTTCTGGATGGTGAGAATCACTGATCTTTTATTGTTTTGTAATCTTTCTTGCACTGAGGAACACCATGGATACTCCTTCCCTGTAGAAACCAGGGCACTTCAGCTGCACCAAAGACTCTCTTTATAGGAGATCTGCAGGGTAAGGCTGACAGGAAGTGCAACTGACAGTCCCAACAGCAATAACTCCAGCTCATGGCAGCAAAAGATGAGCTCGGTATACACAGCCTGATGACTTCCGAAGTGGCTTTGTTTGTTTTTACTCCACGCAGGCTAATCTATCACTAGGCGACCAACGTCCTGCTAAAAGGCACATTCAAAGCCTTACATTAAGGCTGAGCATGAAAGAAACAATTTGATAGCCATTCTTGAAAGAAACAGCAGGACACTTGAGAGGCCCTTTCCTTCAATGAGCTGCTGGAACAGGCTGCCCAGAGAGGGGGGGGGTGCCCCGTCCCTGGCAGTGTTCAAGGCCAGGTTGGATGGGGCCCTGGGCAACCTTGTGTAGCTCCAGGCCTGAGGTTGGTGTCCCTGCCTGTGGCAGGGGGGTTGGAGCTTTATGATCCTTGGGGTCCCTTCCAACCCAGGCCATTCTGTGATTCCAAGCGAGCCAGGAGCTTTCAGAGAGACAGGAAGGCAGTCCAACACGGTCGGACGTGCTCCACCGTGCTGGGTGGTGGAGTCTCCTTCTCTGGAGAGATTCCAGCCCCGTCTGGACACCGACCTGTGCAGTATGAGCTGGGGAGCTGCTTTGGCAGGGGGGTTGGACCCCAGGAGCTCTCCAGGTCCCTCCCAACCCCTACAACTCCGTGATTCGGTACTGCTCCCAGCACGCTCCGGCACCACGACACAAAACGGCTCTTCCACACGGTTCGCAGGAAGCGACAGGAACTCCCGCCGCGCACGTAGCGAACTTTGCCAACGCCTGACCTCCTCTCGGAGAGCCGCCGGGCCTCCTGGATCTTCTGCCCCGGCCAAAGCCGCGGAAGCCCCGTGAGCAGCGGAACAACCCCGGAACGGCTCCGGGCGCGCCGTCGGCCGGGCCTCCGCCAGGCCCGCGGGCTGCCCCGGCTGCCGCCGCACCTCAAGAGTAACCTCGCGGCCGCCGCACCCTGCTTCCCCCGCCGCAGGCCCCGGCTTGCCGCGCCGCTCACCTCAGCGCCCGCCCCACCGCGGGGCTGCGAGCCCAGCCAGCGCCCAGCCCCAGCGCAGCCTCTTTCCGCTCTCGCCAGGCAGCAGCTACGGGAGGACGCACCGCCGCTCCCGAGGCGAAGCCACCCGCTTCCCCCAGGCACGCCCAACAGCCCCGCACACCACCTCACCTCGCCGCTATGGCAACTTGAACTAGCCGCCCTGACACCAGCTACCGGAGACGCCTTCCGGGCGCCAGGCCCCGCCCCCCCGCAAGGCTCTGTGGGACAAGTAGTCCACGAGCGGCGCGTCGGCCGCGGGCTGGGGCGTGTGGCAGACTTCAACTCCCAGCAGACCTTGCGGCACGCCGAGTCGCCCGCGGCCGCAGGCGCGGTAACGGAAGGCCAGGCCCCGCCCCACGGGTGGCAGTTGGTCCGTGAGGGGCCGCGGCGGGAGGAGGGGGGCGGTGGCAGGCGGCTGGCCTGCGCTGGTCTTCACAGGCGTTTTTGAAAGGTAAACCTTCAGAGAACACGCGCTGGCATTGACAGACGCTACGGCTAAATAAACACGAGAAGCCCTGGCAAAGCAGGGGGTGCGCATCCCGCTCCTGAGGCGACGGGCTGATCCGAGGGATCAGGAGCGCCTGGGCCGCCTGAAGCAGTTCTCTCGCACAAGGGAGAGATCTTCCTTCCTATCTCCTCTTCTTTCTTTAAGCCAGGCATCTCCCTGTTCGCAAACGTTGTTATGTGCTACCCTTGTGTGCAATAAAAACATCCAAATATACAGCCTGCTGCACCGACTGGCTCTGAGGAGAGGAAGGGGATAAAGACTGTGAGTGAGTGTGGGAGATGTCACCCGGGCCTCAGAGGCTTCGGACAAACTTGTAATAGTCCTAAAATCACTGGAATACTTGGCTATACTGGAATACTTCCCTACAGGTCACCTATAGGGAAGGACTCAAGCCTAAGGTAAATGCATTAGAATCATAGAATCATAGAATGGCCTGGGTTGGAAGGGACCCCAAGGATCATAGAGCTCCAACCCTCCTGCCACAGGCAGGGACACCAACCTCAGGCCTGGCGCTACACAAGGTTGCCCAGGGCCCCATCCAACCTGGCCTTGAACACTGCCAGGGATGGGACATCCACCCCCTCTCTGGGCAGCCTGTTCCAGCCCCTCACCACTCTTTCCATAAAAAACTTCCCCCTAATATTCAATCTAAACCTTCCCTCCTTCAGCTTTAAACCATTAGGTTTGGGTTTTTAACACAGGTGTGTGTCTGATCCACTCCAGGGAGTGACCATTGGCCTCTGAGCACAGGAATGAAGCAGGGCTGATTGATCCTATCCCCTAGGACTTCTCATTTACTCACCCACAAGTCTTTAATGCAGCAGGTGTGCTTGCATGCCGAGTGATTGCAGCATGCTTAAGGAGTGCGTCACGGCCCCCTACACTGGCAGCTTCCACCAGGCAATGTATGCTGGCCCTTGCTGCTGTGATTTGATTTGTGGTCATCCACAAGAGGTCAGGTTGTACTGGCAGGTGTAAATGCAGAGTGAGAGGGCTTCTGCTCAATCTCATACAGCTCCTTATGGTGACTTCTGGGAGACAAGCCCTGAATCTTCCTAAGCTCTCTGAGGTATTTCTTCTCTCAGTTTTGAACCCATCCGTGGTCTTGTTCCTACAGAGAGTCCCAGAATTCATCCATGAGCAGATTTCCCACCCAAGTTGCCTCTCTCAGGTAATCACAGAGGGGATGAAGGGGTAAGGATTGTGTCCTGGATGTGACTGGTGTGTATATGAGAACTGTTATTTGCAACTGTGCTGAATGTGAGTACATCTGGCTTGCTATCAACTCAATGACAGACAGCTAGGGCTGTCTAACCTCGAAAGGAGAAGTCTTGGTGGTAGTTAATGTGTATAAATACCTGAAGGGAGGATGTGAAGAGGATGGTGGACAAAGGGAACACACTGAACAGAAGCTTCTGTCTGAACATAAGGAAAAAGGTTTTAATTTTGAGGATGACTGAGCACTGCAACAGGTTACACAAGGAGGCTGTAGGGTCTCCATCCATGGAATCAATTGAAAGCTGCCTGGACACAGTCCTAGGCAACCAGCTCCTGCTGACTCTGCTTGTCAGGGGCTTGGGCCAGATGGCCTCCTTTCGATCTCAACAGTTTTGTGACTCTGTGCTTCTATAATCCTTTCTAGATACAAACATACCTGTGAAAACAGCCTCATGGTTCTTACTTATCCCTAAGTCCAAGGGATAGTTTCATCATACCGTTCTCTCTGAGCACTCTCAGAATTGACAACTTCAGGCTTTACAAGGCTTTACACAGCAGCACTTCCTATTTAGTCTTCAGTCAACTATTTTAATTTTCACAGCTTTTTCTTGTTTTTTTATGAAATGAAGCAAAAGGAGAAGAACAAGAGTTCCTTAAGCTCCCATCACCAGAAAGCTCCATAACTGCCTGTTCTTGAAGTCAAAGAGAAATTAGTTACACAGACGTCAATCTTCAAGAACCTGGAATAACATTCTTTCATGTAGCTATTCAAACACTTGGTCTGATGAGTGGTGTGTCAAAGCAGCATCTCTAATGTCATTTTTTTTACTGACAGACCAGAAATTACTTCAGTTACTGAAACAGAAACAGCTAGGAACTGCAATATCTTACAAGTGTCTGGAATGGCTAAACATATTTAATAATCAGGAAAAAAACCCAACCACCAGGGTTTTATTATACGTTTTACTGAATTATTTTTACAGTTAGAACACTTTCTCATACAGATATTATAAGATTTAACTGTTGATATCTAGTAATCCCTTGAGGAGTTTACATGAAACACCGATTAGAGTTAATTGCTTCTATTTGCCAGGGCAATAGAAACTGTTGTGCTTTATCTGATTTGTGTATAAACAACATAAGCAATGCAAAGATAACCAAGATACCATATCAAATCTGGCAGATAAGAATAATGTTACTTTTATAAAAGTAGACCCCAAAATAATGGGATTCTGAGCCTTGCAGTGCTTAAGATAATAGGTACTAAATAAGCGACCCTGTCACTAGATGGAGTGTCTGCAACAGTGAAAAAATATCATTGTACGTTTTTGATGTGTTTAAATTAAGAGTACCCTGAGGGGGGGGGTGTCTTTGAAAAAGCACCAGGGGAGGAAAAAATAAATCTGGAGTATATTGCACATTTACAAGTGATTTTTCTTTCCTAATTGCTGATTAGGATCAGAACATACAGTGTATTAATTGATTAAAACTGCTTCATTTCTTTATCTTCAGGGCATACATGGTTTTGAATGTCTGTTCTTAGGATTGTGTTTATAATTGTGGATGTATAAATGTTGGTGATACTTTTAATGCATTAACATTTTTAGTATATATAAAAAGGGAACATTTGTTAATATCCTACGTGGGGTGAAAAGTTGCCCATCTTCTAAGCTGGAAGATGCCTATACTTGTGTGGTCAGAACTGCTAATTATTGTTCTTTTTTACAGCCTAAAATACTTGCAGTCTTGACTAAGCTAAGTTCCATACTTCCTTCAATACATGTCATGTTTCTAAACCTCCAGTTTTCCTTACTATCCTGTGCATAATCCTCACTTTGTCTACTTGTGTCTTGACCAACAAAGTATTCCAGACAACTCTATAAATGCAAAGTAAAGTTGAATGATTGCACAATATTCGTATTTTTCTGCCATGCAGGGTGTGTCTTGTTGCATGTAGCTACTTGTGGTTTTCTCTTCTGAATTTAAATTCTGATCTGGAATTCATAGACCTCCCTAGCCTGGGGTTATCTGTAGCTTTGCAAACATACTTTTCATTCCACCATCTACCAACCTCCTCAGGAAAATACTGAGCAGAAGGACCAGAAACTGTCAAGGAGAAGCCAGAGTGTGGCACCACAAGGCTCGTGGCTCCTCCAGAACCCACAGGCACCAGGACCCACAGGCAATCCTTAGAGCATAACTTTTCAGAGCGAAGCCAGTGACCGTAGAAACACTATGAGATTAGCAACAGTTCTTGTCTCTCCTCAGATGCTCACTATTGATCATCCTGGCTCAGAATGTGCAAGTCTCAAAGTGCAGGACCTGGAGCTCTTCCCAAGCTGAAGTCTCATGTTTTCTCCTGTTTCCTTCAAGGTTATTCAGGCCTTGAACGCAGGGAGTCCCTTGCTTCTCTCATTCAGGGCTCATTAAATAAAAGGTAATTCCCAATACTTTGCCCTCAGTGAAAGAGCAATGAAACAAATTATCTTTCCTCTAAGAGCTTGAAGCACAATTACTATGGAGTAGGTAATGTAGGGTAGCCTATTGGTAAAGGTAAGTAGCATAAGTATACCCTTAGTATACCAAATGAATTAGCATGATTTTTTTCTATGAAAACCCACTGAAATTCCTCAAATCTTGGGACTACTTATCTGCCCAACAATAAAACTATTATTCCTTTGCTTAGTCCACACACAGCAAAACACAAATAGTAACACTGAAGTTGGAATAAAAGGGGAGGGAGAGGGGGAGAGGTTGCAAGAGAGAACACACAAGAGGTTGCAACAAATCATCCCAGAGGTACTGTCATTAGTGAGGGGATACACATCCCAAGCCTATTCCAGCTAATGAGGCAGTGTCATGAAAAGTAAGGACTCTGCTGTGGTGCTCCAAGTCACAATTCTTCTTGGATCATCAAGATTGGTTGTGAGAAAATAGAGATTAAACTGGAAGAGTTTAATGCTACTGCTCAAAGTTGACAAGCTGTCTCTGGACAGTGTCAGGCAACGTTTGCTGGATGGAACAACTATGGTTTATTCCCACTGCCTGGAAATCAGATGTAGAATAGATTCATGACAGCAAAGAGACTTGGGGCAAACTAAGACATAGATTCCTTTGGTGATACATTTGATTTGCTAGATGACTTTGTACACTGCTGTGTCAACCAAAATATTTATTTGCCAAAGCCAAAAGGAACTGAGATTTTAATGTCTTATTGATAATACAGCACACAGTGTCCCCAGGAGAAGCTGGATACTTCATCAGTAAGAACAAGGAAAACAGCAGAAAGTTTTGATATGCTGAGAAAACCCTGTAGACAGCTGTAGCATAACATATCAGAGGATGTTCCTTAAGTGGTTGATTTCTCCCTTTGAGTAGGGGACCCAAGGCAAGCCTAACTCTGCTAAACTTTTGGTCTGGGAAGCACACCTAGTCACACAGTCAGATTTTTTGAAAATGAAATGCAGATACATCAGAGACCCTGAACTACTGTGCCACACAGGATATGGTGTGGCTACCTTCCACAGGGGACAGGATGGGATAGCAACCCAGAAATGTGTGCTTCCACTCTCAGAACCTGTACTAACCTGAGGCTTTCTTCATGAAATTTGTCATTATCCTTTGGCTGGAAAAGGACATGATCCCACTGCTGAGAGATGGCAAACCCAAACATGTTGGCAGCAGCTTCCAGCACCTTAATCTGGTTTACTCTGTGCTGGAGTCTCCCTTAGCGCTGACCAAAGTGGTGAACAGTTGCAGAGCTCCATGTCTGACTTGACAACACAGAGGTGCACCTTTTCCCTGCCCTGTGCCACAGTGGAGTATGCAACTCCTGTGTTCATTGGCCTTGAAATTCGGTGATCTGCCTGTGGCTTCATTTTTATTTAGTCAGATTGACACCAAAAAGCAGTGGTGGGTGGTGGCTCTTAGGGCTGCAGGGTGAGTTACAGATATGAGCAGTGTGCCAGAAGGACATGACTGAGTGGGGCATGGGACAGCCAGCCATTCCAGAGGGAATTCCATGCAATGGAGTGTGGAGGGAACACTCTATGGAGGGTGCTTCAGCTTGTCCCCTCACTGAGACACCCCTAGGGATACCCATATCCTAAGCGGGATAGATGTATCCGATAGGTTTTCTCACTTACATGAGATGCAAGCACTAACATTTGCCTGCAAGATCAGGGTTTGTGTTGTATTCCCTTATGGACACAGTATTATTTACTCACCTTCAAAAGTTATGTTGAGGGCATTAATTATATTTAGGAAACACATACTAATGTTCTGATTTAAATTACTTCTAAAGAGTTATATCAAATTAATATCTAATTATCGTTATGATAGTCATTATCATACTAATAACTTTTTGATAACTCTAATCTAATTGGAGGGGAGCCATCTATCCAAGAAGACTGTGGTTTAGTCTTTTACTGCGAGTGAGAAGTTTCCTCATCCCAAGGGTACAAACATTTTTGTTGGCACTTTGTTCACAGTTTTCTTCTTTTCACATGCACGAAATCTACATGAAAGAGAAACGCTGGCAAAAAAAAAAAAAGGAATTGAGGCAAAATATTAAAGAACTTAAATTATTAAAGAACTTAAATATTAAACAATAATGTCTGGGTTTTTTTTTTTCTCCCCCTACTTTTAAATATTTGTGTTTAGCAGGAGTATCTCTTATTTGTGAAGAAACCCAGAATTAAATGAGTATTAACCTTTTTTTTTTTTTTCCAGCTGTTAATTTGTCTGTCAGACACAGATATGACTGCATCAGTGTGGGAACCTCTGTGCCAGGTCCATTGTAAACCTGTGTCCCTAAAAATGATCAGGGTAAATCACTGCTTCATGTGACAGCAGTTCCAGCTTATTTTTTTCAAGGTTGGGTTTTTTTAATCTTTTTTTTTTTTTTAAGAAATGATTTTATCTTTTCTCATAATTGATCTTTCCTCGTGATTTTATCTTTTCGCTTTGCTTCCTTTGGATTTTTAAGTGGCTCTCAAAACCCCTTTGAACCCGTTCCTCATTCACGGGTAGCTCCTTCGCGGGTAGTTGACTTTGTGCTCGGTGTGAAGCTCTGCTTTAAACCTCGCTGCTCCTGCCAGGTGGGTCAGTTTCCCGCAAGCCTCCTCCCTTCTGCACAAGCTACAGATCAAACGTCGAGCCCCCCGCCTTTGCAAACGGCTCGGCTGGCCCGTCCCGCTGCCCGCTCGGAGCCGGAGCCCAGCTCCATCCCTGGCAGCTCTCTCTCCGCATCCCGGCTCGCCCGCTCCCTCCCTCCGCGCAGTCCCGGCCGCCCTCGGCAGGTGGCCCCGGCGCCCCGTCTGCTGCGAGCGGGGAGCGGCGTTGACCGGGTGGCGGGGTCCCGGACGGCGCGGCCGGGCTCGGCGCTGCCCCGGTGAGCGCTGGGGGACCGTCCTGGGAGACCCCTCGGAAAGGATACCTGGGGGGGGGGGGGCAGGTCAGTGTGGGGCGGGGAGCGGCAGGGAGGGATGGCCGGCGGAGGTGGGCGCGGGGAGACGGAGCCTGCCCCAGGGTTTGCTGAGACCTTCCTTGTCCCCGCTTAGGGAGGAGGCGGCGTTGTGCAGCAGAGGTGCCGCCTTTGCCCAACAGTTGTCCCGGCGGGGCAGCGTCGTGTGCCCCTGCAGCTCCCGTGTCTCCTCCCTCGCCCGCGGAGAAGCGAGGGGCAGAGCGGGAGCGGGCGGCAGAAGATGCTGCTCCTCCCCGTAGCCTTCCAGTTGCTGCTGGTGCTGGTGCTGTGCAGCCAGGGCACAGAGAGGTGTCCTTCTGCTTTCTGCGAGTGTTCCGACTGGGATGACTACAAAATTACTTGCAGGGACATCCACTTCATTCCCAGCCTTCCGCGGGATACGCAGACCCTGTGAGTACCTTGGGATGATTTAGGGGAGACTCGGGACAGTTGTGAGCGTTCATGTCTAGCAAGCAGGAGATGCTCTGAGCTAATGCTCTGTGATGGGAGGGAGGAGGGGGGGGGGGGGGCGCAGTGCTGTAATTTACCTGGGCAGTGCATGTAGCAGGAATGACAGTGTGCAGACGCTGCGTTTTCCAGGGAGAGGTGGGAAAAATGACTCTCAAACCTCAAATGAGAGATATTGGAAGAGATTGTTGTCTGTTGGGCCTTTCTGAGTTGAATATGGGAAAGTTAACTGCTGGGTTGCTGAGAAGAAGGCTGGAATCTGTGTGGCATGTGCCCAGGGAGTGAGCGGAAGGAAGGATAGATCAAACACAGTTTTGTAATTAAAAAAAAGAGAAAAAAAAAGAAAAAGAAAGAAAAAAAAGAAAAAAAAGAAAAGTAAAGAAAAAGAAAAGAAAAAGAAAAATAAAGAAAAAGAAAGGAAAAAGAAAACAAAAGAAAAAGAAAGAAAAAGAAAAAGAAAGAAAAAAGAAAAAGAAAAGAAAAAGAGAAATAAAGAAAAAGAAAAGAAAAAGAAAACAAAAGAAAAAGAAAAGAAAAAGAAAAAAGAAAAAAAGAAAAAGAAAGAAAAAAAGAAAACAAAAGAAAGAAAGAAGAAAAAGAAAAGAAAGAAGAAAAAAAGAAAATTAAAGAAAAAGAAAAGAAAAAGAAAACAAAACAAAAGAAAGAGAAAAGAAAAAGAAAAGAAAAAGGAAAGAAAAAAAGATAAAAAAAGAAAAAAAAGAAAAAAGAAAGAAAAAAAAAAGGAAAAGAAAAAGAAAAATAAAAGAAGGAATTGGACATGCCACCTCATAAACAATTCTATAAAAGCTCCAGTGCACTTTCGGCTTCTTTTCCAAAGCCCAACAAAAAGAATCCATGGGAACTGAGAATCCCAGTATACTGTCTGGGAGATGAAGTACTTCAGATAAACAAAAGTGTGGAGTATGGGATAGAGCAGCAAAGTTGGAGCTTGCCAAAGTGATAGAGCAATTCAATTACCTAAACCCAAATGTTTAGTGCCTCTACAGGTACCAAAATATCTGGGTTCCTGTTGCCAGTCCAGAAGAATGTCCTGTGTCATATCAATGTCATCCCCATAGAGACGTTATCACATGAATTCTCTGAAACTCAAATGGCACCAGTCAGCTATAACCAAGCAGCTGGATCACTTCTAGCTTTTACTTTGTCTCATAAGGCACAAGATTCTAGCCTCCCAAGAAAAGGTTCATTTACAAGTAGATTGCTTTCTGAGGAAATAAACTCAAACTTGGTTGATTTCATTGCAAGATAAGACAATAACAGGTTGGTTTATGTCTTGATAATGATTCTTGGGACTTATGAGCCATGAAGTTATTTGAATATATTTGGGTGGATGTCTTAAGATTTTGTAACAACTGAAAGTAAAGGCTTAACAAATAGATTAGAGAAAAAAACCCTGTTATTTCCTTTATTTATTTATTTCCTTTATTTATGCTTGCCTTTACTTTTTTGTTATTATTACTAGGCTGCAGTATTTCACTTTTATTTCACTTTTTTTTTTTTTTGCAATTTTACAGGGTTTTATTTGGTTATTATACTTTTGTGGATGTGGTTTATCTAGTTTGAAATTGCAGTAATGTTACTGTGTGTAGCATGTGGTATGTTCTTTGAAATCTGCCATGAAGAGCTAGAAAATAAAGCAGCTTCAGGAGAAACATGCCATTTAAAAGTTAACAGAAACAACAAGATCACATAGTGGAACTGGATACTTTCCTTGAAAAATGCTGGTAGGGTGGCTGGAAAGTGCCTCTCCACATATAGCTTCACAGATAAAGAACTTTGGAGGATGGGGTTCTAGTGTTTTAAATGCCTGTTGTAATGGAGGCTTTAGGATCGAAAGCCACAGTTTTTTTAAAAGACAAAACCACTCAGTTAAAATCTTATTGACAAAGTACTTAACAAAACCAACTGAAAAGTATTTGTACGTTCATTTTGGGTGTACTTTAATCACCTGTACCAATTAGGTACAAACTTCCCAAGAAGTGTACTCCCTACCATCATCACTATAAGGCAGGAAAAAATCCAGGTAATGACAATAGTGATTTTATACTGTCTGGTAGATAAGCTAGAACAGGCACTGTATAGCCTATTTGATTTGAAAATAAATGGGAAAACCTGCTAAAGAGGGAAGGAGAACAGCTCTTTTAACAGCAACAAAAAAAATCTTTATTTTAATTTGCAGGTTTTCTCTCTGGGTAGGGTGTGTATATTTTTCTTCTGTATTATTTGAATTGCTGAAGTCTGAAGGACTGTATCTGTAGGCCTTTTCTCTTGGCAATTGACAATCTTTCTTTCCCTCCAGATGCTAAATGGGAGTCAGAACAGTTGCTGGTATCTGTTTTTTCATTCAGAGGGCTTCACAAGCTTCAGACTGACTTAATTGCATGTGGAGAATAAAATAACACGAGACTTTTCCTGGGAGATTGTAAGATGTGTGCCTCTGCTTCTGTCTAGTTTTGCATCCTTACACCTGGCAACAGCTTTGAATTTGAGACAAAAGATTCCAAAATAATTGACATTTCTGTTAGCTTCGAGAACAAATGAACACTTCTGTTGAAGTATGTTGGTGTGTGTATCTGCATATTACATGTTGAAACCCTCCAGTTTTCACCAAATCCCGCAAATTTGTTTCTTTAGATCAAGTAACTTTGCTTCTTGGTGGTTGTGCATGAACTTCAAGTTTTCCAATTTAAAACTTCCTGATGCGGATATTCAGTTTTGTGAGGTTTGTGAGGCTAAGAGACTGGTAACTCTAGGAACGTTTTGCCAGCTTTCAGACACGATGAGCTCTTTTCAAGTGTACAGCATCTTGAAACTCCAATTAAAGCTCCATTCCGATTATTCAGTTGGGACTGTTCTCATTTCTCTGCCCTACTTTAAGAGAGTAGCATAAGGCTTTTGTAATCAAGACATCCTTATAAGAAATTGCAAAAAAAAATTAAAAATAAAAGCTTATTTCCAAATTATTTTAGTGGAAACGTGTCCTGAACTTCAACCAGGGAAATGTGTTTGTTTTAAGCCCATTTTAATGCATACATCCAAATATCATTAATGTAGGTGCTTATCCAGAATGGCTGAGTGCACATATACTCCTCTTGGAGATGCTGTTCTTTCAGCACAAGATTTTTTACTTTTTTGGGGGGGGGGGGGTTTGTTTCTTTTTCCATGAAGGAAACAAAGTAAGTTGAAAGAAAAAGGTTTTGTGTAGTACAGGCAAAGCTTGTTGCCTGTAGTTAAGGATACTCTGGGTAGGAAAGCAGTTCTAAGTGGTATTGAAATGCAGTACTAAAATATGAAATTAGATATCAATAATTTTGTCACATCGATAATATTTTCATGCCTCTCTTTGCAGACCTGGCACCTGGCCTGATCTGGTGCCATTTTACCACCCTGCCCAACATCCTTTTCTTCTTCCTCTGCTTATCCTTGACTCCAGTCCTTCTTCGTGCTGTGGCAGTGGTATTATGTGCACGGTACTGAGGGGGTCCCTGTCCCAAACCCTAGTCTGACAGTACTTTTCTGCTTTTTCACAGTGTTGGAACAGGGCAATGGTTGGTTCTATAACCTCCTCTGTGTTGGGTGGAATATCCCAGGGGAGATCCTGGCCTTTCAGTGCATGCAAATCCACTAGAAAGTGGGGGTTAATGGCTGTGAAGAAGCACTGACACCTACAGATCACAAAAACCTCACCAAACCTTTGTCCAAAGTTATAATTCTATCATAATGCTTGAATTATTGTAATACTTTCCTTGGCATCATTATGATGAAATATTCAGATAATATCACTACTCCAGCATTATCTCAATGCAATTCTCAATGCTCTTCGTTTTATGAATCTATTATTCATTTCTTTTTAGTTATTTTTTCTTTGGCAATAAAACTAATAAAGTTTTGCTTCTTGTTTATTTGTGCTCTGCATCACCTGCATACACTTACCAAAATAACTTCAGCTCCCCTTCCCATCCTTGATATCCCCAATACCCTCACTGAAGGTATTGAGGATATCAAGGATGTTGGTAGGTATCCTCAATACCCTCACTTAACTTTTCCACCACTTGTCAACAGCCATATCAAAGGAGCCCAATGGCTGTCATATAATGTTGTATCCTGTCTCCAGGATTTCTTTCCCTCCTCTTATCTTTGCTTAAGTATCTGCATACAGAAGTCAAATGTGTTGCTCTCCATGAATAGTGCCTCACTTTTCAATGAAATTATTCTTACCTGCAGGAGGTTTCTAAACTCGGTGTGGTATTATCATTGTAGTAACCCTTAAAGGATTGTTCTTCTATGTCTCTTGAATTTAATGTCTGTGCCTCATTCAGTGAGCCCATTTCAATGTCCATAATCACAGAATCACAAGGTTGGAAAAGACCTCTGAAGATCATCAAGTCCAACCAATCCCATCCTAAGGTAAACCAGATCCCTAAGTACCTCATCTCCCCTTTTTTTGAACACACCCAGGGCAGGTGACTCAGCCCCTCCCTGGGCAGCCTGTTCCAGGCCCCCACAACTCTTGCAGTAAAAAATGTTTTTCTAATGTCCAATCTAACCCTGCCCTGGGGCAGCTTCTTGCCATTGCCCCTTGTCCCATCTCCTGTCACCTGGCTGAAGAGACCATCACCCACCTCTCCACAGCCTCCCTTCTGGTAGCTGTAGGTGGTGATAAGGTCTCCCCTCCAAATGTCCATCAGCAATGAGTCCCAGAAGTTTAATAGAAGTTGCAAGAACTCTTTTTTTGCTGTCATTGCTGCTGAAAACGACACATTGTCCTCCCACCAGCAGCTGCATACACAAAGTATTCAAATCCATGTTATGTCCCTTAATCCTGCTGACAATATTCTCATCTCCTCCTTATACCTTCTGTCACAAATGAACACTAGTGACTTGTGTTCCCTCCCACAAATGTTACCTAAAGCAATCTCATGCATTGCCTAAAACCCATATATGTATATATATATGACTAGAGAGAAGGCAGCATCTCCTGAGTCCAGCTGCGTAAGTGCTGAGTGTTTGTTCCCTGCAGAATGGATAAGGGCTGAGCCCTCCCTGCTTAATTTTTTTTTTTAGGGGGTGCTAATAAGGTTTCTATCCTATTCCCAGGTGCTATTTTCACATCACCATAATGAAATCCAGTTGAAATTGCACAAAAGGGTGTTAGAGAGGGACAGTGGAACTGGCAGATCAGTACAGTCTCTAGGAATATGCTCTTTACATGTGTTATTAAGCTACAGTTCTGCATCTGCTCCAGGATATTTGCTATGGATAGGATACTTCATTTTTGTTAAATGCAAGGTAGCTCACCCTTCAAGGGCAAAGAGCCCTTGCACATGGATATTTGCTATGAGCATGTGGATACTGGGATAACAAGATGTGGTGAATCAGCCAGTCCCTTTAGTTCCCCATGCTGTTGTCAGCCTATTATAATAGAGATACAGAAACTGTTTAACATATTTTACACATTTACAATGTGATATCTAGAGCTAG